>JAYESA010000012.1:13254652-13912821 GCA_036927795.1 Iris macrosiphon
ATGTTTAGACTTTAGACTTGGACTGTATATTTAGATATTGTATTGCTCTCTTTGGTTCTTATTTCTTTGTGATATCTTATCGTGTTTTTACTTTTCTCCTAGTTATTGTGATTGAGGCATATATATATTGCGTGGTTGCCCTCCTTTTGGAGAGGTTATATTGACTGATCATTGTGAGTTATAGATTATGACCTAGAACGGACCTTTACAGCGTTCTACCACCGATTCTGCGGCGTAGGCTGGACGTACCCACGACTCATGCCCGATTTTTTGGGTGCGGGTCATGACAGAATGGGAGCTTTGCCCCAAACATCAAAATGCACAATATTGAAAGGTGATTCAGAAGACGTTGTACTACTATTAAAAGGAGGTGCGGGTAGTTTAGATAGTTTACAAGCATCACAATATAGTTCTTTATCTAAATGGACAGAGCCGAATAATCATTTATTCATCATATATCGAAGTCGATTAAAAGAAACATGACCTAATTTAGAATGCCAAAACATAAAGGGAGATGAAAAAGTTGTTGGAGCAACAAATGAGATACCAACTATGAGTGGGATATTGAGTTTGTCGACGACAAAAAGTCCACCAACTCTATGGCATGTTCCAACTTGCCTCCCCGTCGAACGATCCTGAATGGCATAACCAAATAAAGAGAAGTTAATATCAAATCCTTGATCACATAATTGTCCAACAGATAGAAGATTTATTGACAGTTTAGGCACAAGCAGAACATCTGAGACAATTATGTCATTAGTTGTTTTAATGGAACCGATATGACTTGCCTTAACAGTAGAACCATTAGCAGTATAAATAGTAGGAGATGAAGAAATATGATTAAATTTTCAAAATATTTTGAATTATAGGTCACATGATTTGACGCACCAGAGTCAAGAAACCAACTAGTGGAGTGAATACCTGAAAACGCAAAGGCAGTAAAAGAGTTATTGCCAGTGGAAAGAGCTTGAGCCTGTTTGATCATATCTTGAATATCTGCAGCAGTCAAAGTACTAGGGTCGGAGGATGACAATGTTATAGAATCTATTGTAAGGTTACTAATCATAGTGTCCTTCTTTCTTTCTCACATGTTTCTAGTTGTCGGAGAAGTGCAACTTTTGACCATGTGTCCAAATTTTTTACAGTAATTATATTGAACATTTGATAAGTCACTAAAGGAATTAGTTGAATAGTTACTACCCTCGGGTTTAATAGAAATATGTTGGACTGATTGTTCATATGTCATTACTAAAATGACCAGTAGGTTGGTACGTGTCAAAAATTAATGGTAAAGTGATACCAAAATAAGGTAAAGGTGCTGTCAAATAAGAAATGGTAAAGTGATAGCTAAAGCCAACAGTTGACGTGATGGATCTCTTCTAACCAAGTGTTTAAGCAAATTTTTTTATTCTCACTCTTCCAAGTAATGGAAACCAAGAAAAATACTTTTTGGCACCCGGGTGCACGTCGCCCCCATGCACCCGGGTGCCGGAGATGGCCAGGGAGACCGTCGGAGACTCCAGAGTACGTAGGAGGAGAGGGAGGGCCGGAGAGGAGAGTACTGTGCCTCCCCCTCCTCCTTCGCCGCCGCCTCCTCCTCCTTCGCCTCCCCTCCCCCCTCCTACTCTGTCGTTGGAGCCTCCCTCCCACCTCTTGCTTCCGCCGCAGTCGTCCTCCTCCCTCCGGCACCGCCGCCACTCCCCCCTGCACCACCGCACCTCCGCCTCCCTCCTGCATCATTTTCAGCCTCCTTGGCCCTCTCCGCAGCCGTGGATGCTCGGGAGGGGCTGTGCACCCGGGTGCCAAATAGCAGGATTGAATCGAGAAATATAGTGATTCTAAGTGATGGCTAAATCTGTGTTTCTAAGTGATAGTTTAAAACCAAGTGATGTCTAAAACCAAGTGATGTTAATATTCTAAAGAAGGAAAAGTATTAAAAAAGGAAATTATACAATGAGCAATAAAGCTATGCATGGCTGTCTCCATTGATGGCTGGATCTTTCCTTAACAAGATGTTCATGAATGTGCCACTTTAAAGTTACTGTGACATCAAAAGTCCACATTCACTCACTTTCAGCGTTTACCAAACATTGAAAGTGGAGTTTGGAAGTCCACTTTCAATGAATAGATACTTTCAAGCTACCAAACAGCCTCTCATGACCAGTGGGAAATTTGGAACTTGACATCTGGACCTATTCTTCTTTTAGAATTTTTATTAGGATACATCATTTCTTACTCGAGGCTAGCCAGGATTGGGGCTAGTCCAGGTTAGATGAACTTTTTCTTGGGGTAGCCATTTTCCTACTAGGGGTTGGGGCTAGCCCAATTTAAAGAAACTTTTACTTGGGGCGACCATTTTTCTACTAGAGGCTGCCCACAACTATAACGACCCACTCCGCTCAACCCAGAGGGCCGATTCAAACAACACAAGTATAACAAACCGTCCTGCCTTGCTCGGCGAGATAACTCATTCACTGCAAAGGCATTCAGACTTGGGCCTTCAAATAGAGTTCAGGCTGACTTTTCAAAGGCGCGCTCAGAGTCTTGCTCGGCCGATGTGATTCATCGTTAAGGTGGGTGGCCCCGATGAACCTGTCACTACTGAGATGCACACTTAAGAAAATAAATGATACATGCTAGTTTCTAAGCGATAACATTTACATGCTAATAAAAAGAGTCGAACACACATAGCTAAGGGGATAACCCCGTCTTATCATTGTATAGAACATGGAGATCTTATTTGCTATCTGCGTAACATAGATTATTGAGTTAAAATATAGTAGTTTCTTATATATGCCACAAAAGTAGTTTTAAGTTCATGTTGAGGCACCATATTGCAGGGAATGTGACACAAAATAGAGTATAAATCATATTGCATACATAGACGAGGAAGACTATCAAGTAGTCATTCCAAGTCAGAAGAAGAAAGATCCGAGTGTAGTCCTCGGCAAAGAAGAAAGATCCGAGTGTAATCCTCTGCTAGGATTGGAAGTGGTGGAGTAGTTGCATGTTCATGGACAACTGGTTGCGCACCAGGTAGAGAAAGAGTTCTTGACACGATTGCTGAGGCATCTGAATCGTGTCGGCCCGGGAGGACAATGCTAGTGTAGTCCTGGTAATACGCTAGCTGAAGTACTAGCGGGTGAGTGGGAGACGTCCAGCAAGGCTTGCTACCGACCTGGAAAGATAGTCGACTCGTCGAATGGTTCGTGTCACACCCCGCTCCCAAAATACTGGGTAAATACGGGGACTGACATAGCCAACCGCACCTTGTAGAATATTAAAGTAAGCCATAATGTGTTAAGGTTGTCAAAAAGACAAATAGGTGAACTCTAGCATGCTATGACGTCAGTCCTAAGGCCGACAAATCCTATTATCTTAATACAGCAACACAAGTACAAGAGTATATCATATATGAAAGTAAAGAGGCATCACAAATTATATGTCATATATGATCATGAAGCTAGTGAATACAAAATGCTGCACTAACAGAGTTTAAATATACATGATCAAATATACCAACCATGGTCTAATATATACATCATGTTGACCGTAGTCTCAAAAATATAAGGAGCTAACTCTGCCCCTTTCTAAATACCACAAAAGAAGTAATCAAGACAAGGGGTGAAAGAAGGAAACCCACTCGCGAGCTTCGACCGCAGTCCTACGAGTGCGAGCCATCTTGCTGGAAGCGCGGTGGATCCTGGTTCTCTTCGGTGTAACCTGGCCATGTAAAGCCAGTAGGGTCAGAACCCCAAGCAATAAGTACCATAAAGGAGCTCGAGGTGATAGACCAACCACAACACACATAAGCAGAAAGAGACATATAAGAAAATAAACGCATATCGAGACTTGTACGGTACCAACGTACTTGCCTTAAGAATAATACTGGAAGAACTGATAATAAGTACAGAAATGAAAGTAAGACGACGAGCGGCAAGAGAGCATAGAAACTACTTTGGATCAGGACCATAACCCTTAAAGAAAACAAGGACCGGGGTTGCAGACCTTCACCCGAGCAGAACTTAGCACCCTAACCACACGCCGGAAGAAAATAAAACTAGAAGAGCGAGCTATGATGAAAGTAACATCATTCATCGAACGACCAAACAATTTTACGACTTGCTATGATTAACTAGCTAGGGTTATCACAGACATTAATTCTAAATGCATATTTTAAGAATATTGCTACCATCGACACTACAGTTAACCCGGATGGCCAAAGGTACGCTTGTCTAGTAAATTTAAATGCACATTCAACTATACAACAACATAACTTGTTACTTGTCACAAACAGAAATTGAACTCAAAAGCATAAACTTGAAATCATAAACTTGCTTTACAACCATAAACTTGTCTTGTAAATAACGTAACACGCATAAACTTGGTTAGTCATAGAGCCCTTACCGTATGGGACTCTTGAAGATCGGGGTAGCCGGTAGCGCAATATTCTACCATCCCAATATTCTAGGTGAATCTTATCTTGTTTAATCATTATAAATTATTTTAAGTTTTTGAGTCGTGGACACTTGAGAACTCCCTAAAATGACGAGTCGCGAGTACGAGCTTTTCATGAGTTATCGTACTCGCGATACGCGATACATTGGACAATACTCACACTCGATTGCCCGATGCTAAATGCAATAGATTTCCATACACAAATATTTTTACGGTGTCGTAAGGATTGAGAACTTTTACATAAACTTGTCTTGTGAACTTACATAAAAAACTTGTCTGTTATCATAAACTTGCATCGACATAAGGAAGCACACAACAATAATCACTAAAAGGAAATTGCTAAAAGAACATAACAGGGAACACAAAATGTACAAAAGAATTTTTGGCTGTATGCGCCCACTGGCCGCATGGACTCACTTGCTGCATGCACCCACTGGCCGCATGCACCCAATTGTCATATGGACTCAATTTCTACATGGACTCACTGGCCACATACACCCAATTGCCGCATGCTCGGGGTTAAAGTCTACTCCTAGGGGCAAGTATTGAGTGATGAGTCAATAAATAAAGTGTCAGTGAAGTGACATAAAGTGATTGATGTGACATATCAAAAAGTGTGTCAGGAAGAAAAGACGAGAATCATAAAAAGATGTGCCAAATAGTTCAGAGTCACGCGTTCAAGAAAAACAACTTGTGGCCGCATAACGTCCCTCTTGGACTTAGTAAATTTTTTTTATTCGTTCAGCAAGTAAAAACATAAGGTGTTGACACTTGTGTAAATAAGCAGTCATACATCCAACAAGATGGACACATGATGTCAGTATGCGACAAGAGTTCAAGCCGCATAACCCTCTCGAGCAGCATAGCACTCTCAGCCGCATAGCTCGTTGGTCGCATAAAGACTTCATCTTCTCCAACAGAAGGTTCAGCCATGACCAAAAGCTCCAAAAACCAAAATTTTCTTTTCTTCATAAAAACTTCATTTTTACTCCAAATCAAGTGAAACAAAAGTCAAATTGCACGAAATAAAATGCTCTAACATAAGGAACCACTAGTTTTTGAAAACACTAAGTTTTAATAGATCAAAACTAAGAAAAATTCATGAAACACATAAAAAATACTAAACTTGAAACTCAGATCTACAAAAATCTATACATCAAAATCTAAAACTATAAGAACTAAACATGATCAGCAACTCAAGGAGAACATTTTTCATCAAAACATTTTTAAAACAACATATACAAAATTCAAAAATTCATGACTCCACCATTGTGAAAGATGTACTTGTCTTGGGTGGCTCTGAGCCTCTACCTCTCACGGTCTAAGTCATAGCAACTTTCTCCTAGGGCTAGGGTTAGAGGGAGCTTAAGGGAGAGGAGAAAGAAGGAAATGAAAATGAAGAAGGAGAAAGAGAGAAGAGAGGGAAAAGCTCATATATATACTAAGAGAGGAGAGAAAGAGGGTTTAGTTATGGGTTCACCCAATATAAACCTAACCAACGGTCCATTCTATATGCGGTCCTAAACCGGGTCTATGGCAATGCCAATGGATATTCTAATAATCTCGGATAGTCTCTCTCAACAAAAGAAAAAATAAAATGACAGGAACCAACATGAGAAGGCTGGTGATAAGGGCACTACAAAATATACTTAGGGCTAGCCCAGGATTGGGGCTAGCCCATTAATGAATGAAGTTTACACATACTAGCCCAAAAGTTTACTCATACTAGCCTATACATTAAAATCTCCTCCCAAACCCTCCAAACCTTTCTTATCAGAGCCCTTCTCCTGCTCCATCCCTCCTCATGATCCCTCAGTGTTCCACCGTCGTCCCCCGCGCGCAGTTGCAGCCTCTACCTCCACCACGTGAGCGCTCCGTCTCTGCCTCCTCCCCCGTCCTATACCGCTACCTCCCGTCGCCGCCTCTGCCTCCTTCCCCTTCCGCTCCTCCGCCTCGTACCCCCTTTTGGTGCTCGACTACCTCGACACCCTCGACGTCCGCCGCTCCTTCCTTTCCTCCTTCCTCTGTCGCTACCACCAGATCCTCAACTCCAACGTCATGGAGGACTGTCAAAATTTTAATAATCCTAATTTTTTAGACATCCAGTAAAATACATTTAAATGCAACCTAAAACCAGTAACAAATAAGTTAATTTTAACAAACCATAATTGATCCTTTTACTAACTGAATACTGTATAGTCACATAGACATTGGTCAGATGACATGAATAATAGCACAATGATAAAGAAAAATAACAGCACACAGGAAACCAAAAAAGAAAAAAAAATGGAAGGACTGTCAAAATTTGACATATATGTTAATTTTTTAGGACTGTCAAACTTTTGACAGTCCTACCAATTAGAAGGACTGTCAAAATTTTAACAGTCCTAAAAATTCAACATATATTTTTAGGACTGTCAAACTTTTGACAGTCCTACCAATTGGAAGGAATGTCAAAATTTTGACAGTCCTAAAAATTCAACATATATTTTTAGGACCGTCAAAATTTTGACAGTCCTAACAATTGGAAAGACTGTCAAAATTTGATAGTCCTAACAATGGGTAGGACTGTCAAAATTTTGACAGTCCTGCAAATTGGAAGGACTGTCAAAATTTTGACAGTCCTAACAATGGGTAGCACTGTCAAAATTTTGACAGTCCTGATTATTAAAAAAATTAAGAGTGGGCAGCCCCGAGTAGTGTTTGGGAGTGGCAAACTTGTAATTATCAATGGTAAATATTTGGGCAGCCTCGAGTAATTTTATTAGTGCCCTTATCAACAGCCTATGAGAAATACAGCAGGAATACATTATGAGAAAAAATTAAATTCTAGAAATTCAAGAAATACTAAATCTGAAATCGGATGTGACAGTTCGGGAGGCCCAGTAACGCTCACAACCGAGCTGGGAAGATAGCCATTCCATCCTAAAAGATGTCCAATATGGATAGCAGAGCCAGTGACCTTCATATAGATAAGTCATACATGCATAACGACGATCAGCATTCAAAAGAGGAGTAACATGAAGGAATATAATGCACGGCACTTTGCACATTTAGAATGGATGCACAGTATATAACATAGTTCGAGTAGAACATGTCTGAGGCAGAGACAGTCATAACACTTAAATTGTATTGATGTTCTTATTTACTTAGTAAAATATTGATTATATTGCTACGAATGACAGGAAAGGCCGAATGGTAAGAAAAAGATAAGACAAACTAAGTTATTTGTAGTACGATACTCTTGATTCAGACACGGGTATTACTTTCATTATATTGTCATAAAACTGATCTTAAGGCAAAGACTAGAAAGATAACATAATCAGTCGGTGCACATAACTAATGAACATGCTTGTTTTGTGAAGTGGACGAGAGGCCTCCCCACCAGTGCATTCAATGTACTGATACCCAACCAGATTGCATGCAGGGTGCATGGAGAATTTGCACAGATTCGTAGATCACTTGACGTATCGAGGCACCAGACCGCACTTGGCGTCTTGGAGCGTCGCGCGCGGACACAGAGCTCACATATATGAGACATAAAGTATGGGAACATCATGATCCAGAGTGTTTGATTCACACTACTAGAATAAGCGGGATTAGCGACATTTTTTAGCGACTCTATGTAAAAATGTCGCTAATTTAGCGACTCCATTAAAAACGTCGCTAGATGTTGGCAACATTTAGCGACATTTAGCGACTTTTATTCAGTTTTTAAAAGATTAGTCGCTATAAGTTTAATTTAGGTCGCTAAACGTCGCTAATATATTTTATTTAGCGATGTTTAGCGACGTATATTTTTTGGACATTTTAGCGACGTTATTAGCGACGTTTAAGACGTCGCTAAATTAGCGACGTCATTATTGGCATCGCTAAGATGTCGCTAAATTCTAAATTAGCGACGTTATTATTGGCGTCGCTAAATTCGTCGCTAAATTCTAAATTAGCGATGTCATTATTGGTGTCGCTAAAACGTCGCTAAATTTTTTACTTAGGGCTGATTTTCCCTATTTCCTTCGATCTCTCCCTCCCCCTCTCCCAAATTTCGAACCCGCTCTCAATCTCTCCCGCTCCGGCTCCTCCTTCCTCCCTCCGGCGAACCCCCTCGGCCGCGTCCTCCCCCTCCGGCTCCCCTCCTCCCTCCAGTGCCCCCTCCTCCCTCCCGACAACCCCCCTCCAGCCGTGTCCTCCCCCCTCCGGCCGCGTCCTCCCCCCTCCTCCTCCTCCTCTAGGTAAACCCTAACTTTCTCTCTCTCTCTCTCTCTCTCTCTCTCTCTCTCTCTCTCTCATGACACACATGGCACTGACACGACACACACACATTACAAATACTGACACAGACATGACACACACACTGACACGACACACACACACGTGACCTAGGGTTAAGGTTAGGGTTAGGATTAGGATTTTTGACCTGGGATTAGGGTTAGGGTTAGGGTTTTTGACCTGGGATTAGGGTTAGATTTTTTGTGATAAGGGCTTAGTGTAATCCATGACTGCAGTCGATCCTCCCTCACTGGATCCATGGGTTCGCCATTGATGATCGAAAGTTTTGGTGGTGATCCACGAGGAAATTCCTTGCAGCTCCTTCTTGGATCCTCTGTGTACTCTTTCAAAGTTTATACCCGAGCTTTGCCATGGATTGGAACTCGAATCGGTGGAGATTCATGGAGAGATCCATGGCAGCTCATGCTTGGATCTTCGGCTTCCTCCATGATTGGATCTATATGCTGCTCTGATACCATTTGATACGTTCCCAAATATGGAAGACCTAAATCTGAAACATATCTAACCGCATTTGACATTGTAGAATGAAATATACCCAGAAATCAACAATCTAGTTCAGAATTTTTTGAAATGAAGAACTTTTATGATATATTACATGTTTGGGCATACATTATTGTATTGACATGACTGGGAAACATGTGATTTTGGTAAATATTCAATGGTTGCATAACTTGAGGCAATCCTCAATTACAATATTTTGTTCCATTTTTAATTTATGTGCAATCTATGTTACCAAAACAGTCGTGGTTATGCGAAGGTATGAATCAAACATGGGACAGTAGCAATTTTAGCAAAGCTTAGGACATATATGTCTTTTTAAAAGGTTGAAACATGCATTAGTATATTATAAGTTTGTGGGGGTGTAAATTAAAACTTAAGGGGACATTGAGGAGTGAGCTTGAGACCGCTTGTTTAAAACCGTGTTCACTTACTAATCGACTACAAATTAGTTGTGAATTTCTCATAAAACATTAAGTATATAATATAATACATATATCTATAAAGTAGGAAATAGAAAGCTCAGCGGAGCGGCTCCCCACCGCCACCCCACCCACCCACCCCCAATCCAAACACACACACACACTACATCGACTACAAATTAGTTGATTCAAGCCTTCAAGGGTTCATGCTTAATTGATGCAAATATTTACAAACCAATTGAGTTTGAAAATTTTCTTTAGTGCTTTTTTATTCTGTAGAAGTATGCTATAATGTCTGAATTTAAAACTCTGGAGGTTCATTTTTCAACTACGAGGGCTTGGAAATTGAATCGTTTAGTATTATTTTAGGCATCTTTCTCATTGCTCATAGCCAATCCCGGTCCTACGAAGAAGGCTTGGCTGATGATTATCATGATGTTAAACACTGATGACTAGGTGATATCGCATGAGAATAGAATGCTAGGTAGTTGATCTAAACACATCAAGCAAGCAATAAGATTCAGTAAACAGGGCACTCATTGTTACAACATGGATCAATGAATTCTATTAGGCACTAGGCCAGTGGTATATAAACAATACACCAGATATTGTCCCATGTCAAGATTGATATGGGAGTATACAGTGATATAATGACAACTATACAGTAACCCTTGCACTCCTTTCTTTTCACTGTTTAAACTCTACAGTCTATGCATGTTTGAGAAGACTTTAACATTATGAACTAATATATCGACAATGTTACCTAAGCAAGTTGTTTGCTCCAAGGAATCTTATGCCAATTGGGACAGGCTCGTAGATCTGTATATATGTAAATACTATACAACACAGAGAGATGCCGGTGTAGTAATTGTACGACTATATGTATTCTTGTGTATGCCTTATGTACGGTTAGCTGGTGACAAGAAACCCTTATTGTGAAAATGTCTAGTACATTAACTAACTGCATACCAACTTCTAATAGTTAACGACCACCATCAAATATTTAGGGATTGATTGGCATATGGTTTAGACTTTAGAGGCACATATAATGTGCATCAAGTCGTAAAAAAATAACTTTTAAGCTCTTCTAGTAATTATCAATTTTAACTTACGGCAGAGGGTGGACCTACTAAACTTTTTTAATTCTTGATCCACATAGGTTTAAGGATAGTGAGACACTAAGTAATGTTGATTATCATTGAACATATATCATACCATGAGCTAAATTACATAACTGCAAGTATAGGTTCAACTACATACTAGGCTTATAAGGTTTTTGATGAGACTGATGATTATGGTTTTAGTGTAGATACCTCTATATTTGTATTTTATGCAAGCTATATCCTATAACACTTGATGTCTGCTTCTGCCGATATGTTCTGTTATTTTAAAATAATTGGTACCAACATACTTTACACTACTACTGCATTATGGCACACGCTTGTTTCTCAAAGTTATTTTCAGTATTTTATTTGTTGCAAGTTATCCTCCCAGACTACTGCATAAAGTGCATGATGTTTCCTTGCTAATTATTGCATATGGCCTATACCTTTTTTATTATACTAATATACATAATTATTTACACCATATTACTGGAAAACCTCCTGTTAAGGCCACAAAATGGGCAAAATTATTCATAACCCTCCAGCCGCGACCTGGGGTTATGAATGAAGGATATCTGATATCGATGAACCATGATTCTCTAGCTAGGATTTCTTGTAAATAATGTTGCAAGAGCCTGAGTCCAATTCATGTCTTTGAATGTCCAGAATGATACAATTTATTTGTCTAATGTAATCCAACTTGGGCATATAATGACTTCATAGATATTCTAAGATTTTTTTTGCAAAATATAGAAAACTATCAACTATGATCACATTCATAAGTATGTGTCAGGATAAGCCAAAGTTTGAAAAAGAATGGCATATATGAGAATGAGAAGTTATCTTGGGTTAATTAGAGGATATGCCATCAGACTTATCATCCATGTACAGCAGCCTTATTGTTGGGAATAAACACGAAAATTATTACCCAAGACTTGGTTTAATTAGAGGATATGTCATTAGACTTGTCACCCCCTTTTGTAATAGCCTTGTATCCTCAATCCTTCCATATCATATATCAATTTTTTTTAAAGTAATCTAAGTACTCCTTGAGACCAACAGCAAATACTCCTCAATCCTTCCATATCATTATATTATTTGCAATAAGAGTACATAAAATATCAACACCATGATGAAATGAATTCATTATGATATAAATATCTTCAATGGAAAAAACTAGCTGACTGAACTAACCGAGAAAAGAGAGTATAAGATAAAGAATGAGCTAACATTTTACTACAAATCAAGATAGTAAAAATTATCAATATCAGAATTTTTGCTATGTTAATCAGTACAATTTCTTTGTAATCAGAGATTAAAAATTGGAACATTATGGATTGATACACGGTGAGGTTGAATATCATAACACAAGTCTATGTAGGTTGAATTTGGATAAACAAAATGTTGCATGACATCAATTTGGATTGATACACGGTGAGGTTGAATATCATAACACAAAATTTTGGAAAGGGTACGAGCTCCTTGTAAGGTTATTGCAACAACAAAAACAGAGTTTTATTTTAATTTTTTGGGATCGACTTTGTGAGTCATCTAATTCTTTCATTACGCATTATTAAGGGTATGTCTTAAGTAATATATGTTATCAATTATATTCTTTGTTTTCATCTATCTTACCAGATGGCACCCATGAGAGAGACACCTCCTACTGTTAAGGAGGAAGTGATGCCTCCTACTGTTAAGGAGGAAGTGATGCCTCCTACTGTTAAGGAGGAAGAGATACCACCTACTGTATCTCAGACGGGGAGTTCCAGTCACCCAACACCTATAGCGGTTGTATCTCAGACGGGGAGTTCCAGTCACCCAGCACCTATAGCGGAGATTGATCACATAGACGCTGTTTATGCGCAGTATCTGAGGGACTGGTATGTGCCCCAGCGTATTGGATATCCTCGAGATTGATACTGTGATGTTTCATATACTTTTATTGTGGTTATTGTGTGATTGTGATACTTATATATTATGCCCATTATGTGACTCTGATAATTATATATTATGCATTTTGTGTGACTGTGATACTTTTATTTTCTGTGTATTGTGTGACTGTGATATTTTATATACTTTTTGTGTTATTTTGTACGCAAAAAATTCAATGGAGGGTTGCTCCAGGTCTGTCTATAATATTTATGTGTATTGTATGATTGTTATACTTTTTATTCATATTAAATGATGTTAATTTACCGGTGTTGAGTGTTCCTCCGAAGGGGTCGGCGAACCCAGAGAATTCAACGGAGGGTTGTTCCGGGTCTATTTTTAATTAGAAATTCATAAATTATAGGAACAATAGTTTGGAAACAATTTAGTATTTTTTTCTGTAAAATTAGCGACGTATTTAGCGACGTTTATACACGTCGCTAAATACGTCGCTAATTAACGACATTAATAGACGTCGCTAATGACGTCGCTAAATATGTCGCTAATAACGTAGCTAAACATGTCGTCAAATACGTCGCTGTACGTCGCAAATTGCTGACATGGCAGTACTGCCAGGTCATTAAAGACTTCGCTGTCACGTCGCTATATAAGTCGCTAATTAGCGACGTTTAGTGACGTTTGTTTACGTCGCTAATTAGTGACGCTGCGTCGCTAAACGTCGCTAATTTAGCGACAGATTTAAGTCGCTAAAAACGTCGGTATAGCGACGTTTTTTCTTCCAGCGACGTGCTAATTTCTGACTTCTGTAAAACGTCGCTAATTACGTCGCTAAACGTGATTAGCGATATTTTTTTGTCATTTAGCGACGTTTTTGACGTCGCTAATTTGACTTTTTCTTGTAGTGTCAGTTGTAAGCCTAAGGGCATATTCATTGTAAAGAGAGAGAGCATGAGCGACTTGTAATCTTGGCCTACCGCCACTTGTAATCTTTACTTCATATCAATAAAGAGCTTGATTTGGATTCAATACTTGACTTTATTTTATGTTTCCGCTATGACAACTCTGTGAACTAGTTATCAACGGTCGTTTCGATATTTGCCTTGCGTGGGCGCAACTCCAGGATCTCACGACATCACGTCCTGATGGGAACGATCGTCCCGCGGGAGCACATCCAGCGGGGACGGTCGAACCCTGCAGGAGATCGGGGCGTGACAACAACCCCCATTAACCCCCAAATCCTTTTATTCTATCTTTTACTCTCTCTCTCTATCTCTCTCGCTCTTCAAAATCCTAAAGTTCTCCCTTCTCCACCTCCTCTGTCTCCTCCAAAATCCTAAACTTCTTCCTTCTCTACCTCCTCCATCTCCTCCAAAACCCTAATCTTCTTCCCAATCTCCTATAAATCATCTTCCCAATCTTTTTTTCTTCATATTCTGCATCTATAATTTTAGGGTTTGTATTTTTTTATTTCATTTTGATAAATTTTCCTTCCAATCCTTATAAATGTCTAAAATATTATTGTATAATAACATAAATTGGTTTAGATTAACTTTGGACGAATTATTGAATTTCGAACCCATTTTAGGGATACGAAGTAATAAAATATGACAGTTGCAGGTTGGAAGAACAAGGAATGTAGAAAATATTCTAGAGTCCTGTATATTGTCAGGACTATAAAAATTTTATTTTCTACCGTCATGAATACTCACTTCAATTAAAAAATTTATACAACAATGAGGACTGCCAAATTTTTTGACAGTCCTATCAATTGTAAGGACTGTCAAAATTTTTAACAGTTCTAAATAAACAGATGACGTTCGGATATACCAATTTTTACTAGTTAACAACATGATATTGGAAAAAAATTAATCAAAGCCAAATTTAAAGATTGAAACATCATTATTTTACGATTCTAAAATAACAAAAAGTCCGTCAAACGGTGAAACAATTTTATTCCATACTACTTTTTGATACGCTTGTTTTGGCACCAGTTGGACCTTGTTTCGATCTCTCAGTCAAAAGTTATGATCATTTAAAGTTTTAAATTGCATACTTTTAGTTGTATCATGTGCATCTGACCTCGGACGTAGATTCTTTCTACACGATTGTGTTACTCTTGTTGAGAGCATACAAATCGACCTATTGTTTTTCTTAGGACTACAATTTTTTTTGACAGTCATGACTATTGTCAGTCAGGACTGTCAAATTTTTTGACAGGCCTGACATTAGCCATGACTATCAAAATATTTGACAGTCCTAATTTAAACCTAACTATTAATAGGATTGTCAAAATTTTGACAGTCCTGACTATTATTAGGACTGTCAATTTTTTTGACAGTCCTAACTTTATACAGGACTGTCAAAAACTTTCACAAACTATCATCATTCCCGTCACGACTATGCACGAACTTTCGAAGTTCAAAACCGTAGAATGGGTTCAAAACTTCAGAAATCCCCCAAAAATGAATCATAAATTGAATTTTAGTCCCTAGAAGATGAAATCTATACATGAAGATGAAACCCTAACATATTTGAAATTTGGGAGAGGAAAGAAGCAAAATATGAAAAGGAAAAAATATATAAAAAGTTGACTTTTATACTATGTAGTGGAGTAGCCCTTTGTAAGTTTTCATGGTGACAAACTTGTAATTAAAACAAACATTATTTGGGATAGCCCTGAGTAAGAAATGATTTACCCCGATAAAAAATCTTCTTTTATTGCCTTATCTACTTTTAAGTATTAGTGACGCCCAGTTTGAGGTGGTTCAAAGACCTAATGTTCATGGGGAGCTTTGGAAAATTATCAGGTTATTGATTTTGACTCACGTTATTGTGTGGCTTGATATGAATATACACCATTGTTCTTTACAATCATGTGTTATTAGTCTAATCTATGTGTGGGCACTTGGTATACTCTCAGGCTCATCATACAGAGCATGTACTTACAGAAATAATATGCATAAAACAATAACATGCACAAAACAATAACACTTGGTATACTCACAGGCTCTTTATTCTCATCCCCCTAAAATTCTTTTATAAGTCTTAGATTTTCTCTAAAGATAATTATAGCATATTTGTGTCTTCCCTTGATGTTCTGCATTTACTTCATCCTCATCTTTCATTTTTGGAGGATGTTGAAGGAAAATAGTATAAAATTTGTTTAGAAAATATGGGAAAGGTTGAGTGCATGGTCAGCATACTTTTTAAGTATGTTATGTTAGTCCCGAGACAAATAAAAGATGGTAGAACGAGGGCCATAGCAGAGCTACTAGTAAGACCTGAAGGTCCGCTCTCTACTGGAACCCAAGTTGTCGTTGAGATCAAAGATTCACACAAGAGTTCATCATCTGATATTTCTCGATTCCAACGAAGCACGAACCAAGAATATGTTACAAACTGACTTCGAGGAATATAAAGATTACATTAAGCAACCAGTAAAATGTTCTTCTTTTTACGTTCGTAGACGCTACAATGAGAAAGAACGAAGCAAAGAAAAGTGTTGAAGAAAAGCTCCTTGCTGGGGTAGTCAAAACCATCGTTGCTCAAAATAAGATTCGTCGTACAAATGATCTGCCCCTAGAAACCAGCAAATTCATAAATAAACTTCTGGAAGACTCAATGTCACCTTCGAAAAACACTCAAAAAAATACCATGTGTGAGGGAGACTCTGTGCCGTTTATGATCTGGTGTTCTCAGTTTTTTCCATCTATTTTCTGTAATGACCCGTTTCGTTCAAGCGGACAGCCGATTCAAACAGCGCAAGTGCAACGACCTGACCTGCTTTATTCAACGAAAAGACTCGTTTGAGGCAAAGGATTCCAGACTTGGCCCTTCAGGAGTTCAGACTTAGACTTTTAAAGGTTAGTTCAGAGTATCGCTCGACCGAGATGAATCATCGCTAAGATGGGTGGCTACGATGAACTTGTCTTTGCTTAGCCAGCACACTTAAAATATGGACGATACATGCTAGTCGCTAGGTGAATCACCCATTGCATGTTAATAAAGAATATAACGCACCTAGATAAGGAAATAATCTCATCTTGTATTGCTTGTGTTAAAATATAGAAATAAAACTTGGCTTATAATCGGACCCTCGCATGCTACCTTTGCTTCGTGCAAGTAGACTCCGCTATGCCTCGAGTAGATCATTATATACTATTTATAGTGCACTGTTTCACTTGTTTACACTGTTCGTCCCCTAGATTATGTCGCTCAATACTTCCATATACGGCTTCACTCCTCGTACTACACCATAGACCGTGCTAACGTAAATGCTTATGTTTCAAATATAAATGCATGCTTGCCTGCTTAAATTATAGTTTGTACTTGTTGCCTAGTTTCAATGCTTGTCACATAATTTCATGCCATAATCAAGTAAACACTATCTTGTCTTGCAGTCATCCAATTCATCGGAAGACTAATAGTCATTTCGTGCAAGTATAAACCTGAAAGTATTCGGGATCGATAGGTCGCCAAGACAGTTCCCGAATCAGGGGATTTGCACCATGTCAATAATCCAAGAATCACAGCTCGGGATGCATACTCGTTATGAACATGAATCAAGAATTAACATGTCATAAATCCCGTAAAATCTGAGACCCAAGACTTTTATGTCACGGACAACTTGTGCACAAGGGGGATTTTTGAATCTTATGCCGCGGCCGGTCTCGGAGCACTGGGACCGATCTGATCTAGACGGACTCCATGTTGACCTCTTTTTTGTTTCAGGGGATGGTGCGCAATGCCCATGTTATTTTACGTTATGCCCCATCCCCGTTGAAGAGGCAGTCTCTATTTGTTTGACGGAATGGCCTGCGATGTCATATTTTTTTGCGTTACACCCATTCCGTCAGAGAGACATCGTCCATCATGGCTATATCAGTGACCTTTTATATAGATAAGTCATCCTCGCTTAGCAACAACCCGTGTGCGAGTTATTACATCATGCCTAGTAAATCTAGATCACCTGAACGGATATGAGTATAACACATTTATATATAATTGAACACTTGAACATCGTCTGCAACACTTTTGGATAATCCGTATAACTCGTGCACCTGAAACAGAACATCGCTCATGACACTAGTGTTTGCTTATGCTATTGCCCCTCGATTTCATTATATATGCTCGTGCTAGGTTTAACTTGGTTTGCCTTGGACAGGGAAGGAAGAATGGTGAGTTGGTAAGTGTCATTGTGTTCCTTTTATATCGTACGGCCCACTGCCACACGAGTTAGGCTATTTATTATGCCATAAAACTGATCCTAAGGCAACACTAGAAAGATAACTTAATAGATGGTGCACAGAACCTATATAACGTGTTTGGATTTATCGAGCGAACGAGAAGCCTCCCCACCAGTGCATTCATGTACTGATAACCTAGCAAATTGTTTGCAGGGTGCAAAAAATCTCGTTCGGGGTAAAAACCCCCTTCGTGCGTGCTAAGGCATGGAGTTTGCTCTGGAGCCTTTGAACGATACATCCAGAATTGAAGCACATATACATGACAATTTTAGAACATCGCCTATGTATCATTCCATAAATTATAGCCAGTTGGCACGCTTTTATTATTTTAAGAGAGAGAGGACTTGAGCGACTTGTAATCTCGGCCTAGCGCCGCTTGTAACACTTGTTCAATATCAATAAAGAGCTTATTTTACTTCTATACTTGTGTTATTCAATGCTTTCGCTATTGACGACTCTGTAAACTTGTTACCAATTGTATGTTCGTTTATTATTTTGCTGCATTCAGACTATCTATACGACTCTCTGGCTTAGATATTTTATCGCATGTTCGGATCATGGTCTTGCACTGGCGTAGTTTGTGCTCGTGCGGCATCACGTCCAGATGGAAAAGATGGTCCCGTGGGAGCGCTGGCGCGATAATTCGCGCCTAGCGGGGACGACCGATTCCTGTGGGAGATCGGGGCATGACATATTGGTATCAGAGCATACTTTACGCCTTTGGACTTCATATCAATTTTCTCAGATTTGAAAGCTCGTTCGTGGGTTATGTGCATACACTCTCTCTCAATGTCCCACCGGAATGTTTCATACAATGAGTCTAAATATTTTCAAAAGTTGTATGTGATTGATATGATTGCTTGAACTGGATAGTTACTCGATGACCCTTGTTCCGACCTGTGTTAGACTTTATGGGATACTCGTGCTAGAATTTGCAAGTTATGTGCGAACCCAAATACCTATACATGATTACCCAGTTGGTTAGTATGTGAGATAGAATATCGTTTGAACGGTTAGCTATGTACACAGCCTTCCAGCTAAGTTGTGTTGAGTATTGCGTGCCAAGACCCTTTGGTGCGAGCTAGTTTACAAGCAAGATTTGGGATATCGTTCAGAAAAGGACAAGTCAGACTTAGAATGGCAACCGATAGAAATATTATCAATTTATCGCTAAGGCGAATATAGAGATCGTGCTTGAAATTTTAAGAAATAGCTTGGATGGTATATGGAAGATACAAATCAAATATGGTTTACTTTGATGATTATCAACAGGATATATATGAGACTAAGATTTATTAGGCGATGCTTAGGTATCATGCAAGAGTTCTAAGAAACGACTTGGTTAATATGCTAGCGATTGATGCGAACACTGATTGAGAATTTAAGTGGGTGACTCAATTCCTGAGTGGTGTATGGATCATTTTGAAATTCTTCAAACGTATTCATAGGTCTCGTGCGATAGTTAGTTTAAAAAATTTGAGAATGTCTTGAACAAGTGATAAGGCTTATATCGAATAGGGATTCAAGGTAATAAAATCGATATCTTGGTCTAGAAAACTTGGTGAAAACTTGATGGATCGTACGAGCAATTTTGAATTGAATCAAATGGATTAAAACTGGAGAATGAATATTGTGGTTCGATGAAAGAGATAAGCGATAATGGATTTGATCTGGAGTTTGGAAGAACGATCTTGAATCTAGTTCGAAAGATAACTCTCGACAATCAGTCCCAGCGAGAACGATTATCCTGCAGGAGTGCCGGCGTGGTAATTTCATAAGTTTGATGATTATTCCAAACGAACTCGATGAATAGAACGTATCAAAAGTGGATAGACTTTGGCTTGAGTATTGAACTTAGTTGTTTGAGGAATGCCAAAAGTAGACTATGGAATTAACGAACGGTAACATTAAAGTTGGATGATTGGCTAGACGAATTATAATCATGGCATGAACGGACATGGCTTGAAGGATTTTATATATTTTGGATGGAGCAAAGTAAAATGATAAGGTGTCTCGATTATTTCGATAATAACCAAAATGTTCGACGTTCTTGTCTTGTGTGAGCGTAACTCTATGTTCGTACATGCGTCACATCCGGATTAGGATGATTATCCAGCAGGAGCATTGGCGTGGTGATCTCATGTCCAGCGAGGATGATCAAACTTGTAGAAGACTGGAGGGTGGCAACTGATAGATTGTCTTAACTTGTGGTTCGACACGATAAGACGAATTTGAGAATATAAGTGAATCAGAAATATTTCAAGGATAAGTTAGTCTAGAACCTGGAGTAAATCACGCTTGATGGTTTCGTGAACGGATACATGAATCTTGTGGACGACTTAGAGTTATGATTGAGATCAAAGATTTAGAATTAAATCATGGTTTGGTAGTCTAGACTTATAATGGATATATGGATTCTATCAAACATGCCTAAGGAGATAGACTATGCAAATTGCTAGGCTTGTCATACGAATTAGATATATCATGGATTTGACTGAACAGACTCGACCCTGTATAAACGAACGTGTTAATGTGTGTAGGATGATCTGTGCCCGATATTTAAAAATCTAAGTAAAACGAGTTTGGGTAGAATATCCTGTGCAAACGAACAATGGTTTGACCTTTAGGAATTGGGACGAGCATCGTGCGACGAATTTGAACGATGAATCGTATGCTTGAACTTGTACCTATGACCTTGTGAGCTGACCTAGTAATTAGGCAGACGACCCTGTGTCGAGTGAAAGAACTTGTGTAACCGACTTTAGAATATTGCCTGAGCAAGCCATATAACTAGGACAGCAAGACTTAAAGTTAGACTTGGAACGTAAAACGTGTGTTGTGTTTGACACAAACGGATGGTCGCTAGTCGGTTAAATCGGATAGATCGTGCTTGATGGTAGTGTAATGCCTGGTTTGAGTTAGAATAAAAATTACTTGGATTTTGATTGACCCTACTGGAAGTATCATTGTGATTTATAAGATGAGAACCCTTGAGATTTTTACAAGTAGCTTGTCCGAATTCACTATCACTAAGTTTGGTTGAATGCATATGTTTGAGGGATGCCTTAAACGTGTGCACGATCCAAGACCCAGTGATATGTTGAACTCGAGTGCAAAGACTTCTTCATCGCTAAGTTGGTTAACATACATATGTTTGAGAGACGCTTTAAATATGTGCACGATCCAGACTGGCGATATGCTGATCACGAATGCTAGTGCAAGTGAATATGTTAGATTCGCATGGACAAGTATAACGACTTGGATAAGTTTGCCTCAGCCCTAGATCGTCATTCAAGATGGATCATAACGTACCCCGTATTAAGCTATATATTTCGTGTTAAGGCGCAGTATAGACCGAGTCAGAGCTTGGATTGAATTATAGTTATTTAATGAGACAGACCCAGCATACACGCGATACGGTATAATGAATGAGTAGAAAATTGAGTTCGAACGGATCTAGTGGTACTGATTGCTATGCTTGAGATAGATTCGATAGTTGCGATAGAATGGTTTGCGCTCAGGAAGTCTCAAGGATGAGACTTTTTCTGAGTGGTGTATAATGTAACGACCCATTCCATTCAAGCGGACATCTGATTCAAATAACGCAAGTGCAACGACCTGACCCACTTTGCTTAGCAAGAAGACTCGTTTGAGGCGAAGGATTTCAGACTTGGCCCTTCAGGAGTTCAGACTTAGACTTTCAAAGCTCGCTCGGAGTATTGCTCGACCGAGGTGAATCATCGCTAAGGTGGATGGCTACGATGAACTTGTCTTTGCTTAGCCAGCACACTTAAAATATGGACGATACATGCTAGTCGCTAGGTGAATCATCCCTTGTATGCTAATAAAGAATACAATGCACCTAGCTAAGGAAATAATCCCATCTTTTATTGCTTGTGTTAGAACATGGAAATAAAACTTGGCTTATAATCAGACCCTCGCATGCTACCTTTGCTTCATGCAAGTAGACCCCGTTGTGCCTCGAGTATATCATCATATACTATTTGTAGTGCACTGTTTCACTTATTTACACTACTTGTCCCCTAGATTATGTCGCTTAATACGTCCCTGTACGGCTTCACTCCTTGCACTACACCATAGACCGTGCTAACGTAAATGGTTATGTTTTAAATATAAATGCATGCTTGCTTGCTTGCTTACATTGTAGTTTGTACTCGTTGTCTAGTTTCAATGCTTGTCACATAATTTTATGCCACAATCAAGTAAACACTATATTTCTTGCATTCATCTAATTCACCGGAAGACTATCTAATAGTCGTTCCGTACAAGTATGAACCTGAAAGTATCCGGGACCGTTAGGTCACCAAGGCAGTTCCCGAACCAGAAGATTTGCACTATGTCAATAATCCAATAATCACAGCTCGGGGAGCATACTTGTTCTAAACATGAATCAAGAATTAACATGTCATGAATCCCGTGAAATCTGAGACCCAAGACTTGTATATCACAGACAACTTATGCACAAGGGGAATTTTTGAATCTTATTCTGTGGATGGTCTCGGGGCATTGGGACTGATCCAGTCTAGACGCACTCCATGTTAACCTCTTTCATGTTTCAGGGGATGGTGCGCAACGTCCATGTTATTTTATATTATGCCCCATCCCCGTTGAAGAGGCAGTCTCTACATGTTCGGCGGAATGGCCTGTGATACCCTATTTTTTTGCGTTACACCCATTTCGTTAGAGAGGCATCGTCCATCATGGCTATGCCAGTGACCCTTCAGATAAGTCATCATCGCTTAGCGTCAATCCTCGTGCGAGTCATTGCATCGTGCCTAATAAATCTGGATTACCTGAACAGATATAAGTATAACATACTTATACATAATTGAACATTTGAACATCTTCTGCAACACTTCTGGATAATCTGTGTAACTTGTGCACCTGAAATAGAACCTCGCTAATGACACTAGTGTTTTATTATGTTATTGCCCCTGGATTTTATTATATATACTCGTGCTTGGTTTAACTTGGTTTGCCTTGGACATGGAAAAAAGAATGGTGAGTTGTTAAGTGTCGCCATATTCTATTTATATCGCATGACACACTGCCATACGAGTTAGGCTATTCATTATGCCATAGAACTGATCCTAAGGCAACACTAGAAAGATAACTTAATAGATGGTGCACAGAACCTATATAATGTGTTTGGATTTATCGAGCGGGCGAGAAGCCTCCCCACTAGTGCATTCATGTACTGATAACCTACCAGATTATTTACAGGGTACGGGAGTGTAACGCCCGCCACCGCACGGTGCGTTACGCTGAGTCGAATTGAATAAAATAAATGTTGGTTACATTTGATTTGTTGGATTTTGGAAAGAAGTATTGATTGAGTTGTTTGATGTACAGATGGCTAGCGAGTTCGATGGAAATCAAGGTGTTCGTTCAGAGCAGTACTGAGACAGCTGGGTTGGAATGATAATGCCATCTTCCTTAGTCCGATCGGTCGGATGATTTGTAGAGCACGGCCTGCTCGCACGGTCATACCATTTGAGTAGATCGCACTTGCATCGGACCATGGGTTCAAAGGATTGGCCGTATCGGCAGGACAGGATGCTTAACGGGGTCAAACATTGTGAGTGGGCTCTTTTCCTTCTCCTCTACTCCTTCATGCCTAATAATATGGAAAACACGTAAAGGCTTGAACACTTGGGCTGAAATATTGGGAATCACTACACTGAGGCGTGCATAGAGTGTACGTCGTTTGCTTGGATAGGTTTGTGTCTTGATTTGGTTTGCGCGTTGGATAGTTGGAGCTAGAGTTGGTTGGATTATCATTTGAGGCAGTTGGTTGAATGATTGAGATTATGCTTGGATAGTTGGAATGATACAGTGAGATATTGGAAACCTTGGGATATGGGCGAGCGAGCATGCATCCGTGCACGAGTATCATTTGGTCGCTTTGTCTTGCAAAGCGAGCAGTTGTGGTTCGAAACCGAACAACTGCATCGGTGAGGGCATTGTGCCACTGTTGGGGCATTGTGCCATGGGATTTCTTTGAGCGTGGGTGTTGCACCATTTGGAATACATTGCTGAGAAGCGGCATTATGAATATGGGATAACTGGATATTTGTGCCTTGGGCAATATATTGGAAGAATGGTTATGAATGTTTTGGTTATGGATGTTTTGGTTGGATATTTGATTGAACGAGTCTAGGATCGCTTGGTGGGGCGAGAATGTTCGATCCTCTCGTCATACCTACTTTCTGCATGTCACGGATAACCTGTGTACACAGGGTTTGACATTTCCTCGAAACGGCTTCCCGGGGCACTGGGACCGTATCGATCCGGAGGGAAATATTGATTCGTGCTAGTCACGATGCATTACGGGACCTCCAGCGGGGCTTGCTACCCGGGCTGATAGGGCACACCGCTAATGCTTGGAATATGTCCTTTATGGCTTGGCCAGTGACTTCATATAGATTAGTGATGGCTTGCTTTTCTTTTGTTGGTTTGGCTTTCGTGTAGGCGCGGCCACCTTACCTCGGCAAGAGTGTGCACTTTGGGATTGGATTGTAATTATTTTGGTTGAGGATGGATATTGAGGCTTGGTTGACGGTTAGATATGTTATCGTGTTGCTTGGACTTGAGCAGGATGGTTGCATGCTAGTTTCCTTCGGTTGGGTTATATTGCTTGTCGTTTGGTTTGAGATGAATGTTTGCATGCTTAAACTGCTTTATAGCTTTCCTTAACATGCCATCCCTATGCCATGAAATGAATCTAGGATTCAACTAGAAAGATCACCATATAACTGTTTGTATTCACTATTTTACTTAGTGTCGGCTTAGACGAGTGGGTTACCCCACTCACCAGTACGGCTGTGTACTGACCCACGTTTGTGGGCATTATTTCAGGTACGCAGGTATAGTGGCGCTGCTTGAATATACGAGACATGATATATGAACTGTAAGTACCTTTGTGGGCTAGAGAAAAGAGCAAGAGTATTTCATCGCCTTCGTGGCATCGCCTTTATGGCATTGCCTTCGATGAGGCATTTCATTTGGACCCTATCGTGAGCTCTGCTGCGTATTACTCTGATGTGTGCTTGGTACACAATACTTGACTTCCGCTGCAACTTGGTTATTTCGATGATAACATTTGGTGTTTGACAACATCGCCTTGTACGAGCGCAACTCCAGGCTCGTACGGTATCACGTTCCGATGAGAACGATTGTCCTGCGGGAGAGCTGCAACGTGGTGATTCACGTTCAGCGGGGACTATTGGGCTTGCGGGAGATTGGGGCATGACAAATTGGTATCAGAGCGCCTGGTTCATTTTCTCGGACTTGGTCCTTCGCTTCATCACAAACTCTAAATAGCTTCCGCGTGTCGTCTAGCTCTTGACTCTACTCAGTGCCGCATTGGATGTTTCATGCAATAAGTCTATATATTGTTGGTTGTGGCTGCATATCGTTCTTGGTTGTGTTGCTTTGGTTGGTTTTTGTTAGATCGTTTAGCCTCGTTAGGCGTTGTTGCATTCGTGCAGCAAGTTGGGTGGCGTTGTTACATTTGTGCAACAAGTTGAGAGGTGTGTTATTGCTTGGGTTGGCTTGGCTTGTCGTTCGGGAGTTTCTGATTGCATCAGTGGATCAGTTGGTTGGCAGACGAGATTGGTTATGCAGCATGTTGTGAGTAGAAGCATTGGATTGAGAATGGATCGTTGCACGAGCTGCTCGTGTAGCGAATGTGTTGGATGAAAGTTTGATTTTTGGCTGGGTATATCACATAGCGCATCGGCTGAGCAAGTTTGAGTTTGACTTGGGAATATCAGAATAATATTGCACGAGTTGCTCGTACAACAAATGTGTGGGAACAGTTGGGTATTGGATTGGACTACTTGGAAGAGAGCTCGTTGCACGGGTTGCTCGTGTTGCGAAAGTATCAGACGATTTTGAGAATAGCTGGAAATATTGAGAATGGAATATAGCACAAGTTGCATAGCGAGATCGATGAAAAGAGTAAGATGGTTCACTTGTTGGCTGAGTTTCTTGTCAGACTTAAGTTGGGAAAGATAGGATCACACATGAGGGATGGTTCGAACGGATCTTGGATCAGTTCATGGAATCGTAATGCGAGTAGAAACTTGATTCAGAGTGGTATATGGGATACCACATAGTGAGCAAGGCATTGAAATATTATGGATGGACATTGATGGGAATTGCCTGAACGGACTCGGGTAACAAAATAAGTTGGTTGTTGCACATCGATTGAGTTGGGAAGAATGAAAAATGGAGCAAGCGAATATTGAGTTGAGCAATCGAGAACGGACTTGTGCAAATAGAAGTCTCGTTGGACTTGAGAGCATGGATGAGATCGGGACAAGCAATGGGATTGAGTGTTTGGAAATTTGAAGGATAGCGAGCACGGACTATGATTTTGGGCAACACATTTGAGCTGTTAGTTGAGCAATGAAACACGATCTTGGCTTGGAGGGACAATGAGATGGATTTGAACGACTTGAAGGATTTTGGATATTGTTGCTCGAGAAGTCGACTCAGGTTTAACGGAAGTGAAATTTTGGGCGAAACGGTGCAACGATGGTAGACGGATTCTACGGAAGATGTGAACGGATTATGGCAACAACTAAAGGCAGGGATTGTGGCGGACAAACTTTTGAAGATAGCTAAATGTGGGAGCAACAATTGAGCAAATCACTGTGCTGTTTGAGCAAGTTGGACTTGCATTGTGAAATACTGCAAACAGGTAAGGATTTGGGAGCAAGTCTTTGTGTTCGGGAATCATTGCAAGTGGTAGTGAGAGAAGTCGAACATGGCAGTTCAAAAAATTTGATGGATTCAGGGCAGAACGACGGATTGATGGAAGACGGTTTCAACGAGCGCAGTTCTCGAACTATGGCTGGGATAGATAGAAGGACTCTAGGTGGTTAAGCGACATTAGTTGGCAGATCATCAGAGGTAGTGCATGAAGTGCTCGGATTCAGAAGTTCGCTCGGATGGAATGGTTGGATCATTGTTCGGATTTGCAGATGAGATATAGCATGGTTCATAGTAACTGTCCATCGTGATGATTACAATTATCAAGCGTAGCTTCGGGACAGCTGACCCTAGCGACTTGACCGCCCGATCAGAGATGAACATTGTAGACCCATAGAACGACCCTTGCGGCGGCGTATTTGGGAATGCGTCGAGGGCATATATGAGTAGTGTGTGTTGGAGATTTGACCTGATTGACTGAGTGTTGGATTTGAGAGACCCTTGGGATAGCCTTCAGCTGAAGAAGCAGCCGGAAGACCGAAGCGATGGTGGGATTGGCCTAAGTCAATGGATGAGATTCAGAGTCACAGATTTTTGAAGATGGCATCGCCTCTGACTCATCGTGCCCTGGAAGGGAATAGCATTTATATGAATGGACGACTGTAGCGGCTCGTTCAGATCAAATTCTTGCGAATACTGGAAGGGACAGATTTGCCTCATATTTACAAGATGTATCGGAACTTAGTCTGGGAAGCATGCTCGTTCGGAAGGCAAAGGTGATATCCTATGCTTCGAGGCAGTGGAAGCAGCGCGAAGAACTATTCCATGCGCAACCTAGGAATTGTGGCGAGTGTGTCCACGTTGAAATCGTGGCGACACTATCCCTTGGCGTGGCAGCGAGATCTTCGTGGATCACACGAACCTCAATATAGATGTTCACCCAGCGAGTAATTGAGATGGCAGGAAGAGGTGTTTGGTTGAGCTGATAAGAGCAAAGTTGATATTTGGGTAAGTCGCCTAGTTGGGGTAGTATCAGTTGAGATGATCGTTCGGTGCATGAGACATATTTGGAGATGTTGCTAGTGCGGATTCAGAATAGTTGGATGGGTTGAGTTGGAACACGAACTGATTTAGTCGGTGGAAAATTATCATATTTGAGAATAGTGCTCTAGCGAATATGTTGGAATGGAAATCATGATTGGTTTAATTGGGAGTAAAGTAAATGGATGCCTCGGACATAAAGATACCCTTGTAACTTGTCCAAATTCGCTATCGCAAAGCTCGGCTGAAATGCATGTATTTTAGGGACGCCTTAAATATGTGTACGATCAAAAACTAAGCAATACGAAGAATTCGTATTGAGCTGCAAGAAGGATGTGGGAATATAGAATTTGTACGAGCGTTCAGCAGAGCGAGATATTGAGTCAGGATAATATGGGTTGCATAGAACAGATTTTTGGATTGGACAACTACATGTGATAGGAATGAGTACCAGCACGGTTCGTGGATGAACCTTTTTCTAAGTGGTATATTATGTAACGCCCGCCATCGCACGGTGCATTACGCTGAGTCGAATTGAATGAAACAAATGCTGATTACATTTGATTTATTAGATTTTGGGAAGAAGTATTGATTGAGTTGTTTGATGTGCAGATGGCTAGCGGGTTCAATGGAAATTAAGGTGTTCGTTCAGAGCAGTACTGAGACAGCTGGGTTGGAATGATAATGCCATCTTCCTTAGTCCGATCGGTCGGATGATTTGTAGAGCACGGCCTGCTCGCACGGTCATACCAGTTGAGTAGATCGCGCTTGCATCGGACCACGAGTTCAAGGGATTGGCCGTATCGGCAGGACAGGATGCTTAACGGGGTCAAACATTATGAGTGGGCTCTTTCCCTTCTCTTCTACTCCTTTATGCCTAATAATATGGAAAACACGTAAAGGCTTGAACACTTGGGCTGAAACATTGGGAATCACTACACTGAGGCGTGCATAGAGTGTACGTCGTTTGCTTGGATAGGTTTGTGTCTTGATTTGGTTTGCGCGTTGGATAGTTGGAGCTAGAGTTGGTTGGATTATCATTTGAGGCAGTTGGTTGAATGATTGAGATTATGCTTGGATAGTTGGAATGATACAGTGAGATATTGGAAACCTTGGGATATGGGCGAGCGAGCATGCATCCGTGCACGAGTATCATTTGGTCGCTTTGTCTTACAAAGCGAGCAGTTGTGGTTCAAAACCGAACAACTGCATCGGTGAGGGCATTGTGCCACTGTTGGGGCATTGTACCATAGGATTTCTTTGAGCGTGGGTGTTGCACCATTTGGAATATATTGCTGAGAAGCGACATTATAAATATGGGATAACTGGATATTTGTGCCTTAGGCAATATGTTGGAAGAATGGTAATGGATGTTTTGGTTATGGATGTTTTGGTTGGATATTTGATTGAACGAGTCTAGGATCGCTTGGTGGGGCGAGAATGTTCGATCCTCTCATCATACCTACTTTCTGCATGTCACGGACAACCTGTGTACACAGGGTTTGACATTTCCTCGAAACGGCTTCCCGGGGCACTGGGACCGTATCGATCCGGAGGGAAATATTGACTCGTGCTAGTCACGATGCATTGCGGGACCTCCAGTGGGGCTTGCTACCTGGGCTGATAGTGCGCACTGCTAATGCTTGGAATATGTCCTTTATGGCTTGGCCAGTGACTTCATATAGATTAGTGATGGCTTGCTTTTCTTTTGTTGGTTTGGCTTTCGTGTAGGCGCGGCCACCTTGCCTCGGCAAGAGTGTGCACTTTGGGATTTGGATTGTAAGTATTTTGGTTGAGGATGGATATTGAGGCTTGGTTGACGGTTCAATATGTTATCGTGTTGCTTGGACTTGAGCAGGACGGTTGCATGCTAGTTTCCTTCGGTTGGGTTATATTGCTTGTCGTTTGGTTTGAGATGAATGTTTGCATGCTTAAACTGCTTTACAGCTTTCCTTAACATGTCATCCCTATGCCATAAAATGAATCTAGGATTCAACTAGAAAAATCACCATATAACTGTTTGCATTCACTATTTTACTTAGTGTCGGCTTAGACGAGTGGGTTACCCCGCTCACCAGTACGGCTGTGTACTGACCCACGTTTGTGGGCATTATTTCAGGTACGCAGGTGTAGTGGCGCTGCTAGGATATACGAGACATGATGTATGAACTGTAAGTACCTTTGTGGACTAGAGAAAAGAGCAAGAGTATTTCATCGCCTTCGTGGCATCGCCTTTGTGGCATTGCCTTCGATGAGGCATTTTATTTGGACCCTATCGTGAGCTCCGCTGCGTATTACTCTGATGTGTGCTTGGTACACAATACTTGACTTCCGCTGCAACTTGGTTGTTTCGATGATAACATTTGGTGTTTGACAACATCGCCTTGTACGAGCGCAACTCCAGGCTCGTACGGCATCACGTCCCGATGAGAACTATTGTCCTACGGGAGAGCTGCAACGTGGTGATTCACGTTCAGCGGGGACTATTGGGCTTGCGGGAGATTGGGGCGTGACAGGGAGAACCTCGTTCGTTGCAGAAACTCCCTTCGTGCGTGCTAAGGCATGGATTTTGCTCTAGATTCTTAGAACGTTGCATCCGGAACTGAAGCACATATACAAGACATAATATTAGAACATCGCCTATGTATCATTCCATAAATTGTAGCCACTTGGCACACTTTTATTGTTTCAAGAGTGAGAGGACTTGAGCGACTTATAATCTCGGCCTAGCGCCGCTTGTAACACTTGTTCAATATCAATAAAGAGCTTAGTTTACTTTTATACTTGTGTTATTCAATGCTTCCGCTATTGACGACTCTGTGAACTTGTTACCAATCGCCTGTTCATTTATTATTTAGCTGCATTCAGACTATCTGTGCGACTCTGTAGCTTAGACATTTTATCGCTTGTTCGGATCATGGCCTTGCACGGGCGCAGCTTGTGGTTGTGCGACATCACGTCCAGATGAAAAAGATCGTCCTGCGGGAGCGCTGGCGCAGTGATTCGCGCCTAGTGGGGACGGTCGATTCCTGCGGGAGACCAGGGCATGACATTTTGTCTCTCCTCAAATGAAAGAGGAGGTCCTCTATATATAGAGGAAAATAATACATATGCGGCCTGAGGAAACTCCAGGCCGCATATGCGCTGACCGACCAGATCCCCCAAAATTTGGTTGTCAGAGCCGCATGCGCTGCCGGTGCCGCATGCGCTGTCTCCCCCGCCTGACATGTTGTACTGCACGAGGCAGACAGTACCGCCAAACGCAGAAAGCAGCCTCTCGCGTCGCATATTTCGGAAGGCACGGAAAACCATGCACCGCCCAAAGAAGACCCTGTCCCCTCCACATGCGACTCGCTCATCCAAACCTAGCCGCATAGCGCCAGGCCGTATAGGCCCAGGCCACAAAGACCCTGGACGATGCTGACGTGTTAAGTGCAAAGTGTGCCAACAAAGCGTTACTTTGCGCCCTTGATCCCGTACCTGAGTCCGAGTCGTAGGACTTAGCTCCTAAGGGAAACTTCTCAAAGGTAGTGACAAAACAAAGATTATCATAATGGAGTTCACACTTAAACCCTCTAGAAAAGTCAACCCACATAGGCCTCCACCCCATATGCATATACCAATATTAAGCATAGATATATATTGAGATATACACATTGGCGGTTTTCTAATATGGGACTAAAACTCCCAAAGATAAGTGGAAAACACCAACATGTTATACCATTTTTTGGTGCCAAAAGGGTTTTTCTTTGGTGTCTAATCAATGAATCTATTAGAAAATCATACTTTCACTAGTAATATAACTAATCTTGTTGTGGTCTAGCTCAATTTTGGCATAGTTTTGTAACATCTTCAGTTTATTTTCAAATAGTTTGTACACAGCTGCTAAGGGAGAACAATGAACATCCTCCGAGTGGGTATCATTGTTGAGAGTATGAAAGGAACTTTAGTCCCACATCGGATATAATTGAAGAAAAAGGGGTTGGCCCCTCCTATAAATATATAGCTCCTCACATCAATAAAGCCAAGCAAAATATTCTATCATATTTCAACTTAGTATCAAAGCCAAATCCCCCTCTCCTTCTCCAAACCCTAACCCTAATCCCCCTCCCCTCTCCCACAGCCCTCCCCCTTCCCCTCACCCCCCTTTACCTCCTCTCTACCTCCGCCCCCCTTCCCCTCTCTTCCCTCCGCCCAATTCCGGGAGGCGGCTGCTGCTGCTTGTCGGGTGGCTGCTACTGTTGTTCCGCGGCTGCCCGCTGTCGTCTTAGGTGCTGTTGTGACTGTTCGGTGACCCGACGACCTCGATCGACCTCAATCTCGTTATCGGCGATCTTCTTCTTCTTCTTTTTCTGAAGTTTATAACTCGGTTCTGTCCGCATGCAACTGCGATTGCAGAAAAGAACGAAAAAATTGGTTTTCTGATTATTACTTATTATAAGTCAGTTGTAATCGGGATATTAATTATATAGTTGCTAGTTAGATCGAGGTATATCGGTGAGGGAATTTTTGTGTGACCCCTGATCTCGACTATAAATGTCGTCTCATGAGATTATGTTGCCTCGGGTCAAAGCCTTGTACGGGACATGAGCAGCGGCTCTCAGGGACACCACTGCCGCTGAAGGAAGATCAGTAGACGAAGAGAGAATAAAGATCAGAGGTAGAGACGACCTAGATCTGCCGTCGCCTCACTGATGATAGAGAACAAGGAGAAGATAATGGGGACGATCTATGGCAAGCTGACGGCCCAAGAGATGAAGGCTTTGGTAGACGATCTCTTATCCAAGAGGTTGACCGAGACTAGTATCATGCCCCGATCTCCCGCAGGAATTGGCCGTCCCCACTAGGCGCAAATCATCGCGCCAGCGCTCTCGCGGGACGATCGTTACCATCGGGACGCGATGTAGCACGAGCCTGGAGTTGAGCCCGTGCGAGGCAAATACAAAACGGTCATTGATAACTAGTTCACAGAGTCATCATAGCGGAAACATAGAATAAACACAAGTATTGAATCCAAATTGTCACGCCCCAGTCCCAAAATGTATGGAACTAGGCCACGTGGTATTGGCCAGCTGACACGTCACTAAGGGTTTACCCAATTTAATGGACCCAAAGGAACGCGCTACGATGTCCTAAAATACTACAAGAAAAATACAGGTAAAGTCTAATCTCATCCACAAAATGTCAATGCATAGAGAAAATAAGTGCTGAATATATATATAATGTTAAGTCTAAAAATGTCATAGTACACATCTAGTAGGAACAAACCCACTATAAAAGATAATAATACTGAAATAAGATAGACTAGAGTATCGTCTATCAATATAAGTAACTCCAGCTCCAGGTGTATGAAAAGATCAGGCACTCTCCATGGGCAGCTCTTCTAGCTCCTCATCGGTGGCAAATCTGGTTTCCTGTCCTGGACCATACACCGTAGGGTAGAAGGCTTCCTCTAAATCTGGAAGAGAACCAGGTCCTCAGTGGGACATAACAAGATACATAAAAGCATGCCAGGTATGTAAATACTGAATAAATAAATACAGGGTGTGCTAACCTTCTAAGTGAATGCAATTTAAAGATCTGGTAGTACGCATGGGAAAGTGTAGGCCTGACATATGCTGACTTAATTCACCAATCGTGTTGACTGGCTAGTATATGTGTTATATGCCCCCAGACACATGGGTAGCTCCGCAATCGGCCATCTCCGAGGAGCATGGTACCGAAGGATAAAAGACTCAAGGAGGGGGTGTCTCATACATCTACTAGTTATCTTTTCCGCCCAATGTAACTAATGCCAAGTCGTAACCTTCCTGAGTTTTCTTGATTTTATTCTAAGCCGTGATGCACGTCACACGCACCGATAGCTAATCGAGTACGCAGCTCACATCCTAATATGTATTGCAACCTTGTTGCGTGTTCCCGTGTCAGGGTCTTGGAGGATATTAGGATATCCTCGCAGCTGTTGGAAGGTCTGCTAGAGTCTAAGTTATTTACACTATGTGTCAACGTACTTGTTGACGGTACCCGAGGCAATCTCAGATACACATAGTCATATGAAGTTCAGGAGAAATAGCATATAACAATATTTATATTTGAACAGTAAACTTGGCAAGGTATACTTGCCTACTTCCTGAGTGTGTCGAAAACCTGTACTTGCAGTCAAGTCTGGGGGGTCCTGTGACAGGGGGTCACTGACTGTGCTGAAGATGTACTATGTTTAAGACATACAGGGTTCGTGAATATCAATTAAATAAATGGGTATATATATACTTATGTAAATATATACAGAAGGCATAATATATATATAGTCATATATATATAATTTAGGGTATATATATATATAGAGTATATATATATACATATAGATATAGTATATATATAGTAGTATGTATATATTTACATAGCATATATACATATATAATACATATATTTTATATAAATACATATATATAGATATATATATATTTACATATATATATATATATATATAAAAGAAAAAAATGCAGAAATATAGCATACATATTTATTATATATACTAATAGTATATATATATATATATATATAGTATATATATATATATATATATATATATATATATATATATATATATATATATATATATATATATATATATATATAATAATAATACATAGATAAATATATATTTATATAAGTACATATATGTAGATATATATACTTACATATATATATATAAAAGAAAAAAATGCAGAAACATAAATGCATATATATATACATATACATACATATTTATAATATATACTAATAGTATATATATATATATATGGTATAATATATATATATATATATATATATATATATATATATATATATATATATATATATATATATATATATATATATATATATATATATATATATATATATATATATATATATATATATATATATATATATATATTTATATATATATATATATTTATATAAATACATATATATAGATATATATATTTACATATATACATATATATATAAAAGAAGAAAAATGCAGAAATATATATATATACATACATATTTACAATATATACTAATAGTATATATATAGTATAATAATATATATATATATATATTTACATATATATATATATATATATATATATATATATATATATATATATATATATATATATATATATATATATATTTATATTTATATTTATATATATATATATATATATATATATATATATATATATATATATATATATTTATATAGATACATATAAATAGATATATATATTTACATATATACATATATATATATAAAAGAAAAAAAATGCAGAAACATAAATGCATATATATATACATATAATACTATACTAATATATTATATATATATATATATATATATATATATATATATATATATATATATATATATATATATATATATATATATATATATATATATACATATAATTTATAATATACTTATATGATATATAATTATATATATTATAATATACATAGATAAATATATATATATATATATATATATATATATATATATATATATATATAAAATAAAAACAAAAATACATATATATATATATATATACATTTTATATTACATAATATAAATAATATATATATATACACTGTATATATATATATATATATATATATATATATATATATATATATATATATATATACTGTAATAATATATACTGGATAATATACTAATTATATAATATAAATATATATATATATATATATATATATATATATATATATATATATATATATATATATATATATATATATATATATATATATATATATATATATATATATATATATATATATATATATATATAATTACATATATATATACATAGATATATATATATATATATATATATATATATATATATATATATATATATATATATACATAAATATACATAATTATATAATAATATAGTATATAATTATATACTGTATACAATATTTATAATATAATATTTAATTAAATATATAGTAATATATATATTTAATATATATTTTACATATAAATATAAATATATATACATATATACATATATACATACATATATATAAATATACATATATACGTATATATAGGGGGGGTACTGTACCTATCTGACAGGGGGGACCCACGGCTTGTCGCCGGCGGAAGGACGGCAGCGGAGCGGGCGGCGGCTAGCCGGGACGGCATCCACAGCAGCAGTGGCTGCTAGCAGTGACAGCAGCAGCAGCGGCTTGCGGGGGCTGCAGCGGCGCAGGCGGCGGCGGAGGTGGTGGTGCAGGCGGTTGGGTCGGCGGAGGGGACGTCGACGAGGAGTTTGGTGGTGGTGGCGGAGGTCAGGGGTGGTCAGGGGAGGAGCTGGGGGCGGTCGGGGGTGGCTGGGTGGCAGTGGTGGGGAGGTCGGGGGAAGCTCTGCGGGGGAGCTGCCGGCGACGGTGGTGGTCGGGGGGCAGTGGTGGCGGGCTGGTCCGGTGGAGGAAGGTGAGGCGAAGCGAATGGGGGTGGTGGCGGTGGTCCACGACGGTCGGGGTGGCGGTGAGGGGCGGTCGGGAGTGGGATGGTTTTGTGGGTGTTGGTGGTCGGGTTGGTTCTGCGGAGGCCCTAGGCGGCGCCTGCTCCGGCCACGGTGGTGCTCCGGTGGCTGGGGAGGAGGGCAGGGGAGGGGCGAGGTGTCCGGCGGAGGTCCGGTAGGCGGAGGGTGGCCGTGGTGAGGGTGGTGTGAGTTTGGGTTGAGGGGGGGGTGCTCGGGTTTAAATAGGGTTAGGGTTGATGGCATTTTCGTAATTAGTGTGAAGTTCAAGGGTATTTTAGGGTTTTTGGGTTTTTAGGATATTTATCCTGATATTTAGGGTGGGACTCATTGCCACATGTACGGTGTAGGTTCACCGGCCAATAGGAAGCTGACACCTCACACTGAAAATTTGCAGAAAAACCCCTATAATTTCATAAATTGTACATAGGTCCTATTTTGGGAAATTGCACAATTACGCAATTGTCTGGGAAAAATACCATGTTTCCAGAAAATGCTAAAAAGCACAGAATTGAGGGCGAAAGCTGGGGGAGGACCTTGGGGGGGTGGGGGTGAGCCTGGGCAGGGGCTGGGCCTGGTTTTTAGGGGGATACGGGTCACCGTATTAATTAATTAATTAATACTGCGTACGGTGTTCTCTAATTATTTAGAGGCAGGTAGGGCCATAATTTTAATACGATGTCAAAATACTAAATGTAGTATACTCAGTGTAGAATATTAACGTATTTTTGTTTGGGCAAAACAGATACAGGTTGGGCCTCAATTCTCTATTGGGACAGGGATGGGTATAGAGCAGGAAATAAATTAATAAATAAATATGGACGTTTGTAACGATATTTGTGCGTCTCATACGAGGCTCAAAATAAAGTATCTGGGAGTTGCGCAAAGTACAGGAAAATAGTCTAACCTGTCTAGGAGAGGTATGTGAGCTTGGTTTGGGGTATACAGTCAGTGTAATGTTCTAATTAATTGTGTGATGGACAGGTGTACAATCAATAGGATATGTAAGCAAAAATAAATTAAAATATTGCAAAAATTTCTAAAATGTTGAAATCTGGTCGAGGGAGTTTACACAAATCAAGCTCTTTATTGATATGAAGTAAAGATTATAAGCGGCGCTAGGCCGAGATTACAAGCCGCTCATGCTCTCTCTCTCTCTACAATGAATATGCCCTTAGGCTTAGAACTGATTCAAACAATCTGGATGATGATGTTCCCATACATTATGTCTCATATATGTGAGCTCCAGGTCGGCGTGCCACGCTCCAACACGCCAAGTGCGGTCCGACGCCTCATTGTATTAAGCGATCTCTGAATCTGTACGAGTTCCCCATGCACCCTGCATGCAATCTGGTTGGATATCAGTACATTGAATGCACTGGTGGGGAGGCCTCTCGCCCACGCCATAAAACAAGCACATTCATTAGTTATGTGCACCGACTGATTTTGTTGTCTTTCTAGTCTTTTGCCTTAGGATCAGTTACATGGCAATATAATGAAAGTAATATCCGTGTCTGCTTAAGAGTGTCATAATAATGAACAACTGAGTTCGTCTTACCATTTCTTACCATTCGGCCTTCCCTGTCATATGTAGCAATATAAATAATGATCTACTGAATAACAAAGAAACATATATGAAATCCAAGTGTTATGTTTGTGTCTCTGCCTTAGACCCCTTCTACTTGAACTATGTTTGTTATCGTGCATCCATTCTAAATATGCAAAATATCGTGCAAATGTACTCCTTCGCGTTACTCCTCTTCTGAATGCGGATAGCTGCTATGCAAGCATGACTTATCTATATGAAGGTTACTGGCTCTGTTAGCCATATTGGACATGATCTGTGATGGAACGGCAGTCTTTCCAGCTCGGTTGCTAGCCTTGTTGGACCTCCCGAACCATCTAACAAGTCGATGACCATCCAGGTCAGTAGCAAGCCTTGTTAGATATCCCGTTCTCGCCCGCTAGTCATTAGCTTGCGTATTACCAGGACTACACTGGCACGGTCCTCCCAGGCCGACACGATTCGGATGCCTCAGCAATCGTGTCGAGGACTCATCTCTACCTGGTGTGCAACCAGTTATCCGTGACCATGCAACTACTCCCCTACTTCCAATCCTAGCCGAAAAACAACTCAGTTCATCTTGCCGAGGACTACACTTGGATCTTTCTTCTTTACGCAGCTCCCTAATTAGAGACTGTCTCAGTGATCTGGATATCCTGAGTACTTTCTTTTTCTTTCCTTCTCCTGACTCGAAACGACTACTTGATAGTCTTCCTCGTCTATGTATGCAACATGATTTTATCCTATCCCGTGTCATGTTTCGTGCGATACAACACCTCAGTATGAACTCAAACTACTTTTATGACATATATATATATATAAGAAGCTACTATATTTCAACTCAATAGTCCGATTATGCAAATAGTTAGTAAGATCTCCATGTTCTATGCAATGATAAGGCGGGGTTATCCCCTTAGCTATGTGTGTTCATCTCTTTTTATTAGCATGCAAAGGTTATCGCCTAAAAACTAGCATGTATCATTCATTTTCTTAGTGTGCAGCTAAGTAGGGACAGGTTCACCGGGGTCACGCACCTTAGTGATGAATCACATCGGTTGAGCGAGACTCTGAGCGCGCCTCTGAAAGTCTAAGTCTGACTCCATTTGAAGATCCAAGTATGAATGTCTTTGCATCGAACAAGCCATCTCGCTGAGCAAGGCGGGTTGGTTCGCTACACTTGTGCCGTTTGAATCGGCCCTCCGGATTGAGCAGAGCGGGTTGAGCGGAGCGGGTCGTTATAACTAGATCCCGTGTTGCACACGCTGATGTGGATCCTTCACCATACAAGATAGAAAAGTTGGAGAAATTGAAGATAAAGTTGGAGGGCACTTCCAACTACTTGAAGTGGTCGCGTCAGACGATGCAAAATCTGAAGGGAAGAGGCTTGGTGGGCTATGTGAATGGCCAAACCAAGGCACCTGAAGATCACTCCTCACGGGAGTTTGTTTTGTGGGAAATCGTCAATAATGTGGTAGCTGGATGGTTGAAAGTTTCATTGACCGACCAAGTGTCGGACAATGTTAAAGCGATGGAGGCTGCTGATGACATTTAGAGGATGCTAAAAGACATGTACTCAGGGTCGAACAATCCTATGAGGGTCTTCCAACTACAAGATGAACTTGATAAGGTGGTCCAAGAAGATCACACCATCTCTGAGTACGCGGCTCTGCTAGAGAAGTATTGGTCAGATCTCGACCACTATGATCCTATTGGCATGGAGGATGAACAAGTGGAACCGGCATTTGCCAAACATTATAAGAAGTTCATGTAGTATATTTCACGACAGAGGATGATGAAGTCCCTAAAGGGGCTCAACCCAGCATTTGAGCAGAGGAGGAATGTCCTAATTGCACAACCCAGGCTGCCATCACTGGAGGAAGCCATAGCTGCTATGGCACAAGAAGAGGCACGATTGAAGCTGATTTCTAGCACCACTAACTCTTCGGGGAAAAAAATCAGCCCTAGCAGTTTTTAACCCAAATTCTTCCGGAGGGGGAGGGTGCTACAACTGTGGAGACCATGGGCACTTCAACAGATTCTGTACGAAATCCTTGAGAGGCCAGTCCAGCGGCCGCGAATGCGACCGTGGAGGGCATAGAGGTGGCAGAGGAGGCTATACTGGTGGAAGAAGTAATCATTCTGAAGGGCACAAGGCAAATGTGGCAGAAAAGGGAAGTGAAAATCGGTCACCCGGAATAACCCCTAGTGAGAGAAAAATGCTAGAGATGTGGAGGGGCATGAGGCTTGGATCCGGCGACAGTCAAGTCACCACCCCTGGGGCATTGAATCCAATCCGGGGGTAACATCACCTACTATGCCCAAACAAGCACAGGTATACCTGCTAATGCCTTTGCATCTATCCACCATCCAGGTTGGATAATTGACTCTGGGACATCTCGCCATGTCACGGGTTCCCATGGTGAGTTCCAAGAATACACTCACCTGACAACGCCTAAAAGTATTCAGACTGCTGATGGTACTGCCAGACCCATTTTGGGTAAATGCACGGTTGAATACACCCCTTCCATGACCCTTACTGATGTCTTGCATACTCCATCTTTTTCTGTTAATCTTTTGACCATTAGTGTCATTGTTCTTCAACTTAATTGTATTATTTCCTTTGACATTCCTAAAGTGACTTTTCAGGAGAAGGGAACTGGGAGACGGCTGGGGACTGGCACTTGGCATAAGGGGCTATGGTACTTGAACATGGGTGGACTGGACGCAGCACTAGCGTCACTGGTGGAGGAAGCACAACCGGAGGTGTCACGAAGAACTGTAGAAGTAGAATTATTACTTCAACATCAGCGCATGAGACACTCTTCATTCAGTCTACTGAATCTGATGTATCAATCTACGTATCAAAAGGCTAATAAACAAAAGTTGGTTTGTGATGCTTGTGAGCTTGAAAAACATACTAGAAGCTCTTATATGAGTTCTGAAAATAGAAGTTTAGCTGCTTTTGATATGATACACTCAGATGTGTGGGGACATTGTCCTACAACTGGTGTTAATGGTTTTAAATGGTTTGTCACCTTTATTGACTGTTACACTCGTGTCACCTGGGTATACCTAATGAAGAGTAAGAGTGGTTGAAATTCATGTGTATATAAAAGACACCATCTTGACTAATTTGCATTCATACATATATAAACATAAACGTTTTTCAAGATTGGTGGAATGAGGTTATGAAATTATTTGGAAGCATTAAGAATTTTAAATACCACAGGTCAGTTGAATAATGTTAATTACTGAGGAGTTATTGTTTGTATGGAGAATAGATTGCACATATAGAATGGTATTTTAAGGATCTCTTTGTACAAGTCGAGTTGTTTACAAAGAAGTTAGAAGCCAAGAGTGAAGCATATTTCTTGTTTGTTAGGAGCTGGAGGCATCTAGACAATTGGCTGCCGCATAACGCATGTTGTCTGACCTGAAGCTGTATGGTCAATATAAGGACCTAAGTTGGTAAAATTAAGGCTGGCCATGCTGATTAGTTTGGACAGAGTTATGTTGGGCTCAGTAGGATCCGGCCAATTATCATCCCTAGCTATAGCTAGTGCTTAAAAGGTTGGTGAACTTGTTGATCATGACAATATGCTTTGATAATTGTTGGTTGAAATAAATTTATCTTAGACCTGTATTTGGTGCATGTGGTAAAGCCTTTTCTTTACGCTTTTTTGCTTGTCATGTGGGTGAATGCAATTCCCTATAGTAAATTGTCTCATTTTACCTCTTTGTCTAGACTCTATTGTAGTCTAGCAGTATGGAGCTTGGAGGGTGCTCCTAAATGAGCTTAAACTGCATGATAAAAAAGGTAGGTCTGCCTACCCTCTAACTAGTCTTCCAGGTATGACGTCCTTGTTAGTTCATAGCTATCTTGAGTACAAATTTATCACTAGCACAAAGGGCTGACGTCATGTTTGCAACCATTTATAAATATGTTGTGACTTACTTCTGCTGGAGCTCCCCTTGCTCCATAACCAACCCTATCCAATGGGTGAAGACTTGGATGGCGATGAGCTACATAGTCTCTATTGTATATGGCTAGTCAGTCCATCAGTCATCGCGGTCTCTAAAGACATGAAGTGTTCTAGGATGCAATTTATTTCAAATGTTGACTATTTGTTTCAAATTTTCTTTAATAGACATTTTAAGTTGATTTCTTATCTAATGATGCATTATACATGTTTGTATTATACATCTCTTACCAAGTGTTTTGGCTTGCATATACCATATTTGATGCGCCATTCTGTTTAAAGCCACTCCAGTCAGCTTATGATCAATAAGATATGTTGCTCTTTCATCAAAAACTTTACCTTCTCCATTGCCTCTCTTGAGAGTCCTACATATTCTAGGCTTGCTCAAGGCACCCTGGCTTTTTGTTTGCATAAAACTAACCTCATTGGTAACCATGTTTTTGTGAAGATAAACTGAAATCTAATCTAATCTTGTACTTACAACTTTGTGAGAATCTTATGAAATGTAAATAGAAGCAAACAATGTTTCCACAAAAATGTGAATAAGCCACTCAGCATGGTGTGCAAGTCTAGTATAGGGCTAGAAAAAGGCTAAGTTGAGGATTGTATTAGAGCTTGTCGCTTTTCTATTTTATCTTGTGAATATCAACATTACAATTTATTTTTGGTCTCAGTTCACTCTCAGAATCAAAACAATCTTGGAAATAGAAACACCTCATGACCATAACTTTCTTGATATGTGCTTATGCGAACGCAAGGAGATATATTGATGCCTGATATGGATACACCACCTAACCACCATCCTTCCTTGCTTCCTATATATTGTACAATATAATGCTGCTAAATTAAATCGCTTTGAAGCCAAATCTTATATAAGACTGGTTTAGCGTGGGTTAACATGAATGACCTTTTGTTTTAGGATGACTTAGATAAAACACAGTTATCACTCTTTTTTGATCTGAAATGCTCAAAGCTACACATTTTTCGCATTCCCTTGTTAATAGATAAATTCCAGATGTTTGATGTTCTCTGTGTTTGTTCCAGATGGCTGCTAAAGAAAAGAAAAAGGCAGCATTTTCAAAGAGTAACGGACAAATAGAATGCAAGGTCAGAATATCCTCCCCCCCCCCACATTTCATTTGACAGTCTAGTAATTCTTCTGTTAATTTGTTATTTTATGATGCAAGAAAAATAATGATATATATCATTGCGTATTTATTTCTGAATATCATATTACCCAGTATTTGACATTTTTCTGTCATGAACTTCTGATATGACACATTTTTCTTATCGACTATTACAACCGATACCGATACCTGATACCAACCACCACCGCTACTGACTGATAGGGCATTGGGGGTATCTTTTTCAGTCATTTCGTCATGGAAAATAGAACGAAAAAGACCAATCAGTAAGGGTATAAAAGCATAGTAAAGTTGCAAAAGCATGTAAATGAAGCTATTTATCACATTTAAACCAATCAGCAAGGGTGACTATTAATTCATTCAATATCAAAACTACTAAGAAAAAACACAAAATACTTTTGCTTTTTGCTTGATCTTGATTTTAAGTTTCATAAACATGCTAGATATGCCATTATTGTCAAGGAAATTCTAAGAAAAGGATTGTCATTGTAGAATTCAGACCCAATATTTCCATTCCACATTACTCATGGAATTACCCCTATAGTATGTTTTGGTTAGCGATTTCTTTTACTAGTCAACTTTATCAACATTATTTTGTGCTCTGTGGAATCAGCCATGTTCATCAATTATTATCTTATTGGTTTTATGCTTTACTTTGAAGTTAGATCTTATTTGGATGTTTTCCTGCTGCTTTCTTATTCAATTAAATTCATGGGTCCTTCAAAATCATTCCTTACTATGTTTCTTCATTTCTCCTCAAAACTAGTACTGATTCTCTGTTAATAAAACTAGTATGGTTCTGGCTTTTGGTTACTAGAACCTTCTTGAAGGGATCTTGTCACAGTTGAGGGTGAACTCTTAGGGAGTTCTACACTATTTGCTGATATTATTTGAGATTAATGGAGTCAATCTCTCATAAAATATGTGATAGTAATGTTTTGCTCAAGGTTTTAAGTATTGGATGGAACTGATATGTTTTGACCGTTTTGGATGAGAATTGGAGGGTCTGAAAATGCCAAAACTACCAAAACTTACTGATAGGTTGTTACTCATGCGAAGTACCAAATGGCAAGAATGATTTTTTGAACCTTGGTTTGGCTTTGTTAGCAGAAAGTTACATTATTAAGAGGGAATTTTACGAACTGCCATCTGTTTTAGTAAATTGAAACTCATATCCTAGGAATCCAAAAAATTGGGCTGTGTCGGATCATGCATGTCAAACGTATATTGAAGATTGACACTTAAATTCCAAATATTACTAGGACACTCAAAAAAATGTGTCACGACTCCGGTAGCCATGTCCACATTGTGTCGTGTCTTAATTGTGTTCTTGTAACATAACATATAGTAACACCTCATTTTTTTTGTATGTTTACTGTGGGTATAGAACTATAGATATTCCTTTTCTGCATGAATCCAGAACTTGAAACCCAGGCAGTTCATTTTTTTATTTAGGTTCTTTAACCAAAGTTTCAAGTTTGTGGCAAAACACAAATCACTAAGTCGGTTTAGCAATTAGCTCCGGGACAAGTTGCTCCTAAACTAGTGGTTAAGCGGAAGCCAAGATAAAGTTGTTACTTCAGGTAGGTACATATTAGTTATCAGGCATGGTAAGAAGGGATCCAGTCATTTTGCCCAGAATTGGAGACATGATACACTGGAAGGTGGTCATGGTGAATATGCCTCCTGAAGGCTAAAGGGTCCAAGTATAAGCTATGAGGGTGAGAAAAGAATTCTCTTGACCTTTTGCACCATAAATTGCAAACGTGTTTAGGAAGTTGGAGATTGTCGGCATGCCTCCTGAAGAATAGTTGGGATCACATTGAATGTCATGAAGGATCTGTCAGATATGGCGACAGTTAGGAATGTAAATTTGAGCTAGCTTTTCATCATCAACTTGTTAGACTTGTTAAAGGCTAATTCGTATTCAATTACTTAGCTAATAAAGTTTAACGAGCTGTTCATGAACAGCTCGTTAGACTTGTTAAAGACTCATTCTTATTTGGTTATTACTTAGCTAATCAAGTAAAGCTAGAGCCTCATTTAGATTTCGATAGTCTCTCTCTCTCTCTCTCTCTCTCTCTCTCTCTCTCTCTCTCTCTCAACAAGCACTAGCCTAAGTGTTTAGAACTTGAAGACATAAAGCCGACAAGGCAACTCGTCAGAGGTTCAAGTTTCCGGGTCCGAACCAGCTTACTTGTTCAAATAATATGTGAACTACTTTTAAGAATATAGTTTGTAATTCTATGCATTGTGTTGATATGGTATGTTGGGTGTCATATTTAAGTATAGTATAAGCACATGGGAATATCCTGAGGACATATTTGGGATGCCAGAATATGTCACAGGATATTCCATTATGAGATTATTGTCATAATGATTGAGATCATTGTATTAATGACTGTAAGGCTATATAATGCCAATGAGACAATCAATAAAAAAACAACTAATTTCAACCTGGTATCAGAACCAAGTTTCCACAAACCCTAGCCGTCACCAAGCTTCCACAAACCCACAGGAGGATTTCCTAGATCTCCTCCACCGAACTCTTCCACGCCCCCCCCCCCTTCTTCCCTTCTCTTCTCTTCTCCGTCCTTCGCAGGCTGCCCTTCGCTGTTGCTGCCCCGTCCCACTACTGCTGCGGCTACTACTACTGCTGCTGCTGCTGCGACGGCGGCTGTGACATGCGTGCTGTCGCCTCCTCCGCACCAGCACGAGACAGCGCCTAATAGGGATGCCTAGATCTGAAAAAAGGGGGAACATGTTCGGATCTAGGAGCGGACGACAAGGACGAGCGTGAGTCATGGAGCGGACGTGACGTGATTGGATAGACGACGCATCAATGGAGGAGATCATCAAGAAGCTAGATTCTGCAGAGGTGGCAACGTTGATGAAGTTGTTGACGATGTCGGCTGGTGAGAACACGACACGAACGTCGCCGGAGTTGAAGCTTTCCTCCATCGATCTGAAATTAGATGGATCAGCCACCTATCTGAGTTGGTCACGGCGGGTGAGAAGAACCCTCGCAGGAAAAAACATGGAGGGGTTCCTGACGGGCGAGACGACAGAGCCGGACGAGGGCTCGACAGGATGCGATGAGTGGAAGTCCACTCATATGGTGATCTATATCTGGCTTCTCAACTCCTTAGTCCATTCTATTGCCGCCACAGTGGACGGTATTGAGATGGTGAAAGATGTGTGGGAGAAGTTGAGAAGGACCTATGATGGTGTGGGGAACAACTTACGGGTCTTCCAGATAAAGGGGGAGATTGATGACACCGTACAGGGAGAGAAGACGGTGCAGGAGTATGCCACGGAGTTGGAGCGTCTGTGGTTGGATTATGATCACTCCTCAGATCGGGCGAGCTGCGGGGACCCTAAGTGTAAGGAGAGACAAGTGTGTCTGCAGGAGAGGACGATGAAGTTCCTCAAAGGGCTGACTGCAGCTTTCGCACAGAGGACGGCCCTACTTCTAGCCCAACCAAATATCCCTAGCCTTGAGGAGGCTATCTCAGCCATGATCCAGGAGGAGACACGCATCAGGCTGCAAGCCGGGACAGGTGGTACCCCCGAAGCAAAGTCAGCACTAGCGATCACCAGCTCAGGTAACACATGATCTATGGGAGAGCCCTGGCAGCATAACCGGCAGTGCTACAACTGTGAGGAGATGGGTCATCATCGGTATGCTTGTACCAAACCACCTAGGGAGGAAGATTCAGGTGGTGGACAAGGATCGTTCGGCGGACGAGGATATAATGGAGGACGTGGTCGTGGTCGAGGGGGTAGACGAGGCGGCCGAGGAGGTTATCGGGCGAACCTCCTGATATCAGAAGGGAACGGAGAAGCTGATGGCACCTTTACTGTGGAGGACCAGGCACTGGAAGACATGAGGAGTAGAACAGAGGAGGCGTCCACCTCATTCTTTGTTAGGGGCAACGCTGCCATGTATCAGAAGGTACTGACAAATCACTTGCCCTTGCATCTATCTCTTCCCTTAAATCATCAGACTGGATTATCGACTCGGGAGCATCTCGGCATGTGACGGGGAATGCTAGTGAGTTTTCTTCCTACACTCACCTAGCATCAGCAGACAGCGTTCAGACAGCTGATGGCACTTTCCAGCCAGTGGTCGGTAAGGGTACTGTTAATTGTACAGGTTCAGTAAGATTATCCAATATTTTATATGCTCCATCCTTTCCAGTCAGTCTCTTGTCTATTAGTTCTATAATTCTCCAACTTAAATGCATTGTTTCTTTTGATATTCCTAAGGTGACCTTCCAGGAGAAAGAGACAGGACGAAGACTTGGGACTGGCACTTGGCATGAGGGACTGTGGTACCTAGATCGAGAAGGACTGGACTCAGCATTGGTATCTATGGCAGAGAAGGCTGGCATGGAAGGACTGCAGCAGAGGACTGAGGATACCTTGATACTCCATCATCGGAGGATGGGACATTCTTCCTTTGATACTCTAAGTAAGTTGTATCCAGAGATTTATGCAAAAACAAATAAAGAGAAATTAGTATGTGATGCGTGCGAGTTAGGAAAACTTACTAGGAGCTCATATGTTGGCACGGGTCATAGGAGCACTTTTGATTTTGAGGTAGTACATTCTGATGTTTGGGGTCCATGTGCTACTAACACTATGAATGGTTATAAGTACTTTGTTTCTTTCATTGAGTGTGCCTCTCGTGTTACCTGGTTATATTTGATAAAAAATAAGAATGATGTACCTGCTTGTTTTTGGGATTTCCATAAGCATGTCCAGACTCAGTACAAAGCAGTTGTGAAGGTACTGAGGTCTGACAATGGAACGGAGTATACCAACAGGACGCTTGTAGAATACTTGTCAGCACACGAAATACAGCATCAGACCACCTATACATACACACCAGCACAAAATGGAGTTGCAGAAAGGAAAAACAGACACCTTCTGGAGGTCGCAAGAAGTATGATGATCGATATGAATGTCCCACAGAGTCTGTGGGGGCATGCAGTGTTGACAGCAGCTCAACTCATCAATAGGATGCCCTCGAAGATCCTCGGATGGAAGTCCCCATGTGAGGTATTGCAAGGCAATAATAGTGGGATACTCCCACTGAAGGTGTTTGGGTGTGTGTGTTTTGTGAAGGACAACAGGCCATCAGTTGGAAAACTTGACCCTAGAGCGGTCAAATGCATCTTCGTAGGCTACTCGGCGACCCAGAAGGGATATGTGTGCTGGAGTCCAGTAGAGAAGAAGAAGTTTGTCAGTATGGATGTCCACTTTCGGGAGCATGAGCCATACTAGCGCCAGGACGGAACTTCACACAACATACCTAATACTGCCAGTATTAGGCGAGAGGGGGAGATGGAGAACTTGGTGGTAACCGATTTAGAAGTTTGGCATGGAGGCACGAAGAGGGGACAAGAAGGTGAAGGTGTTAGGCCTACGGCTCAGGGAGAGTTACTTACCTACAGCAGGAGAGAGAAGCAAACTGCAGGACCAGTACCAACAGTGCCAGTGCCAAGTCCCTTGCCTGCGTTCGTCCCAACTCCTGAGGCACCGACACCAATCCCCCTTCAGGTGATACCCCTTCCTTCACAAGATATTATTCCTCCTACTTCTACTCCTCCCACACCACTATCTGTACGGAGGACCACTCGCAGCAATGCAGGAAATCCTCCAAACAGATATGGTTGGGATATTGCTCAGTTTGTTTCTTATGACCATATCCCTTCTTCTCATGGAGCATTTATAGCATCTTTGGATAGTATTACTGTACCTAACAATTGGCAGGATGTCAAGAACGATCCGAAGTAGAAAGCGGCAATGCACGAGGAGTTGGAAGCTCTGGAGAAGAACCACACTTGAGAGCTTGTGAGACTGCCAGAGGAAAAGAGAGCAGTTGGATGCAAGTGGGTCTTTACCGTGAAGTAGAACCCAGATGGACAGGTTAAGCGCTACAAAGCTCGACTAGTAGCCAAAGGATACAGTCAGACGTACGGCATCGACTATGACGAGACCTTTACACCAGTTGCAAAGATGAGCACTGTCAGGACTCTGATTTCTCTGGCAGCGAATGGTGGATAGAAGCTACACCAACTGGATGTGAAGAATGCGTTTCTTCACGGAGATCTAGTGGAGGAGGTGTACATGGAGATACCACCAAGATTTGGCACCAATCAGACAGTGGGCAAGGTCTGCAGGTTGAAGAAGTCCCTCTATGGACTGAAGCAGTCTCCTCGAGCGTGGTTTGACAGATTCAGAAGGGCGATGATAGGGATGGGATATCAGCAGATCAATGCTGATCATACTGTGTTCTTCCGTCGGAGTGGAGGCCACATCACCATGCTTGCGGTATATGTGGACGATATGATTATCACAGGAGATGATGAGCAGGAGATCGCCCAACTCAAAGGAAAGCTTGGCAAGAAATTCGAGGTGAAGGATCGCGGCCTTCTTCGGTACTTCCTTGGGATTGAGATTGCTCGAGAAGCAGAGGGGATTGTTCTCTCTCAAAGGAAGTATGCACTGGACCTTCTTACAGAAACTGGGATGTTGGGGTGCAAACCTGCAGCGACACCAATAGATCAGAGGTTCAAGATTTGATGCCGAGGCTGGAGAACTAGTTGATCGAGACAGATACCAGAGACTGGTTGGCAAGTTGATCTATTTGAGCCACACACGTCCTGATATCTGCTTTGCAGTAAGTGTGGTGAGCCGCTACATGCATGACCCACGGAAGGGTCATATGGATACAGTGTACCAAATTCTGAGGTACTTGAAAGGTGCTTCCGGGAAGGGACTAATATTCAGGAAGAACAATCACGTGAGTATTGAGGGCTACTGTGATTCTGACTGGGCTAGTTGTGCTGATGACAGGAGGTATACCTCGGGATATTGCATATTTGTAGGAGGTAACTTGGTCTTCTGGAGGAGTAAGAAGCAGTCTGTGGTGGCCAGATCGACAGCTGAAGCAGAGTACAGAGCTATGGCCTTGGGAGTTGCAGAGCTGCTATGGTTGAAGAATATGCTGGTGGAGCTAAAGCTGGATCAAGGAGCCAAGATAAAGCTGTGGTGTGACAATCAGTCAGCTATTAGTATCGCCAACAATCCAGTACAGCATGACAGGACCAAACACATCGAGATTGATAGATTCTTCATCAAAGAGAAATTGGATAGTGGATTACTGGAGCTTGGCTATGTTCCAACCAGGGATCAAGTAGCAGATAGACTAACCAAGGGACTCGCCTCAGTGAGCATGATTAGAGAATGTGACAAGATGGGCTTAGTGAATATCTTTCACCCATCTTGAAGGGGAGTGTTGATATGGTATGTTGGGTGTCATATTTAAGTATAGTATAAGCACATGGGAATATCCTAAGGACATATTTGGGATGCCAGAATATGTCACAGGATATTCCATTATGAGATTATTGTCATAATGATTAAGATCATTGTATTAATGACTATAGGGCTATATAATGCCAATGAGACAATCAATAAATAAATAACTAATTTTAACACATTGCCATAAGATGAATTCAACGAAAAGCAAATTATATAACTAGCTTCGATGAATTCATATATGAACAAGCATAGCCAAGCCAAGCTAGAGGAATGCCATCTGATGCTCCTTTCAGTATTATAACCTGGCTTTGCAGTCAGTGTTCTTGAAGAGTATTCAGGTCATATCTATGTTGTACTAGGCGCTAGGCGAGGCAACAGACCACCCGCCTCGCTAGGCGTCCGCCCAGGATTCTTGTATACTTTCCTAGTTCTCTGCTGCTCTTGCTAAAAGAAGAAACAAAGAAGAAATCGAAGAAGAAACATAATAATAATAATAATAATAATAATAAGTTAAAAAAGTTAAAAGTTTTTTTAAGAAAAAAAAGTTAAAAGCAGGAAACAAAAACATAACTGAAGAAAAAGAAATCGAGACAGAAATTTCAGGTTAAAAAAACCCAAAAAAACAACCAAAGAAGAAGAATTGATGAAAAAGAAAAAGAAGAAGAAAAAATTGAGGCATAAATCATAATTTTTTTAAAAAGAAGAAGAAGAAGAAGAAGAAGAAGAAGAAGAAGAAGATGTTGGGGTCTAGTTTGGATTTGGTGAATTTTGGAGCTCAAATATGGTCAAAGATTTGATTTGATATAATTTAAAAATCTACATTAAATGTAAGATTTGATTAGATTTCAAATTTGTATCAAATATTTAATTTGATCATATTTGGACATCTATAATTGGTGTTGGGCTATTTTAGGTAGTATATGATTCTTATTTTAAGGTTTTCTATTTAGGAAATCATATTATGACCTAAAATATAATTTCTCATCCTATAAATATAGGAGGAGGGTGGAGGCACAATATATAGCACAATGTAGAGATTCGGGGTGCTCGTTCATAGGAAATCTAAGAGAAATTCCGTACTTTGCTCTTAGGACTTCGTCATCCAAGACAGAAGGAAGAAGAGATCTAATTGAGGAGTCGTCAACTTCGGTTAGGAAAATTGCTATTGGTTTGTGAGCAATTTCAATTATAATCTCTTTTTTTTCTTCTTGAGTGTGGTGAGGGGGTTGAATCTATTAGGGCAAATGGTTCAACATTGATTTTGTCAATTTTGTAATTTCACCTGAGTTATAAAGGTTGGAATTTGTCTAGGTGATGTAGTCACCGCCATATACTTGTCTTTATCTGTGCTTGGTGTTCGTTAGACAGAGGTTGGTTATCTCAGGTGGGTTGGCCTAAAGTTTTTGCTGCAGGAACTCTCAAACACGGTGTCGGAACACTTGAAAGGAGTGTCTGATTCGCAACATCTGATATCAGAGCTACTGGTTTTGGTTCTGGCAACTATGTCTACGGAGCAGATGAACACCCGTATGATCACCCTCACAGGAAAGAATTGGACGATTTGGAAGCCAATAATGGAAGATCTACTCTGGTGCAAGGACTTGCATGGTCCATTGTAGGACGACAATGCTAAGCCATAGGACAAAGCTGCTGAAGACTGGAAACTACTGGATCAGAAGGCCGTTGGATTCATCCGCCAATGGCTGGACGACTCGATGTTTCACCACGTGTCCATGGAGAGTTCGACAAAAGCATTGTGGAGAAGCTGCATTCGCTGTACGAAAGGAAGACGGCTGACAATATTGCATTTCTGATTCGCCAACTCGTCAACTCGAAGTATACGGAGGGTGCCCCAGTGGCACATCATCTGAACGAGGTTCAGGGTATTATCAATCAGCTGTCTGCGATGAAAATGGTGATTGATGATGAGCTTCAGGCCCTTTTTGCTTTTGAGTTCTCTACCGAAAAGTTGGGAGACGGTGGTGTCGGTGAGCAACTTCGCGCTTGGTGGAGTTGTCACGATGGAGGCTGTCAAAAGCAGCTTGTTGAACGAGGATATCTGACGTAAGCAAGTGGAATCGACGCAGGAGTCCACTCTGGTGGATTCCTACGGGAAGGGAACACCCAAGTCACAGGCGAGGACAGGGGAGAGTTCTCAGGATCTTGCGACTGTGGACCGCAAGAAGAACTGCTATCCCCATGGCAAAAGGGGTCATATTAAGAGGAACTGCATGAAGCTCAAAGCTGAGAAGGACAAAAGCAAGGATGATCACGAGAATCTCACGGTTATGGAAGATCTTATCATCTCAGCAACCGACATAGAGGAACCTTGTGGTATGTGTCGTGATGGCGATTGGGGCATGGATACGGGGACGTCGTATCACGCCACTCGATATAGGAGGATCTTTACGTCATACCACGATGGCAGGTTTGGACGTGTGAAGATGGGCAACAAGGGGACGACTGCAGTTGTAGGCATCGGTAATTTGTACTTGGCAACGGAGCTTGGTGAGAAGCTCGTTCTCAAGGATGTGCGATATGTACCGAATTTGCGCTACAACTTGGTTTCAGTAGGGAGGCTGGCGGATGATGGCTGTTGCAGTTTGTTTGGAGACAGATTGGATGATTACAAATGGTTCCCAACAGCTGGCTCGAGGAGATTTATGTTATGGCATATACATGCTCAAGCCGCTGAGTTGTACAGGCAGGCCACAGACATCGGATGGATGCTCGAGGGGTATTCGACAGGAGTTGAATCGTTGAAAACTTGCTGAGGAGGAGATTCGAGATACTTTGAGGATTACGGAGGCTTCGGTTAGTTGAGACAAAACGACGAATGGTGATGAGCCAAAGATTGAGGGTCAGTATGTCGGTCCTATGATAGCTGGTCGGTCTCAAGGTGGGGGTTGCTTCATGTATCCGGCTTTGGCGACGGGTAGTTTGCCAAAGCTTCATAGAGCGACATTGGTTTCAGCAGTTCGAGGCCAGGGAGGAGATCAATGTTTGCAGCAAACTCAATCTGAGACGAGAGCGTCACCGTTCACACAGTTCTGGGGGAGTTGTGGGCCATCGACGACATGCACAGTACATGATGTTATGCTCGAGGAGGCATGTGTATGGGGGAGCTTCAAGTTCGAACACGAAGGTGGACAGATTCAGGAGTTCGAATCTCGGAAGAATGGCACTGTCCGCTTGTGGGCCAGCTTAAACCCCCTCACCCAAAATTAGGCCTACTTTGCTTAGATAGTAAAATTAGGACTAGTTTGAGCCAAATAGAATTAGAACACGACATTTATTTAATTATGCAATAATTTATATCGTGTAGCGCACCTTACCGTTGCTTCGATAATTTGAGCACCTCACTAGCCATTGCCTATCTACAAACTTCATAACCTCATCCTGGACATGCCCACCTACTATTCTGACCCTTGTGCAACTTATAATATTGCTCTCTGGTGCTATATTTTAGCCGCACAATAAACGTCGCGGACGTTATTTCTTAATTCGAAATAAATTCCAATTTTGTACCCTTGTGCGTCCCAATCGAAATTTGGAGACACAATCTTGACCGTTTTATGCAAACCGAATTTTATTAATATTCTACACTGTACCCTCTACGTCCCTACACTTGTGCCCCACCTAATTTAATCCCATGTACTCCTAATTAATTCTAGAACATCGTGCGCATTCGATTTAATTAATTAAATCCAATTTTTGTATTTATGCAATTTTCCAATTGATGGGGGGCTTTTATGCAAAAATGCATTGAGGTGTCCCCACCAGTAGACAATTCATAAAGAAATCTATTTTTCCCCTTCATAGAAATTTTTCCCATAATTTTCGGGATGTGCAACGCGCGCACATCGCCCCGTATATTTAAACCCTACCCATGCAATTAAGTAATGCAAATTGTAGCCTCCCAACACCCCCATGTAAGCCCAAGGCCCACCCCAAGGAATGTTGACCAAGTCCAAAACCTAGGTCAAACATCAAACCCTAGGTCAACCTCAAGAGTTCACCTCATCACATATAAATATACCTTAAAATTCTTTTCACCAAAACCAAAACCAATGCAAAAATACCACAGCCGACTCCTATTCACCCCTTTCCCACTTTATGTGCCTCCCCTACCTCGCCGGAGCTCCTCCTGGTCGACCACCAGCCTCCACCTTCACCTCCCTCCTTCATCTCCTCCTCCTCCTCGCCTGGAAGGCGGAACCCCATCTCCCTCGCCGAACCGACTGCGACTCCAGGCGGTCTGACACGGCCATGACCCCTCAGCCACCACGACGTCTTCCCCGACTCGATCCCCCTCGACCGGAGCTGCCGACTCACCATCACCGGAGCACACGACACTCACCGTCGGCCTCCTCCGCGTCGTCCTCTCCTCCGCCTGCCTATCTCCTTCCCAACTGTGCACCACGGCCCCCTCCGGTGAACCCGACGCTTCTGTTCCCGACCTCTTCCCGATCTCCACCTCTCCCTCCGACCATCTCGACCCGCCGGATCCCGTCGACAATACCCCGAGCCCTCTGCCATCGACCACCATCTACACCAGCAACACCACCATGCGCCACCAGTCTCCACCACCTCTTCACCTTCTTCCTCCGCTTCCCCGCTGACCTGAGCCCGACCTCCGGCCATCTCCTCCCTGTCAGTCTTCTTCTTCCACGACCCTCCTTCCCCTCGTCGAGTCCTCCCCGGCCGGATCCCCAACACCCAGTCGAACCACCATCTCCGCCTGCTTCCAGCCACCACCATTATCATCAACCTAAACACTGCCATCCCCCGAGCCTCCCTACGCCCTGTCCTCCTCCTCCTTGCCGAAGAAGCTCCTCCCTGGCCTCCTCCCAATTCCCTGTCAGCCTCCGCTTCCCTGTCCTCCGCCACCTCGCCGGAATATTCTTCCCTGGCCGGACTTCAGCAGGCCGCAATCATCATCATCATATCAACACCACCACTATCAATATAAACACATCCCCATTAACATCACCACCATGCATTATCATCATCCATATCATCCTAGTCTCCATCCTCGTCATCGTCCTCGTCAAACACCATCGTCCTCGTCATCATCATCAACATCACTTCATCATCATCTCAGCATCGTCGTCCTCATCATCAGCACCACCATCATCATCCTCGTCTTAATTCATCATCATCATTCCATCACCCTTATCATCATCATCACTTCACCGTCATCACATCATCGATATATCATTATCGTCGTCATCACCATCTCACCATCATCCCATCATCACCATCACCTCATCGTCACCTCACCATTCATTATCATCATCAGCACTGTCATCCTTACCATCATCGTCGTTATAGTCGTCACCCTCATCATCATCGTCGTCAACCCCACCGTCGTACCCGTGTGCGTACCCCGAGGTACGAACCTGTCCATCTTCTTTTATGTATGCTTGTGTGTATGCCAGTAGGATATTAGTATTGTTTATTGCCTGTTAGTTGACATCAGGCCCTGAGTCGGTGAACCCAAATGCGTGTACGTATATGTACGCATACGCGTATATTATTCATTGGTATATATATTTATATCTATACTTAGTACATGTATTCAATTGGTATGAATAATTGGGTATTATATATAGAAATATAGAAATATATGGTATGTACATAAATACTATGCTAAATAATAATTAGGACTATATATATTCAGACTGTACGACCCTAGGACACCGTGGACCGTCCCGTACTTATCCTGACCATGTTAACCCTAAGAACTTGTGAATTGCCTGTCTTGCGTACATTAACGCACTGGCTTAGACACCTGTCAGCTGACTGTCTGATTGTGTACAAAACTTGAAGATATGACCCTGCGTAATTCAACGCGTAATTGACCGTGTTAGATGACTAGTGTACCCCTAGTGTACCCCCTGAGTCCAGTATAAATATGGTTGTGTATGTGCTTGTGTAATGACTAATAATTTCATTGTATTATACTTATGTGGACATAGGATATTGGATTTGTTCTGCGCGACTTCTGGAGCAGGTTATTGGTACATTGCAGCTTCCTTGCCAGGAAAGTATACCTTGCCATTGTACTGTTATTCATATTCCATATGTTGCATGCATCTTTATTTTGTCTTTAGTTCATATATTTTAACTGTTATATAAACTGCGCGACGGTGTCGTCGCAATATGTTTTGATTTATGTATTTGCATTGACCTTGTTTATGAGACTACCCCATTATCATGTAGCATCATTAGGTTCATTGGCCGTGACACAGTTGTTACACGAGTTGTGAGTCTCATATAGATCACGGACTGGCGTGCAGGGTTTGGCCGCCTGTACGTGTGGGCCGTGCGTTAGGAATAACTGCTGTTAGAAACTTTGCATGCTAGTAGACTTAGCAGTTATTAAAGGTCTATGGACATAAGCCTATTGTAGTACGGTGGCCCCATCATTGTCCTTGTTTGGTTGCAGGATTGGGCTAGGGTACTAAACATAGGCTATGGACCAAATCGTGTCATGGATGTGACATGCTTAGAATATAGGGTGGGGAGAACAACAAGTACCGCATTTGAGCTCCTTTGCACTTTTCCTTCTGTAACCCGGAAGTTCCGCTGGAGATACAGGCGGTGATGACCCCTATACTACTTGGCGGGCCTCCGTCGTTCAAAAGATGACGTACCTTTGAGGCTCCTGGTTCTCCGAGAGAGTCATGCCAATCCCAGTTTTCAGCCAGATAGCTCACTTGTGGGGAAAGTTGTTCTTAACTGCATTCACTTAGACGGTTAGGCGACCATTGGATATTTATTTCAGTACTTTATTGGCATGCTTTTATGTATCTTGTTATGTCCCTCTGAGGACCTGGTCCTTCCAGGTGTATCTGTTCTTGAGTATTCACAGGAGCGCAGATTCTGATGGTTACTTATGTTTCGAGGATGTCTTCTCTTCGAGCCATGATCAATAGCTGGTATTCTTATATTGTGTTAGTTGTGTTGTACTTATATTATATTTACTTTTCTATTCGAGTTGGTAGTGGATTTGTTTCCACCCAACTATCATCCTTAGATACTTCTTATTGAGATCTAGTTTCATAGATGTTGGTTATTTAATTATATTTGATTTTCGTGGATGAGATTTAGATTATACCCTGTGACTTGTAATACATTTTATACCACTCGTGGATTTGATATTCATATTACAGCGTACGTATGGATTCGGTTTTCATATATTGGAGTTGTCATATCCATGCGGCTGGCATGCTTACGTATCCTAGTCCTACGTATTTTTGGGACTGGGGCGTGACATAATTTTGTGGTGGCCCATGCAGGTCAAGAGCATATTGTCTCGGTTACGTTACTATACCGAGCAAGACTGCACCTAGGACTAGAGTATAGGATCTCATCCACAATTGACTATGATTCATCTTCCTCCTATCTGTTCCATTTGAGCAATTATATCATGCTTGATTCCCGTACTTCCCTAATAGTTCCTTGAGTATAGCCTTCTACTCGAATATAGGAACCCATGTTATTAGGATAATAATTAGGGTAGCATACTTATTAAGAATACAACGAGAATATAGACATACCACTAAGTTTAGAATATTTAGTGAACCCTAGAATTCCTTATCTCTAGAATTGGTTTACCATTACCCCCTGATGTATTATGAGGACCTGTGAGTAGTATAGATACTACTAGAGTTAGTTAAAAGTCTTACCATAATGTTGACCCTAGTATTGAGGAACCAATAGAAAACTAAAATTGAATATTAGGACTGAACCTAACCATCACAGTTAGATAAGTATTGGAGAACTATAAATTTAGATTCTTGTCTTAAGATAAGCAGACAGTACCTTAGAAAGCCAAGAGCAATGCATATAACGTTTTCCTAATCATACCTCAAACATAGCAACTAGCATACCACTTTCCTTTAGAAAACCATGATGCTATCTAGAGCCCCTATTTTAAAATTTTATATATTGTTCCTCTACGACCTTAACGTTCGCCCATTGCGCGATGACCAAATTATCTTCTTCTTTTCTTCATCTTTTAATTCGTGCCATCTGACGCCTCTAATTATAGACCAAGTGATTGTATTTTATGATAGGATATATAGTTTGCTAAAGTTATAGTTGTAATCTTGAATTTAGAATTGTGTGTCTTGTAGTTAGAATGTGATAGTTGAGTTGTTCAATTAGATTGTGATGATTACCCCTAGTTGTAGATCACGTAAATTGTACCCCCACCTCAATACGAGTTGTATTCCCTTCCCCTTGAGACTAGTAACTTTTCCATTCTTAAATTTTGACACATGTTCTATGAGCACTATGATTAAGACTTAAGGTGACCCTTACCTATATAATGCAATAGAATACCCTAATAAGTACCAAGATCTTTCCTCATATACCCTAATAAGAGTTTCTATTTTATTTACATGTGCAAGATTATTTTGCAGGATCCTCTTAAGACTATCACAGTATTAGTTTAATTACTTTAAGTTGGGTAGTATGCCTCACAACCTAGTACCACATAGTCCACTTGACCCCTCGAGGTAGTGTAACTTAATGACATTAATTGTATACTAGCATAAGACGACAGTGTTTATTCAGACAATAGAATTTAGAGGTCCTTGCCCCTATTTGGTCGACTAGCGACTTAGACAAGGAGGTTGTATGATAACTGTAGAGATTGTAGAGTCTTCTATTATTGTTGCTTATTTTGTTTTTGTTTTTGTGAACTTGAATTAATTTGTACCTTCTTTCATCATCATCTAGCGTACTTATAATTGTTGTACTACCTTGACTTATGCCGCTATTATAGCCTAGTTTTTGCAAGCTTATTCCTTATCGAGCTTGTTCATGACATATGTATTAGTGGGTCGACACACTAATATATTTCAGAATCAGTGTATTACGGTCTGATCAACCATAGTGCGCTTGATTCGCCCTTCGTAATAATACTTTACGTGGATTAAGATATATAGTTGACTAGTAGACACATGTACTTGCCCTCTAGATATGTCTGAGCGGATCGTATCGGTTACATGACTGTACTAATATGAGTATATGAATAGGAATTACCAAAATAGGATTTCAATCCACAACTGCCTTGACAATTCCCATTTGAATTCTTTAAACGCCTTGATCCCGATACTTCTATTCTATTACCTCTCCCTTGAACTCTTTATTAATGATCTTCGTCTTCCCTTATTTCGGAAAGGCGAAACATCTTGCATGGTATAAATTTGATATATAGATAGTACTAGATATACCCCATAGGCCAGTCACATTGTTTGGTGACTATCTTTTATAAATGATTAAGGGAATATCATAGATGATATGTTTGGTATTAAAGACTTGAGGATTCAATAACATGATTAAATAATTTGGGGCATAGCTTTCTTAGATGTATAGCCTTAGATGATAGATAGATAAATTCTAAGTTGGGGAGAAACTACAATGTTAACTTAAGGAGAATTCTTTAGACTGTAATCAAGTGAGGTTAGATAGAGAAACCCTACCCTAGTTTAATTTCGAGGACGAAATTGTTTTAAGTTGGGTAGATTAAAAACCCCCTCACCCAAAATTAGGTCTATTTTGCTTAGATAGTAAAATTAGGGCTAGTTTGAGCCAAATAGAATTAGAACACGGCATTTATTTAATTATGCAATAATTTATATCGTGTAGCGCACCTTACCGTTGCTTCGATAATTGGAGCACCTCACTAGCCATTGCCTATCTACAAACTTCACAACCTCATCCTGGACATGCCCGCCTACTATTCTGACCCTTGTGCAACTTATAATATTGCTCTCTGGTGCTATATTTTAGTCGCACAATAAACGTCGCGGACGTTATTTCTTAATTCGAAATAAATTCCAATTTTGTACCCTTGTGCGTCCCAATCGAAATTTGGAGACACAATCTTGACCGTTTTGTGCAAACCGAATTTTATTAATATTCTACACTGTACCCTCTACGTCCCTACACTTGTGCCCCATCTAATTTAATCCCATGTACTCCTAATTAATTCTAGAACATCGTGCACGTTCGATTTAATTAATTAAATCCAATTTTTGCATTTGTGCAATTTTCCAATTGTTGGGGGGCTTTTATGCAAAAATGCATTGAGGTGTCCCCACCAGTAGACAATTCATAAAGAAATCTATTTTTCCCCTTCATAGGATTTTTTTCCATAATTTTCGGGATGTGCAACGTGCGCACATCGCCCCGTATATTTAAACCCTATCCTTGCAATTAAGCAATGCAAATTGTAGCCTCCCAACACCCCCATGTAAGCCCAAGGCCCACCCCAAGGAATGTTGACCAAGTCCAAAACCTAGGTCAAACATCAAACCCTAGGTCAACCTCAAGAGTTCACCTCATCACATATAAATATACCTTAAAATTCTTTTCACCAAAACCAAAACCAATGCAAAAATACCACAGCCGACTCCTATTCACCCCCTTCCCACTTCATGTGCCTCCCCTACCTTGCCGGAGCTCCGCCTGGTCGACCACCAGCCTCCACCTTCACATCCCTCCTTCATCTCCTCCTCCTCCTCGCCTGGACGGCGGAACCCCATCTCCCTCGCCGGACCGACTGCGACTCCAGGCGGTTCGACACGACCATGACCCCTCAGCCACCACGACGTCTTCCCCGCCTCGATCCCCCTCGACCGGAGCCGTCGACTCACCATCAACGGAGCACACGACACTCACCGTCGGCCTCCTCCGTGTCGTCCTCTCCTCCGCCTGCCTATCTCCTTCCCAACTGTGCACCACAGCCCCCTCCGGTGAACCCGACGCTGCTGTTCCCGACCTCTTCCCGATCTCCACCTCTCCCTCCGGCCATCTCGACCCGCCGGATCCCGTCGACAACACCCCGAGCCCTCTGCCATCGACCACCATCTACACCAGCAACACCACCACGTGCCACCAGTTTCCACCACCTCTTCACCTTCTTCCTCCTCTTTTCCGCTGACCTGAGCCCGACCCCCGGCCATCTCCTCCCTGTCAGTCTTCTTCTTCCACGACCCTCCTTCCCCTCGTTGAGTCCTCCCCGGCCGGATCCCCGACACCCAGTCGAACCACCATCTCCGCCTGCTTCCAGCCACCACCATTATCATCAACCTAAACACTGCCATCCCCCGAGCCTCCCTACGCCCTGTCCTCCTCCTCCTTGTCAGAGAAGGTCCTCCCTGGCCTCCTCCCAATTCCCTGTCAGCCTTCGCTTCCCTGTCCTCAGCCACCTCGCCGGAATATTCTTCCCTGGCCGGACTTCAGCAGGCCGCAATCATCATCATCATATAAACACCACCACCATCAATATAAACACATCCCCATTAACATCACCACCATGCATCATCATCATCCATATCATCCTAGTCTCCATCCTCGTCATCGTCCTCGTCAAACACCATCGTCCTCGTCATCATCATCATCATCACTTCATCATCATCATCTCAGCATCGTCGCCCTCATCATCATCACCACCATCATCATCCTCGTCTTAATTCATCATCATCATTCCATCACCCTTATCATCATCATCACTTCACCGTCATCACATCATCGACATATCATTATCGTCGTCATCACCATCTCACCATCATCCTATCATCACCATCACCTCATCGTCACCTCACCATTCATTATCATCATCAGCACTGTCATCCTCACCATCATCGTCGTTATAGTCGTCACCCTCGTCATCATCGTCGTCAACCCCACCGTCGTACCCGTGCGCATACCCCGAGGTACGAACCTATCCATCTTCTTCTTTTATGTATGCTTGTGTGTATGCCAGTAGGATATTAGTATTATTTATTGCCTGTTAGTTGACATCAGGCCCTGAGTCGGTGAACCCAAATGCGTGTACGTATATGTACGCATACGCGTATATTATTCATTGGTATATATATTTATATCTATACTTAGTACATGTATTCAATTGGTATGAATAATTGGGTGTTATATATAGAAATATAGAAATATATGGTATGTACATAAATACTATGCTAAATAATAATTAGGACTATATATATTCAGACTGTACGACCCTAGGACACCGTGGACCGTCCCGTACTTATCCTGACCATGTTGACCCTAAGAACTTGTGAATTGCCTGCCTTGCGTACATTAACGCACTGGCTTAGACACCTGTCAGCTGACTGTCTGATTGTGTACAAAACTTGAAGATATGACCCTGCGTAATTCAACGCGTAATTGACCGTGTTAGATGACTAGTGTACCCCTAGTGTACCCCCTGAGTCCAGTATAAATATGGTTGTGTATGTGCTTGTGTAATGACTAATAATTTTATTGTATTATACTTATGTGGACATAGGATATTGGATTTGTTCTGCGCGACTTCTGGAGCAGGTTATTGGTACATTGCAGCTTCCTTGCCAGGAAAGTATACCTTGCCATTGTACTGTTATTCATATTCCATATGTTGCATGCATCTTTATTTTCTGTCTTTAGTTCATATATTTTAACTGTTATATAAACTGCGCGACGGTGTCGTCGCAATATGTTTTGATTTATGTATTTGCATTGACCTTGTTTATGAGACTACCCCATTATCATGTAGCATCATTAGGTTCATTGGCCGTGACACAGTTGTTACACAAGTTGTGAGTCTCATATAGATCACGGACTGGCGTGCAGGGTTTGGCCGCCTGTACGTGTGGGCCGTGCGTTAGGAATAACTGCTGTTAGAAACTTTGCATGCTAGTAGACTTAGCAGTTATTAAAGGTCTATGGACATAAGCCTATTGTAGTACGGTGGCCTCATCATTGTCCTTGTTTGGTTGTAGGATTGGGCTAGGGTACTAAACATAGGCTATGGACCAAATCGTGTCATGGATGTGACATGCTTAGAATATAGGGTGGGGAGAACAACAAGTACCGCATTTGAGCTCCTTTGCACTTTTTCTTCTGTAACCCGGAAGCTCCGCTGGAGATACAGGCGGTGATGACCCCTATACTACTTGTCGTTCAAAAGACGACGTGCCTTTGAGGCTCCTGGTTCTCCGAGAGAGTCATGCCAATCCCAGTTTTCAGCCAGATAGCTCACTTGTGGGGAAAGTTGTTCTTAACTGCATTCACTTAGACGGTTAGGCGACCATTGGATATTTATTTCAGTACTTTATTGGCATGCTTTTATGTATCTTGTTATGTCCCTCTGAGGACCTGGCCCTTCCAGGTGTATCTGTTCTTGAGTATTTGTAGGAGCGCAGATTCGGATGGTTACTTATGTTTCGAGGATGTCTTCTCTTCGAGCCATGATTGATAGCTGGTATTCTTATATTGTGTTAGTTGTGTTGTACTTATATTATATTTACTTTTCTATTCGAGTTGGTAGTGGATTTGTTTCCACCCAACTATCATCCTTAGATACTTTTTATTGAGATCTAGTTTCATAGATGTTGGTTATTTAATTATATTTGATTTTCGTGGATGAGATTTAGATTATACCCTGTGACTTGTAATACATTTTATACCACTCGTGGATTTGATATTCATATTACAGCGTACGTATGTATTTGGTTTCCATATATTGGAGTTGCCATATCCATGCGGCTGGCATGCTTACGTGTCCTAGTCCTACGTATTTTTGGGACTGGGGCGTGACACCAGCCAAGGTTGAAGAAGCTCGTCGGAACGTTAACACGTTTCGGTGGAAGACGGAAATCGAGGACAGGCTGTCACTCCCCGTTCTCGATATACGTATTTGGAACGTATTTTTATTTTAGCATGGTTGCATATGCATAAAGACTAGACCCATTCTTTGGTTTAATCTGGTTCATGGTTCATTTTGTGGGTTGATTCAAGTCATGAGAACCCTTGGTTCAACCCTCTTCCCTACCATATATAAGCCAACCTCTCATTCTCTCTTCATTACTTCTTTCTCTCTTGTGTTTTCTCTCATTTTCCATAGGCAAGTACACCTTGTATGAGAAATGGAGAAACCCTCTATATTATTGGTTCATTATGTTTGTTATGTGTTTCTAAGCACTTTTATTACTTGGAGTTTTCTGTTTTGATGGGTGGTTTTGAGTAGATCTATATTTCTAACTTAGAACTTTTATGGGTTTCATGAGTTTTTTTTAGTTTTGATCTATTAAACATGTATTTTCAAAAACCAGTTTTTTCTACATGATAGAACTTTCAATTTCAAGTATTTTGTCTTTTGGTTCACTTGATTTGGACTTAAAATGATGATTTTATGGTCAAAACAAATTTATTTTTTTTGGAGCTTCCGCCATTGGCCGAACCTGTTGTTGGAGAAGACGAAGTCTTCATGCGGCCAGCGAGTTATGCGGCTTGGAGAGTGCTATGCGGCCTAAGTGCTATGCGGCATGAGCTCTTTGCAGCATATTGACCAGCATGCGTCCATCTTGTTGGATGTATGATTGTCATCACACAAGTGTTCTGGAGCTAATCCTTGAACTCCTTGTGTTCTCACTCGCTGAACGAATGAGAAATTTGCTAAGTCCAAAGAGCAACATGCGGCCGAGTGACATATGCGGCAAGCAGAGCATGCGGCCACCTTTCTTGGACACATGACTCTGAACCGTTGGCACTTATTTCTATGACGTTGTCCTTTCTCTCTGACACACTTTATTGAATTGTCATATCAGTCACATCAATCACTTTATTATCATATCACTGACACTTTATTTATTGACCGTCACTTCAGCACTTGTCCCAAGGAGTAGACTTTAACTCTGAATATGAGGCCCTGACTCCATATGCGGCCAAGTGGTCCATGCGGACCTAACTTCATATGCGGCCAGGACTTCCCCTGCGGCCTAGAGACATATGTGGCTAGGACTTCCCATGCGGCCTAGAGACCCATGCGTCCTTGATTGTTTGATTGAATGTTTCTTATTCTTTTATGATTTATAATTGGGTTAATGCTTGTGTTATGATTCTAAGAAAAAATGGATTTAGTAACCAGACCTCGTGCCAGACATGACCATGGGCTAAAATTGGCTATGAACATGGCATGAGTTGAACTGAGATTTCAGTATGAACCCGACTAAGTAGATAGTGACTAACAGGCTATTTGCATGACATAAGCTTCGTATTACAATGTGATCTTGATTCATGTGACCCAGCGTATAATTGGTAATCAGACTCAAATATTGTATCCGTGCTGATACAAATTATTGCCTGAAAGTGTATATGATCGAATGTGCGTCGAGGTGGGACACACCGTGTTACGTGTTAAGTGATTTATATTTGGGTTGTGCATCGAGAATGCCTCCAAATTCCTGAATGCTTGATATTATAAATATATATTGTTTCCTCGGCACGGACATGATATGCGAGTCAACTACCAAAGCGTGGCTAGTATATTGATTTATTGAATGTTGCATACACGCTCGGGTGAATCCAGATTGAACTTCCATTGATTCGTATCTAGCGTGTCCGTACTTTGTACGACATCTTAAAAAAAATTCTCATGTGGCCACGTCTTGAGATTTCAAAACAATATAGGGTTAATTAAGCAACTAAAAGTGGTAGTAACATTGGGAGAAAACGGTATCCCGAGATCATGCCAACGAACCTTCCTACAGAGATTCATTCTAAGTGCGCTGTGGGCTGGCCACCATAGATACAGTATATCATCCGCGTTAGTGGAGTGCAGTATCTGACCTATTATAAATAACGCCAAGCCATTGTCTCCCTATAGGAGCACTGGAACCGCTAATACCGTATTTTTAGTGCAGTGGCCCTCATGTAAGTGCCTGTATATTTCTTATTTGGCTCGGTTAGCTCATGTTCGGCACTGGCGTGATCTGAAAATACCTATTGTGCATTATTTCTAAGATAACCTCAGACTCCATAAAATAGCAAGTCGTACAAGTGATTGGCCGATATAAGAAAATGGACTTGGTTGTGATTGTATTATTCGGTCAGTAGCTTAGGAAAATGGACTATCATAGTGTGTGGTTCAACTATTGTCCTTATTTGATTGTAGGATTGGGCCTTTGCGCTAGGATATGCCATGGACCTAAGTTACGACACTGAACCTATGTATTATTATATAATTATTTTCTCGGGTTTTTGTTTTTTTATTTCGTGCTTCCTTTGTGGTACTTGTTATTTGAGGTCTAATCCCACTGATTTTGCATGACCAGGACTCGATCCAGCACCCGAGGATCCATCGTACTATCCTCCAACTCATGGTGCGTACCAGGAACATGGTCGCAGAGGATAACGAGTGGATTTTCTTCTTTCCTGCTCGTCATTGTACATTTACTTCTTTTGGACGTTTAGCCACCGGCACTTGTTAGCCGGCACGTCTGGACGTTAGTCTCCTTACATGATTGTATTAAATCAGACTGCAGTTAATCACTGTCATGTACTTTTGATACTCTGCCAGCTTCTTATTTTGTACAACTGGTCTCTAGAACATTTTAATAAAGCGGACGCCTTATTGCTTTATCATATATGCTCTATGTTTACTGTTCCTTGTTTGAATGATTGAGACATACAAGTTATTGACCATAGGAGACTTGATTTTAGCATGCATCCCCTTATCTTATTACAGGCGTGATCGTCGTACGACATATAGTACCTTGTACGGGGTAGCTGGCCATGTCTGTCACCCTCACATTTTCATTCAAGGGTAGTTTAGTAATTGACATTGGTAATTTTAATTTTAGGGTTATTTGTATTTAATATTTGTGCATGCATGATTATTTAATTATTGTATTATTTATTTATTGTTAGTTGTAGATTTGTTTTAGACTTGTGTAGTGGACCTAACCCATTTATTAGAATGCATGAAACCAATTTTTAGATGAGTTTAGTTTGAGCCCATGAATTAGGCCCATGGATTAGGAGGTTAGATTAATTAGTGAAACCATTAGACTAGAACCTTCTCTCCCTAATTAATTTCTTCATGAGAGGCCCCAAGGGGTAATTGAGACATTTCACTTGGCTTGGGAGAGGGTTATATGGCCGGCCACCTCATGAGGAGAGAGAAACCATTTTATTTCACCAAATTTCCAATTCTTTAGATCTACAATTTCTCTCTTCCAATTTCCTTCTTCCCCTCATCAATTCCCCACAAATTCTTCACAATTTCCTTCTCAAATTCTTCATTGAGGCTTCTACATCAAGGATCTACAAGAAGGAAGCAAGGAGCATGGAAGAGGAGGCCAAGATCTATAAGGAGAGGAGCTACTTTGCATTGGGAGACTTTTCATTGGGAATCCATCTCCCAATAGGTACATTTCAATTTTTCTCCTTCTAATAGACTCTAGATCTGAGATTTAACCATGAAAAACTAACCCACATGCATAGGCTACCCATAGAAATTAGTTTTAGGTTAATCGGAGACCTATGGTGAAAGTTATGTGCAATTTGGTGCCAATTTTGGAAGAATTTCGAGATTGGCACATGTAGTGGTTGTCATTGGGTCTAATAGATCTAAATGACATATGATTGCTTGTTTGTGACTAGTTTCGTATCCACAATTGGGTACGTGTAGGCCGTATCTCGTCAATTTGACGAAACGGGTTAATTTTGAGGATTTTCCTCCGACACGGGGACTTGTACATATCACATTGCGACACGGACACGTAGTTATTCTAATTACTATACGTATTTTTTTTAATTAGTGTATTAGACTTGACCGTGTCCTCCGGGATGCGTTTGATTGTGTGTTGGAGCCGTATCGCAAGCGTATCATAGAATTAGTGTGATACGGGTGCGGTGCACTCCACGTATTTGATGTTTTGTCCTCTTTCCTATACGTACATGTGTGTGTGTATATATATATATATATATATATATATATATATATATATATATATATATATATATATTAGTGTATTTATGATTAGTGTATAGGTGTGTGTATATATTAGTGTATATATAGATCTATATGTATATACATGTGTTGGTTTATATATATGTGTTTATATATATGTGTGGATAGATATTTATATATCTAGTTATTTATATGTGTGTGATTATATATATATATATATATATATATATATATATATATATATATATATATATATATATATATATATATATATATATATAGTGAGAGAGAGAGAGAGGTGTATATATACATACATAGATGTGTTTGTGCTTGTGTTTGAGTGTATGTATGTTTGTGAGTGGGTGAGGGTGAGCATTCAGTTCAGCAAGTCACTGTACAGAGGTGCAGCGGTGTGTTCTAGTGCATCCAGCAAAGGGGTATTAGTAGCTCACTGTGCAGAAAAATGCACCGTGGAAGTCAGGTTCAGCAACTGTGCAGAGGAGTTGCACAGTTCAGCAGCTCGAGATGCAGACCAATGCAGCTTATGCATTGCAGCAATACAAATTCAGTCACATTCCACTACAGCAAGCTCGGGCTGCACTGAAGGATGTGCAGTCGGGATGCACAACCAACTGCACAGTATCAGCAGGTATTTGGTTCATTCACTGTGCAGTTTTTTTATGCACAGTTCTGTACAGTATCAGGGATTTGGTTCAGCAACAGTATCAGTTTTGAGTCTACTATGCAGGGAGTTCACAGTGGTATCAGTCACTGTGCTGAGCACAGTTTTAGTAGGTACCAGTTTCAGTTTTGAGTTGGTATTCAGTTTCAGTTGAGGTTTCACTTGGGTTTTGGTTTCAAGTTAGTTTCAGTGGTTAGCAATTAGTTAGTTAAGGTATTGTTAGTAGTTAGTGATTATATATATATACTTGTTTATGTTGAGTTAGTTATATCTAGCTATATGTATTATGTATATATGTAGTTATGGGTTATTGAGATATTAACTAGTAGTAGTTAGTATCTATATATATATATATTAGTGTAGACACATATATATGTTAGTATGCTAGTAGCTAGTTAGCTACATATAAATATACATATTAGTATTAGTTGTTATTGTATAGTAGTTAGTTATTTGTGTACTAGTATATTAGCTTGGGGTATTATAATTGTATTAGCTATATATTAAGTGTTTTTGGTTACCTCGGGATACCAAGGTATTACCAAGGTATTGGGCCGATACCCAAGGTATTGAGTTTGGGTATCGAGATAGGTGTGATACACATTGGTGCAAGGCCAAAGTATCCTATTTCAATTGATTTGTTATAGTATTATAATATTTGACTTGAATATATATATATATATAAAATACTATTTTCATATACGGAAACTTGCATATCTTAGGATACGGCTTTTTGTATCATAGCTTAGCTAGTATAGCATAGCTTCATAGTGTATCGACTTAGTGACTTAGTGTTAGACTTGCAACCTAGATTTTCTCGGTTTAACCTAGAAATGACGTATTGACCTAGAATTGCATCAACTTAACTCATTTTCATCCTTAAACCTTGTATTGATGCAACATACCATATATAGGTTGTGTGACACCAGCTTGGGCATCGAGAGACACACCTTGCTTAGGACTTCAGGCGAGTACATTTCTCTGTTAGTAGAACTTCATACTTGATTCTGACACTTGGTTACACGGACTGGTACTATATGGATCCCGTCAGGAGGTGTTATCCCCTACCGTGTTCAGCAGGTACTCAGTCACATGTATTTCATCGTGTGCATCGGGTATTGATTTTCATGTACTTCTTGTGCATCCACTATTTCGTGTGCTAGTGTGACTATATCGTGTTCATGTACGTAATGTGTCGTGATTGGATCCATGAGTATTGGTTGGGGAGAGGGAGTAGAAGTTGGTTATGTGATCAAAGCCGTATTGATCTCATGTGTATGTCGATTATACACCTCACCTATAATGGAGTTACCTTTATACCTCATGTGCAACATAAGTCAATCACATAACGAACTTGCACTCTAAACCACATAACTAGTATTCTTGTTTTCTACTTGCAGTTTATTTTCCGTATTTACTTTCCAGTTCTTATAGTGATTATTGCCTATTCTCACCTGTATTGTACATTCTTACTACTTGTGCATCTTGTATCCTTTTTTATTGCTCGTTATATATGCTCGATTATGTATTTGAAACTGCTTTCAGAGGTATGTACTTCGCTCCAATACTGACTGGATATATTTTTCAGATGATTGGCTAGAGGAGCTGTGTCCTACGTATTACGGCCCGCAGGAGGGTGAGACTTTAGAGGATACTCCCCTAGAGCAAGAGGACATAGTACCAATGACCGAGGAGGTTTATTTTATGTTTGGTGATTTTGTATTAGACTATTCTTTTGTTGAGATTCACAGTTGTATTATTATTTCAGACTTGTGGATTGTATCTTGTTTCTTTCCTTCACTATTCCATTCGTGCTTTATTCTTTCTTAGTTTATTTTGTGATTGAGATTAGTCATACTTGTGAGATACCATATTGCTCCTCCGTTTGGAGTTGAGATATTTGACAGGTACCATATTATATTGTTGAGATGTTAGATAGTTAGAAATGACCTAGACAGCGTTCTACCGTCGATTCTGCGGCGTAGACTGGGCGTAACCACGTACTCGTGCCCGAATATCTGGGTGCGGGTTGTGACAATGTCCGTCTCCGTATTCCTGTACTGGAGCGTGACGCAGGTAGCCAAGACTCACGGTGAGGTTGATAGTCAGGAACTTTGGTCTCAACCTTGTCATTAATGTCGGCAGGATCCCAGTGGTACAGAAGGTGCTACGCATGGCAGCTAGCGTCGACGTGACAGTTGAGGAGCTGGAGACGAAGGAAGATGCAAAGCAACTCGGGGGACAGGTGATCGGTGGCATGGGGGAGCAGGAACTCTATCGCGGGGCGACAGGCATGGAGTCCAGTTGAGAAGCCATGGGGTCAACACTCTCTCATCAGACTGGAGAGGGAGATTGTTGGGGTCCAGTCTGGATTTGGTGAATTTTGGAGCCAAAATATGGTCAAAGATTTGATTTGATATAATTTAAAAATCTACATTAAATGTAAGATTTGATTAGATTTTAAATTTGTATCAAATATTTAATTTGACCATATTTGGACGTCCATAATTGATGTTGCGCTATTTTAGGTACCTATAAAGCCAATTCGTATAGTTGATGCTCCTACTCCACCTTGAGAAAAGCCCATATAATCCATGAACGTTCAACACCATTTGTCTCGAACCAATTAGAGCCGCTCAAACCAGCTCCGTAACCTTGGACTTTGATACCACTTGTTGGGAACGCGGTGTGACAAGAACCAGAGTTGGCCAATGAGGTACGATATTGGATTGGGCCCATATCCCTTAAAAGAGAATTTCCATGTAAGGCCTGAACCAATCCCAATTATCTACACCTCATGATCCCACCTCCTATCTGATATGGGACTAAATTACCAACTCCATTGTCACCCCCTTTTGAGGGCTCATCCGGAAACGAGATACAATCCAACAATGTCCACCTTAGCTCGTTTCTGCTAGCCGAACAACCTTAGAACACCCTTTGTCAATCTTGTAATTTCACCTGAGTTATAAAGGTTGGAATTTGTCCAGGTGACGTAGTCACCGCCATATATTTGTCTTTATCTATGTTTGGTGTTCGTTATACATGGGTTGGTTATCTCAGGTGGGTTGGCCTAAAGTTTTCGCTGCGGACACTCTCAAACACGATGTCAGAACACTTGCATGACGTGTCTGATTCTCAACAGAAGAGGAAGCAAAAATAAAAATAAAAACATGATATTGAAGAAGAAGAAGAAGAAGAAGAAGAAGAACATAAAACAAAAAACAAAAACTGAAGAAGAAGAAGAAGAAGAAGAAGCAACAGCATAAACCAAAAAAACATAGAATTGAAGAAGAAGAAGAAGAAGAAGAAGAAGACGAACATATCTGGATTGGAGATTTGGAGTTCTTTTTTTTTCCAGCAGTTGTAGCAGGTTTCCTTTCTTCTTCTTTTTTTCTTTCTTTATGCGAAGCAGCAGCCCCTTCGGACCATAAATGTAAAGTCCAATCAAAAGACTCATATGGAATTTATATTTATATCCATCAGAAAAAAATTCGTCTAAATATCGCATTTATTTTTCCATTGACGACCCTAGGCGGTCGCCTAGGCACACCTAAACGACCATCGCCACACCTAGAAAATTCTTCCCAAGTCGAGGCGACTCCTCTCTTACTTGCACACCTAGGCCGCATAGGCGCGCCTATGCCAACATTAAGGTCATATACACTTTTGTTTTCTGTATTGCTTGTTCTTTTTTCTGTTTGTTGCATGCATAAGTTTAATCATTAATATACAGCCAAATATGGCTCAAACACATGGTTAATAATTCTGCTAATGATCAAATATTGATTTTTTTTCCATGTATTTTTCTTTTTAAAACTATGCTAAATTATTTGCCCCATGCCTTATTTTTCCCTTATTATTTGGTGCTTGGTTGGTTGATGATGGATTTATATTGCAGTATTACTTGACACCGGGGTCTTACTATGATTATCACAAGATGTTCTGGTTACAATGGTTATATGATCTTGAGACCAGAAAATGTTGGAGATTGGTTTAAAAAGGAAAACCTTCCAAGTGTGTTTCAAATTTTAGATTTATATAAACGTTTGGAACAATCTAAACTTACTTTAACATACTACCAAACAGCTTTCTGTGAAATGAAATCTCTAAACCCTTGAGTTATGAACTTAAGGTACGGCCTTGAAGTTGTGTTGCAGCTTACTAGGGCTTATGAAATGTTAATTGTTAGTGATGGTAGAAAATCATGAGAAAAGAACCCTAAATGTCCTATTGTACTGTTGTAAGAAATCGATCTCTCATCCTTTATCTATTTACCCTGAAAAAGGGCATTTTGGTGAACCTATGCATATTTTAGATCATTTGTTGTGACTTACGTTTGGCCAACAAAATCAATGGATGTCTAAGAACAGATAAATGTACACAACTTCAATTTCTTGTTTAAATTAGGGGTGTAACTTTCACCACTTCAGCGTTAAGGGTATCTGGAGAATTCTCCTTACGAAAACTTGAACCAAGTATTATTTTTGCTCTTGCCTATTTGCCTAAAACCTATCAACCAGAGAGTCCCATATAATCGAAGATTACCCTAAAGGATAATAGGGCGATAAAATATCATGATTCCACTTTAGAGTTAAGGGTACTGTTTTTAAAAGGGTCTCGCAGTTACATGTTCCATATATTATAGCACTTAATAGTGATAAGTTAACCTTTATCTGTAATAAGCTCATTTTGGTCAACCTATGCATATTTTTTAGATCGTTTGATCCGACTCACGTTTGGCCAACAAAATCAATGGATGTCTAGAAACAGAAAAATGTACTTCAATTCAATTCTTGTTTTAAAGTAAGGGTATAACTGTCCCCACTTCAGAGTTAAGGGTATCTGGAGAAATTGTATCCTTATGAAAACTTGAACCAAGTATTATTTTTTGCTCTTGCCTATTTGCCTAAAACCTATCAACCAGAGTCCCACATAATCCAAGATCACAATAAGTTAACCTTTATCTGTAATTTAATCCATGGTTCGAAACGAAAAAGCCAATGTCCACTCATCCTCTTACATCGTAACCCTTGGAACTAATATGTGATGGTGATTTAGCTAAAAAATCCAAAAGCATACCTTCTTGTTTTGGCTCTTAGAATAAGAACAGAATCCATGGTTCGAAGCAAACCTTACAAGATTTTCTTATTTGGTTTATGTTCCATCCCAATCTTGAATTCAGTTTGAGTTAAAGGAGATGTCTTGTTCTGAGTTCTTGAGTTAGAAGTGAGACAAGACACGAGAGCAGATTCATACGAGTTCTTGTTTGAGTTGCTAATCAAACACTTAGTTATTGTGCCCATTTTGGCTTTCGATGTGGCTTTTGAGTCGAAATTTCCAATATTTATCTTACAACGCATCTTCAATTGCGGGCAACGGAACAGTAGCAGTTATATTGCAGTTTAGATCTTATGCTTTTTGTAATATTACAATTCGAAATAAATGGTACGATTGACTCATGTTATGCATATCCATCAAGGTAGTCAAAGGCGCAAGGCCTACTCGAGGCACAAATGGTCCATATCGTCCGAAACACAAGGTGCACTTAAGACGCGCACCCGAGTAAAACAAGGCACAAAAATAATATATAATAAAATATACATAAATAAATAAATTAGTAAAGTAAGATATAAATTAAATAATATATTAAAACCAACAAAAAAATGTTAAAACATAATCAAGTGAACTAGCAGAGCAACATAGCAGTCAACAGAACTAACAAGAATTTATTTTCTCCATAATATGCTTTTAGTAAATTTTAGTTTTTCCATATCAACTATAGCTAACTTTAGTAACCGTGAAAAGGACTATCTCTCTCCCACTTGTATTAGGTAAGGGCCATCTCCCCGTCTCAAAAGTTTTTTTTTTTTTTGGGAAAAAAGCGTGCCTAGACGCGTCTTTTCTTGGTTGCGCCTTGCTGAAATGTGTGCCTTGGGTGCGCTCAGAGAAAGGCGTCTCGCCTAGTAAGGTGCGAAGTGTAATTCTTGTGCCTTGCTGCGAGGCGCGTCTTAGGCGCAATCGAGGTGCGCCTTTGACTACCATGATATCATGATATGCATAGTAATGGATTATGTAAGAAAAATCATATTTGATATCCAACCAGTAGTGTGACTCACTTTTCATTGAGTGCATATTTGTTGAGACAAATACTTGATCTTCGAAAAGTTGGTTAGCATTTTTGAGCTGAATTACCCACTTAGTAAACCAAATAGGAAACTAGACTTCTGATGGTTTACATTTTGATTCTTTACTCCTATTTTCATTTAGATAATTCGTGATGCATCTGTGGTGCTTCTTTTTATGTTAGTTACCAACTTGTAATTTTAAGAGAAATTGAGAAGGATCATACAGTCTTCTCTACGGTTTTAAAAAATACCTGCTTCATGATGATTAACAATTAATCCAAATCTTTACTACATTAGTCAAGACATTTTGAATTTTAAAATCGCAAAAGTAGCAAGTTGGTAAATTACTCAGGAAAGTAGAAACAGACTACTATATGATAAGAAAAGTTAGGATTCACAGTAGAAGTTTTTGTTCCTAAAATACCTTTATCTATGTTTATTACTTAAAACTGTTCGTTAAATTTAACATGGGTAGTTAGGTAATTATGTGTGAAAAAATTAAAGGGGATTGTTATTTGCTTTTTCCAGGATATATAAAAAATAAAATAAAAGGTTTTGCTTTTCTCAAGTAGTAAAAAAAAAAAAAAAAAATTATTGTTTGTTCTATAGTATGAAATACACGTGTAAGTACAAGGCACGTACATGTATACTAGTGTCAAGATAGATAAAGAAGTGGGAGATGGAATTGTGTTTTCGATGCCATTGGTTTCGATCCTCAAGAGTGAGCACTCTATAAATTTTAATTTTTAAATATTACCAAGACATTTAACTGTACGAAAGCTCATATCGCTTATATATATAATCCTCTTGCGTATTTCTTCCCAGGATCAAGCTGTTTGATATCAAGGTTTGCGGTATTGGAATCGGTATGGGACCCATTCTATGGGTATCAGAATCGGTGGGTATCGACAGTATCGGATTTTTTGTTATCAGAAAGCAAATAATTATTAATAAATTATTTAACTTTTAGAAATAATATTTTTTTACTTTTAGGCATAAATTTAAGTGTTTTAAGTGTTTTTTTTTTTTTAACTAATTTTGGAATGAATGGAATAGTAGCCACCTTTGCTGCTTAGATTATGCTTTTACCACTTTACTATTTTTTTTGTACCATTGCTTATTGGTCTTTTTTATTTAATTTTTTTTGTCGAATTGAGTGAAAAAATATCCACATTGTTAGTATCGGAACATACCATCGGTAACTGATAAATATGCATCCATCCATCCATCCATCCATCACTAATATGAAGGAGATGTTAGCAATATCCGGGCAAATCTTGTTATCCCCCTTGTATGTGCCATGCTACTGACAGAATTCCTAAAGAGAAGATTAACCTCATCAAGAAGTGTGGTCCTAGCAATATGACCTCACTTATTGTAACGATTCCGATACTCGAAGGGTCCGATACGTAGGGACTATATTCGCCGTTTCAGTACAATGCATCTTTTGAGCAAGTAAAACTCACTAACAGCCTTCTCAAGAACATTCTTTCAATTTTTGTATCGTCGTGATCGATTCTTATGAAGGAGAGAACAAGCCTTGGTCTCATCGACCATGTTCCCTAATGATGCCAATCTGGTACAGGACTTCTCTTTAAAGAGTCTGTATTCCAATGTCAAGCTATTTGCTTAGGTTGAAGAATGTGAAAACAACCCATTAGCTGCACAATCTGCAACATAACTTGATGTAGGGCTGTTTGGATGCTTGTAGCTCCTCGTAAATGTAAAAACATCACTTTCAACATGTTGTAATGCAGTGCATTTGCACCATGTATCACTTTCCAAAATATGTTTGGATACATAACTTTTTTTTGTCCTGCGAGTGAAGAGTTTCAAACCATTTTGTTTGGATGACGATATGAAAGTGTTGATGAAAATTTAAAAAAAGTAGAGCATAACCACTTGCAATGAAGTTCCTCCCCATTTCTCCTGCAAGGCTGCAACTGAAAAATGAAGAAATGAGGACATTTGCGATAAAATGTTATATCACAGCCATTGCAATGTGAATATGGGCAAAATGAACAGCTCAATCCAAGGTCCAACTATGACTAGAAGAAAATATTCATGACATTTCTCTGGAAATATTTATTTCTAACATTTCTATTTTGAGCAAAAAGCAAGTCGTTCCCATTTGTATTGTACATGTCCACAGCAGTGTAATGAGAGGGAATGCATCCATTCTAAACTTTCCCCAAAAAAAAAACACGTGGTGGTACGAAACAAATTAATTGATGAATACAAATGTAACTCTGATGCGAGGAGAAAAAGGAGAAAATCTACTATAACTATTATTAGTGTGAAATAATTTTCATTTTCTATAAATTATACACCCTATGATACAATTATGATGACTAGGCAAATGGATCACAGCTTGCTTCGATCGGTTCCGTCACAAGATGGTGCCCAACAGCCATAGGTGCAATAGTATCGAATATGCTATGAGCCCTAACCTTGCTTCTGGTCGGCGCATCAGAACTTGTCCTCCAGAAACCCTGCACGCAAGCACGGAGCATAGAATGAATTAGGGGCAAGGTTGTGAAAAGCGCTAGGCGCTTGTCGGACGGGCACCCGCCGCCTAGCGCCTAGTCCGCCTAGACGGCTGCCTAAGTGACCGTCTAGATGTATACGGTTCAAAAAATATAAAAAAAATTAAAAAAAAATCTAATAAAAATTGTATAAAAAGTAAATAAAATTCCATAACATACATAGTCGAACGTCAGAGAGGACTAGACGGGAGTAGAACGGACACCAGCCGCCTAGTGCCTAGGCGGATGCCTTTTAGAACATTGATTAGGGGTAATCACTATTCGGTTTTGGACCGAAAACCGAACCGAATAAGAGTTTCGGTTTGAAAAAAAATCGGTTCGGTTTCGGTTTTGAAAATACTAAAATTTCTTATTCCTAATTATTTATATTCTTTTTTTTTTTCATCCTCCTCGTCCATGAACGATTCAAACAAAATTCAATATATTTCTCATTAATTCTACTCTTTTCACAAAAGGATCCGAACTGATATCTTTGGATCGGTTTTGTGTTTCGGTCAAAAACCGAAAACCAAATAAGACTTGTACAATTATGTAAATAACCATAGTTTTATGTATATTTTGTGATTAAAAATGTGTATATTTTGAAAACAATAATTCTATGTATGTGTTTGAAGTCCAACTTGATAATTAATCTTTTCTAATTTGGACGCATCTTTGAAATACAACAAATGTGTGTAATTTTTTTTTTACAATTTTAATACAATTTAACCACGATCTTAATTTTAGGTCCGACCCATCAAACAATTGAAATAGTCCAACCGAACAAACCGAATTGATTATTCTGTTCAGTTCGATTTGGGCTAATTTTGTCGTTTCGATTTTTTGAAATCGAATAAACCGAACGCTCACCCGAATGTTTTATTTCCGAACAAAACTAAACTAAACTATGTCAAAAAAAAAAAAAAACCCTACGAAAATAGTTTCTGCTTGCAGCTAGTTCTAGTTGCTATATATAACAAGCTTAATAATTCAGATCAACTGTTGGTCAAGCAAAGAAATGCACGGCGTTGCAATGTTTTTGGTGGGTTGTTGCGAAGTCTGCTTAAACTTCTCAATCAGAACCGCACTGCGTGGAGTTATAACAAACTTGATGATCGACTGTTAATATCTACAGAACTAGTAAATGCTTGCATAAAAAAGTAGGTGTCCTGAAGACTTCAAGATCAGACATCATGAATCAAATGCCCCGTGAAATGAACTTAAGGACCAAAGGCCCGGTCACCAAGAAAAGAATAAATGAACAAAAGTTTACAATTTGCCTTGATTTTTGCCAGGAATTCATGACAAAAAAATGATGATTAAAAAAAATTATATTCTAAGAAAGCAAGGTCAAACTCGATAAAGCCATAACATGACATTTTAAAGTTTTTCCATATTTAAGTACGTGTTTCCAAAGTAAGGTGTAACAAAAAAAAAAAACCATCGCAATGTTCACACATTTTGCGAAAAAAGATACCTTGCATTTTGGGTATTTTGCATTTTCAGTAGTAGTTGCTATTTGAACATAGAGTCAAATTTTGACTAAAAAATGCTTGAAATATCCAAAATCCAGCCGCACGTGACTATTAAAGATTGCAACAGACTTACCATCCTACATCCTTCTAACTTGAACGTTGTACTCCATATTTTACCATTATTTCTACTTTTTTCTCCCATGTTTCACTTTGTTCCCACTCCGTTCCACATTTATATATTATTAGTTTTTTCTTTCTCTCCTGCATAAATAATCCAAATAAACTTTACTGACACTAAATTGGCAGTCCGGTTTACGTCGTTCAATTTGGGTACAAATTGCACCAAATTAAAAATTAAAGGTTTTTTAAACTACGAGTCTTTTTTTGCAAAAAAAAAAAATGTGAATCTTGCGATGGAATTTTTGCACTTTACCCCGTGTTTTCATAATAAATTTATTTCAGGTCAGGATGATATGAAACTACTGACGAAAATATTTGTTGTTATAGTAATTTAAGAAAACAAGACCCAAAGAATTGATTTATTAGTATGCTTGTTTGCTTACCAGACACCATCAATCCTATCTGCAAACAGCTTTCCTTGCTTAGGAATGAGACCGGATGTGTTCAAGGATTTAAAAACATGACCTGACAAAAGCAAAAGAATAAATTATGCCTGCACATTTCAAGGCTACTTAATTCCATCTATATTGGGGTAACAAGAGAACATAACACCAAACCTTTATCATCAATTTCTGGGGAAGCAATCAACCGGTCTGACTCTGGATCGATACTGAGAACAAGATGGTCAGATGACCCTTTCCGCATTGTTCTAACGTGAGCAGCAGATGGAGATATTGAACTCTTTGCAGCACCCTAAAAACAGCACATGCAGGGGTCAGCTCCTTTATGTCAAAAAAGTATGAGTACTCTTCAACAGAAATCAAGTGTCAACACAAATCATTTAGGATTTGGACGCAACCATCTTTTTTATAGTCTAGTACTTGATTAAGTTGAAACAGCACAAAATAGAGCAACCAGTCATAAAACTTTGTTAAATTTGTATGGAGCTTGCTTATGCTCTATATCCGACCCCATTGTGATGGGAGAAGGCTTGGATGATGATGACGACTTGGTAGGTTGAAACAAGTTCTTTTTGATTGGTTGAAAGTTCTCCCAGTAGTATATATACAAGTTTTATTTACTTCATCAACAACTGGTTCTGCTTCCTATTGCTTTCAGTTGGCTAATGGTTATGTTAACAGTAACAAAATAAAGTTGAATAAAAAAATATATGAAAAAAAGCTTTTGTGAAGTCAAAATAAGTTGGTTTGGACACGTTTGATTGTTCTCTCTTTTTCTTTCTTCTTTTTCTTTTGGCTAAAAATCTGATATACTAAAATATTTTAATTTAGTCATAGGGTATTTCAATATATATTTTTTATATTGTTGAAGTTACCTTTCAGTTTAGAAGGCTAATCGTCCATGAACAAAAATAATTGCAATAAATCTTCGCTGCATGAAAAAGTAACTTCAACATTTTTCATTTCAGTTTTGTTTTCTCGGACATATCTATATGTATGTGCATGTGGTATGTGCATGCGGTGTATAAAAGAAAAGAATAAAGTTCCCACAGCTGAAGAAGAACAGAAAGTATCTTACCACATCTTCAATTTCAGATATCTCTGACCCCATAACTGAAGGAGATGCTTCAAAGACGGTCCTCTCTTTAACAGTATCTGGCTGTCCAAGGCGAGCATGAATTGAATCTTCAAGCAATTTATTCTTTGTTAATAATTCATCGACAACCTTTTCCTTTGCCTGTAACTTGGCTCCCAGTTCCTGCATTCTGGACTTAGAATTCTCAATTTCAACATTTGAAGATATCATGAGTCTTTCCAACAACAGTAAGAGTCCAGCAGCAGTAGTCAGTTTCTGATCTTCAAGCAATTTTTTTCCACCAAACCTTTCCACCATTTTCTCCAACCCAACTGTCAGCTCAATCAAGTCCATTTTCTTTGATTCCAGATCCCGATAGTTGGCCCCAGTAGTTTCAGCAGCCTTCTTATGATGTTCAATTTCACGAACATGGGATTCAAGAATCAACTGCAGATCTTCCTTTTCAATACTCAAAGAATCCATCTTATGGACCAATTCAAGAAAATTATCTAAAATGTAAAACAACTTGTCCACAGGGCTTGTAAAATGAACTTCTCGGTTCTGTTCTAAAGACTCATGGAAAGGAATAGGTATCTTATCTACTTTGTCAATAAAAGTTTCCAGCTGACTTTCTGAGAAAAGCTTCACACCCATCCCTGAAATGTCAAAAGGAGAAGGTTAAGCCCGATGCAGAACTACACAAAATAATACATATACTAGATTGTGGACAATAACGGTTAAGGAAACACATTACCTCCTTTTGTAGTCAAAGCATTCTGTTGTGAAGAAAGTTGAGCCTCTTCATCCTTCAACTTATCCTCTTTTGCTTGATAATTCTCTATTTTTAATTTCATCTCTTTGCAAATATTTTGCAACGCTTCCAGATCACCCTCCAACTTCAAGATCCTTTCTTCGCTTAGTTGTCTATCTTGAATGACACTTTTAGCAGTTAAGTCGGCTTCATTCAGTTTATGGGTCAAGTCGTCAATGGAAGTATCCCAGGCTCTCTTGACATTCACTAACAGTTGGGACTGAACATTTATTCTTTTTGCAGCCAGTAGTAAAGTCTCTGCTGCTTTAGCATATTCACTACCATTCCCTTCTTCTAGTGCGGCATCAACAGCTCCAAGCGATCTCGACTCCATTCTAGAGTTGATCATGCTTTGTTCCATGTCAAAGCCGAACACGTCACTGAATTCAATTTGGAGTTCCTGGGTAGCATCAGCGCATGCAGAAAGCAGGGTCATTGCCTCCTTCTCTAAAGATAATATTTTGAACTCTTGGGCCTGATTTCGGTCTTCCAAATTGCTTATATTTAGCTTCAAAGATTCACTCAATTCAAGCATGTGAATGACTTCATTCTTTGCTGTCTGCAAGGCTTCCGATGTAACTGCAATATGATCATCCAAGTATCTGGATAACTTTTCGAATTTGTCAGTTAGATTTCTGTCTTGAGATTGGAGGGCTTCAGCAATTTTTGTCAAGGATGTGGGATCATCAAGATCTTCTGTACTCATCTCGTTATTAAACATTCTATCATTTATGAAGTCCTCGAACTTGGGAAGAGTAGAAAGATTTGTGAAAGCAGTTACCTGCGGCAAATTACAAAAGTAGAATATGAATAACCTGGTTCAAACTAGTTCTTTTGAATGCATACATAAAATCTAAACATGGTATCTAGTACCATAGCAAGATAACAAATTATCAATGGTGTAGATGTGAGCAGCTAAGCCATGATTTTTTTTTTTTTCAAAAGTCGGTATTAAAAAGATTAAACGTCAAAAGATCACTGTAAAGATATATCAGGTGATATACTTCAGTACTTTACAAGACTCAGTTTTACATATTCAATTTTCAACGGAAGCAATGTTTTTATTCGTAGTGGTTTGGTAATCTTACCTTTTCCCTACCCTTGACATGTAGAGTAGATTTAACGCATGCTGGCCAGGTGCTTTTCCCAGTTCCACATGCCAGTGGAAGGTATGAAAAGGGTAAGTCATAGGAGGGTACAAGGAGTATCTCTCTTCCACAAACTGGTATCTAGTATCCTGTTTTTCTGTTTTATATTAACTAGAGAGAAACGAAGCATCTCGTAGTTTGCAACTCCATTGCTATTGGTCCATGTAGGACTAGATTTTAGCAAAGCTGGCAGTTTGCAAGAGTTTAAATCAGCTGCTAAATTTTGGTCCTACATGGACCACTAGAAATTGAATTGCATGTGTTGTAAAGTAGAAATCAAAAGACGAGATTTAACCCATGACCAAAGAAGTAATTGGTAATCCATGTATTATATTATTACTTTGTTTGTCTCTGTTCAAATGCATGTTTTTACTTGATTTACAATGTTATCAGCCTCCAATAGACTTTATGTACTTGGATTGGCAATTGCATGTTCATTGAACCATGACTTTATAAACTAGGGTTAGAATATTAGCTGTTTATTTCCTTGTCCTCATCATACCATGCATATACAAAACCTTTTTGGGGTGGGGGTGAAAAAAAGGTTTCTTAGGACTTGCTGCTGTGTTTTTTTCATATGCATACTACTTTACCAGGTAGACGAGAAGAGAAATCCTTCTGATTACTCATGAAGCAAGGATGAATATATATATATATATATATATATATATATATATATATATATATATATATATATATATTAGCTGAATATTAGCCAATCCATGACTTTATAAACTTGGATTGGCAATTACGTGTTTATTTCCTTGTCCTCATCATACCATGCATATACAAAACCTTTTTGGGGTGGGGGTGAAAAAAAGGTTTCTTAGGACTTGCTGCTGTGTTTTTTTCATATGCATACTACTTTACCAGGTAGACGAGAAGAGAAATCCTTCTGATTACTCATGAAGCAAGGATGAATATATATATATATATATATATATATATATATATATATATATATAACAATGTATAAAAAAGAGCAGGTAAATTGCAAGAAACCCATATAATGTTTTTTTCTGGTGACAAAAAACATATTATGCTTTTTAAGTAACAATAAAAAGAGTACATTTGAAGATCCATTACCTTTCATCATTCGGAAATTGTTTACCTTACATTTGTAAGTAAATTTAATTTAGGAGTTGCACTTGCGATCCACTAGATTAATAAGATAAGTATTGGATGGATGATGCATGAAACTTTAAAACTAATAACTTATAATTTCATATATGGAAAGCAAGGCCAGCAAATGTAAAAAAGTAAAGAAACTTTTCTAAAAAGTGGTTTTTTGCTAATAAAGATTGTCAATTGGTTTCTTTCTTGATGGTGGAAACTTTATGTGTTTCCTGTACTTTGCAATAGTAAGTGGTCTTGAAAGCAAATTGAACCTACCTCAGAACCAGTATAAATTTGCAGTCCCTTTGCAGTAAACTGGTCATGCAAATCCTGAATTAGGAAGCCCATATGTCTCAAAGCCTCAACCTTTTTCCTAAGTTCTTCTGTCATTATTGAGAAGAGACTTTGGTTCTTGATGAGCAACCGAAGGTGTCCAAGTTGACTGGACATCTTAGCAGACTGGTTTTCTAAAGCTCCACGAGATTCCACCAACTCTTCCATGCATTCTGCTAATTTGACATTTAATGCGGCTACCTCTTGCTTCCTTCTAGTTTCTGCTTCATCTTTTTCTCCCTCAAGAGCAGAGATATTACTAGATGCCTTTGCTAATGAATCCTCAAGAGATCTTATAGTCGCATAGGCATCTTGTAACTTGACAACCTGCATATATCCTTCCTCTTTCAGGTTCTTCAACTCTTGTTCAACATTTGTTTTGCCAAGTTGAATTTCATTCTTTTCTTCACCAATATAGTGTATTTGCTGTTCTGACTTGGATAGATCATCCTCAAGTGTTTTTATGGTTTGAAATACATCTGTTAACCTGCTGGCCTGCATAGTAGCTTCCTCTTTGGCTTTCACTAGCTCGTGTTCCCTATGAAGCCTATTAGCTTCTGACTCATGGATGCTCTCTGCAATCCAATGAACCTTTTCTATAGGATTTTCAAAGATTATCCCAGTAGGAAGAGCAATGTCTTCTAAGGAATCAACCAATTTCTGCAACATATTATTGCTCTCTTGCAAGGATCTTTCATTTTGCTCTCTCAAATCCTTCAAAGAAGCAACCTCAGATTCTAGCTTTTCAATATGCTCTGGACAAGAAGACAAACTTTTAAGCTGTTCTTCATATTCAGCAATAGCAGATTTATGAATCTGGAGCTCTTGTTTTAGCTTTTCAATCTCAGAATTCTTTTCATCCAGAGACTGTTTAAAGCCCTCACGTTCTTGCACCAAACCCTTTCCCTTCTTCACTGCCATTGACAACTTTTCCCTGAGTAGAGAAGATCTTTCCTCAAGTCGCTCGTTTTCTTTTTGCAAGACCTCTTTGTCATTTCTCAAGGTAATAACTTCCTCAGATGCCCTTCCCAGTTCATCTGACAGAGTTGTCATCTCTGATCTACCTACTGTCTCTTCTTCTAGCATCTTCTCACATAACATCAACTCCAGATATTTTAAATAGAGTAACTTTTGCATCTCTTCAAACTGTTCTCTCTCAATATACAATATTTTCATTCTTCCAGTAATTGTACCAATATATTTGTCTATCAACATATCTCTGTCCCGAGACAATTGATCATCCAAAGTGCTTCCAGACGAGTCTGTGTGTTCCTTAGCCAGCTCATCCATCTCAGAAGAAATTTGAGACAAACTTTCAGTAAGTCTCTCGTACTTGCATTTGACTTCCTCGTATGTATCCTGTACAAATTCCTTTTCCTGTTTTAATTCCAAAAGAGAAGCTGTCAGTTGGTCAATCTTTTTGTGGGCCTCAGACAGCTCTGGTTCATGTGATGTCATGGTAACCTGGGCAGCAGCAATTTCTTCTTGCATCTTTGCTACATCCTCCTTGGTTTGGGCAAAAGCTTTTACAAGCCAGTCAATCTGACTTACTAATTCTGCAGATGAAACAGTTTCAGGTAGGTCAATGTTAGACAATGTTTCTTTAACTTTGTTCATGTCCACCAAAACTCCATCTGATTCGTGTTTTTTGTCAACAAACCATCTCACTCTATCTAAAACGTCCAAGGAGAGCACGTCATCAGGGCAATTGCTTTTCTGCATTACTTCTTCTATATCTAGAAGAACCCTATCCCTGTATTGCAGTGAGTTCCGAAGAGAAGTAACCAAACTTTGGGTTTCATTCAGCTCCTTGGATGTGACTGTAGAAAGTTGTAATGTTTGTGACGTCTGCTCCAGCTGCAGCAGGCAATCATTGAGCTCATTGGTCTTCTCAGCTAATGATTGATTCAGCTCCTCAACTCTGGCTTCAGAAGTCTCCAAGGCATCGGATTTCTGTTGCAACTCTAGCAAGGACTTCTCAAGCTCAGTAGTTTTCTCAGATAATGTTTGCTTCAACTCCTCAGTACTGACTTCAGTAGCCTCTAATGCACTAGACTTCTTCTGCAACTCCATCAAACAATTCTCCAACTCACTGGTCTTCCCTGCCAACAATTGTTTCAGTTCTTCAGCACCAGTTTCAGTATTTTCCAAGGCATCAGCTTTCTGTCTTAACTCCAGCAAACACCTATCAAGTTCAGCATTTTTCTCAGCCAATGACTGCTTCAGCTCCTCAGCACTGGCTTCAGTAGTTTCTAATATTTCAGATTTGTGTTGCAGTTCAAGCAAACACTTCTCAAGCTCACTTGTCTTCTCAGCTAATAATTGTTTCATTTCCTCACCACTAGTTCCGATAGCTTCCAGAGCACTAGACTTCTGTTGCAACTCCAGCATATTCTTCTCAAGCTCATCTGTCTTCTTGGACAACAGCTGCTTCAGCTCCTCAGTACAGACTTCAGCAGCTTCTAAGGCACTAGATTTCCGTTGCAACTCCAGCAGACACTTCTCGAGCTCACTCATCTTCTCAGCTAATGAATGCTTCAATGAGTCACGATGCTGAACCAATGATTTTCCTTTTGTCACTGCCATGCTAAGCTTTTCCCTGGCTGCCGCCAGCTTGTTGTCAGACTGCTCAAGTTCCCTCTTGGTTTTGTTAGTTTCTGCATTAGCCATTTCCAGACCTTCTTTCATCCTATCAACCTCTTCAGATATTGTCCTGTTTTCTTGTTCAAGCTTACTTATAGTCTCCAAAAGTGATGCCTCTCTTCTCTTGCTTTCAAGCAACTCTTCACGAGCGACTCTATAAACAGAACCCAATTCACTTTCTTTGGAGGTTAGCAAGTCAGGGTTTGTCTCTGCCAAGAAATGCTTTAGTTGATGGGTGTCAGATAACAACTGTGCATGCTTTTCTACCAAAGACAAAGTTCTCTTCTCAAAAAGGGAGATACCATCATCAACAGAATCCTCCAGTGAAGAACTTTCTTGACCCACCACTGTCTCAAGGGAAGCCAACAACCTCCTGCTAGATTCAGCAGTAGATTGCTTCAATGACTCGGACCAAATCTGTGGAAGTGAACCAAAGTAAGAAAATACAACATCCCGAGATACATCTGATTCCGTGAGTTTTACACTTAGGTCTTCCAGCTCTTGATCTTTGGTGTAAAGAACAGAATGGAGCTCCCGAATGGTGCCTTCAGAATTCAAGTGCTCATCTAAAAAGCTTTTCAAATGAGACATCAACTTGGAGCAGTCACCAATCATAGAATGCAATGGCGTGGGAGACATAAAAGCTTCATCGTCCCCTCTTTCACTCTCCATCCACCGGAGACGTTCAACCAGCTCCTCATTGTTTGAAACAGGCATCGATTGTTGATCAATCATCACTTGAAGTTGGCGTCGTAGGCTGGAGACTTCCCTCCCAAAAGCTTCTCTTTCTTCCTGAAATGAAAACACAAGAATGTGAAGCTACAGTTCTCTAAAGTGGCATATCTCACATAAGCGAGCTGCAATGTAGGGCTTCAAGCATTAAAAAGAATCATAATAAGGGATTCCCAAGACGACGACGACGACGACGACAACAACAACAACAAAGCCTGTATCCCAAATTTTTGGGGAAAGGAATGCCCAAGACAATGAAGGAAATTCTTAAGGATTAGATTGTTAATGCAAAATATGTAGATAAACACTGTAGACTCATAGCTTTAAACTCAGAAAAGGACAAAGGACATTCTATATTTGTCAAGAGTTACAAGTGTGGCAAAACTTTTCTCTAAAAAAAGGCATGACAATAATTTTTTTTGGGCATCAGGTGTCAGTGCCCAGTAAACTGACTTGGGGATACTTTATGAGGTGCTTTAGGTATTATGTATACAATATTGAAAACGACTGCATGCCTTAAATGATGTAGGACAATTTCTTGATCCTATTCAGATTTTACTGCACTGCACATCTGTCGCAGAATAGCTATACCAACTTTCGAGGCAACACCATTATTCAAAAAGCCTAACATTTACAGTCATATTCGAATTCATAAGTTTATTCGATCATATATGTTGTTGAAGTCAGAACCTTAGAAGCCAGAAACTCCTAGGAGGTCAACAAATCTCAGTAAGAATTCGGAGGTTCTTACTTGAGAGCTCGTTTGGAACTCATTTTCCCGATGACGGGAGCTCGTTTCTCTGGGGGACGGAAGCTCGTTTCTCCGATGACGGGAGCTTCTTTCTCCGGGGGACGAAAGCTCGTTTCCCCGGCGACATGATCGCTTCCCATAATATGACCATAATTTTAAAAGAGGACATAAATTTTGGAAAGAAAATTAAAAAAAATTTAATATACGTTTATCAAAGTACCAAGAAACTAAAGATTTCATACATTGACATAATAAAAAATTAACATATGAATGACCTCTTTGTAACTTTGAACTGAACTTTATAAATTCTAATAAATATTAAGATATTTATAAGTTTTGATAACAATAATTAATACACATTAAAAAAATTATTAGCACACGCTCCCATCACGCTTCCAACTTTAGAATCTTCTAAGTAGTCGCGCTTCCCAGCTCCCGCCCCCGCTTCTAAGGTTAGAAATAAAATTCTAGCAATTTTAGAAACGCTAGGATTTTGACTAAGATTCATGATTTTGGTCAAATCTTTTAGGACATTTACTGTGACTAAATAAGGCTAGGTTATCCTTCTAATGTTTTAGGTTTAAATTATGGTTAGCATTTTCAGGTTTCTTTTTCTCCAAGGTTGTAAGCCAACATAAACGCAATCAATGTAATGGTTTGAACAATACAATTCTTTGAGATTACTCTCTTTCAACTGGCCGATTCCAATTCCAAAATATTTCAAGGATTCAAACTCCCTCGTGGATTGGGAAAACTTGATCGTGGATTCGAGCAAACACTAAGGCGATGTTTTGGCAGCTTAAGGTATCTCTTTTGGCTTCGTTTACCTGCTCCCACTAGTGTAGGGGTTACCCACCCAACTATTGACACTTAAAAATGATAGTTCCCAGACAACCCGTTAGTCGGCTCGTACACTGCCAGGCTCCTGCAAGCCCACCAAGCGTATAATGATCATTTGGACCCAAATAGACCCATCCAAGCTCAATATGGGTTAATTATGCCTAAGTTAGGCTAATTTTGCCATTCACGCAAAGTTCGATACACCTAAAAGGCTAACTCTGCCGTATATGCGAGCTTTCAACTAGCCCCACTGTATATGCGAGCTGTCAATTAATTCCGTTGTATAGGCAAGCGAGCTTTCAATTAATTTCGTTGTATAGGCGAGCTTTCTACTAGCTCTGCCAAATAGGCGACCTTCCAAGCCAATGTGGCTAACTCCACCGTATAGACGGAGTTCCAACTAAATGCTTAGCTCACCAAACAAGGCGACGACTACATTTATCCCAGGAGCAAAATTTTGGAAGATTTGATTAGATACTATTAATTAAGATATCATTGAATCCCTAACCATAATAAAAATGAATCCCTAACCACAACTGATTTGGGATATCTAAATCTCTTTTAGTAAGATAATATTAATCCCCGATTTGGTGGGATATCATTAAATCCTCATGGGATATTAGTCTCGACGGCTAGCAGGCTATCCTAGCAGCCCAATCGCCGATGCGATGGCGTACGCAAAACGGTGTAAAGCATTCCAGGTACACGCAGACTTTATACACCAACCTCCGGAGCTTCTTCATCCCACTATTGCATCATTGCATGAAAAATAGACATTATAGGGCCCATCAATCCTCCACCAACTAGAGGTTATTGATTCATCCTTGTAATAACTTGCTACTTCTTAAAATGGACGAAAGCGATGCCGCTGACAGAAGTCACAACCATCAATGTGGTTAACTTCATCAAGCATTATATCATCTACTGATTTAGTGTCCCCAGGAGGATCGTCCATCATTTGGTGTCCCCAGAAGGATCGTCCATGACAATGGTCATCAATTCGTGAGCTAATTATTCTTTCGATTTTGGATAATAACCGATTACAAAATGTGGCTTCAACTGCGTATAATCTTGCCTCCAACAGATTAGCAGAAGCATTCAACAAGACGGTTATCAAGCTCCCCAAGAAGTTCTTCTCAAAAAAGAAAAATTGTAACAAAAAGCTTGCATAATGTCTCTGGGCCTACCGAACAACGGTCCAAACCTGCAACGGACAATAGGACCTACTCTATGATCTATGAGTGTGAAGTAGTCATACCCCTGGAAATACAAATATAGTCATTACGTACTGCCTTGGCGACCATAATGACGGAGGGAGACAATGACCAACTAAATCTCCAATAGCTAAAAGCATTAGAGGAGAAGCAACTATAAGCTCAATAATGTATCGAACTCTACCAAGCTCGAATCTTAAAAGCCTTCAATAAAAAGGTCAAAGGAAGAGTCTTCTAAGTTGGAGATCCGGTTTTAGTCGTCCAACGACACATGGTAATGACACACAAGACTAAAGGGAAGTTCCAGCCTAAATGAGTATGACCACTTGTGACAAAAAGTGTCGACTAAAATATAGCTTATCGCCTCGTCAATCCTAACGGTGGTACACTCATGATGCCAATCAATGATAAATTTCTCAAGAAATATTATCCTGGTCATGTTAACATTATACCTCTAATCGCCAAAGACCAATTCAGAACAAAGGCGTCGTCAAATCATGGCTCCCTAGCTGAGTCATCGCAATGTCAAGACTACCTAAAAGTGTTACTCGAGGTGACAAGAACAGCGAGTACAAAAATTCACCTCTAATCCTCAGTAAGAGAAACTATAGCTCCTCGGTAAAGCTCCTATAACTAACTCCACGATGAGTTAAAAATGCAAGCTCTTTACATTAATCATTACCTCTTACTATTCTCTCTCTAGCAGAGATTGCTATGGCTCCCCAGTGGAGTTACACAATATTATCGGCTGTTACCAGTTTTTCCTAGTAGAGTCGGGTTATCTCTAAAAGACAAATCATTATCTTTGATAGTTATATCCATAAGGGAAAGAGATCTTTACCAATAGAATCATTCCCTAGGCGAATTTTTACTTTTCCGCAGAATTGCTCATCACGTTGACTATTACCTCTGACAATTATCTTTATAGTAGAGAGTATTAAGGCTCCCCAGCAGAGTTGGGTCATCCCTCTAGCATGGATCATTATTCCATCCTAAGTAGTCAAAAATGGTTATATATCGGTTATATAACCGATATATAATGGTATCGGTCCTGGACCGATATTTTTTTGCAGAAATATCGGTAAAATATCGGAACCGATATTATCGGCCGATATGGCCAATATTGTTCGAAATATCGGTTTACAAAAAAATCGATTTCTCACGGTTTTGGTTTTGCTACAGAAAAATCGATATTGAATGATATGACATTCACATCAATGGAGGATGGAGATTACATCTTCTGCCATCAAAATCTTAATGCATAAAACTTATTCAGAGATGTAGTTCCTCAAGTGATCTCATTTATCTTATTCAGAGATGTAGTTCCTCAAGTGATCTCCTTTATCTTGAATCTCTTGGATTTTTCGACGATATGTATACTTTCTGCATATTTTATAATAGAAAACTATTAAGTGTGTTGTCCATATATAAAAATTGTGTTAAAAATGCAAACCGATATTTACCGTTATAAAACCGATATATCGGTGATATATCTATAACTCTACTGGACCGTTATCATGAAAAAAACCGTTATTAACTGCATAGATTCCATCATGTTAATCATTATAAGTGACGATCATTTCTCTAGCAGAGATCATTATAGAATCCCTAGTGGAGTTGCTCTTTATCCTCAGGAGGGTCCGATAATCTCTCTAGCAGAGATCATGATGGCTCCCCGACAAAGTTGCTAGTCTCCCCAGCGGAGTCAATTTATCTCTCCAACATAGGTCAGCAAATACCTCCCCGATGGAGAGTAGTTTCACTGACATCCGGATCAAATTATTCACTATCCCCAAAGGAGTCATAAAAACTCCCAAGTAACTTAAATCTCCCTCAACTGAGACTATTTTGATATTTTCTACCATCGTAATGTTAGCACTTACGTATGATAGTTATATCTTGAGTAGAGATGTCATCAATTATCTTCCCCAGTAGAGATTACCTTTGTCCCCTTAAAAGAGATTACCCATTTTTGTAGAAGTAATCCATCCCCAGTAGAGCCGACTAACTGCCCTAGTTAAGTTTTCAGTAAGCTTGTCATGCAGTTAAACCCAACAAGTAATCCCTTCCCATGGGATTTCTAGCTAGGCATTCCCCGGCTAATGGAAAGACATTTGTCGATCTGATTGGCAATCTTACCTACTCTTCCCGGGGAAGATTATGAGTTGTATGATCTATGTTTTTCCCACAACGGTCATCAATCGTTCCCTCCTCGCCTATCAGCCTACCACGTTAATGATTACCTCCGATAATCCTATCTGTTTCTTGGATCCTTACAGAGTTGGCTATGTCTAAGTATCCGCTTACTTTAGATAACAAACCTTTCTTATCTCTCCCCGACTGAGTAATCCGATTCCCTTGAACAACATATGTAGAGAATTTCACTGTAAACTCACTTCAATGAAAGCTTTCCTTGTAATTTTCTACAAATTTCATATAGTTTAATCTTCATTCTTCAAAATTTTGAGATTAAACACCTACAAAATTAAACTTCTTTAGACAATGGCAAAAAACTCCAGTTTAGACCTTAGAAGCCAGAAGCGGGAGCGGAAACGGAAGCGGGGGTGGGAGCGGGGGCGGAAAAGCGCGACTACTTAGAAGATTATAAATTTGGGAGCGTGCGCTAATAATTTTTTAATGTTTATTAATTATTGTTATCAAAACTTATAAATATCTTAAAATTTATTAGAATTTATAAAGTTCAGTTCAAAGTTACAGAGAGATCTTTCGCATGTTAATTTTTTATGACGTCAAAGTAAGAAATCTTTAGTTTCTTGGTACTTTGATAAATGTGTATTGAAAATATTTCAATTTCTCTCACAAATTTATGTCATTTTCTAAAATTATGGTCATATTATGGGAAGCGATCATGTCATCGGGGAAACGAGCTTCCGTCTCCTGAGAAACGAAGCTCCCATCATCGGGAAAACGAGCTACAAACGAGCTCCCAAGTAAGAAACGCCGAATCGAAGGTTCTTACTAAGATTCGTTGACCTCCTAGGAGTTTCTGGCTTCTAAGGTTTAGACATAAGACAAGACATGTAGAGCAATCTTATAGCTCGACTCACAAATACTAATATAGGATTATATAAGCTTACTTGTTAATCAATGAAATCAAAAATCTACAAACAAATAACCAAGGTTTCCAATTTCGTCTAGAGTTTGATACTGAAACCGCCTAAATTATCCAGACCAACTAATTCACTGTGTGCTTTTTTGCTATCTTATATCTCTCAAAATTGTTCTCATTTTTTACATTTTTTACATTTGTTTTCAAACTTTATAGGAAACTCTTTTTGACTTAATTACCTTTTGGACTTACTCATTCCACCACCAACTTTCTTTCCAAGTCCAACGTTACCTTTTGAAACTCCTACGGACTTTTTTTGTAACCATATTGATACACTTTAAAATATTATACCACATAACATTAGAATCTTCTTCTATGTCCCATCTTTCTTCCTTTATCATTTTATCCTTTAAAAACTATTAAAATCTCTTCTTTCAAGTTCCACCATTTGGTTCTCGGACTCTTGGTTTCTTCTCTATCGTAACATTTCTCTTGCACCTCTTATTACTAATATCTAAGACCATCAATCTATATTGCCAATATCTCATACAACTAAATGTACTCTAAAGTTTTGATTTCTTTTATGAATAGCACGTATATTTTCTATAATTTGGTGGGAGTAAGTGTCATATTCATCTAAATTTACAGGATTCAATGTATCATGCCCTAGAGAATCTAAAATTACTTTCAAAGCAATTAGTTCCAAAATTATGAGTAAAACACCAAGTATATGTAGTTTCTTTACCGATGTAGCAATTGAAGTGCAATTTTGATAAAAAGAAAGAAAGAGATCTTATACTTTCTGCGTTGATTCAAGTGTCATCAAGCTGTTTCCAAATGCGGCCAACTAGGAAGTAATAACCTAGGTTGCCAAACTCACGATCTTATACTTTCTCCGTTGATCCAAGGTGTCATCAAGCCATTTCCAAATGCAACCAACTAGGAAGCAATAATCTAGGTTGTCAAACTTGCGATACGTATCATGTATCGATTTTGTTGCATATCGTATGATACGTAACTCGAGGAGTTAAGGTCTATACTTCTAAATTCATATAGGAACATGATTTAATATAATTTTTCGTAATTTTTTATTTGTGTCATCTTTACATATCTAATTCAAGAATCAAGATTGTTAGAATATATTATATGACTCGACTAAAAAACCCAATAGTACCTATAGTCAATAGATATCATATCGGATCAACCGATGTGTAACTAAAAGGAAGTATATCGTATCGTAAGATACGTATCATGTATTGTAAGATACTCAACGACACTCCAAAAATGCATCACGCCTGTGTTGCATCGTGCCAGACACATATTGGACACGACAAAGACACTCAGATATACATTAGGACACACCAGAATAGGTATTGTGTCCATGTCGCGGCGTAAATACCCTGCCATGTTCATGCCAGCACAACATACGCGACCAAGTTGGCATCTTTTTTCACTCAGTTTTTTCAGGCGAACATAATTTCAAAGCTTGGTCATTTCCCCAAAAATCATAAGTAAAATCCTTAGTAGATTCTACTTTCTATCAAGGTTCCGGTGATTCCGGTCGTTTCAGCGTTTCCTGACACTCCAATTCCGATCTGGTATGGCCGAAACGCATCACTTTTGGTCGCTACTTTCGACTTTGCATTCTATACCAACTTCTGGAAAACAAAACCGTAATAATGCCCATTTCAAGGGGTTCTATTTGCAAAAAAAAAAAAAAAATTCAGATCGCAGCAAGAACAGAAAAATGACCTTATACTTCCTACACTGAGCTAGGGTTTCCTCGAGCCGGCCCCTCACTCGTGCCGGATCCTCTTCGTCCCCGCCGCCGGCCGACCGATCGCCGGAGATCTCCCCGCCGCCTCCGCCTCGGACCATGAGCTCCTCCGGGGCGTCGACGAACATGTCCTCCCTCCCTTCCTGCGTCGACCCGTCGATGTTCACCAGAATGCCCCCTCCCTCCCTCGAATCCTGCGAAAAAAGAGTGCAAAGATCAGAATTTTCCAGGGGGGTTATTGCCAAAAAAAGAAGTCGATTTCTTTAGGGTCTGTTCTACCGGATCGGTGGCGGCGGGAAGCTCGACGAGGACGCCGTCGCTTGACGACGGAGACTTCGGGGAGGAGTCGGAGTCGGAGGACGCCATTGGAGGGAGAGAGAGTGTGGATCTAACCGAATGAAATTGTTAATTGCATGTGAAGAGCCAGATTTGTTGGATTTGGGGGACCGATTTGCAAATAGAGGAAAAAAAGGGGTTTTTTCTTCTGCTTTTTTTTTATTTTGTTGGGAAGTTTTGAGTGGAGATTTTGTTCGGCTGCTGCCTACTGCTTTTGTATTTGATTGGGAATTGGAGAGGGACAAAATTGGGAATTTGGGGAGAGACAGTGACGTCATCAATCACCGATAATAACATCTATATCAGGGTCATTTATTTTGGGTAATTATAAGGGCACTACACATTTTACTCGGGGCTAGTCCATTGAAAATTTAGAAAAAATTACAAGTTTGCTATCATGAAAGTTACTCGGGACTAGCCCACTGTTATAATCAGGACTGTCAAAATTTTGACAGTCCTACCACTTGGAAGGACTGTCAAAATTTTGACAGTCTCATTTTCCAAAATTACAAGTTTTCCAAAGTTATTTGGAGCTAGCCCAAATTGTTATTGTCACGCCCCAGTCCCAAAATGACGAGGGACTGGAGATGCGTGGCAATGGCCAGCAGCACGCACCGATGGACAACCCAATTTAATGGATCCATCAGGACATGCTTAAGCTGTAGTCTAGCAATACTAAGTACAAGTCTCAGGTATTTCTAATCTCATCCACAGAAAGTCACAGATTAAAAGCCAGAAATTATGCAATGGAAATAAATACTGAAATCTCAAATAAGCTATCTCGGGAACAAATCCGAGAATTAGTCTGTTACATTTAAGAAAAGACAGGAATTTAAAATGCTGGAAATGGAAATACTGTATAACTGAAGCCGGTGCTCAAGAGAAGTCTTCGGCCACTATCTCGTCCCCTGTTCCTTGTTCTGCTCCAAGGAGTGCTCCAGTACCGTACACCTCGGGGTAGTTTTCTTCAGCTGTACCTGGGGACATAGTCCATTCCAGGTCCTCAGGGGACATAACAAGGTACAGAAAATACAAGCCAAAACATATGCAGTGCAGCAATAAAATAAACAGCAGGATAAATATGTAAACCAGCTAGTGATATGCAAGTGAGAGTTTTAGTCATACTCAGGCTGAGACTACTACAGGATCAGTGTCTAAGAAACCATAGCAGTATTTTCTAGAAGAGCCAGAACTTGTGCCAAAGCTCTGTATCAGAGACTAGGACACCTCCAGATAACATTATTTACATTATAATCAGCCTTGATATGGTAATACTCTCCCCACCCCATGTAATCTCACGTCACAGTTCCAGAATATATCAGGTACAAGTCACGCAAGTTTGAACTAATGCAATGAGTCAGGCTAGAATCTAAGCATGTAAACTGTAATGACATGAAAAGTAACCTATACGGAATCACCAGGTATATCTCAGGCAATTCCGTCACATGAATAGTGTCAGGTGTCCTGGGTTGAGCAGTTAAACAAGTTACATAATAAACTACCAGAAAATCGAGTAAAATACTATAATCTGTCACGACCCGCACCCGGATATTCGGGCACGAGTGCGTGGGCACGTCCAGCCTACGCCGCAGAATCGGCGGTAGTACGCTGTCTAGGCCAAATCCACACTTAACTAAACTAGCTCATTCACAATTAACATAAGCAAGATAATAATGAGAATGGAAACTTAAGATTGCAACTGAAATAAATGTGACAACAGATTCAATTGTTTAGTACAGAAATTCAGAATGAAATCGGGGACAAACCCGATTAATAAGATAAGAAATAGAATAAAGATAGCTACTGCTAACTATTCTGCAGGAGTAGTCTCCTGGGTGGGAACCGGCTCTGCGACTGTATCACCTGCTGGCTCATAGGGTCCATAATAGGTAGGGGCAAGGTTCTCATCATCGCCTAAACAACGTATCCAGTCAGGAAAGGAGCAAAGTACACAGTGCACAACAAGATTAAACTAAATAATTATGACAATTAAATTGAGTATCATATTGAGAACATTACCTAAAGGAAACATCAATATTTCAGAGTTTTAAAGCTATAAACAAGAATATGAGAAAGCAGGGAATAAATGAGACAGAAAATGAAACTACAACTGTCAGCAAGAAATGTAACAAGACTAGAGACTATCTGTGTGAACTTGTGTTTGTTTTAGAATACATAGTTGGCATGTAGGGGTTTATAAGGCTAATAAGGCCGTCATAGACGACTAGTGTCTGGAACAATCAAGTATAAGGCTGATGGTGCAGTCGCGTACCAACAGCTAGTATCTGGACCTGGGGAAGGGTAAACTACATGCCTCCTAGTATTCTCCCACCCGACACGAAAGCAAGACATGAAATCCCGTATTCAAGACATAAAATACAGTATTCTAACACTACGTGTAATCATCAAGGTTACTAGTAGAGCAGGGAATTAATTATCATAATATAAAGATTAACTTGAAGTGCAGGTACTTGCCTGTTGTTTGGATCTGATTAGTTAGGTTCTTGGGGGGAAAGTCCAGAGATGAGTCCAAAAGCTAAAATAGACATTACCATCACGCTCAGAAGATGCCAAATAGCTAGAAACGCCTGTCCTTGGGTCCAATTTGGAGACAAGGGCAAAAACGGCAGTTTCGGGTCAAAACGGGGTCCGCCGTTGGGCCTGCTTTGCACCGAAAAACGTGTCCGGGTCAAAAGTCTCCAAATTCACCAAACTTAGTGTCAACAGGTCAGGAACGCTGATACGAACCCAACGGAACTTCCAGATTTGGATTCCGATGAGCCGAACACAAAATCGCCCGTCGAGCGGGGCCTGTGGGGCCCACGACACGCGATTTCGTCAACGTTCTCAGAATCGAACCAAACTTGACCCACAGGACCAGCGTATCACTACGAGTCCGATGGCGCAAGTTTCGTCTCGATCTGACGAGTGTACAAGAAGTTAGGGTGAATTACAGAAATTGCGGATACGGGGCGATGTTCGCGGATACGCGTTGATTCCGGTGTGCACGCACACCCGAATCAGCTTCCGCGAAAACTCACACGTCCGTATCAACGCTGCGCACGTATCTGTGGAGACCGCGCGCGACCAAGTCGTCCTGTTTGGCGGGGCGGACTCAGTTCCGGGGTGAAACAGGGTCTGGTTTTTCCTGTTTTTGGATCGCGGTGTGCGATCACCACAGGACGCGGTGCCCCGAACAGTTTGTCCGGACACCGAGAGGGTCATACAGGCTTCACAACGCAATTTACGGAATTGAAATCCGAGCTACGAGCGAAAAGTTACACGTACCTGAAGGGGACCTGAAAACAGGGTCGAACTGTGTCCGTGTCGTGTCCGACACGACGACACAAAACAGCAGAAATAGGGTTAGGGTTTTGGGGACTCTGGACGGCGGAGGGGCGGCGGTCCGGCAAGAGAAGGGCGGCGCCGCTGCGGGGGGAGGCCGGCCGAGATTACCGACCCGACCCGGCAAGAACGGGCGGATGGGCTGGGCTGGGCTTAGGCCCACTGGGCCGGGCCGGCCCAGAAGAAATAAAATTAAAATTAAAAATAATATAAATAATAAATATAATATTAATAATAAAACAGTTAATTTAATTAATTAATTAGAAAATTGTTTTTAGGTATTTAAAAATAGCTCTGAGGCCCAGAAAAATCCAGAAAAATTACCCTAAGTCCAATTTTCTATTTTACACCCAAAAATGTTATTTTCATGACATTTTAATATTATTTATTGCCAATTAAAAATCATTTATAAATTAAAAGCCTTGATTTTAATTACAGAAAATTCACAGAAAATTCCAGAAAATTGGGAAAAATCCAAGATTTAATAATTTGAAAAATTCAGGGGGTTTACAACCTACCCAACTTACAAAAATTTCGTCCTCGAAATTTAAAATTATAGCAGGGTTCTCTCGGTCCAATCTCACTTGATTGCGGTCGCTACCCAACTTAGAATTTTACCCATATCCTCTAAGGCTGTTCAACTAGTAAAGCTAGGTCCAACTTAATAAATCATGGTATTGAAATTTTTAAAAACACATCACCTAGGGTATTGCCTTAGTCATAAAGGGTTATCATCTAGCACTACAAATCAAACACAGAATTTGTCTTTCCGAAGTGAGGGAAGCCGAGGATCAGTACTAAGAGTTTAAGGTTAGGTGGTAGAACAGAGGTATAGGGATCAAGGCGCTTAAAGATTTCTAATGGGGGTTGTCAGGCGGTTATGGATTGAGATTCTATTCTGTTAATCGTTTATCCGCATGCTCGTATCAGTATAATTATGTAACTGATACGATATGCTCGGACACATTTTAGGGGTAAGTATATTAGTCACTATATCTCTCAATCCACGTAAGGTAGTTGTGCGAAGTGCGAATCAAAATGCACTAAGATTGATCAGACCGTAGTACACTGATTCTGAGTAGACACTTGTATTAGTGGGGTTGATCAGGCCTCAATAATACATGTGTCATGAACAAGCCCGATAAAGAGTAAGCTTGCAAAACTAGGCTATAAAATAGCAGCATGTGTCAAGTTCAGCAAAATTTTAAGTGCGCTAGACGATGATGAAAAGGAGGTACAAATTATTTAAATCCACAAAACCACACATAGTAAGCATAATAGCAACCTCTAAAATCTTCTATAGTTATCAAATTTAAAAGCATACTAGGTTATTTAGCAAGTTCAAAATTACTGGGTTGAGGCTGAGGTCACGAACCAGTAGGCATGAGCTAAACAATACTAGAAAAGGTATCTACGAATCACTTACGCGCATTAGCTGTTCCCAAAGTCTGCGCGTTCTCCACGGTCATCACGTAAGCTTGTCCGCGTCCTGGAGCAGTGGGGCAGTCCCTCACTAGATGTTCTGTTGATCCACAATATAGACAGACACCTAGTCTCATCCTACAAACTTGCCAGGTGTGACCTTGTTTTCGACAAAAGCCACAAGTGGGAACTCGTTGGGTCTGCCCTTGAGCTTGATGTTGGGGTGCTGGAGCTCGAGGGAGAGGACGCTGGGCTTGCTGCGGGGACCTCTGCTGTTGTTGTTGTTGAAAAAGGCGTTTGTTGGGTCCCGCATTTCTGGTATCTCTCTCTCGCTTTAGCTTATGCCCCATGTCTCTCTCAACGCCTTGTGCCACGCTCAGGATTTCCTCATAGGTGCGAGCTCGGCTGGTGGTGACAGCAAGGCGGATATCCGGAGATAGCCCCTTCTTGAATCTACGGGCTCTGTCCTCCGGGGTACGAACCATGTACTCCGCAAAGTGGCTTAACCTGCTAAATTCAGCAGTATACTCATCAACAGATAGGTTACCTTGTTCCAGTCTCTCGAATTGGCTTTCGAGAGCTTCCCGAGCCACTTCGGGGTAAAATTTCTCCTTGAACAGTCTCTTGAAGTCCTCCCAGGTGAGGTCAGGAGCAGATAGTTGAGGTTCGTCTCTAAACCAGGTCCGAGCTATATCGAACAGTTGCAGGCTTGCAGACTCCACTTTGAGATCATCAGGGACCCGAGCAGTCTTCAGGAGTCTCTCGACATTCTCTATCCACTCATCGGCATAGAGAATGCCCTCAGTTCCGTAGAATTCCAGGGGTCTAAGGTTCTTAAAATCTTTGGCACTTCCTGGCCTCTTGAGTGGCGACTCCTGGGACTTAATAGCTTCTGAGAGGCTGGTCCGCAGAAGTGCAGTCTGTTCTTTCTGGGATTCCACCAATCCTTGGAACACTCCTAGTAGCTGTGTCCCATCTAGAGTAACTGCTGGAACAGATGGAGGCGGCGGGAGTGCAAGGGTCTCGGGCACATTCTGCTCAGCTGGTTCTGATGTGCCTCCTACTGTGTTTCTGGTCTGGACCATTCTGTAAGATTAAGGGATAGGAAGATCAGAATAGATTACTTGGAAATCAAAGGCGATAGGAAAATTGATCAGGAATGATATCAAGAATTGAAATGAAGATCCTATTCTGTGAATGAGCTTTTCCTAGAATCCTCAATCTTATTGCAGGCCTGTTCGGTCCCTAAGTTGAAACCGAACAATTTAGTCGTTTGACCTGCATGGGCCACCACTAAAACGTGTCACGACCCGCACCCGGATATTCGGGCACGAGTGCGTGGGCACGTCCAGCCTACGCCGCAGAATCGGCGGTAGTACGCTGTCTAGGCCAAATCCACACTTAACTAAACTAGCTCATTCACAATTAACATAAGCAAGATAATAATGAGAATGGAAACTTAAGATTGCAACTGAAATAAATGTGACAACAGATTCAATTGTTTAGTACAGAAATTCAGAATGAAATCGGGGACAAACCCGATTAATAAGATAAGAAATAGAATAAAGATAGCTACTGCTAACTATTCTGCAGGAGTAGTCTCCTGGGTGGGAACCGGCTCTGCGACTGTATCACCTGCTGGCTCATAGGGTCCATAATAGGTAGGGGCAAGGTTCTCATCATCGCCTAAATAACGTATCCAGTCAGGAAAGGAGCAAAGTACACAGTGCACAACAAGATTAAACTAAATAATTATGACAATTAAATTGAGTATCATATTGAGAACATTACCTAAAGGAAACATCAATATTTCAGAGTTTTAAAGCTATAAACAAGAATATGAGAAAGCAGGGAATAAATGAGACAGAAAATGAAACTACAACTGTCAGCAAGAAATGTAACAAGACTAGAGACTATCTGTGTGAACTTGTGTTTGTTTTAGAATACATAGTTGGCATGTAGGGGTTTATAAGGCTAATAAGGCCGTCATAGACGACTAGTGTCTGGAACAATCAAGTATAAGGCTGATGGTGCAGTCGCGTACCAACAGCTAGTATCTGGACCTGGGGAAGGGTAAACTACATGCCTCCTAGTATTCTCCCACCCGACACGAAAGCAAGACATGAAATCCCGTATTCAAGACATAAAATACAGTATTCTAACACTACGTGTAATCATCAAGGTTACTAGTAGAGCAGGGAATTAATTATCATAATATAAAGATTAACTTGAAGTGCAGGTACTTGCCTGTTGTTTGGATCTGATTAGTTAGGTTCTTGGGGGGAAAGTCCAGAGATGAGTCCAAAAGTTGAAATAGACATTGCCATCACGCTCAGAAGATGCCAAATAGTTAGAAACGCCTGTCCTTGGGTCCAATTTGGAGACAAGGGCAAAAACGGCAGTTTCGGGTCAAAACGGGGTCCGCCGTTGGGCCTGCTTTGCACCGAAAAACGTGTCCGGGTCAAAAGTCTCCAAATTCACCAAACTTAGTGTCAACAGGTCAGGAACGCTGATACGAACCCAACGGAACTTCCAGATTTGGATTCCGATGAGCCGAACACAAAATCGCCCGTCGAGCGGGGCCTGTGGGGCCCACGACACGCGATTTCGTCAACGTTCTCAGAATCGAACCAAACTTGACCCACAGGACCAGCGTATCACTACGAGTCCGATGGCGCAAGTTTCGTCTCGATCTGACGAGTGTACAAGAAGTTAGGGTGAATTACAGAAATTACGGATACGGGGCGATGTCCGCGGATACGCGTTGATTCCGGTGTGCACGCACACCCGAATCAGCTTCCGCGAAAACTCACACGTCCGTATCAACGCTGCGCACGTATCTGTGAAGACCGCGCGCGACCAAGTCGTCCCGTTTGGCGGAGCGGACTCAGTTCCGGGGTGAAACAGGGTCTGGTTTTTCCTGTTTTTGGATCGCGGTGTGCGATCACCACAGGACGCGGTGCCCCGAACAGTTTGTCCGGACACCGAGAGGGTCATACAGGCTTCACAACGCAATTTACGGAATTGAAATCCGAGCTACGAGCGAAAAGTTACACGTACCTGAAGGGGACCTGAAAACAGGGTCGAACTGTGTCCGTGTCGTGTCCGACACGACGACACAAAACAGCAGAAATAGGGTTAGGGTTTTGGGGACTCTGGACGGCGGAGGGGCGGCGGTCCGGCAAGAGGAGGGCGGCGCCGCTGCGGGGGGAGGCCGGCCGAGGGCAGCACGGCGCGGGGACGGCCCAGGGCGGCGCTGCGGCTGCTCGAAGAGCCGCGGCTGCTGGAGTCGGGGCGCTGTCGAGCGGGGCCGGAGGCAGGCGGAGGACGGGGCGAGTCGGCGAGGCTGGAGGAGGCGCGCCGGGAGCAGCTCGCCGGAGAAGACGGCGGAGGGGGGGAGATCGGTGGCCGGAGGGCTTGGGGGGGTTAGGGTTTAAATAGGGAGAGCGGAGGCTGAGGCGGCCGGTGGAGCGGCGTGGAAGGCGGAGGAGGTGGTCGTGGCGTCGTGGGCGAGGTCGCCGGAGGACGTGGCGGGCGGAGCGGAGCCGGACGCGGCGGCTCCGCCGGAGAACCCGGTCGCAGGGGGAGAGGGTCGCAGCGGGTCGGGCGGGTGGCTCGCGGGTCGGGTCTGACCCGACCCGACCCGGCAAGAACGGGCGGATGGGCTGGGCTGGGCTTCGGCCCACTGGGCCGGCCCGGCCCAGAAGAAATAAAATTAAAATTAAAAATAATATAAATAATAAATATAATATTAATAATAAAACAGTTAATTTAATTAATTAATTAGAAAATTATTTTTAGGTATTTAAAAATAGCTCTGAGGCCCAGAAAAATCCAGAAAAATTACCCTAAGTCCAATTTTCTATTTTACACCCAAAAATGTTATTTTCATGACATTTTAATATTATTTATTGCCAATTAAAAATCATTTATAAATTAAAAGCCTTGATTTTAATTACAGAAAATTCACAGAAAATTCCAGAAAATTGGGAAAAATCCAAGATTTAATAATTTGAAAAATTCAGGGGGTTTACATAATCAGAAATGTCTAATAATTGGCAGGCTTTACTTGCCCACTGATGTATAACCAAGTCCAGGAAATATGTAGCAAGCTGCAAGTTTCGGCGAGGTACACTTGCCTGTGGTTCCGGCTCGGTTTGCAGTTCTGACTTCGGCGGAAATTGCAGGCGGTACTCCGGTTGCTGAAACAAACATCACCATCAGATCCAGAAAATATCAATCAGCTAGAAACGCCTGTCCTTGGGTCCAATTTGGAGACAAGGGCAGAAACGGCAGTTTCGGATCAAAACGGGGTCCACATGCGGGGCCCGCTTTGCACCGAAAAACGCGTCAGGGTCAACGGTCTCCAAATTCACCAAACTTAGTGTCAACAGGTCAGAAACGCTGATACGAACCCAACGGAACTTCCAGAATTGGATTCCGATGAGCCGATCACAAAATCGTCCGTCGAGCGGGGCCTATGGGGCCCAAGACACGCGATTTCGTCAACGTACTCAGAATCGAACCAAACTTGACCCACAGGACCAGCGTATCGCTACGAGTCTGATGGCGCAAGTTTCGTCTCGATCCGACGTGTGTACACAAAGTTAGGGCGCGTTCCAGAAAGTACAGATACGGGACGATGTCCGCGGATACGCGTTGATTCTGGTGTGCACGCACATCCGAATCAGCTTCCGCGAAATCCCACACGTCCGTATCGACGAGGCGCACGTATCTGTGAAGACCGCACGCGACCAAGTCGTCCCGTTTGGCGGGGCGTACTCAGTTCCGGGGTGAAACAGGGTCTGGTTTTTCCTGTTTTTGGATCGCGGTGTGCGATCACCACAGGACGCGATGTCCCGAACAGTTTGTCCGGACACCGGGAGGGTCATACAGGCTTCGCAACGCAATTTGCGGAATCGAATCCCGAGCTACGAAAAGGAAATTACGAGTACCTGAACAGAGGCTGAAAAAACCGAGATCTTCGTGTCCTCGTAGCCGTGTCCTGTGTCCAACTGACACAGTGTCCGCTGCTAGGGCTAGGGTTTAGGGCTGCGTCCGCGTGTCCAGCGGCGTGTCCGACCTAGGGTGTGGTCGTGGTGGCTGGCCGACGGTCGGCGAGGCACCACTGAGGGCTCGGGAGGCAGGCGGCGCCGGCAGAGGGTCTGGGCGGTGGCTGCGGCTCCGGCGGAGGGGAGATCAGCAGCGGGTCGGGCGGGGCGCTGCGGCTGAGGAGGGGGCGAAGGTGCTGAGCCGGAGGAGGAGAAGAGGGGCTCCGGCGTCGGGTGCTGGCTCACGGCGGGAGGAGGGAAAGGGTCGCCGGTGGTCGGCCTCGCCGGAGAGGGGTGGTTAGGTTTAGGGTAAATCGTGAGGCGGAGGAGGAAGAGAGGGGGTGGATTTATAGGGGGCTAGCGGGCGGTGGTGAGGCCGGGGAAGGCGGGGCTGGGGGGGGACGTGGTCGTCGGTTACGGCGAGGAGAAGGGGTCGTGGCGGCCGGAAAACGCGGCCGCCGGCGGAGTTTTCGGATCGTGGGGTCGTGGGGGACGGGGTGACCGGCAGTGGGCCGGGTCGGGTCGGGCGGCGGGCTCCGGGTGAGCGGACCCGCCCGACCCGCTAACAACGGTTGGGGCTGGGCTGCTATTGGGCTCGGCCCACTGGGCCGGGCAGGGCCCTAAAACCAAATAAAAATAAAAAAAAATAAAAAATAATAATAATAATAATAATAAAACAGTAATTAATTAATAATTAGAAAAATTAGTTTTTAGGTTTTTTAAAAAATAGGTCTGAGGCCCAATAAATTCCAGAAAAATTGCCCTAAGTCCAGTTTTTCATTTTACATCCAAAAATATTATTTTCATAATATTTTAATACTATTTAATATCAATTAAAAATTATTGAATAATTAAAACCCTGTTTTTAAATTACAGAAAATTTCCAGAAATTTCCAGAAAATTGTGAAAAATTCAGTTTTTAAAATTTTGAAAATTCAGGGGGTTTACAGTTATAATCAGGACTGTCAAAATTTTGACAGTCCTACCACTTGGAAGGACTGCCAAAATTTGACAGTCCTAATTTTAACCCACTGAAAATTTTATATAAAACTAGTACTGTCAGGATTTTGACAGTCCCACAAGAAATGAGGACTGTCAAAATTTTGACAGTCCTCATTTGGGGCTAGCCCAAATTGTTATAATCAGGACTGTCAAAATTTTGACAGTCCTTCCACTTGGAAGGACTGTCTAAATTTTGACAGTCCTCATTTGGGGCTAGCCCAAATTGTTATAATCAGGACTGTCAAAATTTTGACAGTCCACATAGCTTGTGGGACTGTCAAAATTTTGACAGTCCCACAAGCTATGTGGACTGTCAAAAAATTTTGACAGTCCTAATTTTAACCCACTGAAAATTTTATATAAAACTAGGACTGTCAGGATTTTGACAGTCCCACAAACAATGAGGACTGTCAAAATTTTGACAGTCCTCATTTTAATTGTCAGGATTTTTTTTTAAGTTTATTTCTATTTAGTTAGTTTTGGATTTTGATTTTTTTATTTAGTTTAACATCCAAAATAAAATATGTTATCATTGAACCCAAAAAAAAAAAAAATCTACCGTACGAATATTACGTCTGCCGTCGATCAGACTTCAAACGGCCATAACTATTTGTTTTCAAATCGTTTTTCGTCACACAAAAGGTCTATTTGTATGTTTTCGACGAGAGTAACACAATTCGTGTAGAGAGAATTTTCATCCGAAGTAAAACGTACATATTACAGGCAAAAATATAATATAAAACTTTAAAGTATCATAACTTTTGACTGGGAGATCGAAACAAGCTCCAGTTTGAGCCAAAATGACCGTATGAAAAAGTACTTCGGGATAAACTGTTTCATCGTTTGACGGACTTTCCAAATTTTTAGAATCGCAAAAAAACGATGTTTCGACCTCCAAATTTTACTTTTGGTAAAATTTTTTTTTTTTACAAATATTTTATGTACCAATAATAAATTTACTATTTTAAATAACAGAATATTTTAACAAATTTTAAGGATAGAAATTTTAAGGATATTTTGAAATTGGCCCCCCCAACAATTAACAAAAATAAATTAACAGAAAAAAAAATTTTAGGACTGTCAAAATTTTGACAGTCCTACCAATTGGTAGGACTGTCAAAATTTTGACAGTCATAAAAATTCAACATACATTTTTAGGACTGTCAAAATTTTGACAGTCCTTCCAATTGGTAGGACTGTCAAAATTTTGACAGTCATAAAAATTCAACATACATTTTTAGGACTGTCAAAATTTTCACAGTCCCTCCAATTGGTAGGACTGTCAAAAGTTTGACAGTCCTAAAAATATATGTTGAATTTTTAGGACTGTCAAAATTTTGACAGTACTTCCAATTGGTAGGACTGTCAAAATTTTGACAGTCCTAAAAATCAACATATATGTCAAATTTTGACAGTTCTTCTATTTTTTCATTTTCTTTTTTGGTTTTGACGGCGACGACGAAGGGAGGCGCGGCGACGGGAGGCTGCGGTGGAGGACGGGGGAGGAGGCGGAGGAGGACGGCGGGAGGGGGGAGGGCTCCGGTCGGGTGGGGAGGGTTTGGGAGAGTTTGGAAATAGTGGGCTAGTATGAGTAAAATGTTGGGTTAGTATAAGTAAAAGTTCCTCTTTAGTGGGCTAGCCCCAATCCTGGGCTAGCCCCAAGTAAATTTGGTAGTGCCCTTATCAAAAGCCTTTATTTTTAGGATGTTAGTGACAATTTTAAAATGTCATCAATAAATCTGACATTAATTTACGATTTAATGGACGAATAACATTTAACGACCTTTTAGGACGTCGTTATTGACATTCCTAAAATGCTATCATACAATTTACTCGAATAAAAATTATATAGTTATCCTTTGTATTTTTCTATACTTTTTCTTGAAACAAATATGTTTGGACTTGATAAGAGGCTCATAAGACATGTCTTTGACACAAAAATATTTTGTTTATAATATTTAATGTATGTAAATCCAAATATGAACAAAAGCCCAATAGGTTTATTCTAATATTTTTCGTTAACGTAGAATTTTTATTATTTTGTCATATGATATCTAAACGTCATATATTAGAATACCAAGTGACAAGTCAGTTAGTCAGGCTAAAAAAAATTGTTGGTGCAGTCGTAGTCAAAATCTTCTCCTTTTTCGTCGCTCTAACCAGTGGCAGATCCAGGATTATAATTCACTGGGGGCACAAACATAAAAGGGTTCGGAGACATCTCCAAAATTTTTTTTTTTGGAGTATAATAATATAATATTATATTAAATAATATTATTTTATACAATAAAGTATTACATCTTACAATTGTTCTCTACGAAATTTCATATTTTGAAAGCGTTTAACTACAACATCATTTGTAACACTACTAATCAACTCTTTTTCTATGTAGTATATTTTCTAAAAAAAATACTAAGCGTTTCAATTTTTTAGTATTTTTTATATTCCAATGTATACATCTAATTTGTAAGTTAATTTGAAGTAATTAAGGTGTTGGTTATATGTCCAAATAATAATTTAGCATAATTTAGAAGCATAAATTTAAAGTATGTAATTGTATGCTTCCATTATTTTCTTAATTTAAAACCATTGTCAATAAATTTGGAATGGACATTATAACAAATACAAAATTTTATTTTTTTTATCTTTTTCACTGGGGACCTGGACCTCCAGTCCTCTGTATATAGGCCCGCCAATGGTTCTAACAATCTAACGCTCTCAATCTCCGATACTCTTTCGTCGTTGTAGGCCTAAAGGTGAGTAATTTTTAAGTGACTATGTGATGCCTTTGAGAAAGTCTTTAATGGCTCTTTTTTTCTTGTTATTAGTATCATTATGAACTATCCCAAATATTATTAGCTTTTTTTTTATCTATTTATATGAAATATCATTTTTATTTTTGATTTGAAATATCTTCAATTTTATTCGTATTTTATTATGACATATTATTTTGTAGATTATCTTTTGTCTACTATTTTATTTATTGAATTTTGAGTTGATAATACTATTGTATTATCATCAATGAATAAACTAATATAAATATTAAGCTTTGAGACACTATTTTTAGGGTTTATCTCAAATCTCAAAATTTTAAAATTGGATACTGGACACAAAATAAAGTCTCCTCTTACATCATTTAAGTTGTTTTGCTTGCAGTAATTTAGAAGAATAATTTTTTTTTTTTATGTGGTCTGACATTTTACACGAGCCTTTTTTTGTATACTGCGTTGTACGTCTTGTGGGTCCATTGTCCCATAAACTCCCACAATTAATAAATTGAAAGAATAATACGTCCATGCGGCTCGATTCATTAATCTTCTGCCACACAGCCGGAAAGTTATACCTCACCTCGGTAACCACAAGGACTACAATGTTAATCCTAAAAAGATTGCTTTAAACAAATGTTACTTGACCTTTAATATTAGTTCCCTCTATTGCCGCTACTTAAGTTAATATATTGGTTAACAACTTCTTGTCACACTAATTATAAGCTGTCAAAGCAACTTTAGTAACAAGAAGAGCCAATATTTATTAATTTATTACTTTTAAAGTTAAGTTACCACTAAGGCACAATGTTGGGTATTCTTTTTGTTTATTATATGTTAAATCATTTATGGATCTAATTTAAAAGGAGATTTTCTAAAACTTATCATAAGTTGCTTACAAAAACATTCTTTTTCTAATTTCAAAACTATCCAAGAAAGAATCGTTGGATCCATTTTTAGTACCATATTATCCAGGTTATTTGTAAAAAAAAATTTAAATATTTTAACAAAAATGTTAGATGAGTTGAATAAAAAAAAAAATTTTGTTTGCTGTCTTTTAAATCAAATATCGACAAAGAGGATAAATGGTGAAAGAGAACCAAAACCAAACCAGTCCTTGGATGTGTTTGTGTAGTCTTAAACTAACTTACCCAATTGGTAGGATCGAGTTGGGACCGATATATCGGCGGATCTATCTATATCGGTGGTAAGAATACTCATATCGGATTATGGATAACGGGTAGGTTTTTGCAAGTATCCTACCTGTTAACCCATATTAATACTCCACGGTCCCTTAGCTCCAAATTCATATTACACCAAGGTACTGTTTTGTTCAAGTTTTAGAGATTTGTTAATGAGTTTCGGATTAATTATCCATGTTTGGTAAGTTTGAAATTAAATATTGGAAAAGAATATGTGGGACTTTAGTTTCTCATGTATGTGAAAAAAGAATATGTGGGGCTTCAGCTTCAGTTTCTCATGTATGTGAAAAAATAAGTATAAAATTTAGTTAATTACTATTAATATTTAGTAAGTTAAATAATTAGTATTAATACTTATTTTATCAATTTAACTAATGCTAAATAATTTAAATAAGATGGCCATTATATACAAAACTAATATTATTTAACCCATTATAATTACTTAATATTTTTTGGCAATATTAATGGTTAATACTTAATTTAAAAAAGTTAAATAATTGCTATAAATAAATAATTGCCAATTTAATTATAAATTAATACTTAAAAATTTAATAAATATTTAAAATTTTAAAATAATTTGGTTATATAAACATTAAATACCTAAATAATTTAGTTAAATAATAGTTTTTGATAATAAATAATTATAATTACAATTAAATTTAAATTTAAATTTTAGTATTTTTATTATTAATTAGTATTAGTTTACTATAGAGTTCCTAGGGAGAGAATATGGTAGACTTTGAAAAAAAACAAGTTCCTAGTCTTTATACTGAAACTATTAAGGATATGTATGATAGAGTTACGACAAGTGTGCTAATTATCGGAGGAGATAGCAATCCGTTTCATTTTTTCAATAGTTATCCATAAAATTACTAGGTATATCCAGGACGATGTTCCATGGTGACTTCGACATTATTGAATCTTTGTGCCGACATCTTTTTTTTCGTGTTTATTTTCTTCTTCTTCTTCTTCTTCTTCTTCTAACTTTCTTCTTGCTGAATTGTACGAAAAAAAGAGCTACCTACTCAATATTGACATGTACTGGTGGGGGTGAGTATCAGATCGTTCATGAAACCTGATACGATACAGTTGATACGTATATGCATCAGCTGATATTGTGAACCTTGCTATATAGTAATTGTTTTTCTTTTTCTTCTGAAATTATCAACTTTTTTTCCTTTTATCCCAAATGAAGTATTTTGCTTTGGCAATCCAAACTATATAAAAAGGACTGGAAATCTTGTAAATCATTTCCATGTGTCAATTTCTAATTAAAACGTACATATTCTATATAATTTTACAAAGCAACAAAACTTATAATGAGTTTAGCCTTTTTCAACTTTGACAAATTAACCCCTCAGAAAACAGAAACTTCTACATATTTCATTGCTTCTTATCATTGGGAATCTAACTAGTATGTGTAAAGCTTCTGTGCTTGCGCATTATTCAATCAGAAATTAGTAGAAAACTTAAAAGAAAGAATAAAATCCAACTTTTTGTTGCTTCAAAGCCAATTCAAGCTCCTAATTATTATGTTTGAGAGTGTGGCTTGGTGCAAAGCTAAGGGTTTGCTTGGTAACAATGTTTTCACCTGTTCTGAAATATTTTTGAATCGACTGTTTACGAAGTATTTTAAAAATTCATACTTGTTAATTTTTTTTGAGTTATTGATTTTGGTCGGGTCAAAAATCTTCCAAAATCGATATAATATAATTTTGGTTGTCTTTATAAACATCCCAAATCGACGGATTTTGAGGAATTTTATTATTTTATTACATTTATATCCTCGTCAAAAATATATAATTATAACTACTAATACCTTACCCTACTTTTTCTTTCTCATCTTTGTTTCTCTTCTACTTCTTCCAAACTCCGGTAAGTCTTAAAATATTTCTCTCCTAATTTCATCCAGGCGCTTCTATTATTTTTTATGTGTTTATTATCTTGGTCAAATATGGACTTATATTTCTTCCAAACTTCTCTCCTACTTTCATCCAGACATTTCTATTATTTCATATGTTTATATTATTTATGTGTTTATAGTATTTTATTTATATATAGGCATATTGGTAATTTTATTCGCGTAAAAAAAATTCAGAACCGCTCATTAATGAATTACCAAGCATTGGTTGGAGTAGTTTAAAAGCCGCTACTTAAAACCACTCAAAACCGGACCACTCATAACCGCTCATAATCGGTACTCTAAAAATACCTCATAACTGCTACCCCCATAATTGCCAAGCAGACCCTAAGGCTTGCACTTGCATCCCAGGAGGACACTAGTTCGAGTCGCTAAATCAGCCTTCCTATATACTTGGAGGGTAAAACTGTGTACATCTTAAACTAGATCCTGCAGGAGGCTCATGGACGGGGATGTCCTTTTTTATTATTATGTTTGTTCATCTCAATCGTTACCAATTACTTGTTTATGTATGTTTTCTTGTTTTCAACCAAGATTCGCAGTATCGATATCGGTATCGCACCTTTCCTATGAGGATCAATATCGGCGGCATCGACGGTTTCAGATCGGAGTATCGAATTTTCTGGTATATATCGAAAAAAAAAAAATTATTAAAATTTTAGATTTTATTTTTCAATATTTTTAGGCATAATTTTAAGTATTTTATGTATTATTTCTTAATAGTTTTAAAATTAAAAGAAATAATAGTCACCATTTGATTGATTTTATCTGCGATAAATAATATATTTTTATTTACATTATTTTATAATCGTGCTATACTTTTACACCATTGCTATTGGTCCTTTTCATTCAATTTTTTTTACCAAATTAACTGGAAAAGAGACCTCCAAAGTATCGACATCGGTCGGTATCGGATCGAGATATGCCAAATTGTATTGGTATCGACGTATCTGATTGGTAACGGAGATACTGCAAACTAAATTTTAACATTGTTTTCAGTTATCTCATGCTACAAAATAAAAGAAACATGCCTAATCTCTGAATTCTCATGTTGATATTTAGCCAGTTACAATGCATTTTTTTTTTTGGCTGTCCAGCATTAAGAATTTTAGTCAGTTTTGGAGGAAGTAAGAAATGGCTAATATGGAAGCAATGCCAGAAAAACTGAAGCATAGTAGATCTAATGATTATTGCGCCATTATCAGCAAATACACTCAGCCATGGTATATAGTATACTTTGCAGTATCGGTCGATACCGATCCGATGCAACCAATATCGACACGGTTTGGCATAATCCAATCTTATACCAACCGATATAGATACTGACCGATACCAATATTGATGATCTCTTTTCCGGTCAATCCGGTAAAATCATATAAAAGAAGAAAACTCATCAATTGCAGATAAAACAATCAGCAAGGGATTCATTCAATTTTAAAACTAAATAAGAAACAACAACAAAAAATACTTAAAATTATGTCTAAATGTATATAATTTTTTTTCTTCTAAAATTTTAATAATTTATTAATAATTATTTATTTTTCGATGTCAAAAAATTTAATACTCCAATCCGAAACTGCCACTGCCGATACAGTTGATCCCGATACTCATAGTAAAGTTCCAATATCGAAATCGATTCCGATACTGTAAACCTTTACTCTCTTAGGGGTTACAAGTTGCTGATAATCTTGAACCTTCTAGCTTCATAAATAAAGTTACATCTGACTAGATCTCGTTAGACCATCTCGAACTACATGAATTCCTTAGGATTTCACCAAAACGATTTTTACGTTCATCATTTTCATCTCAAGTGACATTGGCCATTTCCATCAAGCTCCTAATTATTGTGTTTGAGAGTATGGCTCATTGCACTTGCATCCCTGGAGGACACGGGTTAAGGTTGCATACATCTTCAACTAGGTCCTACATTAGCAGGAGTCTCGTAAATTAGGATGTCCATTGTATTATGGACTAATTAGCGTTTTGTTGGAAACGAAAGTGCGGAAATCGTTTTCCAAACCAAGAAGTCCTGCTAGAGAATCGAACAAAAGCACACAAACCAAAAAACGCCAAACACAAATCGCAGACACAGAGATTTTTACGTGGAAAACCAAAATAGAAATAACTACGGGACGATCGGAGTCCAACCCTGAAAAGTATCCACTAATGAAATAAGAAATACACCGACTCCTTACAAACTTCTCGCCGATCCAAACGGATCACCACAACTCTTTGGAATAGAAAATAGATCGCAGACAAACGAAGAACGGAGATGACGATAAAAGAATTACCCGAAACCGATCTCCTCTTCGAAATAGACTTCAATATCTTCCTCTCACGTTCCAATGTTGTAAAAGTACTCTTGCCTCCTTTTGCAATATTTTTTTTTTTGAGATATATTTTAGGGCTATGAGACACCTAATATATATAGCCTCAAACCCACAACTAGTATTCCTATTATATATAGGAATACCCAATCCAAATATAAATCCATTGACATATTCCTATTATATGTAGGAATATCCAATCCAAATCTAAATTCATTGACATATTCCTATTATATGTAGGAATACTCAATCCAACTCCGGAGTATTTTCTACAAAGGTTGGGAACCCCACCCATTCCAACAAATCTCCTCCTTCACAACTATGTGGAGGGAGTCGTCATCTCGACAATCTGCCTGCAGTACTCAAACTTTTTCCTTGGAAGAATTTTTGTCAACATGTCTGCTCCGTTGTCATCCGTATGAACCTTCTCAAGCGCCGCTTGCTTCTTTTCAACCACATCCTGTATCCAATGATATCGGGTATCAATGTGCTTGGACCGGCTATAAAATGTCAGGTTCTTCACAAGGTGAATTGCACTCTGGTTATCGCAAAGCAAAGGGTACTGCTCTTGCTTTAGCCCAATTTTTTGCAGCAGCTTCTTCATCCACAGCAACTCCTTGCAAGCCTCCGTCGCCGCAATGTACTATGTCTCTTTCGTCGATAAGGCAACACACTTCTGCAACCGCGACTGCCACGATACCACTCCACCAGCAAATATCATCACATAGCCCGAAGTCGATCGTCTCATGTCTACATCTCCAACCATATCAGCATCGGTATATCCAACCAGCTTCGGCTCGTCACTATCAAAAGAAAGTCTTCAATTGGCAGTGCCCTGAAGATATCGTAGAATCCACTTGACCGTACTCCAATGTACCCTTCCAGGATTGGAAGTATACCTGATAACTGTGCCAATTGCATGAGCGATGTCTGGCCTCGTACACACCATAACATACATAAGACCCCCTGTAGCTAAGAAATATGGAACCCGCTCCATATCTTCCTTCTCGTCCTCGATAGATGGACACTGCTCCTCAGTGAACTTAAAGTGAGCCGCAAGTGGGTTACTCACTTTCTTAGATCCGTCCATCCCGAAACGATGAAGTACCCGATGAATGTAGGGACAAGTGTAGCATCTTGGACTCTCTCTCTCTCTCTTTCGGCTGATCTCTATCCCAAGAATAGTCTTCGTTACGTCCAAATCCTTCATAGAGAAGGCCGCGCCCAGTTGGCACTTCAACTCCGCTATCCTAGTGACATTCCGACCCACCAGTAGCATATCATCAACATAGAGCAGTAAAATAATAAAATTATTCTCGGCAAAGTACCTCACAAATATATAGTGATCCGACGTCGTCCGTGCATAACCATGCTCCCCCATAAACAACTCGAACTTCCTGTACCACTGCCTCGGAGCCTGCATAAGACCATACAAGCTCTTCCTCAACCGGCAGACCAAGTGTGGATAGCCCTTCTCACATAATCCCTCTGGATGCTCCATGTATAACTCCTTATCAAGATCACGTAGAGGAATATCGTCTTCATGCCCATCTGCTTGACCTCCAAGTCGAAACTGGCTGTAAATGCTAGCACCATCCGAATAGATGACTAACAAAAAGATCTCATCATAATCTATGTCCTTCCGCTGACCGTAGCCTTTAACTACTAGCCTCGCTTTGTATCGAGGGCGAGTACCATCATTTGTCTACTTCACTCTGAATATACATCGATTCTTCAAAGCCTTCTTGTCCTTTGGCAAACGCACCAGCTCATAAGTATAATTGGCATGTAAGGAACTTATCTCCTCCTGCATAGCCTCCATCCACTCCTGCTTGTGTTCGTCTTCCATAGTCGCTGTAAAATATTCGGGCTCTCCCCCGTCAGTCAATAGCACATACTCACCCAGTGAGTATCTCGTAGATGGTCGACGCTATCTATCACTCCTTCTCAACGGAACCACTGATGCTGGCTGTAACTTAGGGGTGAGTATTCGGTTAATTCAGTTTCAACCAAACCGAATTATGAAGAACCGATTAAACCAAACTCATATTTTATTGGACAAAAATTGAACCAAAATAGTCTAAAACTGATATAAACTGAACCGAAATAATTTGATCAGTTTATTCGGTTTAATTTGGTTGGGCCTTTTTCGTTAATGGGCCGATTTTATTTAATGGGCCAACCTTAAAATGGGCTAAAAATTGCCAATATCACACTATTCAGAAAACAGTTTTCTTTCTAAATTCCTTAGCAAATACCAAAATCATTACACAAAGAGCATACAAATTTTAACTTGTATTATAGGCAAATAAGAGTTCACAAAATAATTCACACTTGACATGCAAATAAGAATAGATAATCAAATCACTAGAATGAAAAGTACTACCAAGTACTAGAATGAAAAGTAATACCATACAAAAATACTAGAGCATACAAAATTACTGCTGCATGAGCATACAAAATAATTCACACTTCATATACATAGTAACATAACAAACAATAAGGAACCAAGTTACTTCCAACAACCAACAAATACAGCAGGACAATAGTTTCAATTAACCTACATACAGAAAGAGAGAAGTAGTAAAGAATAACAAATCATATACAAACAAACAATAATCAATCTTAGGAGCTTCTTCTTTAGGTTTAGGAGCTTCTAGTTTAGTTCTGGCTTCCACCACCTCTAGTAGAGGTCCTCTACTTCCATCCATCCATGCAAGTATTTGAATTTCCAGTGAACTGAACAAATAAAGAATCTAAAGAAATAAGGCCAAAAAATATTACTATAAAGCAAAAGATTAACTATTTTATTTGACAATGTTTAGAGATAACCTGAGGTTCTGAGCTACATCAAACATAATTTGAAGCTTCCACACTAATCCTCTTTGTTTCATCTGCATGATGGAGCAAGAGAAAATATGGTTTGAAATCTTTATAGACTTAGATAGGCATGTGCATCAATAGATACAGTGTAGTATCTGCTCATAACTCATGCCATCTCACCATTGCCCACTTTCTTCATATTTGTTAGTAATTTCTAATTGAAAGAATTAAAGAACCCAGATAAAGAATATACAGAAACAAGGCCATTGCATGTATTCAAATTTCTAGAAATTAACTATGGACTGAGGATGCACATTGCAAGTATTTGAATTTTTAGTTTTTCAAAGATTGAACTGAACAAATAAAGAATCTACAGAAATAAAGCCAATATATATTACTATTTAACTACTTTCTTTGACAAGGTTTAGAAATAACCTGAGGTCCTGAGCTACATCAAACATAGGTTGAAGCTTCCACATTATTCCTCTTTGTTTTATCTGCATGATGGAGCAAAAAAAAGTATGGTTTGAAGTCTTTGAAGGCTCAGATAGACATTTTGTGCATCAATAGATGCAGAGTACTATCTGCCCATGTTTTCATTCCATCTCATCATTGCCCACTTTCTTCATATTTGTTAGCAAGTTCTAATTGAATAAAACAAGTAAACTATATTGCTATAAAGCAAAAGAAAGATACCTGAATTATCACAGGAATTCAAGTTGCAAGTTGCAACCCATAACCGAACCCAAAACCGACAACTGAATAGTGGATTATTAAGAATCGAAACAGACTCAATTTTTTTTTCAAGCCTAAACAGAACCCAGATAGTCAAATCCAAAATCTGCACGATGGAGCAAGAGAAAGTATGGTTTGAAGTCTTTGAAGGCTCAAATAGGCATTTGTGCATCAAAAAATGATGCATTGTAGTATCTGTCTACTTACTAATGCCATATCATCATTGCAATTTTCTTCACATACTTATTAGCAACTTATAATGGAATAAAAAAAGTAACTGTAATACACAAAAACTATTAAGAATATATTATAGAAATAACATTGGCTAATTGCTACATATAAAGTGCAGTGATATACCAATTTACATATAAAGTACAGTAATAACCTGTGGCTTGGCTACATATAATGTGCAGTTATAAACATCCAAAATGAGGTAGTTCATTGTTTAGTGTATTGTGTGCACATCGCAAAGTGCAGACTATAGTGCACATCGACAGCACATTGCAGTGTATTGTGTGCACATCGCAAAGTGCAGACTATAATTTTACAATATTTATATCACTTAGTGTACCTTACCGTTACTTCAATAATTGGAGCACTACACTAGCCATTGCCTTCCTACAAATTTCACACCCTTATCCTAGACATGCCAGTCATCTATTCTGACCTTTGTGTAACTTATAATTATGCTCTCTTGTGCTACATTTTAGTCGCACAATATTCGTCGCGGACGTTATTATTTAATTCTAAATAAATTCAACTTTGTATCCTTGTGTGTTCCAATCGAAATTGGAGACACAATCTTGACCCGTTTCGTGCAACCCAATTTATGATAATATTCTATTCCGAGTCCTTTGCGTCCATGACACTTGTGTCTTATCTAATTTTAGCCCCATGTACTTCTAATTAATTCTAGAACACCGATTATAATAATTTTAACTAATTTACTCCAATTTCCATCTTTGTGTAATTTTCCAATTGTTGGGCACTTTTATGCAAAAGTGCATTGAGGTGTCCACACCATTGGATACAACACATGAAGAAACTCATTTTGCCTTCATGTGAATTTTGCCCATGATTTTTGGAGTGTGTAGCACTCAACATCACACCCCCTCATCAAATCCTAGCCATGCATTTCGAACCATGCAAATCCTAGCCCTCCAAACTTCCCCATGTGAAGCCAAGCCCATCCCAAGGATGTTGACCAAGACCAATTCCCTAGGTCAACCCCCAACCCTATTCCCCACATATATAAATACAAATTTTTTTCCCTTTTCTTTTCCTTTTCTATAATACCTAAACCTATTTCAGCCGACTACACCCCTCCCCTTACTATTCATTGTCCTCTTCCTCCCACCGGAGCCCACGACTGGAGCTGAGCCGGTCGCCTGACCTCCGCCGGACCTCCACAACCCGACCTGGACCTGCTGTGCACCGCCTCTGCAACAGTCCGCACCACCACCCACTTCATCTTCTTCTCCGGTCATCTTCCCCGATCTCCCCTCGCCCGAGAACACCCCTGTTCGCCTCGACCTATCCTCCACGTTCTCCTCCTCCGCCTGGACTTTACCACCACCATTACCACCATCACCTCCCCCCGCCAATGACTGCAGACCCGCTGGCCGAGACCACGCTCGCCTGCACCGAGCACCGACTGAGCAGCCCCGCCGTTCTCTCCTTCCTCGCCACAACCGGAACACCACCACCATCGTCCCCAGCCATCTCCTCCACCTAGTCGTTTCCATCACGAGCACGACCATCCCATCCCGCTGAACTCGCCGGACCCGCCTCAGCCGAACGCCCCCACCGTCACCTCCATATTGAGCCACCCCGTCTCATCTCCCTCGACCCGCCTGACCTCAACCCGGCTCCGCCCTGTCCTCCTCCTCGGACGCCTGAGCCCTGGCCGGAGCAGAAGCCTCCTCCCCTAACCTACATTATCATCATCATCACCATTGTAATCAAAATCATCACCATTAATCATCATAATCTTTATCATCATCATAATCATCATCCCCATTATCATAATCTTCATCATCATCATAATCATCATCCCCTTAATCACCATCACCTTAACCCTAATCACCATCATCATCATCATCCTCTCATCATTCTTATCATCATCACCTTCATCATCAACATTATCATCACCTAATCATCATCTCATCATCTTATCATCATCATCATCATCACCATCACCATCACCATCATCATAATCACCATCATCCCTAATCATTATCATCATCATAATCTTCATCATAATCATAATCATTATCCCCTTAATCACCATCACCTTAATCCTAATCACCATCATCACCCTAATCACCATCATCATCATCCTCTCATCATTCCTATCATCATCACCTTCATCATCAACATTATCATCACCTAATCATCATCTCATCATCACCATTATCATCATCAACATCATAACCTATATCATCATCGTCATAACCTAAATCATTATCACAATCATCGTCACCAATCATCACCCTCATCATCATCAACAACATCGATATCATCGTATTCATCGTGGACCCATCACCCTCGCCGAAGATGACCTGCAGCAGTCACCCCCGATCCTCGTGCCCGTGCACGCTAACCCCGAGGTTCGAACCTGTCCCTCTTCTTTCATTTTCTGTTTGCTTGTGATTAGTATTGCTTCATGGTTCAGTATTAGTTGTTATGAGTTCAGATCGTGTCGGCGAACCCAATGACTAGTGTGCTCGTACGTGTGTGTGCGTATGCATATAATATTAGTTTGATATATATATATATATATATATATATATATATATATATATATATATATATATATATATATAAGTAATTAAATGCTAGTACTAGGTTTGATTATGATATATTGCTGTAAGACCCCTAGGTTAATTATGGATATCCTGTATTACGTTTGACCAAGTGACCCTAAGAACTTGTGAGTTGACTGCCTTGTGTACATTAACGTACTGGCTTAGACATATTTTAGTGGACTATCTTATTTTTGATACAGCATTTAATATAGGACACCCGCGTAATTAGACGCGCAGTTGACCCTGCTAGTTGACCAGTGTCACCCCTAGCATACCCTCTGAGTCCAGTGTATTTATGGTTGTGTATGTGCTAGTGTAATGGCTGATGTTGTATTGTGTTATATTATATGTATATAGGACTATTGGATTGATCTGCGTGACTTCAGGAGCAGGTTATTGGTACTACGCAGCTTTCTTGCCAGGCAAGTATACCTTGCCATTGTACTGTTATTCATATTCCATATAATGCATGCATATTTTATTTCTGTCATTTAGTTCATATATTTTAACTTCTATATAAATTGTGCGTCCAAGGAAACTTGGGTGCAACGATGGTGTCATCGTATTCTATTTTTATTATGTATATGCATTGACCTAGTTTATGAGACCACCCCATCATCATGAGACATTATTAGGTTTCATTGGCCGTGACACAGTTGTTACACGAGTGTGAGTCTCATATAGAACACGGACTTGCATGACAGGCTGGCCTCCTGTACGTATGGAATATGTGTTAGGGATAATTGCTGATAGAAATTGCATGTTAGAAGACTTAACAATTATTAGTAGTCCATGGACATAGACTATTGTAGTACGGTGGTCCAATCCTTGTCCTTGTTTGGTTGTAGGGTTGGACTATTGTACTAATGATAGGCTATGAACCAAAGTTACGACGTCGATACTTGCATTCCGTCTCGGTGTAGTAGCTAAAACGTATCATGGATGTGACATGCTTAGAGCATGGGGTGGAGAGAACAACAAGTAAGACATTTGGGCTCCTTTATACTTTTCTTTCTATAGCCCGTACGCTCCGTCGGAGATACGTGGCGATGATGACCCCTATATTACTGGCGGCCTCTGGCGTTCAAAAGACGACATACTTTATAGGCCCCTGATTCTCCGAGAGAATTATGCCAATCCCATTTATGGCCAGATAGTCCACTTGTTGGAAAGTTGTTCTCAAACTGCATTCACATAGATGGTTAGGCGACCCATTGGATGTTTATTTCAGTACTTTATTGGCAAGCTTCTATGTATCTTGTTATGTCCCTCTGAGGACCTGGTCCCTTTCCAGGTGCAGATGTTCATGAGTATTAGCAGGAGCGCGGATCCGAACTAGCTACTTATATTTCGAGGAGGTCTTCTCTTCGAGTCGCATTGATTATTAGTTGATGTTCTTATATTGTGTTTTCTCTTATATTCTAGTTTGGTAGTGGATTTATTTCCACCCAATTATCATCCTTTGATACTTCACATTGAGATTTAGTTACATAATTATTGGTTATTTATTTATATTGATTGTAAATACCCTGATTTTCAGGATAAATTTTTTTAAATAATATTTCCGGATTTTTGGTAATTTCTGGAAAAGAACCAAGGTATTTAAGGATTTTTAAATGCAGTTATTTGGAATTAAAATATGATGGGAATAGGATTTTGCGGTGTAAAACGAAAAGCCGGACATGTGGTATTTTTCGGTGTATTTATTGGACTCCGGAGTAACGTTTTGAGCTCTAAAAGCTATTGGTTTGCTAAACCGAACCGAACCAAGCAAACCCGACCCGAAACCCATAGGAGAACCCTACCCGCCGGATTCCCTGTAGCAGTATTAAACCCCCCTGCCTCGACGTGCGAACCAATCCGAAACCCTAGAAGCAGCCGCCGCCCCGTGATCGATCCAGCCGCTCGCTCGACGATCAGTCGCCGCCGCTGCGTTCCGCCCATCCCCGCCAAGCCCGACCACCACCTCCGCCTGGCCGAGTCGACGCCGCCTCCGTCGACTTACCCCGATAGCAGCCACACCGTCCAGCCGCTCGACTCCCCGGGACGCCGCACGACCCCATCGCCGGACCGACCGATCCCCCACCGCGACACAGCCCCGACCCCGACCGGCTGTGAGCCCCCGACCCCATCTCCGGCTGTGCGTCCCCGACTTCGTCGGCGCAGCGACCCCTCCGGTCGGTGCAGCGATCCCCTCCGGTCGGCGCAGCGAACCCTAGCCATCTCCGGCTGCTCGCGCCATCAGCCACAGCGAACCCTAGCACTGGACGCAGCAACTTGATACGCAGGACACGGAGTTGATGCTCGGACACTTGGAATTCAGCGTTCACGGAGCCCTGTTCAGGTACCGATTTCTCTCACCTCGTAACTCCGTTTTCAATTTCGTCAGTTGCTACGCGTAGACTGTATAACCCTCTCGGTGCCCGTGTAACCCGCTCGGTGTATCGCATCCTGTGGTGATCGCAAACCGCGATCCAAAAACAGGAAAAACAACGCCCCGTTTTACCCCGGAACTGAGTGCGCCCCGCCAAACGGGATGACTTGGTCGTGTGCGGTCTTCACAGATACGTGCGCATCGTTGATACGGTCGTGTGGGATTTCGCAGAAGCTGATTCGGATGTGCGAGCACACCGGAATCAACGCGTATCCGCGAACAACACCCCGTATCCGACTTTTCGAGAACATGCTGTATCTTTGTGTACACACGTCGGATCAAGACGAAACTTACGCCATCGGACTCGTAGCGATACGCTGGTCCTGTGACCCAAGTTTGGTCCGATTCTGAGAACGTTGACAAAATCGCGTATCGTGGGCCCCATAGGCTCCACTCGACGGGCGATTTTGTGATCGGCTCATCGAAATCCAATTCTGGAAGTTCCGTTGGGATCGTATCATCGTTCCTGACTTGTAGACACTGAGTTTGAGGAATTTGGAGACCTTTGACCCTGACCCGCTTTTCGGTGCAAAGTGGCCCACATGTGGACCTCGCTTTGGCCGAAAATGTCCTTTTTGCCCCTGTGTCCAAATTGGACGTAAGGACAGGCATTTCTAGCTGTTTGACATCTTCTGAGACTGTTGGTGATGTTTATTACAGCTTTTGGAGTAGTACCTACCGGATCCACAGATACAGGGACAGTTGTGGGTATTCGGACATCAGGCAAGTGTACCTTGCCAAACTCTGCAGTATTGTTATATATTTTTCTTGCTTTATTTATATTGCTGTGCATGCTTAACCTATGACCGTGTGACGTAATTAGCGTCCGATTATTAGTCGGGTGCCAACACTGTACGCAGTGTTGGGTACTGTCATTTAGAGATGGACGTTCGTGACACTTATTATTCTCGTACTTGTCTGATCAAGTGCCATATGACCCAGGACACTTGACACTGTTCATGAGACAGGATATTCCCGAGATATTCGTGGTGATTTTGTGTAGGATACAGGACTTGACAGAGATACTATATTCCTAGATACATATGACTTGTTGCATTAGTGATGATCCCGCTTGACATGGACATGAGACGTTATGGTCATGATATGCGTGGTTACATGGGGTGGGGAAAGACACACAAGCTACAGGCTATTTTATATATATCTACTACTATTGTGAGGCCGTAGACTCTCGTAGCAGAGCTAGGCACATTACTTGTTATTACCACTACCGGCTCCCCGACACAGAGCTTGTAGTGGCTCAGCCTGAGTACTCGTGTTTCTCTCACTTGCATTTTCACTTAGATGGTTATTTACTTGCCCTATTTATTTCATTATCTGCTGCACTGCATTTATTTTGGCATGAGCTTTCTTGTACCTTGCTATGTCCCCTGTGTCACGCCCCGATCTCCCGCAGGCAAATCGGCCGTTCCCGCTAGGCGGGAATCACCCTCGCCAGCGCTCCCGCGGAACGATCGCTTAACCCATCCGGGCGTGATGCCGCACGAGCGTGAGCCACGCCCGTGCAAGGCCATGGTTCATTGGCTGGCGGCAAGAGTTCTAAGCCACAGAGTCGCACAGATTGTCCGAGTGCAGCGGAGTTTAGGAACGCATAGCGATTCGGTAACAGGTTCACTGAGTCGACAAATATAGCGGAAGCATAGAAACACAAGTTGAAGTAAAGCAAGCTCTTTTATTGATATAAACTTGTGTTACAGGCGACGTATAGCCGAGATTACAAGTCGCTCAAGCCTCTCTCTTTGTAACAGTAAAAGCGTGCCAAGAGGGAACTCCTGGCCTTAGCACGCACGAAGGAGGCGTCCGCACCGAACGAGGTTCTCCCGCACCCTGCATACAAACTGGTGGATTATCAGTACATTGAATGCACTGGTGGGGAAGCTACTCGCCCGCTCGACAAATCCAAACACGTAATACAGGTTCCGTGCACAACTATTAAGTTGTCTTTCTAGTTGCCTTAGGATCAGTTTCATGCAAATATTGAATAGCCTAACGTGTCGGGCAGTGCGCCGTGCGATGTTTGAGGAAACACGGCGAGACTTACCAACTTACCATTTATCCTTCCCTGTCCAAGGCAAACATTGTTAATTTAAGCAGGGGCATGTATAAACATTCAGGAGGCATAGCATATGCAAACAAAAGTATTTATTTCAAGATCGTTCAGGTGTTTAGTTGCTCTTGATGCGATACAGTGCCTCGCACGCGGATAGCCGCTAAGCGAGGATTACTTATTATCTTTTATTTCTTTACCAGCAAGCATGCAACAAGTTCAATACAAAGCGATCACTGGCATATGCCATATGGACGGTATAGTCTAGACGAGATGGTTTGCAACAAAGAACAAGAGACGCTGCAAGCCATTCCGACGAACAAGAGACTATTTAGTCTAGACGAGAATGCTTTGCAATAAAGTACAAGAGGCGCTGCAAGCCATTCCGCCGAACAAGAGACTAAGAACAATTGGTCTCGCCCGGACCGGGTCGATGCCAGTGCCCCAGCATCGCCCGCGAGACCGTTTCCCTGTGCACTGGTTGTCCATGATCGAACGGGGCCTTGGTTGGGGCAACAAGAGTACAAGACAAGAGTACAAGACAAGAGGCAAGCTGTTTCGTTGTTCAGTGACTGTTTTTTGCCTTGATGCAATTCTCCTGGGGCGGAGATTGCCTTGGTGACCTAGCGGTCCTGAATACTTGCAGGTTCGTTCAGGCACGGAACGACTACGTAGTAGTCTTCCGGGGTTTGGATGAAAATACGGTAAAAATCAAGCAGACAAGCATGCGTTTCTAAGGGAACATAAGCAGGCACGTTGCTCGGACCCGAAGGTAAGCCGAGGGATAAAACCGCTAAGGGACTTAGCATGCGAGGGTCTGAATATAAGCAGTATTTCATTTCCATGTTCTAGCAAGCAATATGAGTTGGGATTATTCCCTTAGCTAGGTGCGTTGGATTTATTAGCATGCAGGGGATGATTCACCTAGCGACTAGCATGTACCAATCCAGATTTTATGTGTGCTGGCTAAGCAAAGACAAGTTCACCGTAGCCACCCACCTTAGCGATGATTCACCTCGGTAGAGCGATACGCCTGAGCAAGCCTCTGAAAGCCTAAGCCGGATTCCTGTAGGGACAAGTCTGGATATCCTTTGCTTCTTGATCGAGACAAAGCGGGTCGGGACAGTTGCACATTTGTCGTTTGAGATGGCAGTCCGCTTGAGCGGAACGGGGTGTACACCCTGAGGACCTGGATCCGGATTATGTCCCCAGGATTTGAGGACGAGATCTATCCCGAGGTATACGGGACCGGAGCAGGAGCTGATCCAGGAGCGGTACCGCCATCCGAGGACGAGGTGTTAGCTGAGGACTTCTCCTGAGCATCCCTGTTCATGCTCAGTACTTATTTATTTATTTCAGTCATTTATTTCTAGTCTGTTGAACCATTGTAACAGATGTTTAACGGGTTGATACCCGAAGTACTTTGTTGAGACTGATTGATGATTTACATTTCTTTATTTACTCTGTGGATCATATTTTATATCTTGTGTAGATGAGATTAGTTGTGCCTTGATTGTCGTAGACTTGTTATCTTACAGCTTAAGTATGCCCTGGTGGATCCATTAAATTGGGTTGTCCATCGGTGCGTGCTGCTGGCCATTGCCACGCGTCTGGTCCCACGGTATTTTGGGACTAGGGCGTGACATGGTTTTTGTGGTGGCCCATGCAGGTCTACGACTAAATTGTTCAGTTTTAACTTAGGGATCGAACCAGCCTGCCCTAAGGATATGATAGATTGTAGGATCTCATCCATTATCTAAACCATTATTGAACTCTATATCGAACTCAAAATTGTTACTTGAACTGCATCCTGTGTTGATTCCTTGGTGCCTTCTTACAGTTTATCTTTTGGTTGCAGAGAAATGGATCCCAGGAACGGAGACGAGATTCCTTTGGACCCACCACACGACGCTGTGGTTACTTATACAGGCGGAGTGACCCCAGGGGATGGAGGACAAGCATCGCAGAGCGATCAAACCGGTCAGCCTAATCCAAGGTTCCGGAGAGATGACATCCCACCTCCACCACAGTTCACTCTCCAGATGCCCGTTTTTTCGCCCGGACAAGCCATGGACGGGCAACAGATATTCCAGATGATGTATGCCATAATGCAGGCCCAGCAGCAGATTCAGCAAGAGGCCCATCGCCAGGAGGCAGAGTATCTGAGGACCAACCTGGTGTCCGCATTGGAGCAGGCAAATCCACCAACGAGGCGAACAACGACGGGATCTATCACCGATTTTCGTCACCTCAAGCCTCGCATATTTTCTGGTAAAGAGGGACCAACCGAAGTTCATGAATGGCTCACAAACATACAACATCAGTTGGAAGCCGCTGAACTTCCGAGAGAGAAGTGGATAACTACAGTCAGAATGCAGTTAACTGAAAATGCACATCATTGGTGGCTAGCAGAAGAGAGGAGGCTCGGACAGAACCGATTCACTTGGGAAGAGTTCTCCAGACTCTTCCAAGAGATGTACATTCCGGCAGTTGCACGATCAGAGCTCAGAGACAAGTTCAACCGCCTCATCCAAGGCAGTATGACCGTGGAGGAATACAACGCGGAGTTTATACGCCTAGGTCGCTTCGCTCCAACATTGATCTCAACAGAGGAAGAGAAAGCTGAAATTTCTTTGATGGACTAAAGTTTGAGCTTCAGAGATTGATTGGCTCGGTTGCACCTACATCTTATACTGAGGTCCTTGCAGCAGCACGACGCATGGAGCGCGTCACTAGAAGGGAATCGAATCTAAAGAGGCCAAACACATCCGCACCAACCAAGACAGCACCTGGATATTCTGCAAAACGATTCCAGAGGAGTATACCAGAGAGAGCAGCACATAAGGCCATATCTCTTCCTACCTGTCACCACTGCGGCAAGGTAGGACACATTGAGAGAGAGTGCAGGCGTAAGTTGGGACTATACCTGCTTTGCGGATCAGACCAACACTTTTCTAGAGACTGCACCAAACCAAGAGAGGGAGCACCGAGATTAGCCTTGCCTGCACCACGACCAGCTACAGGAGCAGTAGGAGCACAGCAGACAGGAGCTGGAGGAGTCAGACCACCAGCTACAGTAGGCTACCAGCAGAGACCCCCACTGGCACCACAGGCAGCCCTATTTCAGCAGCAGCAGCAGAGAGTTCCAGCTCAGGGAAGAGGCCAGACATTCACATTAGCTGTTGAGCAGGAGGCTACAGCAGGCGAGGTCATCGCAGGTACTATTTTAGTAGCTTCATTACCAGCTGTAGCATTATTTGATTCTGGAGCATCGCATTCATTTATAGCAGCTAGCTTTGTTGCCACCCATAGAGTAGCTACCGCACCCCTTCCAAAGATGAAGAGAATTCTTACGGGAGGTAGAATTATTCCGGTTAGTGATGTTTGTAGATCATGTTCTGTAGTAGTTTGTGGGAGGGAGATGCGAGCCCAATTTCTGATCTTTTTGATGCCTGACTATGATGTCGTACTTGGTATGGACTGGTTAAGTCAGTACCATGCGACTCTTGATTGTCGGCTGGAAAAGGTTATATTTAGACCGCCAGGACATCCAGAATTCGAGTTGCTTCGAGGAGCAGTAGAACAAGGAGTTCAGCCTACTCTTAGGGTACTATCTGTAGAAGGAGAGACAGGTTACCCAAGAGTCATATCTGAGTTTATGGATGTATTTCCCGATGATCTTCCAGGTTTACCGCCTAATCGGGAAATAGAATTCACAATAGACTTAACTCCAGGAGCAGAGCCTATCACTTCATCAGTATATCGGCTGGCACCTAAAGAGTTAGTGGAGTTGAAAGAACAGGTTGATGATCTTCTGGAGAAGGGTTTCATTCGGCCCAGTGTTTCACCTTGGGGAGCACCCATATTATTTGTGCCGTAGAAGGATAGAACAGTACGGTTATGCATTGACTACATGGCACTAAATATTGTAACCATCAAGAACAGGTATTCCTTACCACGCATTGATGATCTATTCGATCAATTGAGTGGTGTAAGGGTATTTTCGAAGATTGACCTTCGATCCGGCTATCATCAGATCAAAGTAAGGAAGGAAGACAGCCCGAAGACAGCTTTTAGGACCAAGTATGGACATTATGAGTTCTTGGTGATGCCGTTTGGTTTAACCAACGCGCCAGCGGTGTTTATGAGCTTAATGAACAGAGTCTTTCATCAGTTCTTGGAAAAATTCGTGGTGGTGTTCATTGACGACATTCTCATATATTCCAAGAGCCATGAAGAGTACGAGGAGCATCTCAGAATCGTGTTAGAGACCTTGAGACAGGAGAAGTTATACGCCAAACTTAGTAAGTGTGAGTTCTGTATGGACAAAGTACCTTTCTTGGGACATATCATCTCAGGAAAAGGACTTTCAGTGGATCCAGAGAAAGTTGAGGCAATAGAGACTTGGCCTACACCCACATCAGTTGCAGAGGTGAGAAGTTTTCTCGGACTTGCGGGATATTACCGAAGGTTTGTAGAAAATTTCTCTAGGATTGCAGAACCGATGACGAAGCTGACACGTAAAGACCAGGAGTTTATATGGACAGAAGACTGCCAGAAGGCCTTCGAAGAATTGAAGAGAAGATTAACAACAGCACCTGTCTTGACTCTTCCTTCAGGGTCATGAGGTTTTGTTGTGTACAGTGATGCATCGGGTAGTGGACTGGGATGTGTTTTGATGCAACATGGCAAAGTCATTGCTTATGCATCGAGACAGTTGAAGGTTCACGAGAAGAACTACCCAACACACGATCTGGAGTTAGCAGTAGTTATATTTGCATTGAAGAGGCACTATCTTTATGGGGAAAAGGTAGAAATCTTCACCGATCATAAAATTCTGAAGTATGTATATACCCAGAAGGAGCTTAACATGAGGCAGAGGCGTTGGCTTGAATTGATGGTAGATTTTGACATCGATCTGCAGTATCATCTGGGAAAGGTGAACGTCGTCGCAGATGCACTAAGCAGGAAGCCTACGGCTTATTTCTTGACGATGCAGCTAGAGTTATTGAGAGACCTACAAGAGCTTCAGATAGAGGTTGTCTTACCAGGACAGAGTGGCTTGATGGCTAATCTTGAAATTAAGTCATCCCTAGTGGAGAAGATTAAGGAGGTATTGCCCACCAATGCTAGATTTAGAAGGTTGAAAGAGAGGACAGAAGCAGGCATGCAGACAGGACTTCGCATACACGAAGACGGGACATTGAGGTTTGGGAATCGCCTGTATGTTCCAAATGGAGAATTGAGACAGGAGTTAATGACGGAAGCACATAGCTCTATGTACTCTGTTCACCCAGGAGGAACCAAGATGTACCGGGACTTGAGACAGTATTACTGGTGGCATGGAATGAAAAGAGAGATTGTAAGATTTGTGGCCAAATACTTAGTCTGCCAGCAAGTAAAGGCCAAATATCAGAGGACTGCAGGTATGTTACAGCCGCTTCCTATACCGGAATGGAAGTGGGAGCATATCACGATGGATTTTGTCACAGGATTTCCGAGGAGCCCCAGCGGAAGAGACGCAGTATGGGTTATAGTGGATCGACTCACTAAATCGGCACACTTCTTGCCATTTAGAGTTGGACAGTCCACAGAGGTACTAGCCGACATGTATATGCGACAAATCGTCAAATTACATGGAGTGCCTGTTAGTATTGTATCGGATCGAGATTCAAGATTTACCTCTCATTTCTGGAGAAGCGTGCAAGAGAGTTTGGGCACCATACTCAAATTCAGCACGGCTTACCACCCGCAGACAGATGGCCAATCGGAGCGCACCATTCAGATCTTGGAGGATATGTTACGATCATGTATGCTAGACTTTGGGGGATCTTGGGAAGATTATTTGCACTTAGTGGAGTTCTCCTACAACAACAGTTATCAGGCCAGCATCCAGATGGCACCATTTGAAGCATTATACGGAAGAAAGTGCAGATCGCCTATATGTTAGAGTGACGTTGGTGAACGTCAAATACTGGGTCCAGAATTGGTAGCGCGGACAGTGGAAAAGGTGAAACAGATTCAGAATCATCTACGAGCAGCTCAGGACAGACAGAAGTATTGGGCAGATACGCACAGACGTCCCCTAGAGTTTAAAGAAGGAGAGCACGTGTTCTTGAGAATTTTGCCCACTCGTGGTACTATTAGATTCGGGAGCAGAGGCAAGTTGAGCCCAAGGTATATTGGGCCATTTGACATTCTAGAGCGCGTTGGGGAGGTGGCATATCGTCTTGCATTACCTCCATCCTTAGAGGGAGTGCATGACGTATTCCACGTCTCACAGTTGCGAAGATACGTGACCGACCCAAGTCACGTAGTCGATCATTCAGAGATCGCAGTAGGCCCAAGCTTGAGATATGAAGAGCAACCAGTTGGCATTCTCGACGTCAGTAAGAAGACATTGCGGGGACAGACAATCAGACTGGTTCGAGTAGCATGAAAACATCATTCTCCTGGAGAATCGACTTGGGAACGAGAAGATGGTATGCGCCAGCGATACCCCCACTTGTTTGAGGAGACAGTGTAAACTAAGCGGCCTTGTATTTCCATAATTCTTTCTTTAGTAGTTTATTCTTTGATTGCGAGGACGCAATCCTTTTAAGGAGGGAAGATTGTAAATACCCTGATTTTCAGGATAATTTTTTTTAAATAATATTCCCGGATTTTTGGTAATTTCTGGAAAAGAACCAAGGTATTTAAGGATTTTTAAATGCAGTTATTTGGAATTAAAATATGATGGGAATAGAATTTTGCGGTGTAAAACAAAAAGCCGGACATGTGGTATTTTTCGGTGTATTTATTGGACTCCGGAGTAACGTTTTGAGCTCTAAAAGCTATTGGTTTGCTAAACCGAACCGAACCAAGCAAACCCGACCCGAAACCCATAGGAGAACCCTACCCGCCGGATTCCCTGTAGCAGTATTAAACCCCCCTGCCTCGACGTGAGGACCAATCTGAAACCCTAGAAGCAGCCGCCGCCCCGTGATCGACCCAGCCGCTCGCTCGACGATCAGTCGCCGCCGCTGCGTTCCGCCCATCCCCGCCAAGCCCGACCACCACCTCCGCCTGGCCGAGTCGACGCCGCCGCCGTCGACTTACCCCGACAGCAGCCACACCGTCCAGCCGCTCGACTACCCGGGACGCCGCACGACCCTATCGCCGGACCGACCGATCCCCCACCGCGACACAGCCCCGACCCCGACCGGCTGTGAGCCCCCGACCCCATCTCCGGCTGTGCGTCCCCGACTCCGTCGGCACAGCGACCCCTCCGGTCGGCGCAGCGATCCCCTCCGGTCGGCGCAGCGAACCCTAGCCATCTCCGGCTGCTCGCACCATCGGCCACAGCGAACCCTAGCACTGGACGCAGCAACTTGATACACAGGACACGGAGTTGACGCTCGGACACTTGGAATTCAGCGTTCACGGAGCCCTGTTCAGGTACCGATTTCTCTCACCTCGTAACTCCGTTTTCAATTTTGTCAGTTGCTACACGTAGACTGTATAACCTTCTCGGTGTCCGTGCAACCCGCTCGGTGCATCGCGTCCTGTGGTGATCACAAACCGCGATCCAAAAACAGGAAAAATAATGCCCCGTTTCACCCCGGAACTGAGTGCGCCCCGCCAAACGGGACGACTTGGTCACGTGCGGTCTTCACAGATACGTGCGCATCGTTGATACGGTCGTGTGGGATTTCGCAGAAGCTGATTCGGATGTGCGAGCTCACTGGAATCAACACGTATTCGCGAACAACACCTCATATCTGACTTTTCGGGAACACGCTGTAACTTTGTGTACACACGTCGGATCAAGACGAAACTTGCGCCATCGGACTCGTAGCGATACGCTGGTCCTGTGACCCAAGTTTGGTTCAATTCTGAGAACATTGACAAAATCGCGTATCGTGGGCCCCACAGGCTCCACTCGACGGACGATTTTGTGATCGGCTCATCGAAATCCAATTCTGGAAGTTCCGTTGGGATCGTATCATCGTTCCTGACTTGTAGACACTGAGTTTGAGGAATTTGGAGACCTTTGACCCTGACCCGCTTTTCGGTGCAAAGTGGCCCACATGTGGACCCCGCTTTGGCCGGAAATATTCTTTTTGCCCCTGTGTCCAAATTGGACGTAAGGACAGACATTTCTAGCTGTTTGACATCTTCTGAGACTGTTGGTGATGTTTATTACAGTTTTTGGAGTAGTACCTACCGGATCCACAGATACAGGGACAGTTGTGGGTATTCGGACATCAGGCAAGTGTACCTTGCCAAACTCTGCAGTATTGTTATATATTTTTCTTGCTTTATTTATATTGATGTGCATGCTTAACCTAGGACCGTGTGACGTACTTAGCGTCCGATTATTAGTCGGGTGCCAACACTGTACGCAGTGTTGGGTACTGTCATTTAGAGATGGACGTTCGTGACACTTATTATTCTCGTACTTGTCTGATCAAGTACCATATGACCCAGGATACTTGACACTGTTCATGAGACAGGATATTCCCGAGATATTCGTGGTGATTTTGTGTAGGATACAGGACTTGACAGAGATACTATATTCCTAGATACATATGACTTGTTGCATTAGTGATGATCCCGCTTGACATGGACATGAGACGTTATGGTTATGATATGCATGGTTACATGGGGTGGGGAGAGACACACAGGCTACAGGCTATTTTATATATATCTACTACTATTGTGAGGCCGTAGACTCTCGTAGCAGAGCTAGGCACATTACTTGTTATTACCACTACCGGCTCCCCGACACAGAGCTTGTAGTGGCTCAGCCTGAGTACTCGTGTTGCTCTCACTTGCATTTTCACTTAGATGGTTATTTACTTGCCCTATTTATTTCATTATCTGCTGCACTGCATTTATTTTGGCATGAGCTTTCTTGTACCTTGCTATGTCCCCTGAGGACCTGGATCCGGATTATGTCCCCAGGATTTGAGGACGAGATCTATCCCGAGGTATACGGGACCGGAGCAGGAGCTGATCCAGGAGCGGTACCGCCATCCGAGGACGAGGTGTTAGCTGAGGACTTCTCCTGAGCATCCCTGTTCATGCTCAGTACTTATTTATTTATTTCAGTCATTTATTTCTAGTCTGTTGAATCATTGTAACAGATGTTTAACGGGTTGATACCCGAAGTACTTTGTTGAGACTGATTGATGATTTATATTTCTTTATTTACTCCGTGGATCATATTTTATATCTTGTGTGGATGAGATTAGTTGTGCCTTGATTGTCGTAGACTTGTTATCTTACAGCTTAAGTATGCCCTGGTGGATCCATTAAATTGGGTTGTCCATCGGTGTGTGCTGCTGGCCATTGCCACGCGTCTGGTCCCACGGTATTTTGGGACTGGGGCATGACAATGATCTCTGTGGATGAGATTTAGTTATGCCCTGTGACTTATGATAGTTTATACCACTTGTGAATTGTTATTCATATTACAGCGTACGCATGTGTTATGGTTTCCATATATTGGAGTTGCCATATACATGCGGCTGACATGCTTACGTGTTCCTAGTCCTACTTAATTTGGGACTGGGACGTGACAGAAGGAATATCCGCTGAACACGATAAGGGATAACATCTCCTGACAGGATCCATATAGTACCAGTCCGTGAAACCACTGTGTCGGAATCAAGTATATAGTTCTAGAACATGTGATATATACACTATCATAAAATAAAAACTAACAGAAAAATATACTCGCTTGTGGTCCAGAGAAATGAATGAGTCCCGGTGTCCAAACTAGTGTCACACAGAGTTAAATAGAATTTGTAGGTCAAATCTAGGCTCATCTAGTAAAACTAAGTCAAATATTGGCTTTTAGGGTCAAACTAGTCAACATTAGACAAAACTAGGTTATACTTAGGATTTTAGGTCCATACCTAGCTTCTAGGTTAACTACAAGTCTAAACTAATTAGTACTAGGTGATACTAGGCTCATATTAGTATTATACTAGCTAATATTACTTGGTACTATATATATAACTTATAACATACTAGTATTAAGTTATAACTAATACCTCATCTATGACTTAATACCTTTACCTTGGCTATTATCACTTACCTTGCTAAACCCTCAACCCTTAGTCATTACCTTAACTAATATCCAATCCCTTGGCTTTGAGCCAATAACTTACCTCCGTATCATAGTATCTTAACCTGTATCATAGGGTATACCCATTACCTTAATATAAATCAAATATTATATACTATACTTTGAGTACCTATTATTACCTTGCCTCATGGTATCACTCATACCTTACACATACTATTTATCTACGTGCTATCCTACTTTGTTCAATATAGTCAAGACACCCTACATGTGGCACACACAGTAAACTGCAAACACACTGATGTTGCAGTGCTATCCCCCTTTGTCCCTTCAACCATGCTTGTTTATAGACTAACAAGCATCCCTCTCCGAAGTAAAATACTGAGCACCACCTTCCAACCACTCGAACACAACCTTCTAGTTAACATACATCTACTAACATCAACTAACTAACCAACTCTCCCTACACCGTGCACCAATCCGTATCCTGATACACCAAGGCTCTTGCCTGTAGGTAGTCTATAACAATGCATCTAATGCATCGCCAAACTAATCGAATGCACCTACACATATACAGGTAGACAAGTAGATGGTAAAATATAGAATGTTAGATACATCAATACATCTGATGTCTCATACCCAAATGCTGCTACTGCAGTTACTATATTTCAATTCCAGGTTGTTGTTGCTTGCTCCCTGGAATGCTCACTGAACCCGAGCAGATTTTGGTGCCCCTCCTTGCTGTTGTCACATATTGCTATTGCTGCATACTGTTAACCTTGCCTGATGCATGCAACTGCTGCAACAATGCTCGATTCTGCACACTGCACTGTACATCCAGTGCACACATGCAATCTTGCAGTTCAATTCCCTACCTGTGCACCAATACACAAGCCCGAGCTCTAAATGCACCTTGCTGTCAACACAGCAACTACACATCCCCTCCATTTTCAGAATAGCAACACATCCACCAATAACAACATAATACCTATGCATTAAATGCAAAGGCTCAAACTCCCTTCATCCGTATATAACCAAGTTGCCTTCACAACCGAGTACACTGACACCTATTAACACACACACACACACACACACACACACACACACACACACACCAATAATTATACATATATATATATATATATATATATATATATATATATATATATATATATATATATATATAACACCAATACAAATACTTAATAGTATACACTTATGGTTTTATGATACATTAGAGACCTATAGTCAAACACTAGGTGTGCAAGTCTACTACACTTATGATACACACTCAATTGGAACACCAAAATCTAAATTCTCCATAATTAATCAATCCTACACACATATAACATCTATATATAACCAATGTAACTTGCTACAATAGAAATTGAAGAGAATTGTGCAAAACATCCCAAATTGGGCCCCGTGTCGCACCGTATCACAAAATACCATGATACGACCTACACGTATCCATTTGTGGACATGCACCTAGTCCCATAACCTAAGTCTAATTAGATCTAATTGGTCTCATGACACACAATTGATGTGTCAAATTCGTAATTCTCCCAACATGCACACAAAATACCACATAGAACTCGCAATACATAGCCAAATAGCCTAGAACTTGTTCCTATAGGTAGTCCTATGTCATGGGGTCATTCATAATGGTCAAATGCATGATTAAGAAGCTATAATGAGAGAAAATTACAGGAATTACCAATTGGGAGATGAATTTCCAATAAAAATGCAATTGGACACGATCCGGACACGATCTCTAGCTCCAAAGCTCCTCCTCCTTGTGCTCCTTGCTTCTCTAAGCTCCAAAGTTCCAAGAGTGGTGAATTTGAGAAGGAAATGGAGGTGAATTGAGTAAAAAATCAATGGAGGGAAAATGAAAAATTGGGGATCTAGAATTTTGGATCAAAATGAATGCAAATAAGGAGAGAGAGAGAGAGAGTGAGAGAGAGAGAGAGAGAGAAGAACCCCCCCCCCTCTAATAGTGGCCGGCCTATTCCCCCTTCCCCAAGCAAAATTAAATGTCCAAGTTACCCCTACATGGTGAATTATGAGGAATAATTAAGAAGGGTATTTTTGGAAGTCTCTAACTAATTGTAATTAAACTAATTCTCCTTAATTAATTAGTGAAAATGACTAATGGGCTTGGGTCCAAGTTGGACTCACTAATTGTCATGACAAGTCTAAATGGTCCATATGTGTCAAGTCTAAATATTGGCTAGTCTCTCTAACAAAAATAAACAACACAAGCCTCTAACTAAAATAAATAATACTAGCCACAAATAATTATAGCTCAACATAAATAAATAATTAATAAAATGATCACATTAATATTCAATATTATATTGATAAATTAAATACCCATGCCAAATTATCAAACTACTCCTAGGTCCAAGCTCGGTCCCATGCCATGGAGCCAACACCTCTCATCAGACTGGAATCAAGTCTGCTGAAGGGGCGCAGAGTTTGGTCCGAGCTCGGTCCCTGGCCGAGTTCGGGCCAAACTCGTTGTGGTGTTCCAGAACCTTAGAACCTAACTCGGTCCGAGTTTGGTGTCAGCGGCTGCTGCTCAGATTTTGGAATTTTTATGTTATATTTTGGACCGTTGGATGCTAGTGGACGGCTAGATCTTATGGTTGGCTATTTTTAGGGTTTCCTAACCCTAAAATAGGTTTCGCATCCTATAAATAAGGAGGAGGGTGGAGGCACAAAGGAGAAGCACAAGTTAGAGATTCGGGGTGCTCGTCCACAGAAAATCTAAGAGAAAGTCCGTGCTTTGCTCTTAGGACTTCGTCATCCAAGACAGAAGGAAGAAGGAGATCTAATCGAAGAGTTGTCAACTTCAGTTAGGGAGATTGCTACGGGTTGGTGAGTGATTTCAATTGAAATCTTCTGTTTTTCTTCTTGAGTGTGATGAGGGGGTTGAACCTATTAGGATAAAGGGTTTCAACATTAGTTTTTACAATATTGTAATTTTATCTGAGTTATAAATGTTAGAATTTGTCCAGGTGACGTAGTCACCGTCATATACTTGTCCTCATCTGTGCTTGGTGTTCGTAGATTGGTTGGTCATCTCAGGTGGGTTGGCAAAACGCTTCTTCCGCTACGCGACCAACACGTGGTATTAGAGCGCACGTGTTCCCAACAAAGTCTCTTATGGAGTAGAGTTACAGTTCTAGAACTTTGATAAAGTAATAACATGAACTTTAACACGATATTATCAAAATACTTGAGATTTCAATAAGTAAATTTTATAAAAAATAATAATATACCATTATGTGAATTCAAATATTGGAACTTCAACCTAACAGCTATAGTGCAATTAAACTCTGAACTTTAGCGCTTATTCTACAAACGTATATTTCAGTTGTTAGAAATATTATTTAAGTTTGATTGCACAAAGACAAAAAAAATTAGTTCAGATTCATCTAGTTTGAACGAATATTCAGATTCATTGGCTGACGAATATTCATATTCATTAGGTCTCGACGAATCTTCAGATTCATCGGGTTGAACAAATTTTAATATTTGTTGGATTTTGGATGTGATTTTTCGTTCATGTTCGTTCACTTTCATATTCGTTTTGACTATTAGAAGATTTATATCTGTTCATGAAAAGACATACAAATTTCTATAAATACAAATACTTGAGTATATCCAAATCCCAGACATCACCAAAAAAATCACAAGCATAACACAAAATTACTAATACTCAACAGTCTCAAGAAGAATAGACTCAAATATGTTGTCTACATCTTTTGCTAAAGATTTGATTGTACCATGATGGAGTATCCGAATGAACCTGTGAGCTAACTTTCTCGAGAAAGTGTTGACGCTATTTTCGTTTAATCTCTATTATTATTATATGCATTTATTTGTTGGAATAATATTACTTAGATTTTTGTAGTCTTTATATTGGTTGGATGCACCATTTGGTAGTGTTGTCAGAACCGGACTGGACCGATGGTTGGACCGGGTCTCGCCAAATTTTGCAAAGAAATTTGTTCGATATGACTCGAACCGAATTTTTATTTTTTTAAGAACCGACAATTTTTTTCAGAATCAGAATTTAACCGATGAACCGTCCTAACTGTACACGAATATTGAACCGATTGATTCTAATTTTATTTAATAAAAATAAAAACTCAAAAAAGTTTATCACGTAAGATTTGGATCATTTGGTTCTTAGAATTTGGTTTTGAGAGACCTTATAGTTGTAAAATCAAGCCAAACATACTTTGAACGAGTAGAAACCAGAAAATAAGTGTACAAGTCTCAAATTATTAGGTTCTCGTAAAGAACCTATTTGAATCCCGGCTGAACCCCAGTCAGATCTGTACCAAAAAAATTCGGTTGAATTATCGGTACGGAATTTAAAACATTGTTAAATTGTCATTCCTGACCATAGATGGGGAGCTTCCCCAAAGCTGTTATCCTCAAGCAACACGGAATAGCGAGGAGGAGGAGGAGCACCAAGGCGACGACGACAACCGGCCCTGCCGACGACACACGACGCGATACCAACGACCACTCCAAGCCCACCGGCCGCAACAAGTGCAAACGAGCGCGGTCCAAGTGCAGGGACAAGTCCAAGGGGAAGCACACGCTCAGGCCATGAGAGGTGATCATGATTACGGGCTGATCGATGAGTTCGTATTGGACACACCATGGACACTCCAAAAAAAGTTGCCGCCTTTTATATCTTTACCGTGCCGTGTCCGTACATCATATACATGTATATAGGTGATGATCATGGTTCCTCTCCTGTACCATTTCCATTGTTTGTGTTGCAAATGTTCCTCAATTAACGAACATTAGGTTATATGTACGGACTTTGCACACATTTTAACTGGTTTTTAATTAATTTTATTTATATTTGGGAAGAACAAAAATGTATAAAAAGAGCAAATTATAAATAAAAAAAATTCTACACGTAATTATCTAGATATTTTTGTTAAATTTAATTTACATTTTAATTAGTGAAATTAATTAGGTACAAATATATTTGGAAAAAAAATATCATGGTAAAGCTAACTAATTAATAATATTATTATATATATGTCCTTTTTTTAGTTTGCTACATGAACCGATACACGGATTAATATGATATAGATTTTTACAGTCTCCACGCTTTCTAGCATATATATATATATATATATAGAGACAGTTTTAGGGTTGAGTCCGTACCATCAAGTTGAAAGAATTATATATGAAAAATGATATTTGGTCCGTCCTTGGACGTGTTCGTCCATTGACATTCTGCAAGCAACGAATCCACCTTTGAATCCACCTCCAACATGAACCAATGCACATGTGGACCAATAAAAAATCCATTATTATTGATCCACATACGTATGATTCATATAGAAATATGAGCCTATAGCTCATATCCAATTTATCTTTCGTAAAATTTTGCAATATGTCTAGCTACAAATTAACTACCACCATTAATGGAGGTGGAAGAAGAAAAGACTCCTCAACCACTTTGACGATGATGTGATAACGAGATCACTTGGCTTGGAGCAAGAAGAAAGAGTTGGAGACATCAATACCTTTCACTATCGACACATGGCCACACGTGAGAGCTTTTATTCTCATCATCAAGGAAGATACAAACAATAACCATACCTTGAAGACATAATGTTTCAGCTGCTGCAGCTGTCAATGCATAGAACTCAGACTCCATAGATGGGTGGTAGAACAAAGTCTGTTTCTTTCAGTACTTCCACGATATAGCAGCCCATCCATGGAGATGATGTATCATAATGCGGATCATTTATTATTTTTCTTATGAGCACCAACTTGCATCATTGAAACCTTCCACTACTTCCAGATAATCGCTATGGTGCAACGTAAATTTCTGAATTGCCTTGAGATATCTTACGACTCTCTTCACAGCAAGAAAAAAAAAAGTAACTTTTTTGAATCGTGAAGAGAAGCCTTAGAAGGATTACACACACAAACCACGATGCGATACCATCTTCTTACGATATCTCGGATGAGCTCGCTCCTCCTTTCTCTTGTAGACCGCTTTAATTACTTCCTTGAACCTTCTCTTGTAAAGCTTATTTTTTTTTCTTTTTTTTTCTTGTCCAACCAGCCCTATGGTTTGTAGAGGGCCTCCAATCTTACCCAAAAGTATGGAGCAATCTGAACCATCGATTCCACCAGTTTAGATCTGAACAATAAACAAAATTAACCAACCCCGACTTTGGCATTTTTTTTTGGCATATATATATATATATATATATATATATATATATATATATATAAAAGAAAACGGAATATGAGTCATGTCATGTAGATTTATACATGGACAAATATTAATTTTCATCTGAGTGATAATTTTAATATTAATATTAATGTCAAAATTAAAATTAAAATTAATATTAAAATTATTATTATTATTATTATTAACATTAATATTAAAATTAATATCTTTATTTCTTTTTTAAATTACTTAATTTCTACTGTTCCATGTGGAAGCTACACATGGTATAGCTCATTTAAGAATATGAGACTATGAGACTATGACTCGTATCCCGTTTTCACACACACATGTACACCAAAACTTTATTCAAATGGTAGCCCAGTTAATAGTTATCACTAGTAGCAATACACAATGTGTAACAATATATCGTAATAAAAATCTAAAGTAGGTTAACATGAAACACTATTCTGATAAGAGTGTGCATGAACCAAGTGGAGAACATGGTTGTATTAATTAAGAATGCATGAACCAAGTGGAGAAGAACATGGTTGTATTAATTAAGAATGCATGAACCAAGTGGAGAACATGGTTGTATTAAGAGTGCATATATAAACTTCATTCAAATTTGTGAGGCTTGCTATGCTAGTGCATGAACCTAAGTGGAGAACATGGTTGTATTAAGAGTGCAAAAACTTCATCCAAATTTGTGAGGCTTGCTATGCTAGTGCATTAACCCAGTGGAGAAAATGGTTCTGATAAGAGTGAATGAAGCTTTATGGAGTTGCAGATACCTCTACATTGTGATCGGTATATAGAGTCTAGTCATTGAATATTGAGTAGGTTTTTAGGCCTCATGGTCCCAATAAGTGGCGGAACTGGCCTCCAAAATTAGGGAGGACTAAACTTTAGGTATAGTTTGAACGACACGAGAAAACTAACATCGTGTTGCTTAAAATAACATTTTTTTTAGAACTTATTTATCATTTAGACGAGCTACTGCCCCCCTTGTGCCCAGGGGTAGCTCCGCCCCTGGTCCCAAATTGTCGTGAGCTAAACCAAGTCGTCATAATCCTCAATCGGGATCTGTGTCCTATCTGACACGTCGACGTAGCATGAATCAGCCGGAACCTTAAGCTTCGGATGTCCCCCACATTTCATGTTCTCTCTTTGGACAGACGTCTACACCAGCGACGGATCATATTCCGTCGCTGAGATCCGTCGCTAAATTTCAATATTTTTGTAGTAGACTAATACACATTTGGTCAACTATCCATGACAAAATGTCTGAATAACTTACACTTTTGCCTTGCCTCTGTATATCCATAAAACCTGTATGTGTACACGTGTATAAATGTCATTTCTTCTTCACATGGAAAATAAGGAGAAAAAAGAATTTATCCATCCAACTTATTTCATCACGATGTCGTAAGACAACTTTTATGCATATTGTCTACTTGACGTCAACCCTCTATGTTAATTTTCTATTTCTTTTAATCATAAAAATTAAGATTATAAAAGAATTGTAAAGTAATTAAGATTATACAATTAACCAACTCTCTACCATCATTTATTTTTTACATCAACATAACAGTCTTTTGGGATTAGTTTTCTAAAAAATATTTTTTTTCTCTTTATATATACTAGACACTTGAGCAAACTAATGGAAAATTCTTTTTCATTAGTTTGCCTCCTCTTTTTTCCGGATTATCAAAAAATGATAAGCAAATAAACAGACAAATAAAAAACTGCACATTTTAAAGCACACAACCACATTCAAAGCACAAAATCCAAAAAATAAATAAAGAACAATGAAATCAAAGCTCAGAATCCAAACTATAGAGAGAAAGAGAAGGGTACCCAGGTAGGTAGCAGGTGTCTTCAACCAATCATCGATGTAGGCATGATCGAGGCGTGCTGGTGGTAGGCAGTCTGCTCGACATCCAAATGAGAGAGAGGGAGAGAAAGGGGGGCAGAATCAACAAAATCCTAAAACCAGAGAAACAAAAGATGATGGAAGAAGACTCAAAACCCTAATCAATCTAAAATATTGGGTTTGTGAAGACTCAAACCCTAATCAAACAAAATCGGATAAGAACATACCTGATGGTTCACTCTCCGAAGTCGGGACAGGCACGGGTTCACTTCCAGAAGCTCGATCAAGAGAGAGAGAGAGAGAGAGAGAGAGAGAGAGGAATGATGAAAATGAGAGAGGAAAGGAAAGACTATAGGGATGCAACTCGGGCGGGCTAAATCTAAGTTCGGTCGGATAAATCCGTTAACAGGTTGGATTAAGGTTGAAGATACTTGGGTTCGGGCACGAATTCATATTAACATATTTGAACCCGATCAAAAATTGGATTGGGCTCGGGTTCAACCACACACACACACATGTAGAAGCATGAAATATGCTGGAGAATTGTACGCGTATTATACAGTCAAAACCCCCCAACATACATGAAGCACGCGTAAAACAGAGCTTCAGCGCTGTGTGGCGTAAAACATGACTTCAGAGTTGCCCGCGTAAAAGGTTGCTATGCCTCCCTACAGCGTAAAATACGGTTATCTTTAATGCAACGTAAAGTCATACGAGGAGCTCTTCGTATTCCTCGAATGAATCTGTCAGACAGAACAGTGAACCTGACTCCTGACAAAAGTACTGCACTACGATCGAGAGGACGGCTGTAATTATGATTCTGCAGAGAGGCCCAGACTGTCTTTTAGTGACATATCCTTGATACAAGTCATTTTTACGCATTCAAGGAATACGCTGCCTATTCTACACAGGCGGAGACGAGCTTTTACGCTCAAAATGAGACAAAATCAGACGCCACGTCAAAAGCTGTTTCTCATGCAGAGCTCGAGGCATATCTCGGCATTTAATGCACGAGATTTGGTTATATCCTTTATAATTTTGTCATGACTGGGAGAGCTAAAACTAGGGCTAATACGCTTACATCACCATCCTGGCATTTTACGCCAACCAGGCTATTTTCAACCATAAGAGCACGCCGTATGCTATCTTCTCGAAATACGCCAACCATGCTATTTTCAACTATAGGAGCACGCCGTATGCTATCTCCTCGAAATACGCCAACTCAGGCTATATTTGCAAAGGTACGTGATAAGGTTATTTGGCCCAGAATATGCTCAAGACCTCAGTCAAGAAGGATAATTGGCTATTTTTACGCTGGTTATCTATTATTCATGCAGCCTCAAGTTTTACGCGATATTTGGCTTTTACGCCAACAAGACAGCTATTTGGCTTTTACGCCAACAAGACAGTTATTCGGCTTTTACGCCAACAAGACAGCTATTTGGCTTCTACGCCAACACGACAGTTATTTGACTTTTATGCCAACCATCTTTACGCGAGGGGCAGTTACCCACGTGGCTTGCATGTCGTGATCTTCGAGAAGCAGTTATACGCATTACCTAATAATGGGACACGCATCATACGCGGATTCAGGAGATCATTAAGACGTGAGTGGCAGTTATTATAACCGCCGTGTAAAGAGTGCAACTCTCTTCATAGTTTGGCTTCTACGCCGACTGGACAGTTACTGTGACCGAGCTCTATAAATAGAGACCTCCGGTCACAGAGGTCGGGGGGTGAAAAAAAAAAGTGTCAGGCCCCAGTCTCAAAATACGTATGACTAGGAACACGTAAGCATGCCAGCCGTATGGATATGGCAACTCCAATATATGGAAACCAAAATCCATACGTACGCTGTAATATGAATATCAATCCACAAGTGGTATAAACATATGTCACAAGTCACAGGGTATAATCTAAATCTCATCCACAAAAATCAAATATAAATAAATAACCAGTATCTATGAAACTAGATCTCAATATAAGTATCTAAGGATGATAGTTGGATAGAAACAAATCCACTACCAACTCGAAGGTAAAGGTACAACACAATAAACACAATATAAGAATACCAGCTAACGACCATGGGCTCGAAGAGAAGACATCCACGAACCATATATAACCATCCAAATCTGCGCTCCTGCAAATACTCAAGAACAGATACACCTGGAAGGGGACCAGGTCCTCAGAGGGACATAACAAGATACAGAACAGCAAGCCAATTTGAATACAGTAAACATGCATAATAGGTAGAAAATATGTAAGTACGCTGTACAAGACAATCTATATGAATGCAAATGAGGATAACTTTTCGACGTATGGGCAAGGGTAGGCTACTCGATCTAAGCCTCACAACTCACACACACGTCTAGAACATCATCAGCCGACATACCTCGGGGGTAGCGACCCTCGTGACTCCATCAATCGACATACCTCGGGGGTAGCAACCATCGGACACGACCACCATAGTGCGTGCTAGTTACTATGGTTTACCAGAGTGGTTAAAGCCCATACTCCTACTGATTATCCTCTCATGATACTAAGTGTCAAGTGTGTGTCAACATACATATAATAGATAGTAATGACTGAAAGAAAACACACATGCAATGCATACACAGAAATGTAATGAATATACAAAAATATAAATAGCATGCAAAAGTATTGTAAGCAATTTGGCAAGATATCTTGCCTGGTCTGAAAAGGATGAAGTCCCAACTCAAGGCGTCGTCCAATCTACCCGTCACATAAATTAAACAAGTTAGATTACAAAAGTGGGTGAATAGTTTTCGCTATTTTAATCTATTTTAACTCTGAATAAAATAACCTAAATTAGTATTTTAATCTTATTATAATCTGATTTTATTGTTAAGCTCTAATTTTGGTCCAAAGAAAGTTAACTTTAAGGATTTATGATCCGTGGCACGCAAATCGAGGCAATACATTGACCAAAAAGTCAACCGACTTAAATCCTGAATTTGTGTATGGAATCCTATATATTCAATGCTACATGAACACTGGAATAGACGGTTTTATAAAATCACAAGTTAGTAAAGAGTTATGGCCACAAGGGCGCACAGATGATAGTTTTCGGTGGTTTCTTATTTACGTCTACGTTGCACAAATTTTACAGTAGACTAAACTTATATTTTAAATTCTGTAAAAATACTTTTCTAGAATTTTATCATGTCAGCTTTCCGAAACTTCAAACGGTTTATAATTTCGAGTTCGGGATCTCCCGAAATCTCGAAAATACCAAAACGCGTCTGATTTCAGACAGCTGACACTTTTAGAATTTTCTGGAAAAATAGGTTCTGAAATTATTAAAATAATTTATATAATCAGAAAACTAACCTTGATATAGTTTTTAAAAAAAACACTGGAGCGCGTTTGGAGTCCGGAGCTAGGAGATATCGTCTTTTTAATTCGTCATAACTAGTAGAAAATGAGGCTGAATTTATGACAAATTTTGACTATTTTTTGACGAAAAAGAGAGGAATTTTGGGAAGAAAAATATGAAGGATGAGGTATTTAATGGTGGACACTAATTAATTAAATACGACTAGGATTGGTTAATTTGGATAGGATTATGATGAATTTAAATAAGGATAGGATATGCATGAAGTTGCTTTCCTAGTAGGTTCAGGATTTGAATTAATTTAAAATAGAGTTTGAATTTATCTCAATAATTTATAATCTTAAATATAATTAAAGATAATACAAATAATTTATAAAATCTTATTAATATCTATTAACACTAAATTAGCATCTATCTAATATTAAGACTATATATATATATCCAAATAAATCCTAAATAATTTTAAAAATCTAAATAAATTTCTTAAAATTCTAAATAAATTACAAAAAAATATAACTAAATATTTTAAACTAAAATAAATATTTGGTAGGAACAACATGCAAGTATGGGCGTATAGTAAATCATAGAAGTCCTAGAAATTTACGTTCCCTATGTTTTAATTACCTAAAAATTCTAGAAAATTCTCCAAAAATCTAAAATAGCCTAAAAATAATTCTAAATAAATATTTACATAAGTAAATATATCAAAAAATTTATTTTCTAATTAACTAAGAGAATACTCTAAAGAAATTTAATATCTATAATAAATATAATAATATAAAATACACACAAAATATCTATTTTTGGTGAGGGGGTTTACAAAAAGAGATCAAGAGATCAGAGAGAGAGAGCACAGACAGAGAGTAGTGATTGACGACTCTGGCAACGAGAATCCAATCCCTCCTGCAATAATTGAAGCTTCTTCTTCTTCTACAGCACTTCTTCATCATCGTGTGGTCCAAGGGACAAAGTGATCGACCGCAGATCAGACTCCTATAGCAATATTTTTCCAAAATTATTTTTATTGTACTTAACATCCTCGTATAGGATTAATTGTACTCTTTTTTCTTGTTTGTAAACAAAAGGTTTCGTACAAACCCTCTATTTATTTTATCTCAAACAAAATGGCGACTCGCCAGGTGAATTTCCAAAACCTATCATGTTCATAATACCTCTGATAGTGTTTTGTATACCAGGAGAGTTTAATAGCCTGAGTTTGTAAACCAAAAGAGCTTCGTACAAACCCCCTATTTGTTTTATCACCAAACACAAGATGACGACTCTGTTGGGAACTACTTTATCATCTGACGAGAAAGCCATTGCTCAACACGATGATGTATCCGTCAGATCGACGAAGAAGACTTTGGTCGTCCAGTTCGACCAATCAGCTTATGAAGACATGCTTCATGCAGGGGGTAGCACTCATTCCCTCTCTGTTCAGAACAACAGGAAGCTGCGTAAAGTATGGATGCCCAAGACATCCTCTACCCTTCCTGCAAGCTCTCCTCATCTGATCAACAAAGTTGCGCCTATACGTCTTGTACGTAAAAATCTGTCTCCCGTCCGTGACGTGGCAGACAAAGCTTCTGGCAATGCCCCAATGCCAATCCAGAAGTCTAGAACGCGCTTTGCGTGTAAAACTTTGTCTCCCGTCTGTGACGTGGCAGACAAAGATTCTGGCAATGCCCCAGTGCCAATCCGGAAGTCTAGAACGCGCCCTGCGTGTAAAACTTCATCTTCCGTCTGTGACGTGGCAGACAAAATTTCTGACAAGGCCTTAGCGCCAACTCAAAAATTTCAAACGCACATTGCGCGTAAAAATATATCTTCCGTCTATGATGAGGCACATGGACCCTGGGATCACATCAAGGGAAAATAAGTGGCGGATCTCCCAACCGCTAGGCTTGTACGCCCACAAGAGAAGAAGTTGTCCACTCTACAGATTACGCGGACTTTTCCTATTTCACAAGAACCTATGCCAAAATCCAAATTATGCCAGGATAGGTTTGTTTGCATAAGGGAGACTCGTTTCACGGGAAGATACGCTCTTCAGCAGGATGATGGAACATATGCCACTCACATAGGTGGACTGCTATATTCCTATGGCCGAGAAAGGGTTATGGTTCCTAATCTCCACAAGCCCACTGATGTAAAAAAGGTAAAATAAGCCTTCTTCTTCTTCTTCTTCTTCTTCTGCTAATCTCCCTGATTTGCATGATTTCTTGATCCAGAAACGCAAAGACAGGGGTCAAAACAAAGATTCAGTTCTCCTAACTACCAAGTGTGGGAAGATCATGTGGGAAGTAGCATCAACACCTAACGTCGTCATGACATATGGGCCACATGAAGAATCTGTCTTTATTATTCCACCGACTCGCAACGATCAGCATCAAATAATCTTCGGTCGAATGCGGAATAGACCGATTGTACAAGAAGAATCTCACGAGTCTGATGTTGGGAGAATGCAAATCCACAGATATAGCCCACAAGCTTTAAAGATTATGCAACACATGGGTTATAATTTAAAGTTGAAACAGGGCCTCAATTATAGAAAAGGCAGACGAATACCATTGCATGGTGATCCTTACTGTCAACGAATTCGTTTTGGGTTAGGGTTTACCGCATCTCTTGCAAACTCCAAACCTCTAGAGTCTGATCCTGTAATACCAGAGGCTGGTCCTTCTAAATCAACTTCTGTGGACAAAGGTAAACAAAAAGAAGAATAAGAACCAGACAACGACATGTCTGGGGGTGGTCTTCCTCGACAAAACATAGCAGCATCCAAAGCTGGGAGTATAATTCCCTCTGAGTCCGAAGATGATGCAACTATGACCATCTTCCCTGAGGACCGTACGACTCAGGTATCGGGAGCCCGAAAGACAAAGATGGCTTTCTCCTTCAATGCAGATGACCTCATTAAAATCTTCAATATATTGATGAAGGAAAACAAACTTCGGCTACCTAACATCAGATACCCTGAAAAGGCTGACAAGGTCGATGATCCAGAATATTGTCTCTTTCATCGATACATTCATCATCCCACGAAGGCATGCTATGTGCTGAAAAGAAAAATCCAGGAGTTGATTGACGCCAAAGTCATCACTTTGCGTTTATAACAAGAAGACGGTGTCTCCCCAGATGAGCAACCTTCAGGACTATCCCCACTCAGAAAATCACTCCCCAGTGAATTTTTTGGACATGGGTTCACGTCCAAACTATTTTTCTCCCAGCTGAGTTTGCCATGTCTAAGTGACCTCTGAGCAAACCTTCCAGGTTGTTGCTATCGATTAGTTCACGTCCATACTACCTCTGAACTACGTCTCTCCACTTTCTCCAGCAGGGTAAATTTATCACCACAAAAATGGCCATTTTCTATATTTCCTCTGCCCTGTTTTTCTTTATCCCCACTATATCTTACCACGTCCTCATTACCTCTGAGTAAGATATTTTCAAAACTTTTCCATCTCCACATTACCTCTGAGTGAAGTTCTACTCTTCGACTTCCTACTATCACGTTCGCATAACCCCTGATAGTGCTACTCGTTTCAGCTTATTATCTGTACTTAAGGGACGCCATGGGTAATAAGTCCACAATCCAGATGTACAAATCGACTCTTGGTTCTTTATACCCAGCAAGTACCTATGTGCAATATTTTCTCGATCGTAGATCATGTTGAGATGACCTCTGAATAGATATGTTCAGCAATCTGACATCCCAAGCAAATGCCTATGTGCAATATTTTCTCCTTCGCAACAAATTCTTGTAAAAAGCCATCATCCGTATCAAAAAATCCCGGATACGCAATGGATGATGGATCCACAAAATCCTTCTAGCGAAGCAATCCTTAGGTCTAATTGCACCAATCTCATTAGACGCTAGCCATGTTCATATTACCTCTGAGCTATCATCCCCTCAATTTCCCCAGTAGAATAATCCTTCGGTCTATCTTCATGTTGGGATAGACCACACTCAATGAATCACTCCTCAATGAGTTTTTCAGACACTAGTTCATGTTCATATTACCTCTGAACTGCTGTCATAATATTTCTCTCGGGCTGAGTTTGTCATGTTCATATTACCTCTGAACAAACCCTCCGAGTTTTGGCTATCGATTTTGATGTCCATATTACATCTGATATCGGTTATCATCTCAACTTAGCACCCGTACTTAACTCTAAGTATGCCAGTGGTGTTAGGTCCACAAAAACTGTTACGTCCATATTACCTCTGGCATGACTTGTCTTAAACTTATTACTTGCACTCTCGTGCACAAGAAATAATAGGTCCAAAAAAACAAAAAACAAAACCATGGAAATGTATAGTTCATGTCCATATTACCTCTGAACTATCCTCATTTTCCCAGCAAAGAAAGAGTCAGTCCATATTCATCTCCACAGAGTCATATTTTACCGCGGCTATATTACCTCTGGCAAGACTTGTCCCAAACCTACTACTTGCACTCTCGTGCACAAAAAGTAATGGGTCCATAAGAAAATCCCCAGCAGGATATCTTCGTCAGCCACAAAACCTGTCACCTGATTGGGCTTGTTTCGAACTTATTATTTGCACTCAACGTACGCAACAAATAATAGGTCCACTAAAGATTCCCCAGCGGGATGTCCTCAACAAACACGGTATCGTACTATGTCCATATTACCTCTAGTACGATGTCCAACGTTCGCACAAACAATCATAAAGAAATGGAGGGCCCTTGTATTACAGATTAGCCAAACCTAATAGAAATTTGGTAATGGCTCCTATCAACAGCAAATTCCTGAAGAAGTACTACACTTGATCTCCTTTGCTTAACGGAGTATGATGAAGATCTTATTCTGATGATACCACGCACAAAGGTTAGCTGGATCATATTCTATCAGATTCATATGACCTCTTAATGGATATGCTTAACTAATTTGTAAACCTATCATGTTCATATTACCTTTGATAGTGTTTGGTATATAAATTTAGTTGGATTATATTCTATCAGGTTCATATTACCTCTGAATAGATTTACATTCAGTAAAACCTTAACGAAAGTATGTCATGTTAATGATACCTCTGATATCACTTTTATCTTAGCCTATCATTTATATTCTAAAGTGATGGGTCCACAAAGTCAGAAAATGTATCTTTATTATCTCTGAGAAATTACAGGAGGAACAAAAAAGTACATCATTGGGGAGGAGCAGTTAAATCCCTGATCTATCGCACCAAAGCAGCCATCCTCTCATTCCTAGAGTTCAAAATGTTAGTGCGAGCCAGCTCCAGCCTTGCTTCGTCATTGCTCAAGAGAGAAAGAGGCGGACAGTGAATATATGCCAATTTCATGCTTCTTATTCAAAGTATTCCGGACTTAGCCAAGTCCGAAAACTTTGAAGGGGGTCTTGTAGAAGCATGAAATATGTTGGGGAATTGTACGCGTATTATACAGTCAAAACCCCCAATATACATGAAGCACGCGTAAAACAGAGCTTCAACGTTGTGTGGCGTAAAACATGAGTTCAGAGTTGCCCGCGTAAAGCAGCGCTTCAAGGTTGTTGTGGCGTAAGAGGTTGCTATGCCTCCCTACAGCGTAAAATACGTTTGTCTTTAATGCAACGTAAAGTCATACGGGGAGCTCTTCGTATTCCTCGAATGAATCTGTCAGACAGAACAGTGAACCTGACTCCTGACAAAAGTACTGCACTATGATCGAGAGGACGACTGTAATGATGATTCTGCACAGAGACCCAGACTGTCGTTTAGTGACATATCCTTGATACAAGTCATTTTTACGCATTCAAGGAATACGCTGCCTATTCTACACAGGCGGAGACGAGCTTTTACGCTCAAGATGAGACAAAATCAGACGCCACGTCAAAAGTTGTTTCTCATGCAGAGCTTGAGGCATATCTCGGCATTTAATGCACGAGATTGAGGCATATCTCTGCATTTAATGCACGAGATTTGGTTCTATCCTTTATAATTTTTTCATGACTGGGAGAGCTAAAACTAGGGCTAATACGCTTACATCACCATCCTGACATTTTACGCCAACCAGGCTATTTTCAACCATAGGAGCACGTCGTATGCTATCTCCTACGCCAACCAGGCTATTTTCAACTATAGGAGCACGCCGTATGCTATCTCCTTGAAATACGCCAACTCAGGCTATATTTGCAAAGGTACGTGATAAGGTTATTTGCCCAGAATATGCTCAAGACCTCAGTCAAGAAGGATAATTGGCTATTTTTACGTTGGTTATCTATTATTCATGCAGCCTCAAGTTTTACGCGGTATTTGGCTTTTACGCCAACAAGACAGCTATTTGACTTTTACGCCAACAAGACAGCTATTCGGCTTTTATGCCAACAAGACAGCTATTTGGCTTCTACGCCAACAAGACAATTATTTGGCTTTTATGCCAACCATCTTTACGCGAAGGGCAGTTACCTACGTGGCTTGCATGCTGTGATCTTCGAGAAGCAGTTATACGCATTACCTCATAATGGGACACGCGTCATATGCGGATTCAGGAGATCATTCAGACGTGGGTAGCAGTTATTATAACCGCCGCGTAAAGAGTGCAACTCTCTTCATAGTTTGGCTTCTACGCTGACTGGACAGTTACTGTGACCGAGCTCTATAAATAGAGACCTCCGGTCACAGAGGTCGGGGGGTGGAAAAAAAAGAGATCAAGAGATCAGAGAGAGAGAGAGCACAGACAGAGAGTAGTGATTGACGACTCTGGCAACGAGAACCCAATCCCTCCTGCAATAATTGAAGCTTCTTCTTCTTCTTCTTCTTCTTCTTCTTCTTCTACAGCACTTCTTCATCATCGTGTGGTCCAAGGGACAAAGTGATCGACCGCAGATCAGACTCCTATAGCAATATTTCCCCAGAATTATTTTTATTGTACTTAACATCCTCGTATAGGATTAATTGTACTCTTTTTTCTTGTTTGTAAACAAAAAGGTTTCGTACAAACCCTTTATTTATTTTATCTCAAACAAAATGGCGACTCGCCAGGTGAATTTCCAAAATCTATCATGTTCATAATACCTCTGATAGTGTTTTGTATACCAGGAGAGTTTAATAGCCTGAGTTTGTAAACCAAAAGAGTTTCGTACAAACCCCCTATTTGTTTTATCACCAAACAACACACACACACACACACACACACACACACACACATATATATATATATATGTGTGTGTGTGTGTGTGTGTGTGTGTGTGTGTGTGTGTGTGTGTGTGTACGTGTGTGTGTGTGTGTGTAAATAAAAAATTAAATCCTAAATTTCTTCCCCCAAACTCTTCAACTCCTTATCCTAAATCTCACTTCGGTTTGTATTTTGTAATGATTGGGGCTTGATTTCTATTTGATTATGTATTTAATATTACTCTTGTTTAAAATTATTTTAAATATCATATTAGAGCTCGATAAATTTGATCCAACCCGTGCTCAACCCGATCCTTCGGGCTTGGTCTTGGGATACATATATTGAACCCGAGGTCGGGTCGGGCTTGGGCTCTGGCTAGACTTATGATTCATCGGGTTGGACTCGGATTGAGCTCAAGCCCAACCCAACCCTCCCGAGTTTCACCCCTAAAAGACCAAAATGAGAGGGAAAGAAAAATTTTAGTCTATAACACTCAATCCCTGAGTGGGGGAGAGAGGGAATAGGGGAATAACGAAAATAAGGGAGGGAATTCGTTCTTTTTCACTTTGTAACGCTACTAATTGATGTCATATGGAGTTCATTTGACTCCATTTTTTAGCTTTGTCACGGTTATAACTATCACAAAATTATAAAAGAAAGAAAAATTACAAATTTGAAGTTTTAGTAACGGTTTACAATTTTGTAATGGTTATTACCGTTACAATATTGGCACGGTAATAATCGTTACCAATTGTACAAAAAATTATGTAACAAATTGCTTATTTTGGTGTAGTGTTATTTGCCCAAAGATTCAACCCCCTCATCTGTCACATCCCGGTCCCTTAAGGGCCGATCGTCCTCGCTTGGTCCCTACGGAACCGATCGTCCTCGCTTGGGCCCGATGTCGTGCAAGCCTAAGTTGCGCTTGCACCAGGCATAGTACCTGCACAAGACACAAGTTAGACAAAAATATACATATATAGGCACAAAATAAAATGCAGAGAACCAAAGTTGAACACATTTGATAGAAACACAAAATACTTCTTTATTGAATACTTGAAGATTTGATTATAAAGTACTTGCTTGGCTGAGTTACAAAATATGCCATAGATGGCTACATCCCTTTTTACAAACCCAAAACTGTAGTGCCCCGCTCCGCGTAGGCACTATGTACAAGTGATATCGCCTTGCTTGCTCGAACGGAAGTCTTCTCGAAGAGTTCCGACCGATGGATCAAAGTGAGTGGGCAGAACTGCATTCTCTGATTCTTGTACGACTTAATAATGAATCTGAGTTTTTGAATGCTTGTTTGCTTAAGAAGATAAGTTCATAAGAAGAATGATAGAACCGACTCAGCATGCTAAATAAGAGAACTCATATAGCTTGTCATTAAAACGAATCTGCTTGCCTGCTTGCCTAACTAGAGAACTGGAAATGCTTGTCTGAAATGAGATAGAACCATTGCTTTGTATAAGAAGAGTATAAGAAATGTGCATGCTTAGTTACACCGACACAGCTATTAAACGAACCCTTGCTATGCTAAAAAGATAAGTAAAAGGATCGCTTGAATAAGTCCCTTTGAAAACATGCTAAGAAAGAGATAGATATTGCATGCTGGATATGAAGTCGAAATCGTGCTTGCCATTATATGTTTTGCTTGTCTGTTTTGCTATATCGAACTATTATAAGTCTCAACTGTACAAGAAGTGACTAATAGTGCGCCCTGATGTTCCGTTCCTTCGGGATCTAGGGGGTGTGCTATTAGATATGTGAAAAGATGTGTTTGCTTGAATGAATGAAAAGAGAAGAGTCTAATAGTCCGCCCTGATAATCCGTTCCTTCGGGTTCTAGAGGGTATGGCTATTAAATTGTTAAATTCTAGTGAATGTGAATGTTAATGCATATTAATAAATTTTGCTTGTCATGCATTGGTCTCGGACAACTTGTGCACAAGGTAATAGTCTCTCGATTGATTCCTGGGGCACTGGAAATCGGTCGGTCCGGAAGGGATTGTGAGAGCACCATGATGTTCCGTTCCGAAAGGATCTAGGGGGTATTATTGTCCATCAATGGGGCAACTCATGGACCGTCATGTAGATAGGGCGCATGCTAGGTTTACCTTCTTACATACCTATCATTTGTTGACACCAAAAGATTGATTCATAAGTTTATCCATATTGTGGCTAACTTGTGTGTCTGCTGCAGGGATAATCGTTCGATAATGGGGTAAGAAATACATGTGTATACATATAGCTTGCTCGTTCATTGAAATATGCATCATAGAGTTTATTTCATAGTGCTTCATGCATTCGCATCGGTCGGACAATGACTATTAGTGCAGAGCTGAACCTTGGTCACAGCTACTAATAGCATCAGAATGTGAGTCATTGGTTAGCTGGATTACTGCTACCGATCATGAGTTTCTCGGGGACCAAAATTATATAGATATTTCTTCTTGTATGCTTGAAAGTATGATATTTCACTTAATGTTTGCTTTGAATTGAGATGATCAGTCCACTAGAGAACTTTGCCCAAAGAGTTAGATTTTGATGCACAATACATGTTGTGCACTGCACGATAGAACACTGCCCCGATCGTATGCTTATTGTTTGAATATGTTAAACTATTTCCAACTATGTTTTCAAAAGATGTAATCTGACTATGTCCTGAGCTGCATGAAATGAACTTAGGTAAAAGTAGCAAGATCACTAGTAATGAAATATTTTGTCATATGCTTCCTTAGTGTGGGTTTCAGGGGGTGTAGCTTCTGTTCAGTTGTTTATACTCACCAGTACTTATAAAAGTGCGGACCCACCAACAGTTTGCTTGTTCTCATGTGCTTGTTTGTCCGAGGAAGCGATAGCCGTGCCTCAACCCAAGGAACCAGAAATATATAGTCGATGCCTTGAGCCGTATCGAGTTTGAGCTACTTTTATATAGAGGGATATAATGTATGGAACGGTGTCATTGTAATTGAGAGAAAGAGTGCTTGAGCGATCTGTAACCTCGGCAATGCGCCGCTTGTAACACTTTCGATTATCAATAAAGAGCATATTTTCATATGCCTTTGTGTTCTTTACTTTTCTGCAATGTGTGTGCTGCTGCTTCAGTATTGAATAGGTTACTTGCCCTTATTCAAAGCTTTGGCCTTGTGCAAGTGCACTTTAGGCTTTCACGGCATCACGCCCATGAGAGGACGATCGGTTCCGTAGGGACCAAAGCAAGGACAAACGGCCCTACGGGACTGGGGCGTGACATAATGGTATCAGAGCAACTTGATTCTTTGCCCATTTTGTTGCCTCCGACTCTGGGATGTGCTCGTGTGCTGCAATGAACGTTCCATATAATAAGTCCATAGATATTCTCAAAGATGCGCACAAAAGTTTTCTGGATTTGATTTGTTGCTTGAGAGTTGTGCCTTTGTGCTTGTGATTTGCTTGTGTTTTGATTGAGGATGGTGAGGGATGAAGACTATCGATGCTCTGTATTTCGTGAGTTTCTCCTTGAGTTTCGAGGACGAAACTCTTTATTGGTGGGTAAATATGTAGTGCTCCGCTCCGCATAGGCACTATGTACAAGTGATATCGCCTTGCTTGCTCGAACGAAAGTCTTCTCGAAGAGTTCCCGACCGATTGATCAAAGTGAGTGTATAGAACTACATTCTCTGATTCTTGCACGACTTAACAATGATTCTGAGTTTTTGAATGCTTGTTTGCTTAAGAAGATAAGTTCATAAGAAGAATGATATAACCGACTCAGCATGCTAAATAAAAGAACTCACATAGCTTGTCATTAAAACGAATCTGCTTGCTTGCTTGCCTAACTAGAGAACTGGAATGCTTGTCTAAAATGAGATAGAACTATTGCTTTGCATAAGAAGAGTATAAGAAATATGCATGCTTAGTTACACCGACACATCTATCAAACGAACCCTTACTATGTTAAAAAGATAAGTAAAAGGATCGCTTGAATAAGTCCCTTTGAAAATATGCTAAGAAAGAGATAGATATTGCATGCTAGATATGAAGTTAAAACCGTGCTTGCCATTATATGTTTTGCTTGTTTGTTTTGCTATATCAAACTGTTATAAGTCTGAACTGTACAAGAAGTGACTAATAGTGCGCCCTGATGTTCCGTTCCTTCGGGATCTAGGGGGGTGTGCTATTAGATATGTGAAAAGATGTGTTTGTTTGAATGAATAAAAGGAGAAGAGTCTAATAGTCCGTCCTGATGTTCCGTTCCTTCGGGTTCTAAGGGAGTGCGGCTATGAGATTGTTAAATGCTTGTGAATATGAATGTTAATGCATATTAATAAATGTTGCTTGTCATGCATTGGTCTCGGACAACTTGTGCACAAGGTAATAGTCTCTCGATCGATTCTTGTGGCACTGGGAATCGGTCGGTCCGGAAGGGATTGTAAGAGAACCCTGATGTTCGGTTCCGAAAGGATCTAGAGGGTATTATTGTCCATCAATGGGGCAACTCATGGACCGTCATATAGATAGGGCGCATGCTAGGTTTACCTTCTTGCGTACCTATCATTTGTTGACACCAAAAGATTGATTCATAAGTTTTATATGCATATTGTAGCTAACTTGTGTGTCTGCTGCAGGGATAACCGTTCGGCAATGGGATAAGAAATACATGTGTATACATATAGCTTGCTCGTTCATTGAAATATGCATCATAGAGTTTATTTGATAGTCCTTCATGCATTCGTATCGGTCGGACAATGACTATTAGTGCAGAGCTGAACCTTGGTCACAGCTGCTAATAGCATCAGAATGTGAGTCATTGGTTAGCTGGATTACCGCTACCGATCCTGAGTTTCTCGGGGACCAAAATCATATAGATATTTCTGCTTGTATGCTTGAAAGTATGATAGTCCACTTAATGTTTGCTTTGAATTGAGATGATCAGTCCACTAGAGAACTTTGCCCAAAGAGTTAGATTTTGATGCACAATACATGCTGCGCACTGTACGATAGAAAACTGCCCCGATCGTATGCTTATTGTTTGAATATGTCAAACTATTTCCAACTATGTTTTCAAAAGATGTAATCTAACTATAGTCCTGAGCTGCATGAAATGAACTTAGGTAAAAGTAGCAAGATCACTAGTAATAAAATATTGTGCCACATGCTTACTTAGTGTGGGTTTCAGGGGGTGTAGCTTCTGTTCAGTTATTTATACTCACCAGTACTTATAAAAGTGCTGACCCACCAACAGTTTGCTTGTTCTCAGGTGCTTGTTTGTCCGAGGAAGCGATAGTCGTGCCTCATCCCAAGGAACCAGAAATCTGGAGTCGATGCCTTGAGCCGTATCGAGTTTGAGCTGATTCTGTATAGAGGGATATAATGTATGGAACGGTATCATTGTAATCGAGAGAAAGAGTGCTTGAGCGATATGTAACCTAGGCCATGCGCCGCTTGTAACACTTTCGATTATCAATAAAGAGCATGTTTTCATATGCCTTTGTGTTCTTTACTTTTCTGCAATATGTGTGCCGCTGCTTCAGTATTGAATAGCTTAATTGCCCTTGTTTAAATCTTTGGCCTAGTGCAAGCGCAATTTAGGCTTGCACGGCATCACGCCCGTGCGAGGACGATCAGTTCCGTAGGGACCAAAGCGAGGACGAACGGCCCTACGGGACTGGGGCGTGACAAAAGCTAGCCACAACGCCCATACATTATGTCCTTATAGTAGGACCCAAAATCAAAACAACAAGCAGAAGAAGAGCTTGCACACTGGAGAGGAAAGCTAAGGAAGTAGCAGGAGCACGGTTCCGCTGGATGGATGCGCTAACACTGGTTCAAAATGCTCGCCAAGCTCTCGCTACCAGAACCTGAAAATTTTGCCCACAAACGTGGGTCAGTACTATAACATGTACTGGTGAGCGGCCGTGGCCAGATTCACCTAGAAATTCATACTAAGTAAACATGTGAAGCTAGCAATAATAGGTGATCTTTCTAGTTGTCTAGTTTTTTTTAATAATTCACACCAATGTTCCTCCTTCTTGTGCTCCTTGCTTCTCTAAGCTCCAAGGCTCTTCTAATAGTGAAAGTGAGAGGGAATGTAAGTGAATTGAGAGAAAAATTGATGAAGGAAATGTGGAAAATTGGGATATAGAATTTGGATCTAAAAAAATGAGAGCAAATGAAGAGGAGAGAGAGAGAACCTTATAGTGGCTGGCCCCTCTATCCCCATTCCCAAGCAATGTCTAATGTCTAGGATGCCCCTACTTGTTAGTTATGGATAGGATTAAGGTTGGACAATTTTGGAAAGCCTCTAGTTAATTCTAATTAGCCTAATTCTCCCTAATTAATAAGTGGGAAGGGCTAATGGCTTTGGTCCAAGTTGGGTTCACTAGTTGTCATGACAATTCTAGTTGGGCCTACAAGTGTCAAGTCTAATTAATAGGCTAGGTCTCTAACTAAAAATTAATGGTACAAGGCTCTAAATAAATATATGTCGCTCTAATAAATAAAAACTAACACAACCATTAAATAATATTTTAGCACTCTAATATTAATATAATATTCCCAAAATTAAATCACTAGGCCAAATTATCAAACTACCTCTAATTAAAAAAGTAAGAGTGACGCTGTCGGAAGAGGAAAATGAAGCAGCGTGTATGGCACGGGATCGTTGCTATTGCAACCATCTGTTTACTCCAAATCTCCTCCTCCAGCACCACTTGCATCATCACAGCCGGGTATCGGTGGCGATCAGTCTAGCCCTCTCAGTCTGGAGCAGGTCATACAGATTCTGCATGACTTACAGAGGTAGATGACACAGCTAACCAAGTCTCGTCCTCCTACCACTGCTTCGGCTGTTGCTACCACTCCTGCTCCTCCTCTAGCTGCTGCATCTCCTTCTTCGGCTTCTGCTCCGGCTGCTATTGATCCTCGGGAGTTACAATGCATCATCAACACAGTGATGATGCAGGACATGGCGAGTCGACATCCGCCGCCGCCGCCACCCCACCTTCGAGTTGACTATTTTTGGTTTTTTTTGATTTGTTGTATGTGTGACAGTTTTGTTAATTTGTGTATCCGTTGACTTGAGTACATTGTACGGTGATGGATAGTTTGTACATGTTTCGATTTGACTTGTGTATATATCTAGTCTAGTCCTCTGATTTATGTGTAGGTGTTCATTTCTATTATATATTTGTATTGTGGCAGTTTCTATTATATATTTGTATTGTGGCGGTTTCTATTATATAGTTGTATTGTGGTAGGTATTATGGTTGCAGAAAAAATTAAAACTAGAAAAAATATCATTATTAGCGACGGATCAGTGACGGTAAACTAAAAAAAAAATTAGGTTAGCAACAACTTAGCGACGAAAATCTAAAAATTCTCAGGCTAGCGACGGATTAACGACGAAAATCTGAAAAAAAAAAATCGTCACTAACGTGCTGTGTGTACCATAAAAGTGCCAAACATGTATCAGAAATTGTCGCTAATTTTGTCACTAAATTGTCGCTAGCAGCGACGACTTAGCGACGGACTATCCGTCTGTAACCTTCTAAAAAATTTGGTAAAAATGGACTCACAGTATCCCTCGCGAATCCGTCACTAAATCATCATGAGGGATAGCGACGAAAAATATACATCGTTATTTTGTCGCTACTTCTAGCGACGGATATTTGGCAGCGACATATAATCTAGTGATGCCACAATTCAGTCGCTAATCCGTCGCTAAATGTAAATAGCGACGGATATAGGCATTAAGTCAGCATTTTTGTAGTGATTTCATGCAATGTAATGTTGATTATTAATAATTAAACAGACATTTATTTATCATTTACATTGTATATATGCTTATACTTGTTACTTTCACTATGTAATAAAAAAGTTCATTGGAACATAAACAAAATTTTGGGATGCCACGAGAGGGACACAGATGAGACTCAAACCCTAACGAGTTTTGTTCCTAGAATATTAGTTCCTAGTTGAAGAGACTCACCAAAATGGAGACTGTTTCAAATAATTGAGATCAGTACACTCTATATTTTTGAACTCATGATATAATTATGGGTCTGACTGATCTCATTGAATCATTGATGTAATGTTAATGAACATCGTAGCTAACTAGTTTATAGGTGCTCGTTTGTTGATTAAGCTCGTATATATATGTATTCAATATTAATTAAAATGTAAATGAGGAATTTCTATCTCGTTAGTAGCGTTATATATTCTACGTGAAGCTCACAACACCTTGTGATGATGCAACTGCACTTAGGGTCCGTTTGGTTCACTGCAATGTAAGCGTAATCGTAATAAAATCGAATGGAAAAAAAAATGCATTCGATTCCATTACGATTATATTGCAGTGCTTAATTTGATACCTTTGGGACATGATTACTGGACATGATCAATTCCAGACCCTTCAGTACTTCACTAGTTTATCTTATGCTATATATTAATTGTTTCTTGTTAAATTGATAGTAGTGTTAGGATTGACTTATATTAAAAATCTTAATAATAATAGGATTGGAGCAAAATCATATTCCTACATAGTCAATGGATTCTAAATATAGAAACGCATGTCATGTCTACTTAGGATTGGATTTATATGTATGACTATGTTCGAAACACACATGACATGCTAAATAAAGGCACCTGAGCGTTCTTGTTTAATAGAATTAGTTGTCGTCAAGGAAATGTGTTGCAAGTGTAGCCAACAATAGGTTGAAAAAGAAAGAAAGAAAGAAAGAAAGAAAGAAGAAATTGAGTTTCTCATATATTTTTGGATATAATATATGCCAATTTTTTCTGGTAGTTGGAATTACGAAGTTATAACGATCATGTAAAGCCTTATAAACTTATTTAATATTGATTTCGTTTTTTTCTTCTTCTTTTTTTATCAAATAGGATTTTCACTTAATTCTTACGTCTTTGTCTTGAATTGTATCATGATCTTTATTTTTCTGCATAAGTCGATCATCGTGCTAATAGTTTTCGCTTTTATTCCTAACGAGTAGTTATAGCTCGTTGTCATTGTTACAAAACTGACGCATAAATATATACAGAGATCGAGCAACAACATTGGATGATCAAATGATACTTACCAAGTGATACAACATGTATCCCTTCCCTAAAGCATAAGGTACTGTTAGTGAAAGAGTACAATAATGCTAAGTTTACTACCAAATGCTTACAACCTTCTTACAACCCTCTCACCCCCTCCCCTACTATATGGGCTACTTTCGGTCCCACCTTTCTCCCAATAAACGATCGCCACGTGACGTTCCGGTCACATGACGACCATCCGGACAGCCATCAGATCCCACCTCTCATTCCTCCTCCAATGGACGGCCGTCACCTGGGAGCCACGTGACGGTTGTAAGAGGATTGTAGGCATTTGGTTGTAGTCATAGCATAGCCCAAAAGAGTAAGCTACTATTGGTACAACATCAATTGGTCCTCTTGGTTAGGGTTCCAAAGGCTCTGAGTAGACATCAAGTTCAGCTATGGAAAGTTCAATCTTCTTCTTCAATTCAGAACCGTTCATCTCATCATCAGTCTTGAACCAAATACAAAACACCAATAGCAAAAAAGTCAAGAGCTGAAGATTCAAAACGCATACCACTAAGACAAGATATATAGAGATATTTCAATATTTACATAAAACACAAGAGCTCAATAGTCCAAAAATCAACAGTCCAATCGATAATGAGATTTGCGACACTGTTTTTATTTTTTTGCTTCTATCATGACCTCAACAGCCATACAACCATAAATAGTTATAATTCAAGAGGTCGTGTGAATATCCTAAAAATGAATTCAGATAACGCGCCGATAACGAGAAAGAAGAAGAACACTTACTCTATCAGGAATATATGTAAACTAGTAAGCTATCTCGAATAATCGTCTAGACTTATTATTCAACTAAAAAGTCGTCTTGTCACAACGACATATTAGTTTATCTAATAATGTTATTCATCCCTTGAAAGTGTTCATCCAAACCATCCCTCCTTATGCGCTGCTGACGTGGCGGTTAATATGGCAGCTAACATGACAAATTCTAAAAATAAAAATAATTAACATAAATATTAACATTAAAAAATTGAATAATTAATTTTTTGGGGTTAAAATTTAACATGTCAATTGTCATGTTAGATGTCACATAATACTATTTAAAATGTTATATCAGTTGTCACATAAGAAAAAATGATTTGGAGGACACGTTAAAGGCACGAATAGCATAACTCTTAGTTTATCTATCATTAGAGGAGCTCTTAGACAAAAAGTCCAATGAAAGTTAAAAAATAATAATAATAATAAATTAAAATTCACTAAGATAAGTTTTATTATTGATGGCGGAGGGAGTAGATATTTAGATGAGACTTCCACTTGAGTTTCTATATTCATTGTGGCTAATAAAAAAAAATACACATAAATTCGCTTACATAAATATATAACATAATTGAGTATTACAAACTTGACACATTTTATGAAGATGTATATGGACATGTAAATTGTGTTCTCAGTAAACAAATAAAGTTTTGGATTTGCTATTCATAGAGTATAAATATTTTAACATGCGAAATATATATTAAAAAAAACAATGAGAAAAAAAAATTATATCTTAAATTGGCAAAACATTTTAGAGTGGGATTTTTTTTTCATATTAGTCCCTTAGATGTATCTATTTCCTACACAGATTCCTCCAATCTTGTAATATATTTGTAGTCCCCAAATCTTATCACTTAAGTTTTAACATGGAACTTTTATGTTCCAAAAATGTCCTTCTTTACATATCAAAATATGTTTAAATTAATTAGGAATAAACATGTGAACTACACACATTTCCACTAATATAATTACTAACAACTAATAATTATACATTTTCATCTACAATAAATGTTTATCATCTCAAAAATAAATTTACTTAAAAATATTTTATATTATTTTTAATTAGATTTGTTATGTAAATATATAATTTAAAAGGAGGGAGAAAACACAAATAAAAGATATGTGCAACGTACATGCACGACTTCTAGTACTAATAATGGAGCTATTGATCCAAACAGTCAACTCATCAATAAGAAAATTAATAATATACCAGCTTAAATAGAAAATATTTAATAATTTCGACTTTCCCTCTTTTATATATGTTCTCTTTTCTTGTTTTTCCTTGTTGCTCACCAATGAATGAAAGGAAAACATAGTAGTGTTAGTTAAAGTAGGAAAAAGGGAAAAAAAATTATCGAAGAAATTAATATAGAAAATTGAATATTGAGGTGCAGGATCGGTCCAGTGCTTTTGGATGCCCAAACAAAAATCAATTAGTGTCCCTCCAAAAATTATATATGTAAAAATTAAAAAAATAAGGCCAAGGGACTTTTAAAACCGATGTCCTTCGACATAGGAGGTATAATTGAAAACAAATTTTGCTAAATAAGTCATTATATTATGTTATATAAGTTATATATATATATATATATATATATATATATATATAATCTAACAGAAAATTTGTTGTACAGAAAACATTTTTAAACAAATTAACTAAAACGTAATAATTTGTTAAAATTTTGAAATCACAAAATCTTTCGCCTTCTCTGATGACGAAAATATGAAATAATATTTTATTTTTTTATTTGTCAAATTTTTGCCAACTGGGTATCCAAATTTTCGCCAACCAAGTGGGCGAAAATCTGACAATGAATTTTTTTTTTTTTTTTTGGGTTTGTTTTGGTTTGTTTTTTATATTTTTTTTGTGTTGATTTTCTTGGATAGTTGGGTTTGGTTTTTTTTTTGTTAGTTTTATAAATAATTAAGCAATAGATTTTCTAACGACAATTTAAAATTAACTAAAATATTTTTTTAAATATTAATACCACATCTATTATCATTCAAAATATAATTTTAGAAATAGCAACCGTTTGATTATTATCTACTAATTTGTTATTATGTATACTAATATAATTTTAAAAATATAATTATTATCTATAGTAATTTGTTATTATCTAACTAAGCATATATTCAAAATTTAAAACATATATTTATGAGAAATTATAATTAAAATAGATATAATAATTTAACAAATAACAAACTAATTATTTATTATCTATATAATTAATTATTTTAAATAAATTTTGTGTACAAATAATAATAAATTATCTTTTAGTGATATGAAAGAAAATATAATATTGATAATAATATTAATCAATAGATTTTGTTATCATTCATATTAGTATAGATAATAACAAATTAGTATAGATAATAAAAAATTCGAAAATAAAATTACCGAAAGTAAAATTTGAAGGTCAAAACATCATTTTTTTTGCGATTCTAAAAAATTTCGAAGTCCGTCAAACGGTGAAACGGATTAATCACGTAGTACTTTCGATACGGTCATTTTGGCACAAACTGGACCTTGTTTCGATCTCTCAGTCAAAAGTTATAATACTTTAAAGTTTTAAATTTTATATTTTTATCTCTAACATGTGCGTCTTGCTTCGGATGAAAATTTTTTCTACACGAATTGTGTTACTCTCGTCGAAAACATACAAATCGATCTATCGTTTGATGAAAAACGATTTAGAAACAAATAGTTATGGCGGCTCGAAGTCTGCTCGACGACAGGCGTAATATTCTTACGACAAATTTTTATTTTTATTTTTGTTGTTCAATGATAGCATATTTTATTTTGGATGTTAAATTTTATTCTTTTCTAATTTATTTAAAAAAATTATTGCTACAACAACTTTAAAAAAAAACTAAACTTAAATAATACTAAACAAACCAGAAAAAAAAACCAAATCCAATTATCCAAAAAAAATCATCACAAAAAAAAAATCAAAAAAAAAAACTGTCAGATATTCGCGAAAAATTTGACAAAACCAAACCGAGTTGGTGAAAATTTGACAAATATTAAAAAAATACAGATTTTTGCCATCAGAGATGGCGAAACCTTTCGTGATTTCAGATTTTTTAAAAATTGTTTCGTTTTAGTTTATTTGTTTAAAAATATTTTCTGTACAATAAATTTTTTGATAATCTAACCTAAGCTTCCTCTCCCCCTCATGTCCTGTAGTCCTACCACTGGGCTACTCCCTAAGAGACTAATATATATATATATATATATATATATATATATATATATATATAGAGAGAGAGAGAGAGAGAGAGAGAGAGAATAAGGGAGGTGAGATGGCACCTCACTCTAAAATCAATGGTGGCGGTAACGTGGCACAATCTCAACCACACATTTCATAATTGACAATTTGCACTTAACCCCCTCTCCTCGTTTGTGTGGTTGAGATTGTGTCACGTCACCGCCATCTTTGTTTTTAGGGTGAGGTGCTATCTCACCTTCCTTATTCTCTCTCTCTCTCTCTCTCTCTATATATATATATATATATATATATTTTTTTTTTTTTTTTTTGATGTTTCTCAGATTTGTTTTGGGTAGGAGCCAATCTTGTTCGAGTGGAATATCATAAAGAAGATGACCAGAGAAATGGGCAAGTATATAGGGATGAAAACTAGTATTTTTTCTACTATGAATGTTATTTGCTAGGATTTACTTAAGTTTGAATAGTGTATACAAAAGCTTCTAAGTAAAGGTATTTTATAATTTAAGAAACTTTTAGGTAGAAAAATAATTTTGAAGGGTTTATGTAAAAACAAGACAATAGGGACCTGTATGCAGAAAGCTCCTTTAAATTTCTATATCAGAATCATTATTCTTATATTTCTGTAAGGTTGACTCAGAGTCCTAGGATTTGAATACACAAAATCTGAACAAGTGGGCTATTAATTAATTGTCATATATTGCCTAAAATATAATTTTGTAGGCTTGACTCAGAGCCCTAGGATTTGAATACACAAAATCTTGGCCACTGAACAAGGTTTGTGGAGAATTATTGCCATGGAGCCCCTCTTTTTTTCTTTTTTTGCTTTCCAATTTCCTCTGAATGAGTTGATATTTGTTAATATATGCAGTAAAAATGTTTATTAATTATGCTATAAATTAAAAAAAAAAATCCAAAAAATATGTTAAAATTTTCCTACACACTCATCCTGGTTTGATCTCTGTTCCCAAGAAAGATGAAGAGGCATGCCACGTAGATTTTTGATGCCAAGTAGCGCATGCACAAATCTTTATTATTATAAAGAGACTTGAAAGTGATTCAAAAAAATGACCAGTATAAATGTATAACACTCACATAAAAAAAAAAAAAAAAAATTCTTCTAACTACATGAACATATATCGAAATCCTATAAACATATATATAACAAATCTTAATTAAAATATATTCAATACTCAAATCATATTTAAACTACATATATATATATATATATATATATATATATATATATATATATATATATATATGTCGAAAGCTTTATAAACATATATATATATAATTTAATTAAATATATTTAAATTATATTTAAATTTTTTTAATATAATTTAAATTTTTATTTAATTTTACAATAATATTATACAAATTCTTTTTCTAACGTGTATCTCAAGTGAACATGATTAATATTTTATACGTTGCACTAAGTGATTTTTGTTGCAGTTATTAAAAATGGATAAAAAAAACAGAAAATTTACTACAGATGCCAAACTTCATAGAAAATGGCCAGAACGGAAAATGTTTTAAAAAAAATTGCAAAAGAGGAACCTTTTGCGCCGACGATTTGCAAGACGGTCTGGCGAAATCATGCAATTCCAAATTATCGTCGGGTAATTAAACACGGGGAGAAAGCGGCTTAGCCGGCACCGAAAAAATAAATATGCATGGTTTCCGCCAGACTGTCCTGGTCCAATTTTTGCCGGATCGTCTGACGGAAGAGTTCTTCTTTTACAATTTTTCAAAGTCAAATATATGAGAGAGAGAGAGAGAGAGAGAGAGAGAGAGAGAATGAATGGCACCTCAACAATTAAATTGTGCAGAAGCCTTCCTGAGAGAGAAGCAACATTGGCACTCATGATCTTGAGGCTGAGAGAGTCGAAGAGCTTGGAGAGCTTGACCATGGAGTCTCTCCTGTTGCTGCTGCTGCAACTGTAGCTTATAATCAAAGCCCTTTCCCCCACTTCAAACACTCTAAGCTGCAACAAACCAAAAAAAAAAAAAAAATCAAATTAATCTTCATTAATTTGACAATATAATTGCATCCATCAAAGACTAGTTGGCTCCAGTTAATTACTAGTTGGATGGAAGGCTCTCCAGATGACTCGGGAGATGGCGGCGGCGAGCTGCTCGCGGTGCTCCTCTTAGTCCTTTTTTTGCTGTTGGTGGTGCCATGCACGAAGGATTGGTCGTTGTCGATATCGCTGAAGGGAGACTTGCCGTCCCTCCGCAGCTCCAGCTCCGCCACCTCCGCGAGCAACCTCCTCTCCTCCTCCTGGAGCTCCTCAATGTAGGTTATCGCGTCCTCGATGATGGATGCCTTGTCCATCTAACGAGGACAAAATCGACCATTATATAGTTTTGGTGCAGCGGCAGGAACTTTAACAATAATAGTATCGTTACCTTGGTGATATTAGGAACTACGCTTCGAAGTCCGTAGAGCCTCTCGTTCATCCTCCTCCGCCGGTTTCTCTCCATCACAATGTTCTTGGCATGGGAAGAGCTGGTCGTGGTCGTGGTCGTGGTAGTGGTAGTGGTCGAGGTCGAGGTCGAGGTCGAGCTGGGCGCCATGTCGGAGGAGTTGGTGCCCGGGGTGGAGCCCGAGCAGCTGCGGGGAGAGCCTGCCCGGTCCCCTTGGTCCGAGCCGCTGCCACCGTCGCCGCCGCCGTCGCAGAAGCCGACGACGTCGAAAACATCATCCAAGTCCCAACTGTTCCATTGGAGAGACTTATTGTGAGGAAAAATTTATTTTTTTGCGTAATTATTAAGCAACAAAATGGTATCAATAAGAGTGTGTCTGTGTATATATACATAAATACATAGCTTAAGTACCTCTCAAGTTCTTCGTTCCCTAAGAAAATCCTAGTGGCAGCCATGGCAACTTTCTGAACTCTTTTGATCAATGCCAAATATATATATATAAGTCTATGACACCATCTACTACTTTAATAATCTAAATCTTCTATAATATATTAAATTATCACACAGATCAATATCATTATAACAAAGACTAATTGGAGTTTAGATCCTGTACTTTATACCAGCTTAGAATTTAAGTCCTGACGTATCCAATTGAAAATTTTAGATCCTGGATATTTATTGAAACAAATAATAATAAATCTAGGGTCTAAACCAGTGTTTTAAAAACCGGACCGGACTGGCCGGTTCAACCGGTTAAACCTTGAACGTACCGGTAGCTTTTCCGGTCGAGTTAGTATTGACCCATTGTTTTTTTTTTTTCAAAATCGATTAAAAATGTATGTTTTTTGTAAAAATCAGTGTATAGAAGGGACTGAACTTATACCACTTAGATTTATTCAGTGGTTGAACCACCTTGTTGAACCGATTTGACCCGATCCAGTGTTTTGTCAGGATCGATATCCGGTCCGATTTTTAGAACACTTGTCTAAACTTTATATTTGGACAGGCTTAAACTCTAAGCTGGTATAAAATCCAGAATCTAAACTCTAATTAGCCCTTATAATATTATATAATTTTTTTCATGATAAAGTTTCATCAGATTTAGTAGAGATTGGTGAGCCCAAGAGGAGACATGAGCCATCATTCAATAGAGAAAGAAAGTTCGGAAAGCCTGCCAACCACTAAACAAAATTCAAAAAATCCAATTGAGGAGCATTAATGGGACCATTCGAAAACGTTTGGACACTGGTTTCACCTCCATCTTATTCATGGCGTCATCCTCAATTCGGATAAAGCGCATAATATATTCGAATTTTATCTCCAATTCTTCTTGTTGTACATATCGGTAGAGAATCATTCGTAGCTGATAGAGAATTTGGAGATAATAACTCCCACCATAGACAATAACCTCTTCTTCCAGCTTCGGTTGAAGCTTAATCAGTTATTTGAACTGGAACAGATATGGTCTTTTCGTCTTCAAATTCTAGGTCCATTAATATTTGACGAGATACGCTTATGACATGTTCACATCATCTTTGTACTGTTTTTCAAGATACTCGCAGATGTTCTATAGTATTGTCCTTCTTACTATAGGACTCGGCCAATGAATCCTACAAAGGAATTCAGGATCAGCAACTTGCATAGCTAGTTAGCCCTTTTCTACTTCTGCAGAGCGGTGATCGCATGAGAAACTGCTTGTGCATTACTTGTTTCTAGGATTGCCGGCTCTGCATCGCTCATGATGTATTCCACGTTGACGCACTGGCCAATTTTTCTCTTCCAATTGTTCTAGTGCTCTACATCAAACTTTTTCAGTTTGTGAAAGCTGGTATCCAACAGACTTGTACGCTAAGTCCGTCATAGAAATTTGTAGAGATTCTTTGAACTTGAAGGATCGAAATATCTTGCTTTGAGTTTGTTGTTGATATTCACGAAATTTCGTACAAGTCGTTGATGATAATTTTCGCAGAAGAGCAAAGATGTGTGTACCGAGTCACTACTAAAATATAGAGAAATAGCGACGGAATAATGGCGACGGTCTGAATTCGTCGCCTATTAGCGACGTCAAAGCGACGATTAAACGACCAATCGCGACCATTTGTGAATGAAAAGTTTTTCGTCGCCGGGAGGTCGCCGAACAGTTGCTATGTCGTCATCAGTTTGCGCGGTCAACCGCTGGAACAAGGCGGGTAAACAAGGTGACGGTTATGCGACGTTAGTTCTCTGCGTGGCGACAAAAACTGACGTCGAGTAAGGCACGCCAAGTAGGCGACGGATGTTGATGTCGTTGTTCCGTCGCCTAGTACTGTGCCCTAATTACATAAATTAGGCAGCCGATCAAAAATTTTATTTCGATCAACCCCGCCCTCTCTCTCTCTCTCTCTCTCTCTCTCTCTCTCTCTTCGTTCCCCTCCTGCCCGCTCCTCCCCTCTCCGGCGTGCTCCTCTTTCCAGTGTGATCCCTTTCTCTCTCTCCGCCTCCCATATCCCATTGTAAGTTATCGATCCCCATTTTGGTTGACTGAGTGGTGTTTTTTGAAGAACTAGTTGAGGTGTCTGTAGTTTACTGAAGGAACACCTAACACTCGAAAGTCAGGTGCCGTGCGACAGTTTTCGTGTCTCGTCTGTGTTGGTGACACGTATTAGATATGGCACAGTCATACTCCAAAGCTTTTTGGTTGACTGGTGTTTTTAAGAACTAATGGAGTGCCTGTAGTTACTGAAGGAACACCTAACACTCGAAAGTCGGTATCTTGCTACAGTGTCCGTGTCTCGTTTGTGTTGGTGACACGTACTGGACACTCTCCATGATGAGTGCTAAGAAAAGATTTTACCATCGAATGTGTGTTAGAATTCATCCTAATAAGGTGATTTATGATAATATGAACATTCTCCATAACAGTTTTTTTCCTGTATGCATAGAAAATATAAATTTATTGGATTTAAGAATTTATAAATTTGAGTTTGTGGTTCTGTGACATATACTTATGGCACCTCTTGTCCGATATGCTTGAAAGCATATACATAGAATCGTCAACTGTCCTAAGAAATTTTAAAATTGGTCTTTACGACCTTGGGGGCTAACTTCATTAAGAAGCTGAGATAATCCCTAGAGATGACATATCCCTCCTCCAAATATATCCCTCACATATGTCATTCATCACATGATCCTCCTCTCAATATGTCCTTTCCCTCGGTAATGATGATACCATAACCCATCACTATATTTTATATTATGAGCTGGTGTCTTTGCATTACATTATGTGGGTTCACATTAATTCTGTTATATCCTCCAGACACTATATTTGATAAGAACATACACTACACTGATGTACAGAACTTAGATGGTTCACAATAATGTATGCTAGAATAAATTTTGGGTAGTGTTCTGAGCCATCGATATCCGAATTTATGTCGATATTATGTGGAAAGGCATCATAATAAACAAATATCGATGTTGTAACTTTTATGGAGGTGATGGAGAATGCAAAAACTCCTCAACAGGTGACACAAATCTCCATATTGAATAGACCAGCAAAAAAAGTTCTTCATAGGTGATGGGTCAAATCAGATTTCTGTCAATATGATTCCTATTGAGAGGATTCTGGCATGACCTACCAGCTATGAAAAACTTTTTTCGTCTAATTTGTTCAATGTGAAGCTATGTTTCACCTGTTTTATGTTGACGATGAGTTGGATGAAGCTCATCGATACGTATTGTTAAATTATGACATACAAGAAGTGAAAGATTTGGAGATGTAAGTAACTAGACTTTGACAATTATCTCTAATAATGTCAATGAAATATACTAACTCATTTTTATTCTATCTCTCAGTGTATTTAGAGATGAAGTTAAAATGAGGACACCCAATATTAATGAGGAGGAACTTCAAAGAGAGGTTGATTGTAACTTTACGTCCTAGTTTAGCAAATACGTAGACAACTTAGATAATATGTTAAATAAATTGTCGCTACCATTTATGCATATGTTTCTAATAACATGTCTATTATTGATGTGTGTTTACAGGTTTTCTTGCCTAAAACAACACTCGTAAATGAGAGCCTTCGTTATTTGGCATTGGGACCGATTAAGGAAGCAAGGACTTGGCTAGGCTAGTCATTAATGGCTTCAAGTTTAAAGCAACTCAAAATCTTATAAATAATAAATTTCTTACTGACGGCTTGAATACAAAGAATTCTGGTATTTGTATAAGAGAGACCATCTACGGTGATGAGCCAAACTTTGATTATTATGGTGTACTTCGGGATATTGTAGAGTTACAATATCCGACCCCATATGACATGAATATTGTGATGTTCAAATGTGATTGGTTCGACACAACACAAAATCAAGGATGGAAAATTAATAAATAATTTGGATTTGTCGATATAAACCATCGCAGGAGATAATGAGGGGCCGACTAGTTGATAGCAAGTCAAGATGTTCAAGTCTACTATATAAGTTACCCAAGACGTCGTAGAGATCGATTTGACTGGTGGACGACATGTAAGACTAAAGCTAGAAATACGTTCAATGTTGGAGATCCAGCATACCAGGAGGACCAGGTCGAAAAGCCTTAATATTTGGAACATCAGTCGGAAGAAGATGCCGTATAGATAATATTGATGTTGAAGCTATTGTCGAGAAAAATAGAGGGAAGGAAGAGGTTGATATACAAGACTTAGCTCACAACCAGATAATTAGCCTTGTCCACGACCAGGAAGACGTCTCTGAAGAAGAAGAAGAAGAATAAGAAGAAGAAGAAGAAGAGGAAGAAGATAAAGAAAAGCTTGATGAGGATGATGACGACGATGACGATGATAATGGCGATGATTAGACTACCTATGTTGTCTACATGTTGTACCTAGAGATGGAGTTTGATTTTGTTACTAAAAATACTTCTATCTTTTACTGAAAATACTTCTATCTCAGTTTTCATAGCTGTTTTGCTGGTTAGTTCTATTTATTAGATGTATCTTGTTGCTTAGTTCTATTTATTAGATGTCTATTATGTTGCTTAGTTCTATTTATTAAATGTCTATATATGTGAATCGTGATCATAGATGGCTGGTGGTCGTGGTCGTGATCGTGGTGATCGTGGTCGTGGACGTGATCGAGGTGGTCGTGATCTTATACTACCCGGGGACAGATTATCTCCTCGATCACGTGATCCTGATACCCCCTCGTCGATCGCAGGCACCTCCACTCTGTCATCGGCTACAAGCACAAATACTCCACTATTTGTCGCATACGTCTCCGGCACTCCATCATCGACATTTATGCCCACATCATCATCTAATACAGATCCCGGTACCCCATCGTTAGTTCGTCCACCAGATACTCCGACAGTTGTACGATGGGCCCCGGAGTATCCGAACTTAGAGTACGATGCTAGTGGTCGGTATATCCTCCGACCGGGTGGTCCTCCGACACAACCAGAGAGACCGGAGGGATAGATCAGAAATGAGCTTTGGCCCGCGACCAAAGAGCTGTAAGTAAATTTATATATTTCATCTGATGCAGTTAATTTCATATGTTTCATTTATTTATTCAACTAAATAATCTATTATTATTTTTTGTAGGTTTTTTCCTACAGTGCTACTCTAGCACTTGGAGAAATTATTAGGTGGAACTACCACGGCCCCTACCTTAGATTCTCCGATGTGCCGCCCGACATGCAGAATATATTGCGATCTTTTCTGTTATTATATTTATTAATTATTTTTTAACCTATTTATATTAATTTCTAATTGAATTTGTATGTCAGAAAATTTACTGTTGGTCCGAGCATCGCAATGCAAAGATCAGGAAGACATATCGCGGCGCCTGTAGCAAGAAGATGCGGGATGCGAATAATGATTTGCAAAAAAAGGTAAATGCTGGAAAGGACAAGAAACCCTGGATCCTTGATAATTTTTGGGAGAAGATGCAGAAGGAGATCGATAAGAGGTTCGAGCAAGAAAAAAAGGTACGATCTCATGGGAGTCTGCATACTGGTGGATCGACCCCCATCGCTATGCACCATTGAAACCTGGTAAGATAACACGAAGTACTTAAATATTTTTAGAGTATAGTTAAATAACATTAATTATCAAGCTAATATATTTTCTTAATAATTCGTACACAGGCAGAGAAGCTGGCGAAGGAGGGGGCAGATCCCTCTAGTATCAGTTTCGCCGATATTTTTAAGTATACGCACAAGAGGATGAAGGACAGGAGCTACGTGGACGATAATGTCTAGCAAGACTGCTGTAATTATTTTAATTTATATTATAAGTTAGAATAATATGAGGTATTAGAATTTATATTACAAGCTAGAAGTTAATTAGAAAATTAAGCACGGGTCATTGGATAGGCTGTGTTCCAGCCTCTACAGACTGAGAGCGCCTCTCGGGCCACTCAGGATAGGGTGGAAGAGAGTGTCTCTGAGTCTTCGTCCACTACAACGTCCTCTTCCATGGCTGCTCGGACGAACGACCTTTTTGTACAGGCCACTGGCGGAAGAGGGAAAGGCGGACGTATCTACGGCACCGGGTCTTTGGTGCCTCAGATGTTGATATACTCGAGACCTCCACTGCTGGCGTCTTCTGTTGTAGCACAACCTGATATAGAGCAAATTGTTACGGCGATGACCACATTGCAGGCCACAGTGGTGGGTATGCAGGAGACGATCAGCAGCATGCAGGCCTCCAAAGAGCATGGTTCTTTCGGTGTTAGTGCTCCTCTCGTTGTTGTCCCTGGCACCACGATATTTGGTCCTTCTGATGCCTCTGCTCCTCACATTGCTGCTTCTGGCATATTCTATCTGCCGATGCAGTGATGAGACTCCTAAGTTTATTGCCGCCGGAAGTGTTATGTTCACTACCATCTGAATTAGTGAATAAAATTTCTTCGGATGTCCTCGGACGTCCTCTAACGTTTGCTTGACCAGGGAACACCGCCAAATTGGTAATTTTTTTTATATTTGATATTTATTTGTGTTGTAGTAATCGCGGACTTATGGAGATTGTTTATTTGTGTTATCGTGGTCTTGGACTTGTAGATGTTGTTCATGTACTTTGATTATTTTATTTGGACTTGTGGTCGTGGACTTGTGGATGTTGTTTATGTTTGCGATAATTTGATTATGTTAATTATATCTTTTCTGAATTATGTCTCGTGTGTGTTTCCAACATGCGTTTGTGCTGTTGAAGGTCGATTGGACAAGAATTCTGCAATGGGTTGCGCTGGGTGGTTGATATATTGATAGTGTTTAACAGGTTTTATATAAACCAAACATGTTGGGATATCCGTATTTAAAAGTTTTTTTTGCAGTTATGTGCATATTAGCAACGGACATCCGTCGACTTAGCGGCTACCTACGATATAAATGTGACACGCTAGCGACGGATACAACCGTCGCCAAGTAAATTCTTATTCGTGGGCGACGGATTACCAACATACGTTGACGGACGAGCGACTTTCTCTCGACAGTAAGTAATGTCGTTATTCCGTCGCCAACTTGAGTATCATACTTTTTCAGTATCAGGAACATAAATAATGTCGCTATAACGTTGTTAATCCGACGCCATTTTTCATACAAATTCGTCGCTATCTAGACGTCATTATAAACTAAATTACTGTCGCATATATATCGCTAAAGCACCGCTTAATGAATCCGTTGCTGAAATGTCGCATAAACGTCAACTAAATCGACGACGCAATTACGCCAGTTTGTAGTCGAAAATTTGACTGATTGGTGACAAAATCTTTTAGCTACGTGGCATTTACCGACGGGTATTTTTCGTCTAAATATCGTCGTCAGGTAATCACTAATAGTGAATAACGATATTTTGGCGACGAAAAATGACGTCGCTATTCCTCTGTATTTTAGTAGTGAGTGCTATCCTACAAACATTATCGTGGATTATCGCTTGCTAGGGACGTGCGTCAAGTGCTTCCCAATTAACGTAAGATGAAGCAACAAGTTTAACGAGTGCACTAAATCGCTTAGAGCAAAGCTCGTACAACTGCAGTATAACACTGCAAAAAAAATAGTTCTAGCCTCTTGGTTAGGGTCAAAGCGAGATCTGATCCTTCTCGTCGATTCGCTCCCACAAACCAACGACAAGTTCGGATGAACTTTTGGAACTCTTCTATGTCACCGCATAGACGTCGGATAGAACAATCTTGCTATTGTAGTTGATGCTTCAACTATTGCACTCACTTATCTCTTCTGTTCATCTCTTTGTTGTGTTATATCCCTTTGTTGAGTGAAAAAAGAAAGCCATTTATAGGGGAGCTTGTCACGCCCCGATCCCGCGCAATCGATAGTCGTCCCCCGGGCGTGATCGCCGTGCGGGCCTAGGTTGCGCACCGCACAAGGCTAAGTATTTTTGTTTCGCATAGCGAGCACATATTCAGAGTACGCAGATAATTGAAACACATATTGAAACATGGAAAAGTTCTCTTTTTATTGATAATATGAACATCTATTACAAACTCCTTGAACTTAGTCATAAGGATTGCCTCTATGGGCTTACAAAAGTGTTGACACAAAATGAGATAGCAGTCCTGTACATTACATCCTTTACTAAACTCAAAATATAAGACCTTGTGTCGGAACGACTGCTTTGCCACGAAGTTGCATGGTTACTTGGTGGCTAGCTTCTTCTTCAAAATGCTTCTTCAAAAGGTTGGCACGGTCGAGGCATGCCTACAGCTTGGACTGGATTGGGGGTTTGTCTCTTGCTCCTCGCTCGGCTCTCCTTAGCGCGGGGAACCTGTTTCAACGAGGGTCAGTACATCGAAACGTACTGGTGAAGGCAAGCTAACCCAACTATACCAATCAACACGTTGTTTTAATGAAGCATGCATATTTGTGGGTTTCTATCTTGCCTTAGTTCATTTTACAGCAAGAATTAGATATAGAAATCAATGAAGTAACCTGCCACCGCTCGGTGACATTTACCTGCCCGTCTGAACCACCTGCACATTACTTACCATGCCTTCCCTGCCAAGAAGACACAAGTTAGTTGCAACAGGTTTAAATATATACGAGGGGATCACTGGCACGTTGCCAGAATGGACGGGCTAGTCTCGGGACGGAATGACGTGCGGCGCAAAGAACAGGAGGCGCCACAAGCCATTCGATCCGAAGCAGGCGACTATCGTGAGTTCCGTCCGGATCGGATCGATGCCAGTGCCCCAGCGACCGTCCGCAGGAACTAAGACCTTGTGCACAAGTTATCCGTGATCAACGCAGTACACTAAGTTAACATTTGAGGCAAATCAGGCACAGGGCAATAACAGGGCAAGATCTACTTTGCATAGTCTTCCTGTTGAGTTATTGCATTGAAGATGAGTTCTATACATAGCACAGTTTTAAGAAAAAATATACATTCTAACTTATATATTTATGCATATGATGAACATTCAAAACGAGCAAGCATGTAAGTAAGTAACCGTTCACAAGTTTCATTTGACAAGCATAACTTTACCCAAGTCTATTCCCTTTATTATCTTGAAGTCTTTTAGTTATTACTTGGTATCGTTTGATCGGGGCAAGCACGAATACAAGATATAGATGTGAAGACTAGCAAGTAGGGCTAGCTAATCGGGTTGGTAGCCACTCACTTTGGTAGTTGGAAGGAAAAGGAAAGAAGTGCTTTAGGAGTCCGCTCGAGCGACGCCTACTGTTTGATCACCTGCATTGCCACGAACAGCTGATCAATACTTCTTTCTCTCTCTCCGTTATCGGAATTGAAGAGCAGTCCTAAGAACGAAAGCAATAAAATCCATCAAAATCGTTCAAGAAAATCCAAGCAAATATGAAAACCAACTCAAGGCACGAAAGCAACAAGCGACAGCGAAAACTAGGCAACAAAGAATGCAGCGGAGAGGTCCCTCCTGACTCTGCCGCTAAGTCGATCCCGGGGGCACGTTCCACTGAATATGGGAATCGATTCCGAAGAGACAAATCCATAATGAGGATGAGTTCTTGATTCAATCTATCCCGATCGAACGATACCGTCTTGTATTTCTTAGCCGCGCTCCCCGAATAGGGGGAACGGGGCACCACATCCTACCCAACTAATTGGAAGTTTCGTCCCGAAACTTAAGGAATAGAACCTACCACTAAGAAATAATGAGGGGAACCGTTCCCTCATATCAGATTCGAGCTCCCAAGTAGATTCTTCAACAGAGTGATTCCGCCAAAGCACGCGCACTAGAGGAACCGAACGGGTCCGAAGCAGCTTTTCTTTTCTATCCAAAATTTGTACCGGTTGTTCTACATACGTCAAGTCGGGCTGAAGGTTCAGTTGTCCCAGGTCTACCACGTGGCTTGGATCGTACACATATTTTCTAAGTTGGGAAACATGGAATATATCATGTACGTCAGATAGGGATGGTGGTAGGGCAATCTGATAAGCAACTGAAGCAACCCGCTTTAGTATTTCGAACGGGCCGACAAATCGTGGACTTAGCTTTCCCTTCGCTCCGAACCTGCTGACCCCTCGCATGGGCGAGACCTTGAGGAATACCCGGTCACCTACTTGAAACTCTAGCGGTCTCCGATGAACATCCGCATAGCTCTTCTGACGACTTTGAGCTATCTTTAATCTGTCCCGAATCAGCCGAACCTTCTGGACGGTCTGCTCCACGAGCTCAGGGCCAAGTACTTGCCGCTCCCCGACTTCGTCCCAACAGATAGAAGATCTGCACTTCCGCCCGTATAACGCCTCATACGGCGCCATTTGAATGCTTGATTGATAACTATTGTTGTAAGCAAATTCGGCTAGAGGTAGATGAAGGTCCCAACTAGTCTTCGTGTCCAAGGCGTAGAGTCGCAGCATGTCTTCGAGGATCTAGTTGACGCGTTCTGTTTAGCCATCGGTCTGTGGATGGTAGGCGGAGCTGAATTTTAACTTTGTCCCCATTGCTGACTGCAGGCTTCCCCAGAAACGTGATATGAATTGACCATCTCGATCGGAGACTATGGTTACGGGCGCACCGTAGAGCCGAACGATTTCGTTGAGGTATATCTGAGCCAGGCGGTCGGCACTCCAAGTAGATTTGATAGGCAGAAAGTGAGCTGACTTGGTGAGTCGATCGACGATAACCCAGACTGCATCATGTCCCCGTTGTGTCCTCGGTAAGCCAATAATAAAATCCATCGTTATATCATCCCATTTCCACTCCAGAATAGCAAGGTTCTGAAGCTCTCCGCCTGGTTTCTGGTGTTCGGCCTTCACTCGTTGACAAGCCATGCAATACGACACAAACTGCGCCACATCCCGTTTCAAGCCGTGCCACCAAAATGTCGTGCGAAGATCCCGATACATCTTAGTGCTACCCGGATGAGAAGTATAACTAGCATAGTGAGCTTCCGTGAGTATCTCTTGTCTGAGGACCGCGTCGTTCGGAACGCACAGTCTTTCCTTTACGCGAAGCATCCCATCCGTGCTTACCGCAAAGTCGGACGCCTTTCCTGCTGAGATAAGGGCATAAATCTTCTGCAGGAACGGGTCATCCTTCTGAGCGGTCTTCACTTTGTGTAACAAGTCGGGTTCGAGGCACAGTTGGGCTACTTGCGCCCACTTCTTATATCTTATTTTCAGTGTAATATCCAGTGATTCCAGATCTCGGCGCAGCCTATCATCAATAACCAAACTCCCTACAAACACTCGACTCAATGCGTCAGCTACTACATTTCCCTTTCCAGGTGTGTATCTGATCGTGAGATCGAAGTCGCATAGGAGTTCAAGCCATCGCCGCTGTCGAAGATTCAAATCCTTCTGAGTGTACAAATATTTCAGGCTCTTATGGTCCGTATAGATTTCATACGGCACGCCATAAAGATAGTGACGCCACAGCTTCAATGCAAACACTACCGCGGCAAGTTCGAGATCATGCGTTGGGTAGTTCTGCTCGTGAGGCTTTAGCTGTCTAGACGCGTAGGCTATCACCTTATCGCGCTGCATCAGGACACATCCTAGACCCTTTCCTGAGGCATCGCTATATATTTTAAAGTCATCCGGTCCGTTCGGCAGTGTAAGAATTGGTGCTGAGACGAGGTGCTGCTTTAACTCCGTAAACGAAACTTCGCAGTCGTCCGTCCAAGAAAACTTTGCACCCTTCCGTGTCAACTGAGTCAAAGGTGAAGCAATTCTAGCAAAATTCTGTATGAACCTACGGTAGTACCCTGCCAGACCAAGGAAACTTCGGATGTCGCTAGCTGACTCCGGATGTTTCCACTGTATAATGGCTTCCACCTTCTTCGGATCAACTGAGATGCCTTCCGAGGAGATAATATGCCCCAAAAACGAGATACTGTCTAGCCAAAATTCTGATTTGCTTAATTTGGTGTACAACTTGTGGTCTCGAAGGGTTTGCAGCACCATCCGCAGGTGTCCTGCGTGCTCATCCCTAGTCTTCGAGTACACCAAGATGTCATCGATAAACACCACCACGAATTTATCGATGAAGGGCCTAAATACACAGTTCATCATATCCATGAATGCAGCAGGGGCATTCATCAGTCCAAACGGTATCACGAAAAACTCGTAATGGCCGTAGCGGGTTCGAAAAGCAGTCTTCGGCACATCTCCGGGATTAATCTTCAGCTGGTGGTAACCCGAGCGAAGATCGATCTTAGAGAATACCGTTGCTCCTTGTAACTGATCGAACAAGTCATCTATCTGTGGCAGAGGATATTTGTTTCTGATTGTGACTTTGTTCAATTCCCTATAGTCAATGCAGAGGCGTAGAGTTCCGTCCTTCTTCTTCACAAAGAGCACAGGCGCGCCCCAAGGAGACACGCTCGGACGGATGAACCCGCGATCAAGTAATTCCTGGAGTTGGCATTTTAATTCATTCAGCTCTGCAGGTGCCATTCTGTACGGAGGTTTGGAAATCGGCTGCGTGTTTGGGAATGTATCAATAGTGAATTCAATCTCTCGATCTGGCGGCATGCCGGGTAGTTCGCTCGGGAACACATCGGGGAACTCTGCCTCAACGGAAGTAGACTCTACGTTTGCGTAGTCCTGTCGTGTGTCCCGAACCGATGCTAGGAATCCCTCGCAGCCTGTGTAGAGCATTCGCCGAGCAGATTTTGCCAAAATCACCATGCAGGACCCAGTCGCGTCAGTTGTCGAATTACTTGTGTAACAGAATACGGCTTCTCCAGGAAGGTGGAAGACGACTCGCTTCTGTGCACATTCTATAGTTGCCGAGCACGCGCTGAGCCAATCCATTCCCAAAATGATATCGTAGTCCCGCACATCAAGAACTAAAACATCAAGTGACAGCTTTCTCTCCCCAATACAGATATAACCGCCTAGGCACGCTGAACAAACAGGTATTTTTGTACCAGATGGGGTGCTAACGCTTAAATCTAAATGCAACAGAGTTATTTTTATATTGTTCTCCGTGCCAAAGTTTGTAGAAATAAAGCTATGGGTTGCACCTGAATCAAATAGAACGCAAGCAGGTATATTATTGAAAAGTAAGGTACCTGACACGACGGTATCCGAAGCTAGAGCTTCTTCCCGTGTCATGGTGTAGACTCGGCCTTGAGCTTGATTACGCCCTGGCTGAGGCGCAGCTCGGTTGGCTTGGTTTGCCGTAGTCTGATCTGGTTGTGGCAGTGGACGAAGCGGACAGGTGCTAATCTGATGACCAGGATCGCCGCATCTGAGGCAAGTGCCGAGCCGTTTGCGACAGACATTCTCGGTGTGCTCTCTTCTGTTGCAGTAGGTGCAACGCTGCCCCTGGTTTTCTCGCTGACGACCGCCATTATTTTGACACTTTGCAGCGTTGTTTCCTTTATCGTTGCCTTGGCGTTTGTGATTGGAAGTTTGCACAGCGCCGGCAGCAACGTGAGGATACTGCGGTTCAAGCGAAAGGGCATGGTTTAAGACTTCTCTCATCGTCTGATACTGCGGAACGGCTACGTGCCCGTGGATGCCAGGACGTAGCCCTCCTTCGAATCGTCTGGCACGACTCGCTGCATCCGGTAGATAAGCGGTAGCAAATTTGGCCAGTTTGTTGAATTCTGCCGAATATTGCTTTACCGTCATGCTGCCCTGCCGGAGTTGAACAAATTCGTTTTCCCGTTGACGGCGTACAGGTGGGGGTATAAACTCCTCCTCGAACGCGGTACGAAAAGTCGTCCACGCGATCGTCTCCTCTCCATGGCCAGGTTGAAGAGATCGTCGATGCACGTCCCACCAGTCGTGCGCATTGAGGCGGAGCAGTAATTGGGCACAGGTGACGCGCTTGTCTTCCGTCACTTCTAGGAGAGAAAAATGATCTTCAAGCTCGGCGAGCCAATCTAGGGCCACGATCGGGTCCTCAGTCCCGTTAAATGGCGTGTTACAGACCTTCTTGAAGTTGCCAAAGGTGAAGGCAGTCACTTCCCTCGTCCTTGGCGCTAGCGGTGTTTCGACTTCAAGCACTGGCTGCTCCACTAGTGTAGCTGTCGTTGCGGCAGAATGGTTGGAGGCCAGGGTCTGAACAAGCTGCTGCAGGGTATCTACCTGCTTTTGTTGGACTGAGAGCCGGGCCTCTAGGTTGCTCTCGAACTTGGCTTGGCGGGCATCATCCCTCTGTCGTTGCTCCGTGAACATTTGCATCACCTGCTGAAGGGAATCTGATCGAGACATGCCCCGTTGGTTCCGAGAGCTTCCTGAAGTTCCGGAACTGCTCTCCTGAGTCCTTGTCTCGCCTGGCGCCAGCGCTGATGGTTGCGCTTGCGTCGTTCCTTGAAAGAAAGGTAAATTACATCAGGATCATAATATATTATGGACTTATTGCATGAAGGTATCTCATTTTGGCCTTAACGAGTTCAGGAGTTCGCACAGGGATTTATCGTTAAGGAAACTTTTCCAGTTCAAGAGTCAAAGGAACTTTGAAGCTGTGCTCTGATACCAACATGTCACGCCCCAATCCCGCGCAATCGATAGTCGTCCCCCGGGCGTGACCGCCGTGCGGGCCTAGGTTGCGCACCGCACAAGGCTAAGTATTTTTATTTCGCATAGCAAGCACATATTCAGAGTACGCAGATAATTGAAACACATATTGAAACATGGGAAAGTTCTCTTTTTATTGATAATATGAACATCTATTACAAACTCCTTGAACTTAGTCATAAGGATTGCCTCTATGGGCTTACAAAAGTGTTGACACAAAATGAGATAGCAGTCCTGTACATTACATCCTTTACTAAACTCAAAATATAAGACCTTGTGTCGGAACGACTGCTTTGCCACGAAGTTGCATGGTTACTTGGTGGCTAGCTTCTTCTTCAAAATGCTTCTTCAAAAGGTTGGCACGGTCGAGGCGTGCCTATAGCTTGGACTGGATTGGGGGTTTGTCTCCTGCTCCTCGCTCGGCTCTCCTTAGCGCGGGGAACCTGTTTCAACGAGGGTCAGTACATCGAAACGTATTGGTGAAGGCAAGCTAACCCAACTATACCAATCAACACGTTGTTTTAATGAAGCATGCATATTTGTGGGTTTCTATCTTGCCTTAGTTCATTTTACAGCAAGAATTAGATATAGAAATCAATGAAGTAACCTGCCACCGCTCGGTGATATTTACCTGCCCGTCTGAACCACCTGCACATTACTTACCATGCCTTTCCTGCCAAGAAGACACAAGTTAGTTGTAACAGGTTTAAATATATACGAGGGGATCACTGGCACGTTGCCAGAATGGACGGGCTAGTCTCCGGACGGAATGACGTGCGGCGCAGAGAACAGGAGGCGCCACAAGCCATTCGATCCGAAGCAGGCGACTATCGTGAGTTCCGTCCGGATCGGATCGGTGCCAGTGCCCCAGCGACCGTCCGTAGGAACTAAGACCTTGTGCACAAGTTGTCCGTGATCAACGCAGTACACTAAGTTAACATTTGAGGCAAATCAGGCACAGGGCAATAACAGGGCAAGATCTACTTTGCATAGTCTTCCTGTTGAGTTATTGCATTGAAGATGAGTTCTATACATAGCACAGTTTTAAGAAGAAATATACATTCTAACTTATATATTTATGCATATGATGAACATTCAAAACGAGCAAGCATGTAAGTAAGTAATCGTTCACAAGTTTCATTTGACAAGCATAACTTTACCCAAGTCTATTCCCTTTATTATCTTGAAGTCTTTTAGTTATTACTTGGTATCGTTTGATCGGGGCAAGCACGAATACAAGATATAAATGTGAAGACTAGCAAGTAGGGCTAGCTAATCGGGTTGGTAGCCACTCACTTTGGTAGTTGGAAGGAAAAGGAAAGAAGTGCTTTAGGAGTCCGCTCGAGCGACGCCTACTGCTTGATCACCTGCATTGCCACGAACAGCTGATCAATACTTCTTCCTCTCTCTCCGTTATCGGAATTGAAGAGCAGTCCTAAGAACGAAAGCAATGAAATCCATCGAAACCGTTCAAGAAAATCCAAGCAAATCCGAAAACCAACTCAAGGCACGAAAGCAACAAGCGACAGCGAAAACTAGGCAACAAATAATGCAGCGGAGAGGTCCCTCCTGACTCTGCCGCTAAGTCGATCCCGGGGGCACGGTCCACTGAATATGGGAATCGATTTCGAAGAGACAAATCCATAACGAGGATGAGTTCTTGATTCAATCTATCCCGATCGAACGATACCGTCTTGTATTTCTTAGCCGCGCTCCCCGAATAGGGGGAACGGGGCACCACAGAGCTAACTCCCTAGCAGCCACAACCATGGACAGAAAACTACGGAGTTATTTTCCACTAAGGGGGCGTTTGGATGAAGGTTTCGTCTTTCTCGGATTTTATTTTCCATTCCTTTTCCATGGGAAAGGAATTCAATCTCATACCCATGTTAGGTTAGATTATGTTAGGAATTTGAAAATTGAATCTTAATTTATTTAGTTTTTTATAGTACCCTATCATTAATTTCATAATGTTTGGGATCGAAGTTAAATTTTTGAAAGTAAAAGGAGGATATTATTGTACAAACAAAATATTCAAACAATATTCTTAGGAAAGTAAAACTATTCCCAAGGGTAGCATTGAATTTTACTTTCTTACAACAATAAAAATATGAAGCCCCTCATATTCTCTTCCAATTTTCATTCCTAGACATACCAAATAAGGATAAGGAATCTAAAAAAATTGAACCAAACGTTCCCTAAATTGACGGTTACAACTTAGTGACAAATAATTTCTTGTTGCATTTAAACCTTGTCCAAAAGAAAGAAGAAAAAAATTCCCCATCCAACAACCATTTAAGCTACCACATCTCATATGTACATCAATTCTTTAAATAATAACTCAAATATTTAAATACATATACTTAAAATTTGTCACATTATGGAGTGGTGGGTCCCAATCACTTGTGACCGATTTCAAAATAGACCCCCAACAATTAGCATCATGGATAAGCTTGTGGACAAAGTTGTCTTTTTCCCATAACGTTTTTTTACTAATTTCGAGAAAATGATTGTCGCATTTCACATTTGAAATTTGGACGGATGGAAGATGGTGCGCAAAAAGAGGTGGGAATATTATTATTATTATGGGGGGACCTAAATAAGGACCACTTTATATATATATATATATATATATATATATATATATATATATCTACTATATAATGTCAAAACTAGGCTTCACCGTGAAAAATTTTCGTTCCAAAAATACCCTTCAACATATTTAGTAATTAAAAAGAATACCTACAATAAATTTCAATGACAACCATTTAAGAGATGCAATAATGACAACCATTAAGAGATGCAATAAATTCCACTGAAAATCAAAGAGTTCATGCTAAAGTAAACTAATTCATCAACATCATTCACTCCAATATACGTGCAAAGCACGTGCATATATACTAGTATATATATATATAATAAAGTTGACAGATCTGTTGTTCCACTAATTCTGTCTCATATTTTGTTCACGTGAATTTTTCTTTTATTTTATATCGGCTGGAGTCCATATTTAGTAGGGTAGGAACAGAATTAGTGGGACGAATCGTGTCAAAAGTGTTCGTGCGAGTACATGAAAGAAGTGACAGCGAACGTTCCATAAGTTCTACGTGAACTTGCTAGTTCCTAAGAGCAGATCGTGTGGGACGAATCTTGCTTTGAGCAACGGTAATCTTAATCACCCCAGCAAGCAGAGATCAATCTACTTCTTCTCCTTCCTCTTCTCTTCTGCTAGTTGTAACATGTTCTGTCTGTCTGCAACTGTGATTGCAAGAAAAAACAGAAATTATTTTCTGATTATTGTTTTTTTGTAGCAGCAAGTTGCAATCAGAATTTTTATATAGTTGTTTGTTGGATCGAGATATTTCAGTGAGAGAACTCTTGTGCGAACTCCTGATCTCGACTTCAACTTCTGGTTCTACCATCTTTGATTAAGTCTCGGTACTAACAATAATTAGTTCTTGAATACAGAAAAATTATTACTAAAATTTAATAAATTAAACAAATTCAACTTCTAAACCAAATATCACTAAACTAAATCTAAAAAAAAAAAATCATATTTTTCACACTTTTTGATGTACAAAATTATTAATTAAAAGATGTCCAAAAAAGTTTAATGATTAGTCAATGATGTCTCTAACTTGTGACAGCATCATTTGGTGTTAATTATAATTTCAAACTAAAATAAATGTTATCTCAAATAAATCCGTTGCTTTCTATAATACCATGCTTTCCACATGTGACATATATTTAATGTTTTTAAGGAAGAAAACATTGCTGACAATATTATATTATACATTTGTGATGTTAATTATAATTTCAAATTAAAATAAGTATTATCTCAAATAGATCCGTTGCTTTCTATAATACCATTTTTCACATGTAACGTATATTTAATGTTTTTAGGGAAGAAAACATTGCTGACAATATTATATTATACATTTGTGACAGAGATTAGAATCATTAGATAGTTCTCTAGAAAATATTTTGTAATATCTACCAAATTCGAATGATTTTTTTTGTTATCGAAAAGAGGTATAAAATTCTGACTGGATGATAGAAGATCAGTGAATCGAACCACAAAAACGTATTATTTTTTTATTTATAAAATGATAAAGTTGAAGGACAGTAGTTCCAAAGATATATAATATTGTGTGTACAAAATTTTAAACGTTATATCGAATTCCGATCGTTATGTCAAAAATAATATATATATATATATATATATATATATATATATATATATATATATATATATATATTATTATTTTTATTTGAAACGTTGTACGAAGCTACATATATTATACTTTTGTTAAACCTCGACCAGATGACATAAATGCAATGATTTCGCATGTGAAAAGTTTACACACTTTTGAATCTTAAATTTTGATAAGTAACATTTTGGTGGGGGTCCTGTAACTTTCTGAATGATTGTAGCGATATCCGACGATACGTTCAGGATTTTGTACAAGCTGCATTGTCCTCTGTTTTTAATTTTCACACACGCATCAATATCTCGTTCGTGGTTTGATTCCGAGACCGTCCGTCTAACCAGGGAGGTTATATCTCTTCTCGCTGCCCACAAGAGCCAGCTGAGTTCGATAAAGCTCTCTCGTTTTGTTGGCGAAAAGAAAAGACAATTTTTTTTTTTTTTTGAAAATTATAATTTATATATTTCTTTTCATGGTGTTTGGAAAGGACAGAAAAATTGGGTGGAAAAGTTAATACTTGGGATGGATGGGGAACTACTTTCTCCCCTATTTTTTTATTTGAAATTTTTTTTTCTGCCTCTTTGGTGTATCTAAACACAGAAAAAAAAATAAAAAAAATCTTCTCCAAGATCATCAATCCGGTAATCAAGCGTGGCAAACGTTGTGATAGTCTATAGATTTAACAAAATTCTTAGAGGAACTCATGAGTTCCAATTTTTTCAAACTTATCAATTATCAATCGTTGGATTAAATGTACCTAATTTCTTGATTGCAAGTTTCTAAAATTTTAAGGACCTTAATAGAAAAAATCCTCAACATGTAATAATTCTATTGTAAGTTTTTAATTTGAGCTCATATTTGAGTTTCTGTAGGAGATCTCATAGATTTAATGTAACTAATTATCACTTTTACGATAATTAACATCAATTTTGTAAATAAGAAAAACACATGAAATGGGCATAAGCAGTGGTGAAAAAAAAATGATATTTACAGAATTTTTAAGGTTAAGAAGACAAGTTCTTAATCTTGACTTCTGTTTTACTGTTCTTGCGAAAAAAAAATGTTCAAACAATGTAATATTTCAGGAACTTTTAAGGTGTAGTAAAAAAAAAAAAAAAATTGGTGTAGTAAATATGTTCTTGGACCAAATTTTTCTTTTTTTTTAGCTTTTCTCTGCCGATAAATCTTTTTTTTTTAAAAACGTTTAATGATTATTCCTACGCCCACATTGCAGGTTATTGTAATTTAATTTCCACCATTTTGAATTAAATTGACCTTATCCACTTCAACTACCTTGTACATACATTGCACGTGTAAATAAATTGTTATAAAATTATTACAAATATTGTCATTCCTAGAAATTGAACTAAAATAACCAAGAAAAATATCTCCCGCCTTAACCACTTGAGTTAGAATTATTTAATTGTAAATAAATGATATTAGGTAATTAAATAATTAATTAGTTTTTTTTTTTTAAATAGTTAGTGAAGTATCTATAAACGGCTTAGACGGCGCAATTTTGAACCGTTTTCAAGCCTCATTATATAGTTTAAGAATCTAATCTAAAAAGTTAAAAAAAATAATCTAATGGTTACTATTTCGAGGAACATGTGGTGTATATATATATATATATATATATATATATATATATATATATATATAAACGGGATATGAGTCATAATGTTCATTTTTCAAAATGAGTTATGCATATGTGGACCAATAGGAATGAATTCCTACATCCCATGTTTATCCATGTGCACTAGTACACTCCAATCCTATTGGTCCACATGTGAATTGACTCATGTAGGAATATGAGCATATGGTTCATCTCTCTTTTTCCCATATATATGTGTGTGTGTGCACTCTCTCTCTCTCTCTCTCATGTTTCCCGAAATACAACCCTATATTGTATTCTTTGACCGTTAATCTTGTAAGAAATATATATACTAGGAGGAATCGTGATCCCGCTCTTAAATATATCCGTATGTTCTCCGAAATAACAACTATTGTATTGTATTTTTTGACTGTTCAGATTAGATCAAAATCTCATAAAAAAATTAAGTAGTTTAAGCATCTAATCTGAACGATCAAAAAATATAACCCAACAACCACTATATCAAAAAACATGCGAAAATAAGGAATCATGATCCCTTCTCTCTCTCTCTCTCTCTCTCTCTCTCTCTCTCTATATATATATATATATATATATATATATATATCCAAGAGAAATTTAGAATGCCTAACTACAATATTTCAGGCCGAGCAAAAGGACAGGTATTTACTAGAATAAATATCTTTCATTTTCTTGAGAGAAAAAAATTTACACTAATTGTACAATTATCATTTCTTATGGACAGGCATTGGCAAGATGGAAAGCAAAGCAATGCGAATAAAACATAATCCCTGCTGGTACCATTGTAACAAAGCCAAGCTGCTGTCATCTGCATCTTCCTCTTATCAACATATTAATTCACAGGTGCAGATTGTTGCGCACTCCAAAGCTCAGCAAATCATGATCGGAACCGTGTCGGTACCTGTTTAATCTCAACATATTAGTATCATCCAATACGCGATAAATTGTTGTCTAAGCAGCAAATTGGCAGTGGCATGCATTTTTTGTTTTCAAAAATAAGTAAAATTATGAGAACACGAGCCCGTAACGAACATGCAAGAGGGGCTTCGACAAAAATGATAGAAGTGAAAAAGAAAGAACACAGTTCTTTTAGAATTATTCGGTACAGTAGTCTTTCAAATAATTTAATATAAAATAAAGGAAAACCCCAACTGAAACCTGATTGAAGGAACAGAATTTGACCAAACTTGCATTTGAACCTGAACACATTGGAATTGGATATCACACAGAGTAAAAGCATCAATAGTAGATGGAGCTCAAGAATGCATCTTGAGGCCCAAATTTGTAATAAAAATAAATAAATGTTGAATGGGTTGAGTTTGTATGAGAATAGTGAAACATAAATCTTCAGAGTCCCAAATGAGATGAGTCGTCCTTTTTTATTTTAAATAATATAAAATCTAGAATCTAGAAATTGGACTCCAAATTGAGCCTTTGCTATTCTACAAAAGGAGTTTCTACATTCTGAATGTAAAAAATTCTGTGGCCCAAGCTACAGGACGGGACCATCATTTGACTCCAATTGAGCCTTTACTATTCTGCAAAATAAGCTTCTACATTCTGAATCTAGAATCTAGAAATTGTAATGTACCTTACTATTGATGCTCTAAGACCCAAAGCCCAACCCATTTACAGCTCTAGAGAAAGGCTTTGTCATACATAAGTAGTGTTCTTGCTGCTGTAAAGAGACGGGCATGCATATACACACACAGGAACTCCCAATTTCATGCAACCAAATGGCCCTAAGACATTTAAAAGGTTGACCAGATAATTACCAAGGATGATGGAACCTCAATAACAAAATTGCTTCCTCAACGGACTTAGGAAAGGCTGTTCAGTTGTCCTTAGAAATGAAGACTTCTTGATGCAATTGATGCCCTGTACAAAAAAAGTTGGGTTAAAATTTTCTACCAGATTGCTGAGAAGGCATGAAGATGATGATGGACATTAGTAACACAAAATGATATTCCGAACCATGCTTGACGACATCTAACAGCCTCTTGACGAACAGCCCTTTTCCGGTCATCAAGCGAATTCGATAAAGCACGTAGAACCTAAAAGAGATTGCAGATAGTGAATCTTTCTGATAGAGAACAAAGTGCACAAGCAACAAAGCTGAAGCTATAAGACAGGGAAAAGATGAATAATTTCACTGCAATAGCGAATCCAACCTGTGGTCTCATCGGATAGATCTGTGAATGAGGAAGTGCTGACATGGCCACAAGGCATTGAATTGCAGTTTCACGAACAAGCTGGCATATCAGAAGTGAAGGACAATAATGAATAAGAGCACAATAAACAGAAAATTCACAAAAACATGGGTTATTTATTTTAACTAGATTTACTACTTGCTCCCTATTTCACCTGTCAAAAGCATAAGACATAAGAGCATACAGAAAACAAGAAAAAATATTAACCTAAATTACAAGTTACATATTGCCTCAAAACATATGAACTTCATAATAATACCAGAGTATAACAGTTATTATAACCTCAATTCATCGTAATGGTCTCACCCTTGCCAGTCTCTACAAAGATACCGGTCAGGTCAAAATGGAGAGATTGCAGTTCCAATTTCTACGAACAAGTTTTATGGTGATATCTATATCGCAAAGTTTTGGGATGGAACCTTTGTCATTGTGTAGGTTATGTGCAAGCAATAAAAGGTGTTAATAAACAACACAATTTAGTAAAACTGAATATATGGTAAGGTGAAGCTGAAGCTTTCAGACAGCTGCTTTTTATCAGCCCCCAAAACTTTACAAGTTTGTTTATCATTAACAAAACCGTTGGAGAAATTGTTTCCTAGTCCCTGCCAAGAGCATAAAGAACCTTATCCAAGTTCTCTTAATTCACAAAGAAAAAAGTCAATTGCAACCTTGGAGATGAAGACGTTTAACGCCATTTGCACCCTAATACTGCTGCAAGTTTAAATTGCATTTTTAACAAGTATCACGCAGGTAGTTGATCATTCAACATACCTTGTGTGCATTCTTGTCAGAATAAATGATTATTTAAATCAGAAAAGAATTATAGGACCAACATCAGGTTAAGTGCATGTGTCAACGATTTGGTACAAAATAGCAATAAACTGATGAGTGCTAAGAAAAGATTTTACCATCGAATGTGGGTAAGAAATCAGCCTAATAAGGTGACTTATGATAATATGAGCATTCTCCATGACAGTTTCCTTCCCTGCATGCATAGAAATATATATTACTGTGAGAAATATTGAATGTGGTAGCAAGCAAGCAACTTTATTTCACTAAATGCCTTTATTTCTCAAACTTGGTCATTCTGTGTGTGATATAAATCATACAAGTCTCCTTCCTTCTGCAGATGGCAAATTGACACCATGACCATAAAAGAACCTTACTTTTCTTCTCCAATTTAGGGGAAATGGCAAATTGGATAAGACTGAAAAGATCATAACTTTTACCAAATCAAATCAAAGGCATTATGGTCATGTTTAAAAATTAAAAGTTCAATGTCATCTAAGCCATTTCAATTAGAATAATGTCTGATATGGAGAAAAGCTTTCTATTAAATATTGATAAAAGTTTATGACCAGCAGTAAACCTAATGTCAACATTCTCAGTTAGCACCATAATCGTGGACAAGAAAAATAACTTATGGTAGGGTGCTTTGCCGTAAACCTAGCAGGGTGGGTTACGAGGCCTACTTAACTAACAGCCACGCAGTTTAAGTTTGTGCACCCAATGAATCTACAAGAAGGTTGAAGATGCTAAGGTATGACCTATTGAAGTGCAGTCATCTCTATTCCACAATAATCAGCAAGGCAAAAAGCCAGATCACTCAAATTATTAAAAGACCAATACTAACTTATTCACAAATCAGCACGAGGAATTATATTGTGTTGCTAAGGTAGCAGATTCAGTAACAGCAAACATCTCATACTAAGAGAACTAAAAAGTACTACAATTAAGGCAACAACAAAGTCATCTCTAGTAGGTATTGTTTTGGAATCTAATTACGATTAACAGGATAAGAAAGCATGGGCATCTCAGAAGGAGAAAAGGCTGCACCAAGATGTTACGTTCAGAAAATTTAATTAAAGTAAAATTGCAATCCTAGATTCTTCCACTTGCTATTTACAAACATCTTCATATTACACATGTATGAAGAAGCTTTGTTTTTTGAAATCTCAAAATACTAAAAACCAAATCCAAAACATTATAGATTTTGACTTTACATAAAATTCAGCAATCGGTATGTATCGTATATGTATACAGAGGCAAGGTTGTTTGATTTCAGATCATCATTCATGATATGTTGAATTTAACCTGCAAGTAAACCCAAAATAATTTATCCTGGGGCCTTGAAAAATCTCCAGATGCACACGTGTATAAGAAATATGACCAGTCAAAGGCACACAAAAACTTGATTAAACATGTCTCTCCCATAGTTATTGGGAACCCCTATTCCCTAGGAACCACTTTTCGGATTGTGCGACTCCAAGCGTGGCTACACAGACATCTGTATCTTACAAGATGAAGTTCAACAAAGATATTTATCAAATGGCAATGAAAAAACAATAAAATACAATAGTAGGTTGTTATAGGACCGGGTACAAATTCTTCCCCAGTTGACACACGTACTGAAACAAATCACAACCAAAGGTAACTATGGTCCAGCCGGGGAAAATATTGGGCCACAAATAGGTAATGTCGAGTTTGATGGGTTTTTTTGCTCTATTTTTAAATTAACCATCTATACAAATAGCTGGATTCAGCATCAAGTTCGTGACCAAGTCGATGAAGATTCTCTTATAATTCCAGATGTCTCCGGTAACTACTCAGAGTTCAAGCTTTAATCCAGTAACATTTTAAGAAATTGGATACCCTCCTAGGTCTCTTAGATAAGATGTTAATTTTCTTGCTATGCGATTTTTGCACTTCAGTGCTTGAGCTATTATATTGTGACAACCTGGAATTTCAATTTGATGTACACTAATTCCCTTTGTTTTCATTGATATATAAAAATTGAGGTCTTGTCCATGCATACGCTTAAAGAAAAACATTTAAGTCCTCCGGTTATCACATAAGTCATACATATATGTCCAAAACATAAATAAGTACCATTTATATAAATATTGATTGTGGATATGGAATCGATAATTTCTTTGGCAACAAACAGATGCATATAATACTAACAGAAACATGCATGAGACTGTCTAAATCTGCAGTCTTCTCTGCCCATTATCCATGTTGTCATCGTACTACAACTGATTCTAATATATTATAAAAAAAATGTAGTTCAGATGAAGAAAGCTAATAATTGACACCCCACAAGTACTTCATATAATTATTCCTGTAAAACAAATCTTACCATTCTCATCCATCAGGATACCAGATAAGACTAACAATAGACTGTATGTCATTTCTTTATTCAGTAAATCTGAACCCAAGGCAGACAAGCCATCCAACAAGGGAAGTAACACCTGCAAAACCAAATAAACAGTCTTCTGTAAGTTTCTAGATTGTGCAAACTTGACTGGAACGAACATCAACACGATTTATGAAGAATGAATTATAATTATTGTTCGCAAGCAATAACCTTTTTGGAGTCGACAACAACTGCAGCCAGTGGAGTTCCGGAAATAACATGTCCAAAAGCTCGATATAGTACATATCTGAAACTAACACAAGATTATGTCAATGAAACCAATGTAATTAAGACTACAAACAATGAAATAAATTTATTTTGATTATAATACATGGCGAGGAATTCCAAATAAGGTCTAGAACAAATCTAGAGAGGGCAAGATTAGATCGAAGGACTTCACTAGTAAGGTGATAAAAGAGGCAAATTGCAAGTATAAGTCTTGACTTCACAAAGGAAATGAAGTGTTTGGGAAAAACGAATCAAGAAAGAGGAAGCTGTATGTAAGGGCGAATAATTAGTTTAGTTGTATCCTTGAAATATTCTTGTGTGACCATGGAGATCGCATATGCTTCCAATATGAACATTTTGATTTCAGCAGTAAGGTGACAAATACTAGTATTGCTAGGAACAACAATAAGGCTTGGCACTAGCATTATGAAGGATGCTGGTTTAAGTTGACGAAACAACCAGCCCATAAAATAGGGTAAGTCTATTTACACATCGGCTCTCCCCAGGTCAGGCTCTGCACTTGTGGGGACTTGTGGCAATTGGCAATGAGGAGTCTTTTTCAGAGAGGTGATAAATATAAGGGGTCGTTTGGATGAAGGTTTTGTATTCCTAGGAGTTCATTTTCCATTCCTTTCCCATGGGAAAGGAATTCAACATTGCCATACCCAAGTTTGGTTAGGTTAGGTTGGGAATATGGAAAAGGAATCTTAATTTATTTAGTTTTCCATAATCACCCTTTCATGCTTATATTACTTAAATTTACATGCTTGGGATAGAAGTTGAAATTTTGAAAGTAAAATAAGGGTGTTATTGTCCAAACAAAATATTCAAACAACATTCCTAGGAAAGCAAAACTATTCCCAAGGAGGGTCTTGGGGATTATTTTTCCACAACAATGGGAATATGAAGTCCCTCCTATTCTCCCCCTAATTCTCAATCCTAGACATACCAAACAAGGGTAAGGAATCTAAAACCCATTCCTAAACCTCCAAAACTTGAACCAAACACCCACCCCCTAAGTTACTTCTTACTTGACGAGATGATCTCAGGGAACTGGTTATATTTACTTAAAGAAGAAATAAACCTGCTTATTTTGACATTTCTGGTCATTTGCCTTCATAAGACCAACAATTTTGTTGTTGAAGATATATAGCGGGTAGACAAAAAGTATTCAGTTTTCAGGATGGTCGCAATAAAATGATCATACATGTCAGTCATCCTTTTCGAACGAGGCATGATCTGATGAAAGATATAGCTGGAGGCAGGTCAGATTAGTCCAGGTTGAGCTGAACCAGGTCATAATGAAGATCCCGTAAAACACAACTACTACATGACAAAGAGCCATTAATGGGTCTACACACCTAAATCAACTCAAGACAACCATAAACATGTAAAGTTGGATCTCATTTAAACGGAAATTGTTGGGAAAACTGGAGGAAGATGACAACTGAATGTCAATGTTGCTAAGAGAGATGGGAGAAGTAAGCCTAATGATTTTTTAGTGTTTAATGGAGAACTTGTGCTCATTGTCATTCCCTGCTGGATTGGAGACATTGCTTTGGACAAGATCTTTTTAAAGTACTTTGTAAAGTGTGATTAAGCTGTAAAACGACTAGATCAGTTTTTAAAAGACAAAAAGGTCACATTAAAAGCAGCAAAACTTATATAGGTAAGAGCAAGAACATTTGCCTATGCAAAGTTTGATAAGAATTAGCTAACAGAGTAAAACTGGAACAATCTAATTCATTTATAGAACTGCAAATTATAATCTAGACAAAATAGCCAAATATTACAGAAAACTCAAAAGTACCTTGTATTTGGTGAATTACAATTTGTCATTGATGAGAGCAAGACAGGCATCATACTTGAGAAGAACCATTGCTTATAAAGTGGCCTTATCTTCGAATGGAACTTTTTAGTCAAGCAAACCTCTGAATCACTCATAAGTATGTGGAATGCATTAGCTGCAGATTTTGCCACAAGCAAATGCCTATCCTGACTGTCGCCATTTCCAGATTCATTGGGATGTTCTGAAGTGACAACATTATTCTGGATTGGAAGTATGCATTTCATTAGAACCTTTGCTATTTCTTTCAACCTTTCATGCCCACGCAAAATCAAACCTTTACCAACCCATGCTAAACCATCAATAGCATGCATTTGGAGTGAATTAGGACGTATGCAACTGAGATCCTTTTGAAAGTTGTACTGTTTCGAAGGACTAGAGAAAATTACAGCATACATGCTCTCAAGAATTGGACCAATTACATCATCCAATTTGCAAGAACTTGGAACTTCTATTTTACCATCTGCGGGCCATTTGTTAATAATGGAAGCCAAGGCTTGAGCTGACGGAATATGTCCTCTAAGTAGGTTAGCCATGAACAACTTAATTAGTGTATGTACATCTGATAGAGGAGTTAGGGGTCGAAGCGCTATCACTACCGATGCAAAAAGGGATACAAGCCATTCGTCTTTACAAGAGAAGCTGGCTCCAAGGACCTGGGACAAAGGCGTTGTTACTGGCATTTCTGTATCTATACATGATAACCCTGACACATCTGGAATAAATTGCAATCCCTCCAACTTCAACGAGGGGCAAAACAATGACTCAAAAGGAGACGAGATTGTGGATAGCACTATGTTATAAGCTTTTTGTACAATATGATCCTGACCTTCTTCTGTACAATGGGTAACAGCACACTTCATTGCCATCATAGATGAATCAAGAAGACCCTGAAAATAATGAATGCCAAAAATATTATACAATTATGAAAGGACTTTCAGGTAGGTTATGGAAAGTATATCAAAAAAATGAAGGTAAATTAGAAAACAAAGCTAAGTGATGCTAGAATGTAGAGCTGCATCTAGCAGAGCTGATAATACGGTAAGTAGGAACTAACAGAAAGTAGCTCATATGTGCTATATGCTACACATTTTAATCAAAACCAACTTGCACAAATGCAGCTATCCGAAGAATCGAGCAACTGCTGCTTACCTTCCTCTCAAGGCATATGCCAAAAGCACTGCTGGTTTCCATCAGATTCCAGATATTGACAGCAAAGTGCATTGCAACCTGATCAATCCTACCAGACTTGTGGCACCTGATCACAGACAGACCTATATAAATACACAAACAACTGCAAATAGGAGCTATATGCAGTAGGCGTATAAGAGGCATATAAATGGATTTTTTAAAGAAAAAGGTAGGGATGGAGGGGGGAATAGGAGAGCGAAGAAAACAAAGGTAGTGACATTGCTTACCATGGAAGCACCCGATTGGAGTAGCACTCAAGTAAAGGTACAAGAATTTCAGCAGATCTCAGATTTCCATCGACCTAAATGAGAAAAGAAAAGGTAAAGTTATTGTCTACTTGGTTATAAAATCCAAATGTCGCATCATTAAAACTAGCACTTGTATGTTGAAAGAAATTGCAGAAAAAACATACACAGGCCTTTGACAAATTGGTGATTATTGCTTCTTCTTTCCCTTGAATCACCATTGACATATATGCCGGACCAGTAACGCCAATTTCAGAAAGCGCTTCCAATTTTTGTGGAAGATATATAGTAGAATCATCAAGTGAAAGCAAAGAAACAATTGTTTCCACCACAATTTTCTTGTAACTTCTTCCTTTCTTAGAATCATGAACCTTTTCAATATATAGACCTATTTGAGCCAATGACTTCAACGACAAGTTCCACAATAATGTGTCATTATGATTACCAGTGATGATGGACACAAGGACTGCTAGAATATCTTCATATATAGCCTCAGATATAGGTGAGTGATCTCCTGGGAAGGTTGCAAGTACTTGCAAGCCCGTCACTGCAAATATTTTTTTACAATTTTAAGCATCAGGGATAAATGAAGAATGCACATTGTGTAAAAATACCACTTGGCTAAGAACATTTATGACAACATGAAGGTAATGACTTTTGAATCTTCAGATACCCAATACGAATTTAAGTATGTTTCCTAAGGAGCTAAAAACAAAAATAGGCTTCTAGTTCCGAAGTTCAATAATCGGGTAAGTGTATAAACAGCACTGTGAAACACTCCAACCTGTAAATAATTCTAATTTACCCAAAGTCACAAACAACACACAACTCCCCCCCTCTCACATCCCTCACCCCCCCCCCCCCCCCCAAAAAAAAAAAAAAAAAATCACCAACATAACCAAAAACTACCCTCCAACTGACAAAAATTCAAAATCATTCCAAACTCTAGAATGGCTAGAATGGAAACAAAGTTGTTCCTAATGGTTTCCTCATAGTTGCAGTACATCCGATCTCGTAAAAAAACAGTAGCACACAGATGTGTCTATGCAGGTGAGAGAGGGTGTTCACCTTTAGCAATAAGAGTCTTCCAAAATCAAAAAAAAAAAAAAAAAAAGTATAATATGCTAAAAAATTTCAAAACAGTCTCAAACTTAAACAAATATACAAGACTAAACTTAATAACATGATGTATGAACCATGTAAGCAGTTGAAACAACAACATACAAGCAGTGGTCAACCTGAGCAATTAATCAAGTACTAACAAAATAAAGAAAAAAGAAAAACCAAAGCAGTAAACTTAAAAAAGTGAACAAACTATTATTCATTATCCAACTGTTTACTTATCTGAAGAAAATGTAAAACAAGACAATGAAAAAGACATTATTCGCTGCTACAGCCTAGGAAACTTAAGTGGGAAAATGGTAGGTGCCTTGCACCCGAAATGGGTGAAGTCGTCTTCACAACATAATGTATCATTATCTGCAATGCATTTTAAATTTTAACAGAATAAACAAGTGTGTTCACTTGATGCATATTTTGTTAGAGGTACAGGAACTAAATGATTTCCAAAAGAGGAATTCTCATCCAAAACTCTCCATATAACCATGTTTTAATTGATTAGTATCATTTGGGAGCCTTTTCCACATGAGAGGGAGCCTAAGTGTTGCTACCTTATGGTAAGTTATTGTGCCTAAAGAAAAATCTTCTATAAAGGTCACTAATATCCAAACTTATAAGTTCTAAACCAATTTGTGCCGACTTCCTTCTAGGAAGAGACAAAACATCGAAAATAGGAAAGTGAGTTTAAATTGATTTTGCCAGTATATCAGTGAAGCACTTCTCATGTCGCTCTAACATTTGTCGTGTGAATATCTGATCTAGGATTTGCGACCATCTGGAGATATAAAAAATGAGTTCAGATTTACTTGCATCTTGGTTTTACATTTTGCCAAAGTTCACCATTGTTTTGCTTGTACCCACCCCCATGTTTTCTTGTGATCTTCTTTGGATCCGCTGTTGCATTTAACTTACGGCTAATTTAAAACTTAATTGAATCTTATATAAAATGAATCCATTAAGAACATTCATTGGAATGTAGGTGATCTTGAATAGATCTTGGGATAAAAGTCTTTTTTTGCCATTGTTGTTGAGACGATGTATTGCCTTTGTTGTTACACATGCCCGTACGTATGTATATGCATAATACAAGCACACATAAAAATGAGAAGGCACATAGATCATTGCATATAAAATGCAAATATTGTTCTTCTTCCACTTTCTAAATGGAGGGGGGAACAATTGAATGGGAGAAGTGAATGCGGAAAGGGGTATACATGTAAAGGGAATGAGAGGGCAAAGAGAACCTAATGTGAACAACTTGTCGTTAGACCCTAGCATCAGAGGCAGTCAACCATGCTTAACAAAAGAATGTAGTAAGCAAAAGCTATGTGTCAAGAGCGTACATGAAACAAAAAGTGCTGAGCTGGAAAAGCTTTACCAGCATAAGAGGCATGTTCACGTACAGTGCTTCCAATGCTACCAAGATTGACCAAAGTGGATTTAAGAACGTAAGTTAACGGACCAGAGGAATTGTTGAGCAGAGACCACCAACTGTCTTCAACTCGCTGAGAGAGGTCTTGAACAGTAGTAGTCAATTCTTGGCATGAAGCAAGGAGTTCAGTACACAAGTAAAGAGCTCCAAAATTCAAATCATTAGACATCTTCTTCTTCTTAAAGCAAGCATTAGAAGAACTGCTGATAGGAACATCCAATAGATTCATCAAACGTGGAAAAAGTTTTTGAAACACTCTACTGCAGCAATCAGTGGAGACCTTTGAAGCAAAAGATAGAATAGCTCCAAGTGCACTAAGACGGTGCAGGTTTTCTTTGGAAGTTTCTGAGTAACTTCTTTCAGAGCTCCAACATTCAAAATTTGTCGAAATATCGTGATCATCGAGGATTACATTTATAAATGAATCACCATCGGGAAAATTTAACTGTGAAATCACCGTCTGCAAGCACATAAGAGCTTCTTTTACAATTTGACCTTCCTGTGACACCATATCACCAGTTGACTCGGAGATCATTGAGGATACAGTCCCTTTTGGAGAAAAATTAAAAATCACATCTTTTAGGGCAAACCATATAGCTTTAGCATGCTTGATCATCTTCCCAGCTCCATACTGTATTACGCAGTTGTTAAGGTATTTCAGAGAATCAAGCTGAAAGGACATTGAACAATTAGTCTCTTAAAATATTCCAAAAGTAATAATAATAATAGTAACATCATACGACATATAAATCTTGAGCACATATAAACATAACGGTGATTGTCCAGATATTACCTTACCACAAACCTTTGTTAAAGGAACAGAAGAGGAGAGTTTATCAAGCAGCAGCGGAATGACAAATGGCTCAAAAAGTGGACTTGAACAATACGCATTCTGTGAAAACATACAACTAGATGATGTGAGCAGCATAATTGAAGCAATAGATGAGTTTATTCCAACTTACAAAAGAAGGAAGTCCTACAAGCCATGCAACATAAGTAAAGGAAACAGTTAGTTCAACTTTATCTACTAAGACAATAAAGGATGTAAGTACAAAACCCTTACATTGCAAATTAGCTCCATGACATCTAGTAAAAAAATATTCTTAAGTTATGGCATTACAGAGGGTGAGAAGCTATAAAAGTTCAAGGAAAAATTTAATACAAGTCCCTACTTTTCAAGAAATAGTAGTAGGGATCCTTGGTCACTTTCCAAGTAAAATCCAATCCCTCATACTTTATATGCTGGTAATAAGTTGGGAATATCTATGGTACATATGTACAGTTAACTCCAGCACACATAGCCTCAATTTATGGACAGTTCTGCCCCTTCATATAAAGACAAAACAAATTATCACTCTCTCTCTCATTAATTACTCTCTCTCTCTCTCTCCCCCCAATATGTATGCTTTTCTATAAACATTTCTATTTTCAGGATTTTATTTTTAAAAAGCATAGTTTAACTTTGTTATGGAATAAGCATCACTATAACTTGAATCGATTTAATAATGATTAAGGTTATTACGCATAGCATGTTGTTTTTATAGTAGAAGGGTTTGCTTTTGGTGACTAGATGGTATACTTAGACCTAACAAGTTACATTTACTACTAATTTAGTACTAATAGACCTATGATGTAATTAAAATCTTATGAGGTATATACAAAATTTACAAACATCAAGGTTGTAGATGTCAGATGTCAGGTTCATGTAGGTTTTGAGTTTTGAAATATCAGATGTCAAATGTCGAAGACATGTTAAATGTTACATCTATGAAATATATAGTATATTACATATTATATATACTAAATGTTCTATCTAATTGTAATTTCTAAATATTAAAATACTCTAAACTAAGTAACAATGTAACTCGATAACAATTTAAGTACAAATAAAAAACTAGTAATATTAAAATCTTGTATCAAGTAATTTAAGAGTAATTAAGGGTAAGTACAAATATAAAAAACCACTAAGCTGTGCATTCCTTAACGGTCTTACTAGTTAGGTGAAACTCAAATCGAGGGAGGGAGAGAAAATAGCATATAAATAGAGGGCGAGAGAGAGAATAACATATAGGTAAAGGGGATAGAGAGAGGAGAGAGCTTTTACACGATGGGAGGGCCGCCAGGTAGGGCTAAAGAGGAACATAAAGGGGGTAGGGGTGTTATTTGATTAGGGCACAACACAGAGGGAGAGCCACAAGGGAAGGGGTGTTGTTCGCGTGCAAAGGGGGGGGGGGGGGGGGGGGTTATTTGGGGGTTAACTAGTTGGAATCCATTAACTATTTAAAATTTAAAAAACGAAATCTTAAGTTTTAAATATATCGACCAATATTGGATTATTTTGTGCCTCTGACGTATCGGTCTAAACCAGTTATATCTGTTGATATTCTTTCCAACGACATAAACGACGTATGGCACATATATGTGTTGTAATTCTTGTGAAAATGATATGTCACACATGTCGACAACATCTATAACACGGGATAAATATATGTAGGTGCTAAAAACAAATAATTTTCTTAGGTTTTAAAAACATAATTTAACTTTTTTAAGAAATATACACTACTACGATTAGAATCGAGGACTTCCATTGTTCTACCGTCCCCTCACCACAGCTTTAACCACTTGGTAATGCAGTTATTATTTTCGTATTTATTATTATTGAGTTAATTAGCCCTAACATGTTGCTTTTTATAGTATAAATGTTACTATAAAATTGACTAGATGATTGTTGTTGTGGGAAGTGACTCCAAAGAAATTAAGAGTATCACATAAGATATATATATATTATATATATATATATATATATATATATATATATATATACACGTTAGGTCTACTATTTTAGTAATACATGTAATATGTGAGGTGTAATCAATGTTCTAAAAGGTGGCCTAGGCGGCGCCTAGTGCCCATCCGATATCCGCCTAAGCGCCTGCCTAGTCCCCATTGACACCCAACTATGCATACTTTGGGATTTTATAAACTTTTTCTACAATTTTCAGTAGGTTTTTTGGATTTTTATTTTTTTTTAACCACCTAGATTTAGGCGGCCGCCTAGGCGCTAGGCAGCGGATGCCCACCCTACTAGCGCCTAGCGCTTTTCACAACCTTGGGTGTAATCATACCAAATAGGCATTAAATATAATATCTTTACTATAAAAGCGATATATTATCTCCAATAAAACATTATGTAATAATAAATGTAACAGTAAAATATTTATGGAGATAATACTAACACAATACAAGTAAAAAATAACATATCCAACTTTTTCTAGTTTGTTATTTTAAGAAAATAATTAGGTATATAATTCAAACAATTTTGTGGCCAAAGTGTTAGGCCTTTCTACATAAGTAGCAGAGGTCCTAGCTTTGAATCTTAGTAGGCTAAAAAGTGAATTATGTAAAAAATATTACTATATTTTAGAGAGAGAAAATGAGTAGTATATTTTACAGGAGAGGTTCAAATCTTAGTGGGATAAAAATTGTAAAAGAATTTGTTAATATATTTGTAGAGTGAGAAAACGAGAGTACTATATTTTTTTAGAGAGGAGTTAAGGGAGAGGGAGAGGGAGAGAAAATAAGAGAGAGTATACTTTTAGAGAGAATAATAAGAAAGAGAATAAAAGAATATGAGGGAGGGAAAGAAAATATGAGAGAGGGTGGTGGGGAGAAAGAGTAGTGGAAGAAAGAAATAGTCGAGAGAGAGCAGGAGAAAAATAACCGCTAATATAGAAGTATATATCATGAACTTCTCCCAATTTGCAAGGTGTTTTCCTAAACTATTACAATTAGCAACTAAATACCATGAACTTTTTCCAATTTGCAACTTGCTACTCTACGCCGCCAAGGATATAGTAATGAATATGAAAATAAGAAGGGCATCTTGCTAACGGCACAGGATAGCATGTTGTGAATCAGAAAAATTCAGGGTGGTAGTTGTTGATTATAATATATCAAAGTAACATCTTGCTAATTGTAATAGTTTAGTGTAGCAACTTGCATAATGGGATCTAGGGTATTGAATTGCAAATTAGCCAAAATAAAAAATAGGTGAGAAAGAAAGCGGGAAAAAAATAAGAGAGAGAGAGAGAGAATAGAAAAGAAAGAAGAGAAAATGATAAAGAGGGAAAAGATAGAATATTTTCAAGTTCTTTTGTCTTTATCTATGGGCAAATTGGACTTTTTGGACTGACCACAAGGGCTGTACAGACATACAATAAGTGTATACATATTTATATACCTTTTGTGTGTACAAGGGGCTGAAACCAAATGGAGAAGTGACTAGGAATCCCTACCATTATTTTTATTTTATTTTTGAAAAGTAGGACATGTACCATTTCCCTAAAGTTCAAGACATCCTACATAGAGGCAAGGAAATTTTTGCGTAAATGAGTCCATATATCACATCTGTGGATATGAAAATTAAACCTAGAATAACTGCATTCAATTAGGATAGGCATAAAGGAAGAAATGCAGCATCTTATACCAGGCCTTCTAGTATTTCAAACAAATTTGAACATGTAACTAACATAACTTCATAATTGTATATAGTCTCAGGTTGCGTCAAACGTAACATAAAGATCAGATTACATCATTGATCATACCATTAGTGCCCTGGAAAGGTCATCTCTTTTGACTTCAAAATCATCACTTCTTGGCTGCATATAATGAAAACCGCAATTTAAATTAACAAAAATGAAAATATGGCACAAGCAGGAATGTATGCATGCAGCCAATGGAGAGATACAGAGGCTTCATATAAAAACAAAGATATAGACCAAACATTATATGTGCATAAAGAGAAGCACTCAGTTAGCCACTTGGTGAGTATACCATATATAAATAAAAATGTGACTATAGAATACCCAGGATGTTTAAGGCTGCAAAGGAGATACAAAACAATCTTAAAACAACGAACATTTCCTTGAGTGCTGGTGAAGACTTTTTCCAGATTACATATGAAGAGTGGCTTTTGTGAGCAACATAGTATCATCAAAAATGAGGCAGATCAATAAGAAACAACATAGACATATACCTAAGTGTACACAAGAAAACTAATGAGTTAAGCATAAGACTACGAATAACTAATGTTGTAAAAAGGGATATCACGTTACTAAGAACTAAGAAAAAAAGCTATTAGGAGAAATTTACCTACTCATAAGATATATTTTGATAACTAAAAGGCGGTGACATAAAGCATCAATAACTACCTAGTTTTAGTCAATAATAGCACCTCCTAACAATAATAAAATGAATGTTTCTTCTTGTATGTGAATCTAAAGAAAATTATTATGTGACTCAAAGAGTATTCCTCAACGCACTTATTGGCAATGTGATTAGTTTTGCAGGTCAAAACACTACAACACTTTTAGATATTATGCTATCATTCATATTACTGACCACACATAAACACTTGATCTGTGTTCTTTTAGAAAAAAAAAAAGATGTTAACATGGAAACACTTGAGGGGCGTTCATTTAGAAAATTACTTTCATATAACATGGTTCTTCCTGATATGACAGCTGCTGAAAAAACGGATTACGTGTAAAAACTAAGACAACAGCGCACTTGCGAACTAGCCCTGGCCAAAACTAGGCAAGGAAAAAATTATACAAAGTTATAGCACTAGTCCGTGAAGATGGTTGAGATTGAAGCATGCACAATGAATACACTAATGAAATGTTTACATGTAAATCAGGTACAATAGTATAACTTTTGCACTTATGTAAGTTTTGCATCATATGGTAGCAAAGAGGACATTAGATGAAACTCAGCCGACCTCAAAATTTTGCCATAAAGGCTTGGTTGCTATAGATTAGATGGAATTGCAATGTATGCTCTAGTGACGCTTACATGATAGAAGAACTACTGACTCCAGATTCCCTTTTCATACCCCTACAAGAGCGAATGAGGGTTTGCATGAAGAAATGACTTCACCAGATAATGGAGGCCAGGCTTCAACATCTACACAAGCCCAGACAGGTGCAGCTGGATCACCTCACCTCTATGTATCAGTAATTAATCTCGACCAGAAAGCAAAGTTGGCTCAAGCCCAAGAAACACCAGAAGTGATGCAGAATAATGTGGTCCTGGACGGGCTATATATCAGATCTCGGTTTGTAAGTCTTAAAATATTGAGACCATGGTTGTAGATGTTGTATGTCAGGTTGATGTCTAATTGGTTTTTTTAATGTATGATGTCTGGGACATGAAGGGGACATTTTAAAATGTCGTATATCAATAAATATGTAATATTCTATATGTTATATAACCTAAATATCCTATCTAATTACTAATGCAAATAAATCAAATAATTTAAGAGTAATTCTCGTATTGGAGCTTGGAATAACCAGAGTGAAGCCTGGCCTGCCTGTGTTGGAGCAACAACAACAAATCGAGAGAGGAGAGAGAAAGATGGCAACAAATGAGATCAAGAGAGGAGAGAGACAGTTTTGTTGGGGTTAGTTATTAATTACAGATTTAACCCATTTAAAATCAAACCCAACCCAAGATAAAAAAAAATTAAAAAGGATTCTTCAAATGTCGTCAACTGACTTCTGTAAATAACAGCATCAACCAACATGTCGGAAAAATCTAGAAATATCGATCAACGTTTTACGAAACACCATAAACCGACATGTCACTCGACATCTACAACCCTGATTTTGACAACATAAGTTGTAACAATATCATGTAATCCTAAACATGTTTCGGAGTGAGAGATGAGCTGCATTCCAGTGTAAACTATACCCCCATGTTTTATGATTTTATGACTTTACTTGCATCGCAAAAATAAAGGGAAAAAACTCTAGGTCATACAAACTTAACGTGCAAACTATTGTAAAATTTAGAGGAACAAAGACAATGTGGCATATGTGAGATACTGCATGCCTACAAGGTGATTGATAGTGTGAAATAACTGAATGATAATGAAGTTGTGGCAAACAAAGTAGGGATGTTTGTATATATCATCAGACCGGCAACAATATGAATCCAACTATCATGGTATAAAAAAGGTAACAATATGAATACAACTCTCATGGTATAATAAGGGAAAGTTACACACTTAATGTTGTATTGATATCAAATGTCTATGATTATATGAAACACACAAAAACATCCAGTATTGCTAAAATTAAGCCATCACACTCGCTAGTGATTATGGTGACTTTCGACTACCTTGAACAATATAATGTGTTTCTATACCCATTATATATATTCTCCTGAAATGTTCATGGTATAAGCTAACAAGCTCCGGAAGTTCAGTCTTTCAGAGAGGCTTATAACATGAGAAACAACCATTAAACTTCAACCAAAAAACATGCAGGATAGTACAGAGCATTCGTGTGCATCTAATCAAACTGACAGTTTTTACTACCTAGTATCTCCTCGGTAAAGGGTGGCTAGTACACCTGAATCTTCTACAGAAACTATATTTATGACTCACCCTATATTTTCTTTGGTTTCCTCAAATTAAGACGTCAAATGAAATCACAAAGCTGACACTTTCTTCAAATTTTACACAAGTGTTTCTACAAGTTTGTTTATATGCACAGAATATGATGCTCGACTTCAAGACAAGCAAAGAAAATTTATGATTATCACTTCTTCCACAGCCCCTAACAAAGGGACAATCAACTATACAAGATTTCCTGTTATAGTACCAGTACAGGTCTTCAAAGCCTTTGAAATGAATGCAGAAGGATCCCATGGAAATGCAAAATATGCATAAAGCAACATGCAAACAGTTTATAACAAGTGGTATTCCTTTCTAAACTTACATAAGTGAAATATATAGGAAAATAGCGGCCCAAAATATCAAATATATCCGCCGCAAAGCTTGCAACTGAACAAGATGGATCTTGAAATGTCCGCATCAAAGTTTCCACCAAACAAAATGTGAGCATTAAGCAACGAGGATCTGTTTCTTCCTCAATGGCATCACAAATTCCGTAAATAAAGTCATCACCCTACACCATAATATATAGGGTAACAGCATGAGAGAACAAATCTCATTTAGAACAAAATGCACATGGAGATAGAATGAGAAACAGTAAATAAACAAAACTAAAAAAATACATCTCCAAAGCAGAGATTAAAATTGGTGGTGAAAAAGTAAATAGATGTGTCAGTTACAAAGTGACCGTATTAGACAATCATGTCATGTGTCTCATGTCATTATATGGCCCATAATTCAAACTTGCTTCCTTCCCATGTGCTTGCATATGCCACAATCTAGCTTATTCAGGCTTGAACTGTTACGGTATTATCCGTCAAGCTTATTTGACCTAGAACTGATAACTCTAAAACTGAGGTATAAAATCAAGCTGTGGGGAGAACACAATAGATTTCTACTGGAATTTGACGTAAATTTTGCATTTCAAGTTTATATGCAACAATTGCTGCACTTGAAGGCCACCTAAATAAGAATATGCCAACTCAGCATTTGTTTGGTTGCCAACAAGTGTAAGTGAAAGTGGTGAAAGTGTCACTCTTTTGTTGCACTTTCATCACTTTTGTTGTTGGTTACAAGCAAGTGGAGCAATTCCACTTTTATCTATGACATGAAGTAGGTCAGGTCTTATCCCCTTAAAAATGTGGATGTCACATCCTTCCGTCAGGGCCGGTCCTGAGCTCATGGGGGCCCAAGACGAACTTTCAAAATGGGCCCCCATATATAATGTAAAAAAAAAAAATTATCCTTATCACCAAGATTTGAACTAAGGATCTCTAGAGTGTAAAACTAATATGTTAACCACCACACCACAATTATTTTATGTTAACCACTGCACCACAATTATTTTATGTTGACCACTATACCACAATTATTATTTTTAATAACTAACAACTTAGATCTTAATTATGGGGCCCCATTAAATATGGGGCCCGGAGCGGGTGCACTCGGTGCACTTGCTCAAGGCTAGCCCTGCCTTTGGTTCAAGCCCAATGTGCGAAGAAAGTGGAAATGAATAAATTTTTATTTACTACTCACTTTTTACTAGGTAACAAGTGGACAAATCCACACTTCAATCCATTCCACTTGTGTTTTACCAAACGGATAAAGTGATGGAAGTTACACTTCCAAGAGGACAAAAACTTTGTAACCAAACACGATATCCAAAAATCTCACTTCAAAGGTAGACTTTATGAAAACACTTTTTTCACTTCACTCCACTCCACTTGCTTTCAACCAAACATGCCCTTAAACAATATAAGCAGCAAAATATATATACAATATAATTCAGATTATTGCTTATTAGAAAGATTATTGATGGATATTTAAATGAATCTTCATTTACATCATGTATCTATCATAGTCACATAAAATGCGATATGAATAAATAACCTATAAGCATGAGCACATAAACAACTAGAATACATACAATTGCACATTTTTACTAAAATTTTGAAAGAAAAAACAACCATGATGACTGAAAGTTCAGTTTTTGGTACAGTCGTGATCAAGTTTGTTCGTCTTTGTTTCTCATTTTTCAGCGAACATTGGTTCTTTTATTCCGTTCTGGGAATTTGTAACCGAGCCGACCGATGTAACTGATTGGAGCTGAACCTGTCGTGGTACTGGAACATTCCAAGCCAATATAGTGGAGTCACTAACAGCCTAGAACAACCCAGCTCATGTCAGGAAAGTGGGGGAAAGTTTTAAAAAATGAATAGTTTAATTCGGTTTTTTGTATATGCTGGTTTCATTTGGTTGCAAACTGTCTAGTTCTAGATTCAGTTTATTTTGCGAAAAAGGGCACAGTCAACCCTAAGTGACTGAATCACATAACTAATATATTACCCAAGTACCACCATCACACAAACTACATTAAAAAGAGGAAAGAAGCTGACCAGATTTGATCACTTACGTGATGGACATCTTGCTGGGATACCTATCCACTATGTTGCGGACATGGATATGACACAAATCAGAGACAGCAACACGAACATGACACCAATTTTGGCGTGTCCTAGTGTATTTTGGAGTGTTTGTGCCCTGACCGACACAAAATTATACGGACATGGCATGGATCTTCTGAGTGTCCGTGCCTCCTAACCTATCCAATGTAAGTTCTAAGCATAGTTACTTGGTAAGGGGCACACTACTCATTTTGGTACACAGTACGAGGGGGTAGGCTTAACAAGTATGCTTTGGTTCTCTTAACTCTTAAGAGCTGTTCACCTGTTTATATGTGTGTCAACTAGGGAAGAATTAGTACCAGATGCTACAACAACCTACTCTTGTATGCTTCATTTTGACAATGGATTTTCTTGTCTTTTATATAACCATTTGATTGATACCTTAGTGAAATTCATCTTGTAAGATCCAGTTAGTCCGGGTGTCACTTTTGGCTATCTGGAGTGAGAGACATTTGAGGTCGGGAGATCCAAAACAGTTTCTAGGGGATAGAGGGATCCCAGCAACTATGGTTCCAAGTACATCAGGGTTAAACTAAAATTGTTATGAAGTCATGCACAAAATGACATGAACAGCATGCATATGTGACTCTTAAGCAAGGTTTGAAGTATGCACATCAGTTGGAACCTTGCTATGAATATCGGTTTGTTCAGCAGCTGGGGTTCCAGTGGTTCTCAATGGGTTGCTTCCAATAGTTTCTGGATCAGGTTCGATATTGGTTTCAGTCAATACTTAAAACCCACCTTTAAGTTGTTGAGAAAGAAAACAGGTGTAAAATTAAAGTTTATAAATAAACTGAAATAAGAAGTCTAATCATACCAAAGTCATTACAGTGTCCGGGTAGACATCCATTAAGCATAAAAGAACTTCAAAACATAACTGCAAAGAATGAAAACATATGTCAGACATAAATATTTGCACTAAAATCATGTCCAAAACAAAAACTTAGGGACGTATCTATGCACCAAAGTATGGAGGTTGGACCTTCCGATCATGCACTGCTAATGATCGCACTTGGACATTGATTAAATATGATTCAGCGAGTGCTTTTACATCAGTATTGACAACCATACCAACAGTACTCTTCCTCCTCAGAAGAGCCAAGCAGCCAACAAGTGCTCCACGCAGGGCTTGCCAATCTGCCTAATGTTCAAAAAAGGATCCACTTAAACAGAGCTAAAAGATCTACGGCAGAAAAGGGATTTCTCCCACATTCAGAATCCAAGGGACGCAGTTATTTAGATATTAATCATATAAGTTTTAACGTAAAAGGTTCTATGTAATCAATCAATGCACTACATGCATGTTAAAATTATTTTGATATTGTTCCTGCCATACCCGTGGAACATAGTAAATAAAAACTGAGTTTCTCATAAGACACATGTAGAATAGAAATAGAGACGCAGATAAACAGTTGGAAACAATACCAGGGTATTACTTATTATATAGGGTGATGTTATTGACACTTCTAAAATATCATCTTGCACTCCTCTTTAATTTTCTATCATTCAAATTCCAAATCTGCCCCTGCATTAAATATGATATTAATTTGTGCATGCATGGAGGGAGGAGAGAAGGATGACATTTTAGGAGTGCCAATAATGGCTTCCTAGGATGTTGTTATTGACACTCCTAAAATGTCATCATGCACTCCTAATGCAGGGGCAGATTTGGAATTTGAATGATAGAAAATTAAAGAGTGCAGAAAGACATTTTAGGAGTGTCAATAACGGCACCCATTATATAAGACAACTAAATAAGAAATAAAATAGGATGGACAAGTAGATTCACAACTCTAAGCTAAAATTAGCCTATAAAAGATGACTATCAGAATGTTAAGAAAATGAGAGAAGTAGAGAACAAAAGCAGCACATAATTTATCTATAAATTCTAATTATTTATAACTCCAAGAAAATATTTCATTAACCAGACAATTTATTTCGATTGATGGGAGAAGGTCTGGATGCTGCAAGCCTGCGAGTTTTCAAAATACAGTAATACATGAGGTTTCATTTAAATGAGTGACCACATAGCTCTGAAAAGAACCGTAAGCAATAGAAGAGACAGGAAGGCATGAAAGAATAATTATAAAAAGTTGATAACAATGGGAGACAGGCTAAAGCCACATACCAAGTTCAATAAGTAAATGCAAGAACAGAAAGTAAAAAACCTGCAACAATGCAACAATGCAACAATGCAACAAAGCAACAATCCAACATATCTGTTCGTTAATTCAAGGTTAAAATAATTCAAGTCAAAAAAGGGAGACAGGTTAAAGACCATATATAGAGTTTAAGTGATGCTAAACATTGATAAGACGCTAATAGTTTATTTCAAATTTGAAAAATACAAACTCACCAGCCTTGATGTGAAGAATCCTGCTAAGCTGCTTATAGTGGAAATACCTAATGGCTTCAATGTTAGATGGCCAAGAATTTCTGCTAGTAGAAGAATTCCTGAAAGTTCAGCAACAATAATACGTGTTCACAACAACAACATAGAGAACAATAAAAACGATATGTTAACAATGAACTTTGAAGACATACAGATTTCACAAGTGTGCGAGTTATATTGGGATAAATGCTTCACCATAACCCTCCCATATGTTGCTCGGTCAGACCCACCATGAGGAACCCTTAATAGGCTAGGCAGGTGGGTCCTGACCACACATAAACGGTGCAGTCTAGTCATATTGGGATTAGGGTAGGGCTACCTAATCCTATATATAAACCATACATCCTCCCCTATATGTAGAAGCATGCTCTCTACGGATGAATCTCCTTCTGTACGGCAAGTAAACATTGTCGTAGAGTTGGAGTACCAATGTAGCTTCTCTCCAGCTATTGACAGTGACAGGTACATAAGGGGTCAAAAGGTGACATCATTCACCACTTTTCCATACATTATCACTTTGGTACAATACACACGAATAAGCACATCCACAGTTCTACCCACATACATAAGCACGTGTATCTGATTTGCATTTATATAGGAGGAACTTAAAATTACATTGACCATATGTTCAACAGCCCTAATCTTGTACAACTGAGTGGGATAAGTGAAATTAGGAGAGTTCAACATTTTACTCCATAAGCATTTCACCAATTGTTGGTGTCGAAAAACTATTAACAATCAGTTTCCTTTAGTGTTACTTGAACTCCTTGTTAATAAGCAACTAATTCAAAGAATAAAATCTCCCATTTAAATTATTTGGCAATTAAACAATGTTATATATTTCAACAATTAATAAGAAAACAACATCATCCAAGCAAGATAACATACAATGTTACCAATTCAACTATAACGGATAACAATGTTATACATATGAAATTAGGTTTTCTATCAAATCAAAGTTTCAACAATTTTATGCATTCAAAATTCAACAAAGAAGCACACATAAAAGAAAGGTTTTTCGCACTAAAATACCATGAACTTTGCACTATGTGCATTTTGCTATCGTGAAGTTTTTGGCTCAAATTGATACCTTAATATTAATACCATAAACTTCATTAAATTGCCAAAAAAATGTAAATTGACGTTTATACCCCCGTTAGTTAAGTTCAATGAATATCATTGTTCTAAAAGGCGACCTAGGGGACGCCTGGTGCCCGCCAGATGGCCGTCTAGGCGCCTGCCTAGTCCCCCTCGACGTTCGACTATGCATGTTTTGGGGTTTATGGACTTTTTTTTTGCAATTTTCAGTAGATTTTTTGGATTTCTTTTTTTTTTTGAACCGCCTAGATCTAGACGCAAGGTAGTCAAAGGCGCAAGGCGCACTCGAGGCGCAAATGGTCCAAATCGCCCGAGGCGCAAGGCGCACTTAAAGCGCGCGCCCGAGCGACGCGAGGCGCAAAAATTATATATATATATATATATATATATATATATATATATATATTCACATCGGATTTCTACATTGATAAACATGTGTGCTTCAAATTCCCCCCGTCTATGTTGCAATCACTTTGAATTGAGTGAGTGAGAGAGAAAACAGTAAAAAAAAAAGTACATCAATTCAAAAAATAGTCTAAAAACAGTACAACAGTTAAAAAAAGTCTAAACATGCTATTTTTTTGACAAGATTTTCAAGGCGCGCCTTGGCTATTCCAAGGCGCTCGGAAAAGGCGCACCTAGGCGCGCCTTAGGTGCGCCTTAAGAATTGCGCCCCGCCTGGAGTGCCCTGAGGCGCTACCCCTGCGCCTAGGAGCAAGACGCGCCTTTGACTACATTACGGTCTGTCTAGGCGGGGTAGGCGCTAGGCGGCAGGTGCCCGCCTGACTAGCGCCTAGCGCTTTTCACAACCTTGATGAATACCATAAAGATAGTGATTGGAACAAAGTCATCGTTGCGGGGAGGGGGGCTAGTGAGTGGCGAGGCCAACATGAAGAGGAAAGTAGGAAGAAGATGGTGGCACTCGTGGTGTTAATTAAGGTTTAGAGAGGAGGAAAAAGATGGCAGACGATACAATTTGAAATGAGGAAGAAGGTGGGGGGAGTACCGGTAGCACTTGTGGGTTAGGGATGAGAAATTAAGAACTAATAACAATGGATTAGGGTAAGAGGATGAAGAAGATGAGGGTAGCAGTATTGGGCTTAGGGATGAAGACGATGGTAATGGTAGGTTAGGTAGGGTTAGGGTTTGGGATGTAATCTTTTTTATCTTTAGAGGTATTATTGTCCTAAATTTGTTAATTATGACGGTGTAGGTGTATAGCAAAGTGAAATTAGTTAAAAGTTAAGGATTCGTTTGGTTCTCGAAAGGAAAATCAAGTTTCTTGTCTTTTCCATGGGATGGAAAATTAGAAATCTTGTCTAATTTCATTTCATGTGGTTGGTAAAACAAGGAAAGCATTCAATAAAGACCACTTAATTTTCCTTCTAGTGTTTGTATTTGGATGGTGCATGAAAGTAAAGAATATATATATATATATATATATATATATATATATATATATATATATATGTCCCAATATATCCTTGCATTTTAAAAAAAATAACATCATGAAAATCCAAAAGTAATGGATAAAATAGACAATAACACATTTGAGTAGGACTATTGTCGTCCTAAATTTTCGTAATAAATGCAGGAAAATGAGAAGAAGAAAAAATAAATTTCATGAGTTCTGAGAGGAACCATCTTCCCCCTATTTTTTTCCTCTGTCAGAAAAATAGTTCCCAAAGTTTGTGGCTGCTAAACAAAGGAATGGAACAAATTTCCTTTCATGATTCCTTAAATCTGTGAGGCAAACATGGCCTAAATGTATCGTTTTTAACAAAAATTAGGTCAGCAAGTAAAAGAAGGACAAAGTTCATGTATTTAAGTGCAAAATATTCTCTTAAAAGACTATTAAGAGTCTAAATTCAAAAAATGAAAGGCAGTAAACTAAATAGTTAACTTCTTCAAAAGCTAGAACAAACCCCAAAAAATAAAATATATAAAATGTGAAAAAGCAAAAGAAATGGAACACAAAGGAATAGAAAATCATAGAATTAGAGGTGGAAAACCTTCCAAAAATATCAATAAAACATTAAGAAGGCTCAAGAAATCATATAGAAAACATCCCAAAATATTACAACATAATGTACCCTTTTTGGATAAAACATAGGATATGCTAGACTCCGTCAGTGCCATTGGAGATGTTGGAGTCAGTGCTAATGATATCGGAAGTCAATGAACGACTCCTAGTATGGGGATGCTTATCCAAAGAGTTTCCTTTTAAAAGCAGGTTATTTCCAATGAATTAGTTGAAAATAATTATATAGATATTTGAGTCAGTTTAAGAGTTATAGGTTTAGGTTACATAACTAATAGTTTTGAAACCACTTAAAAATCATGCTAACCTAATTTTTGTAATGACTGATACATTGTAGGTGTATGTATCATATAATCTAAAACTAAAATTAAAATTGACAGCGGTAGGTATCATGTCTTAAATATGATATGTACAACAAACACTTTATCCCAAACTGAAACACTTTATCCCAAACTTTTCAGGTCGGCCCATTGAGTCTTTTCTCCAATTCATCTCTATTGAGGATCATATTCCTGTAACATTACCAAAAACCATTTTCTTTATTGAAACCTCAATCGAAGTTTGTTTAGGCCTACCCCTAGTTATTGATGCTCTTTTGACTAAAATCTCATCACTTCCTAATTTGTGCATTTACCAGTCCGCATTGTACGTGTCCAAACCACCTGAGTCTATTTTTCTCTCAACTCATCCTCAATTGGCATCATCTCCAACTTCCTAAGAATACACCCATTTCATATTCTATAATTCAATATATTGCCATTAACTCATCTTAGCATGAGCTGAGCTCATTTTCTAAAGTTGTCTTTTCTAAAAACAATTGTCAACAATATGATCCATAAAGCATGAAGTTAATTTAATTCGTGCTTAATCCCCTTCATATTTCATGTTAATTAACCCTAAACCCATCCCGACAATAAAGGGCTAGTCACTTGTTGTTTTCCCCTACCAAACACGATATGTATCACTTATATGCCGTATGTTACCGCAGTATATGACAGATTTTGTATAATAACAAGAGGAGTTCGAAAAGATCACCTCTTCCACGGATGACATTGTCCATGGTGGCTAGATACAGCTCCATCTCCCTCACCTACACACACAAAATAATGACACGTCGAAAAAGCTACATTTTTTATCAAGGGAACAGCATCAAGTAGTTTCTAGAAACAATATAACAGCAACAATTCCGCAACCCACCAGTGTTTCGAGAGTCAAGAGGTCCTTCTTCACGAGCGCGGCTATGGCATCGACGCCCGCGGTCTGTCAACAAAAGCGAGGCAACAAGAAAGCAAGCAAGCTTAAACCCTGATTTCCTGAACAAAAACAGCAAAAAGATCCAAACTTTGGGAGAGGGGGATGGAGCCACCTGCTGGTTCGGAGGGCGGGAGACATCGACAAACGCTTCTACGTGGGCGATCCATGAGTTTGGGGGAGGATAATTCGCCATTGGAGCAGTAGCGGAGTTACGTTGAGAGAAAACAAAAAAATTTAATTAGGGTTTTATTAGGGTTTCTTATATTACTCTCCGGAAATTTGCCAATAAATTAGGGTTTTTCTTAAGAAAAATAGGAGTTTTATAGGGGTTTAAGAAAGAAGGAAGTGGCGCGGGGGTGGCGGGGGGGTCCGGTTGGGGAAGATGATCCGGGTTTATGTTTAGTTGGGCTAACGGGTTAAAAATACTCTTTTTAAATGTCAGACTTGGGCCCATTGGAGTTCCTAATCGCAATAGCGGACCGGGGTTAGAGATCGAAATTAAAATTGGAGTTGGAAAATCAGAATCAGAATTGGTCCGAATTAGAGTCGGAAGTTGGGATTGGAGTTGGTTGGGGTACTTTGGGGTGAAGCATATTCGACTCTACTCCAACTCCACCAACATATTGTCTTCTTTTACTATTTAATTTTGATTCATTAATGTAGATGTGAACAATTATCTTTGTATTTTTTTTCATATTATTTTTTCATATTGTAGTGTGTTTAAGTAGAGGTGAAGGTTCAACCTTTGAGTTGAATCCAATATGCTTACCTTCTTAGCTCGAACCCAAAATCTTTCCGTCACCCCTCACTAGCCCCCACCTACTCGAATCTCGTGCCGGTTTCGAGTTTTTTTGATGTGCGTGAAAAAAAATCAAAATAGTGCATCTCCTAAAAATATATATAATATAATAAAACTAAAAAGTTCTTTAAAAAAAATGCTAAATTACAACTTGATACCTACAATTATTCAAGTTTTTTTTAACTTGATACCCTCAACTTGATATGTATCAACTTAATACTCTATCTCCGTTCTCTCGCTACTGGTGTTAACCGAAGATTGAAAACGATACAAATATCCCCCTATTCTCCCCTCTCTCTCTCTCTCTCTCTCTCTCTCTCTCTCTTCGGCAGTTCCCCCTCTTTCTCCGGCGGTGATGCAGCAGCGGCGACACAACAACAACGACGAAGTTGCAATAGTAGCAACGGGGGCGCAGCAACAACAGCGTGCGGCAGCGCAGCTGTGGGACTCGTCTCACAGTATTCGTATTTTATGCGGATACGTATTTTTATGCTATTTATTGCATTATATTGGATCTCGAGGAAGCTCAAAAATTCTCAAAATTGAAACTTTACTACATGACTGGTATACCGACGGTATGTTCTAGTATACGATGGTATACTGTCCAGCAGATATTTGTTTCACTTTTGGAGATATTTTCAAGATATTTCTCTATAAATAGTACTTGAGTTATTTTATTTCTTTCTTTCTCTTTCTCTCTCTTCTCATCTTCATTTTCTCTCGAACTTGGAGCTTGGTCTTGAGACCTGGAGTGTGGTTTTTGAACCCCTTCGTGGTGGTGGACTATAAGTTTTAGGCTTGGAGCTCGCTTTAGGCAAGTACACCTTACCGATTTCGTGAACTTCTTTTACTTTATGTCATTTTACTTTCCTGAAGCTTTGGTTATTGCTTTTTAGCTTAGACTTGCTTTATTATTATTATTCATATCGTGATTTCTAGCCTAGTGACCGTCTCGATTTTGATTTCTGGTAGAATCTTGTTACGTCCCTTTTTAGTAACTCGGTAACGAAAACGGTACCGGAATTGTGACCGTGAGATTTAGTCCATATTGTGATATGAGACTTACCACTAGATTTGACTTCCTGTTAGACTTGGTTCTGGTAATTTTTGAAATTTGATTTGGAATTCGAAAATCAGACTTGACTTGACTTTAACCATGTTTATCCTTGAAAACCGACATACCGATGGTATACTACAGTATATCGATGGTATACCAATTTTGACCGACTTCAGGATATTTGTCTTGACCGACATACCGTCGGTATACTATACTACAGTATACCGACGGTATACCGATTTGTGGAACTTTATTTTTTAATAACTTTCTTGCCTACTTGGAACGGCATACCGATGTTATACTACAGTATACCGACGGTATACCAATTTGTTGAAATATAGAACTTACTGTATTTTTCTTATCTCTGGACCGATATACCGACGGTGTACTGGACTGTACCGACGGTATACCGATCATGCACTTTCTTTAGGAATTATTGGTTTTTCGTGATTTCGTTATGATACTTCTGACTTTTGCTTGGACACGCAATGACTTGACCTGACTAGACATGAACTTACATGGCTTCAGATGACTCGACTTGACTTGGCTTTACTCGGTTTCACCCGGCTTTGCCCGGCTACACGTGATGACATGATTGACTGGACTTGACTTAGCATGACTTTACATGGCTTCATCGGGCATGGCTTGACTTGGTTTTACTTGGCTTCATCTGGATTGACATGGCTTCACATAGTTGTACATGGTTTCACTTGGCTTCACCTGGATTGACATGGCTTTACTTGGCTTTACCTGGCTTCACTTGGTTTCACATGGCTTGGTTGTTATCGTGGCTTATATGAGTCTGTTTGTGCAATGTATAATAAACTTGTATATATTACTATTAGAACTTGTTTTGTTGCACCATGTCTATGATGGATTCTGCGGAATGACACACCCGGATTCATACAAGAAACTGCTAGGGGTTAATAACTAGATATTCACTTAATTAGTACATGGTTAGAAATTTTTCTAGATTGCATGCAGTCCCGGTTATTCACACAGTTATCTTGAGAAGTATCCAGTAGTTTATATTGTGGAGTATCTTGAGGAGTATCCGGTGCTAGTTTGTGCGTATGGATATCCCAGATAGACTGCAGGGGCATGCGATCAGAAGGAACCCTAGTATCACGTTGCATTATAATTATTAGTAATTAGGATTGTGATAACCCTAGTTATTTAAAGTATCAAGCCGTACTTATATAATTTGTCGTTATTGATGGATGATGGTTAGTCTAGGCTTTATATGATCATACATTTATTCTTTGTACTTGTTATTCTATTTGCTTATCAGTTCAGGATATGTCTCATTGCAGGTTTACAGTATTTCTTTTATTATCCTGAGATCATTACATTCAGTCTTTACTTTCAGTATTTGTATTGTGTGTATTGTTGGTTTAAGTTCCTAGATAGGCTTCATTTGTGGTACTTGCTAATTGGGGTCTGATCCCTCTGGTTTTGTATAGCCAGATCCAATAGCGACACCGGAGGATCTTCCGTACTTTCCTGATGATGGTGACCACCAGGAGCACCAGACCACTTGAGTGAATTTTCTTACTTTTCCACTCTAATGTATATTCTACTTTTGTTGGCGTTTAGCCACCGAGCACGTATTTAGCTCATATTTTTTTGACCAGTTAGCCTACGGGCAATAACATGATTGACATATCCGAGGGTTGATCATGTATGACTTAGATTCTGGCTAGTTTATTCATTTTGTGTACACTAGCTTCATGATCATCTGTATATTATAGTTTGGAACGCTTTACTATTATATTTTAGCTGATCTTACATCTTGTTATTATTTTTATTGTTCTTGTGATTGAGACACTAGGGTTTGTTGGACCTAGGCTTGACTGTTGGTTTATAGTAATGACCCATCATGTCTTACAGCTTCACCGTATATGCGGAGTACCGGTGTACTCTAAGTATACGTAGCTGGCCTTGTCAGCCTCGCTCTCTAGTATTCTGGTTCTGGGGAGTGTCACTACCCAATTCTAAAAAATAGGATTTTTTATTTTTATTTTTATTTGGTAAATCGTGTATTGTTTATAAATATTTATATTTATATTTAATTGATGGTTGTATTATTTTTTATGGATTATTTTAGGATTTTGGCTAGTCTGGACCCATGTCAGACCCTAGTGGACCCATGTCTGACCCAACCAACACCCTTGTGAGACCTATTTTTTGGTTTAGAATAATTATTATATTTTATTTTAGTTAGTTGGAGTGTTTATGAGTTAATTTGAGTGCATTTGGAACCCCAAACCCAAATCCCAATTAGTATGACTAATTATGAGGGAGTTTTAGTCATTTTTCATAGATGTAACCTACTTCTAAACACTTGGCCGGCCTTTCCCATATCTGGACAGCAGCCCCCCCCCCCCCCGGCCCTCTTCATTTCTTCTTCTTCTTCTTCTCCACTATTTTCTTCTTCTTCCTTCTTCCAACAAGTTTCAAGTAAGTCATTTCTTCTCTTTCTTCTTCTATTCTTTCATAGATGTTAACCCTAATCCTATACTTTTCCCTAACCTAGGTGTGTAGAGCCTAGACTTAGTGTGGAGGTTTGGTTTGGAGGCTTGAGGGTGGTGATTTCAAGGATTTTGGAGACTTTGGCCTTGGGATTCCAACTCCCAAGAGGTAAACCATAACTTTTCTCTTAGTGGTTGCTATTATGTAGTGTAATTAGTAGTTTAGAACCTTCCTAGACCTTAAGGCTACCCGTGGGAGAAAGTTAGAACTTGTTTGGTTGTGTTTGGAGACTTTGACATTAGGTTTTGTGTCAATTTTGGGTGAAATCCGAGATTGGCCCAATTTTGGGTAATGTCCTAGGTTAGACGGACCTAGGTAGATGTACTTGGGTGTATTGAGGGTTAGTATGTATCTCCGTTCGGACACGTGAGGTCGTGTCGCGGAGAAATGGACGTTTCGGGCGATTTGGGAGTTTTCGTCGTCGTAGGTTCTATGTGCGTGCGTGTTTTTGCCACCGACCTAGAATCGACGAGTTAGTATTTTTTTTAGGATCTAGACATCGATTAGAACTCGTGGATAAATTTTTGGCCAATTCCGAGTAGATTTTGTGTACGTTTCACGAGGTTTCGCGAACCGCACTCTACGTGTTTGTCGAAATGACCGAACGGCCATTTCGACTTAGTTTCTTGGTTTCGGGCTTGTGCGCATGTTTGTTTAGCTTCGGAGAGTGTGTGCTAGAGTTCTCGGGTTATATTTTATATATTTATAGTTATTTATGTGCGTAGGGGTGGTTGTGCGTGCATTGGTGGGGTTTTGTGTGTTGTGTTGTGTGCGTTGTGTTTGAGTGTGTGTTTATATATATATATGTATATGAGTCTATATATATATATATATATATATATATATATATATATATATATATATATATATATATATATATATATATATATATATGTGTGTGTGTGTATATTTATATATATGTGTTTGTATACATATATATATGAGTATGTGTGTATGTATATATATATATATATAAGTATATGTGTATATGTGTATGTGTGTCTATATATATATATATATAAGTGTGTGTATATATATATTTGGTTGTGTGTGTATATATATATATATATATATATATATATATATATATATATATATATATATATATATATATATATGCTTGTGTATATATATATCTATAAGTGTGTGTGTGCTTGCGTGTTTGTGTGTGTGATTATAGATATGTGTGTGTATAAGTATATAAGTGTGTAAGTGTGTGTATATATATATATATGTGTGTGTGTGTGTGTATATATATATATGTATATGTGTTTGTGTGTATATATATATATATATAGATATATATGCGTGTTTGTGTGTGTGTGTGGAGTGTCGAGGGGGAGCAGCTAGCAGCGAGGAGAGCCAGCATATGCAGCAGAGTGTACCAGTCAGTGCAGCGCAGCAGCAGCAACAGCTGTATGCAGCATCAGCAGTAGCAACATGCTGCAGTACTAGCAGCAGCAGCCAGCAGCATTTGCAGCAGCAGCGGCAGCCAGTTAGCGCAAGCGCCGCGTGGCGAGGCACTAGCAGTAGCAAGTAGAGAGAGGTGGAGAGTTTAGATGAGTATGTATGCTTATATATATATATATATATATATATATATATATAACTAGATATAGATATATATGTGTATGGGTATATATGTATGTGTGTATGTGTGGATATATATATATCTAGTTATATAGATATAAGCATATGTGTTTATATATGTAGTAGACTAGATAATTACCTAGGTGTATATGTATATACATAAATAGTTAGCTAGATGGGTAGTTAGTGAGGGATTAGAGGGATATCTCAATACCTTGAGATACCCAAGGTATTGAGTATCGGAGTGAGGTTTTTGAGAGATTGCCTAGGTTTGTGTTTAGAGTTGGGTTTTTACGTATTGGTATATATAATTACGCGTGCCAGCATAGGTTTTAGCGGGTATAGGTGGGGTGCGTACCCTAGGTCGAGGTATCAGATACCTAGGGTATCCCGGTATCTCGAGGAGGCGAGTTTGAGGGTTAACTAGCTTAATGAGCTAGTTTTGACCAAGAATTGTAGGGGCACCCTAGTTTGACCTAGGGTTGACCATAATTGTCCCTGTTGACCATAAAAGTCAACATTTGACCTAGTTTTGACCTAGAGTTGACTTTTTTGACCCGGATTGACTTTTTGACCCAAATTTTATCGATTTGACCCGTTCGACCTAGAATAACCCTAGAACCTTATTTTTAGATATTTTATATCAGTTTAACTCTATAGAACCCCGTTTTATCTTGCTTTTTACAATAGGTTCTTGTGACGCCAGTCCGGATCTCGATCTTCATTAGTTGCTCAGGACGTCAGGCGAGTACCTACCTCTGATCGTTTCTATTTCATGATAGCGTTTATATCACCTGGTCTAGAACTGAAATACTTGATTCTGATACATTGTTTCACGAGCTTGTACTAGTTGGATCCCGTCATGAGATGTTATCCCCATTACCGTGTTCAGCGGGTAATCTATCACATGTATTTCATCATGTGCTTCGGGTATTGATTCTCATATGCTATCATGTGCTTCGTGTGCTCTCGCCTTCATGTGCGCGAGTTATTTATCATATACGTAGCGTGTCGTGGTTGGATCCAAGAGTATTAGTGGGGGAGGGGAGTAGGAGTTGGCTATGTGATCAAAGCCAAACAGTATTCATGTGTATGTCGGTTATGCAACTCACGCATAACGAAGTTATCATAGTTTATTCATGTGCAACCTAAGCCGATCACATAACGAACTTGTGCTCAAGGCACTTAGCTAGTATTCATATTTTCTCACATGCAGTTACTTCTCTACCACTCGTATTGTTCTCCAGTTTTACATTGCAGCTACTTTATCTGCTCCACCATGTATTTATTTACCTGTGCATCTTGTATACTTTTCTATTGCTAGTCATATACACCTTACCATGTATTTGGAGTTGCTTTCAGAGTTATGTACTTCGCTCCAGTCCTGACTGGGCATATTTTTTCCAGAGGATCCTGAGGATTTTTGCCCAACATTCTACGGGCCGGGCGTCGAGGAGTGTTGTGACCCGGAGATCAAGGAGGAGCCCTTCGAGGAGACGCCGGTAGCACCCTAGTTAGCTAGGTGGGTTTCCCTGGGTTGTTCCCAGTTGGTTATTTTAGATGATTGTACTGTATTTATTATTTTGTTGCTTCTGTAATGTTGTAGACTTTAGACTTGGTCTGTATATTGGTTATTGTACTTGTTATCTTTGGTTCTCGTTTCTTTGTGATATCTTATCGTGCTTTACTCTTTCCCTAGTTATTGTGATTGAGTGTTTATATATATATATATATATATATATATATATATATATATATATATATATATATATTACGTGGTTGCCCTCCTTTTGGAGAGGTTATATTGACTGATCATTGTGAGATATAAATATTGTGACCTAGAACGAACCTTTACAGCGTTCTACCGCCGATTCTGCGGCGTAGGCTGGACGTACCCATGACTCATGCCCAATTTTTCGGGTGCGGGTCGTGACACATTTTTGGTGGTGGCCCATGCAGGTCTAGTATGTAGGTCTAATTTCTAGGTCTACCTGCGATAGAATATAGGAGATAGGCTGAGAGAGAGAGTGCTCATCACAACTAGGACCCTTTCCGATTTCTTTTGCTATCTTTAAATTTTCTGAAATTGTTTTCTTTTGCAATATTACTGTCCTTCTTTGATGATATCGTATCTTGCACCGTATTGACTTCTTTTGATCTGTGTTCAGGATGCCTCCGAAGACACGGTCTCAGCACACCATTCCAGCAGCTGCCACCGAGAGGTCTGCCACCTCACGTCCTGCTCGACTTTAGGCAGCCGCTACTGCTCCACTCGCCACTCCTGCGGTCGAGGGAGCATCTGTTTCTCTCGGAGATCCTCTTACTCCTATCGATCCGAGAGTTACACCAGTTGTTCCGGTGGTACCTCCTCCACCACCGCCTACACTAGTTGACGCCGTGCAGCTGTTTGCGTTCTTTAGAGAGATGATGGATGCGCAGTGTAAACCCCCAGAAAATTTTTTAGATTTTAAAAATAAATTTTCTAGAATTTTCTGTGATTTTTAACTAATTAAATCAATTGTTTTCTGGTATTAAGTATTTTTAAATATGTTTATTAAATATTAAAATATTATAAAAATAATATTTTTGGGCGTAAAATAAAATATTAGACATAGGGTAATTTTCCTGAATTTATTGGACCCCAAAAATATTTTTAAAGACCTAAAAGCTAATTATTTATTAAACCTTAAATAAACTCGGTTTATTTGTGAACCAAACCGAACCATGTTGAACCGAACCCATCCTAAACCAACCCAGACCGGACCCAATCCCCAGCGGGTCAGGTCGGACCCGAAACCCGGATCTGAATCCCGAACCCGAAACCCGACCCTACCCCACCTCCTAGCGGATCGGGTCGGATTCAGATTGAACCCGACCCAGCAACCCATAACCCGACCAGTTTCAACAGTTACTTCTACAGTAACTGAAGAAACCCTTGATCTCCCCCGCCGACCGCCGCTTGTAACCGCCGCCGCCTTCCCCACGGTTGTTTCACCCTGGCTCCTCCGCCCGTTACGCCCCCGCCTCCTCCGGCCGTAACCGCCCAGCTCCTCTCGCCCTCGCCCTATATAAACCCGCCTCTCCCCGCCGTCTCCACCACCTGTCTCCCTTCCACCGTCGTCCCCAACGTCCTCAGCCTTCCCTCCATCTCCCCGAGTCCAGCACCACCACCGTAGCCTCGCCGTCCTCCGCCTCTCTTCCCCGACCAGAACCCCCAGCCTCCACGACGTCCTCCACCGCCTCCCTCCTCTGCCCTAGCTACCCCAGCCGCCTCCGTCGTCCCCGACGACCACGGCCTCCCCATCTCCTCGTCTCAGCCCCGAGCCCAGCCCCGCTCCGCCACCGCCCTCTCCCCTCGACGATACCCTGCGCCGCCCCGCCTCCCCAGAGCTCCGCCACGCCTCCCCGCAGCCTCCGTCTTCCTCCTCTGCCCAGCCCGACAGCAGCAGCAGCGGCCAGCTCCGCCTGAGCCGCCACCAGCGCAGCCCGGCCGCCTCCGCCGAAGTCACCTCCGTCGAGCAGTCTCCTCCTCCGGCCGCAGCAACTCCGGCGAGCCGACGAAACCCTAACCCTAGCCCCCCGCTGTGTCGTAGTGTGTCGTGTCTCCTCGCGGACACGAGAAATCTCCGTTCCGCGGAGCCCTGTTCAGGTAGCTTTTTTTCTCTCCTCGCTGCCCCGTTTCTCGTTCTGTCTATTGTGACGCGAACCCTGCGTGAGCCTCTCGATGCCCGTACAATCCGCTAGGTGTGTCGCGTCCTGTGGTGATCGCGAACTGCAATCCAAAAATAGGAAAATACTTGCCCCATTTTTCTCCGGAACTAAGTGCGTCCCGCCAAACGGGATGACTTGGTCACGTGCGGACTTTACCGAAATGTGCGCGCCGTTGATACGAACGTGTGGGATTTCGCAAAAGTTGATTTGGATGTGCGTGCACACCGGAATCAACGCGTATCAGCCGACAACATCCCGTATCGGTCCTGTTCTCGAACATGTTGTAACTTTGTGTACATACGTCGGATCAAAACAAAACTTGTGCCATCAGACTCATAGCAATACGCTGGTCATGTGACCCAAGTTTGGTTCGAATCTGAGAACGTTGACAAAATCGCGTATCGTGGGCCCCACGACCCCATTTGACGGTCGATTTTGTGATCGGCTCATCGGAATCCAATTTTGGAAGTTTCGTTGGGTTCGTATCATCGCTCTGGACTTATTGACACTAGGTTTGACAATTTTGGAGAACATTGTCTCTGACACATTTTTCTGTGCGAAGCGGCCCACATGTGGACCCCACTTTGACCAGAAACTGTCATTTTTGCTCCTGTGTCCAAATTGGACTCAAGGACAGGCGTTTCTAGCTATTTGATGTCTTCTAAGTATGATAGTAATGTCTATTTCAGCAACCGGAGGAGTACCTGCAGAACCTGCTGATACTAGAGCCGTAGTTGGTAACCAAAACCCAGGCAAGTGTACCTTGCCCTACTTACAGCATCTGTTTATACTATTATCTTCATTTATGACTGTAAGATCTCTGTTCAACCTAGGACCGTATAACTTTACTTAGCGTCCGATTAATATTCGGGTGCCAACACCGTACGCAGAGTTGTGTAACATCACCTAGACATGGATATCGAGACCCTTTATGTTCTCGTGCTTGCATTATCAAGTACGTTATAACCCAGGACACCTGACACTATTCATGAGACAGAATCTTCCTGAGATATTCATGGTAATTCTGTATAGGATACAGGTTTCATGACATTTATATATATGCTTAAATCTTATTATGACTTGCTGCATTAGATATGATCTTGCGTGTCATGGACATGAGACGTGTGATTACATTGGGTGGGGAGAGATTTACCATACAAAAGGCTGATTATATTATATATATTGTTATCTGGAGGTGTCTTAGACTCTGACTCAGAGCTTTGACACATGTACTGTCCCTTCGAAAAAATACTGCTATGGGTTTCCCCGACACAGATCCTATAGTAGTCTCAGCCTGAGTATGATTAAACCTCTCACTTGCATATCACTTAGCTGGTTATATATTTACCCTATTGCTTCATTTATTGCTGCACTGCATTTTATTTTGGTATGAGTTATTTTGTACCTTGCTATGTCCCCTGAGGACCTGGATCTGGATTATGTCCCCAGGTATAGCGGAGGAGATCTATCCCGAGGTGTACGGGACATGAACAGTCTTTGGAGCAGTACCAGAATCCGAGGACAAGGTGATAGCTGAGGATTTCTCCTGAGTATATGCTTATTCTATACTCAGTTATTTCTATTGATAGACTCTTCATTTCCAGTCTTTTGGAGTTGATGTATCAAACTCATTATCGGGTTGTTCCCCGACTTATGTTTTATTAAGACTTGATATTGCTTCATATTTCTGATTTTGTGTATTCATTTCTGTGGATGAGATTAGTAGACCCTGATTGTTATATTACAGCTTAAGTACATCCTGATGGGTCCATTAAATTGGGTTTGCCTATTGGTGTGTGCTGCTGGCCATTGCCACGTGGCTAGTCCCTCAATAGTTTAGAACTGGGGCATGACACGCAGCACCGCCAGGTGGACGTGATGAGGATGGACATTGAGAATGCTCACCAGGTGGCCATGACGGTGGTGGACAGAGTGGCTCAGGTCCAGCCACGGGCAGAGCATGCTCAGCATCCGAGGCTGGGCACCATTATTGACTTTCAGAGGATGCGGCCCAAGGAGTTCCTGGGTACGGAGGGGATCCTGTACGTGGACGACTGGATTGAGCATATTGAGGGTATCTTTAGGCTGGCACTGATCCCAGCCAGTATGCAGATTGAGGCAGCGGGCAGCCAGATGTTCGATCTTGCCCTTACTTGGTACCACACAGATACGAGGATAGCGGTACCGGGACTGACTTGGGAGGCTTTCAAGAAGCTTTTCAAGGAGAAGTATTTCTCAGATATGGCTCTCAGTGCTTTGGAGAGCCAGTTCGAGGCACTCGTCCAGGGGAGCATGCTAGTGGACGAGTATGCAGCAGAGTTCTGCCGTCTAGGCAGATTTGTTGAGGGTTTGACCGAGGTAGCGAAGGCGCGAAAGTTTCGCAAGGGTTTGGTCATGGCGATATAGGGCACCAGCACCAGTCCAGCAGTCGCAGATTCAGAGGCCTTTGCCTCTATAGGCTCAGGCATTCCAGCAGAGGCCGCAGCAGTATGCACAGGCCCAGGCACAAGCGAGACCTAGAGGTCAGCAATAGAGGGGACCAACACCCAGAGGGCAGGGTCGAGCCTTCTTGCTATCGATGGAGGAGGCTTTGGCAGCAGGAGAGGTGGTAGCAGGTACCATTCTTGTCCACTTTTATTCAGCTTCAGCTTTATTTGATTCTGGTGCATCGCATTCATTTATATCTGCACGCTTTGTGACACGAGTTGGATTGGAGTCCGAGTCCTTACCTATAAGGTTGAATATACTTACTGATAATAGTCTCGTGGGAGTATATAAAGTATATCGAAAAATTTCACTGAGAGCATAAAAGTTTAATATATTTATAAAAAAAGCAACAAATTTTCAAAATTTACAGTAAAAGCATTAAAACGCCCTTCCAAAGGGCGTTTTACGCTTTTCCGTCGTTATATTTTAACTCCGTTAACGGAACAGAAAGAAAAAAATAAATTATAAATAAAATAATACAAAACGCCCTTTCGAAGGGCGTTTTATATTGTTTATTATTTTTTTTTTCTCCCTCCTCTCTCTCTTCTCTCCTCTCTCCAAGCCTCTCTCTTCTTTTAATTTCTCTCCTCTCTCCTCTCTCCTCTCTCCAAGTCTCTCTCGACCGGCTTGCTGCAGGCTGAGGAGGGAGAGGGAGAGAGACAGCGGGAGAGGGAGAGGGAGAGAGGAGAGAGACAGAGGGAGAGGGAGAGGGAGAGGGAGAGAGGAGAAAGATAGCGGGCGAGGGAGAGAGAGCAGAGACAGCGGGAGAGCGGAGAGGGAGAGAGAGAGGAGAGACAGCGGGAGAGGGAGAGGGAGAGGGAGAGAGAGAGAGAGAAGGGAGAGAGACAGCGGGAGAGGAATAGGGAGAGAGAGGGGGGAGAGTGAAGAAAAAGAAGAAATAATAATAAAAAATTACAAAACGTCCTTTCGAAGGGCGTTTTGCTTTAAATATTTTTTTTACACGTGGCAGGAAGTATAAAATAATAAAAAAAATAATAAAAAATTACAAAACGCCCTTTCGAAGGACGTTTTGCTATAAATAATATTTTTTTTTTCTTCCGACTCTCCTTCCAATGGGCAGCCATCAGGCGAAAAGAGAGAGTGTGAGTGAGTGAGAGAGAGTGTGTGTGAGAGAGAGAGAGAGTGTGTGAGAGAGAAGAGAGAAAAAAATAAATAATAAAAAAAATTTAAAAAATATTAAAAAATATAAAACGCCCTTGTGAAGGGCGTTTTACATTTTTTTAATATTTTTTTTTCCGAAAAAAAATTAATAAATTAATAAAAAATTAATAAAAAATTAAAAAATTAATAAAAAATTAATAAAAAATATAAAAATATATAAAAAAATTAAAAAAAATGTAAAACGCCTTTGTGAAGGGCGTTTTACATTTTTCTAATATTTTTTTTCCTGAAAACAAAATTAAAAAAATAATAAAAAATTAATAAAAAATTAATAAATTAATAAAAAATTAAAAAAAATTTAAAAATTTAAAAAAATGTAAAACGCCCTTGTGAAGGGCGTTTTACATTTTTTTTAATATTTTTTTTCCCGAAAAAAAATTAAAAAAATTCATAAAAAATTCATAAAAAATTTAAAATTTAATAAAAAATAATAAAAAATTTAAAAAAATTTAAAAAAATTTAAAAAAATTTAGAAAAATTGTAAAAGGGCGTTTTACATTTTTTTAATATTTTTTTTTTGGAAAAAATTAAAAATTAATTAAAAACTAAAAAAAATTAAAAAATTAAAAAAATTAAAAAAATAAAAAAATAAAAAAAAAATAAAAAAAAAGACTTTGACCTCTTGGGCACCGCTTGCTTCTTGATGGGCTTGTTCATGTCCGACGTCGAGAAGGAACCCCGGTGCAACATGACTCCTCCCAGGCCGTCTCGGTTAGCACCACCGGATGTCGAGGAGATGTTGTTGTTGCCGGTGGCGGATTCACGAGCCGAGGATCTGCCCCCTTCCTCTCTTAAGCACCAGTTGCACACCCGGTAGTGCTCCTCCTTCGGGTACGGATTGCTGCAATACCTGCTTTAAGGAAAAATCAGAATATATATATATATATATATATATATATATATATATATAAATATAAATATAAATATAAATATATATTTTACTTTGCTGAGAAAGAGAAAATAAATAAATAAATAAATATATATATATATATATATATATATATATATATATATATATATATATATATATATATATTACTTTGAGTAGGAGAGAGAGGAGAGGAGAGAAAGGAGAGAGAGGGGAGCGGACGGACAGGAGAGAGGAGAGAGAGGAGAGAAGAGAGAGGGGAGAGAGAGAGGAGAGAAGAGAGAGGAGAGAGGAGAGAAAATATTAAAATAAAAAAAAAATATAAAACGCCTTTCGGAAGGGCGTTTTATATTTTTTTTATTTTTTTTTAATGTCTACTTACAACCGTTAACGGAAGCTAACGGAAAAGCGTAAAACGCCCTTCCGAAGGGCGTTTTAATGCTTTTGATGTAAATTTAGAAACTTTTATGCTTTTTTTATAAATATATTAAACTTTTATGCTCTCACTGAAATTTTCCGAAAGTATATTCCTAATGTAGAGTTATAGTGTGTAGGAGAGAGTTTCTCGCGAGGTTGATAGAGTTTTTTATGGACGATTATGATGTCGCCCTTGGGATGGATTGGTTGAGTGCGAGATACGCGATGATAGATTGCCATAGTGGCAAGGTTATCTTTCGTGTACCAGGTAGGGAGGAGTTCTCATTCTTGAGAGGTGCAGTAGAGTCACCAGAGGTTACATTGATGATGGCAAAGACTGAGGAGGCACAGTTTTCTAAAGTAGTTTGTGAGTTTCCTGACGTATTTTTCGACAAGCTACCAGGTGTACCACTAGTTAGAGACGTGGAGGTCTACATTGATTTAATCTCTGGAGCAGAGCCAGTATCAGAGAAGGTTTATATGATGTCACCATCTGAGTTGAAGATCCTGTACCAGATGATTGAGGAGTTGAGAGCCAAGGGATTCATTAGACCTAGTGCATCGTCTTGGGGAGTCCCGTTACTTCTTGTTAAAAAGAAGGATGGTTCATCACATTTAGTTATTGATTATAAAACACTAAATGTGGCAACTATTAAGAACAAGTATTCCTTGTCCAGGATTGATAACTTGTTTGATCAGCTCACTGGGACAACTATATTTTCTAAGATCGATTTACGGTATGGGTATCATCAGATCAGAGTCAGAGAGCAGGATATACCCAAGACAACGTTCAGATCTAGATATGGTCATTTGGAGTTCCTACTTATGCCATTTGGAGCGACCAATGTGTCACGACCCACACCCGAAATTTGGACACGAGTATGCGGGTACGTCCAGCCTACACTGTAGCATCGACGGTAGAACGCTGTCTAGGTCAGGATACTATCTAATCAATCTCTTATGAATATCCAACTCCATAAGGAGACACATATATCATAATATAAAACGAAATACTCAATCACATAAACTCGAGCACGATGAGATATCGAAGAAAGAAAATAAAATACAAGACAAGTCTAAACAACAATAAATAGTCTAACCTGTAATCAATATCATCTAAATCTCCAAGTATGCCGGAAATAAGGCCTCTATGTCACAGTCTGGAAAAATATCCAGTCAGGATTAGAACAAAGTACAAGCACTAACAACAGTTCCATGTATATTGACAAAAACTATAATACAGTGTAAAGAAATACAAGATATATATGAATACTGGCAATGAGAAATACTAAAATAATAAAGTACTGGAATAAGGAATACTGGAGCATATCATCATCAATGTACATCTAGCAATGAAATAGAAATATAAGTGCACGCTAGAACAATGAACTGGTATATAAGTGAATGCTAAAATTATGACTAAAACATAAGGAATGCTATATCAATATACTAGAGATACATGTCAAGAACATCTAGCTAAGTGTGTGAAACATCAGCATATCATGTGATCGACTTGGGACTGATCAGGCTTGCTATGTATGACTAGCTATGATTCATGTAAGGTCGGGCTAACCATCCGAATAGCTATGATGAAAGTAATAGTCAGGCTAATCATACACAACAGGCTATAAGGCATGTAATGGCCAGGCTACACCGACGTGAGGTGTGGGTTAGCTATGATACATGTAAAGTTTGGTTATGATCACATAAGCTACTAATATTTCCCCGTTTTCCCAGCTAGCACGATGGATTCCAAATCCCGACTCCTCGTGATAGGTCTCGATAATGCCAACTCGTGTAAACAACAGTATCAGAGTCATATACGCTATACAACTAAAATTATAGAGATAATCAACATAATAGAAACTGTCAGAGAATGTACTCGCCTGGGGTCCTGCTGCTGGCAATACCAATAACCTGATTCCGAAGTATTGTCTGAACAATCCAACAATCCTATAGTCATCATATAATATAATATTGCATCAGACATTACACTAATACATAATCATAAATACAATGAACTCAGGGCTACGCTAGGTATGACACTGGTCAACTAGGGTCAAGTGTGCGTCTAATTGCACGGGTATTGTGTCTGTAATTGCTGTGCAAAATAGACAGTCAAAATGATACGGGGCTCGCCAGCACGTCAGTGTACATATGGCAGTCTGCTATCATGCTATATGGTCACAGGTCAATGTAACTATGGGGTATCCGTGGTTACACTCGGGTCATCTAGTACATAGACATATTATACATATTATTAACTAACATATACATTAATACTTACAATATACATATACATCAATTAAATACATATACAATATATATATATATATATATATATATATATATATATATATATATATATATATATATATATATATATATATATACACTAATTGAATTTATACTATATATATATATATATATATATATATATATATATATATATATATATATATATATATATATATATATAGTATAAATTCAATTAGTGTATATATATATATATATATATATATATATATATATATATATATATATATATATATTAAACATATACTAGGGAGACATATACAATACATATACATATGTATATATACTAATACTAATACGTACATACATACTATACCAAATACATATATATACTAATGAATAATATACGCACACGCGTACGTGTATGTATACGAGATTGGGTTCATTTCAAACATGTGTGCGCTTGGACGGGGTGTTCGTGTCGAGGTGAGCTGCTGTCGTCGACTTGTAGGCGGTTCAGTCGAGTGCGGGATCAGCGGGCAGCTAGTCGTCTCGGTACAGGCGAGCGGGGTCGGTTTCCAGGTGATGTCTGGTCGAAGAACGGCGGGTTCAGGCATTCTCAGGTGATCGGTTCGGTCGAGAAGGGAATGATGGGATATAGATGAAGAAGGAGGTGGAAGAGAACGGGGTGCTGACGTGCTTAGGCGGTCGGTCCGGTCGAAAAGGGAATGACGGGATGCAGCATTTTTTGGTCGTAATGAGAAGGAAGGGGGCGACTGGCAGCGGAGTTCAGATGGGTGCTGGGTGCTGGGTGCTCGTTGGCGACAGGATGGATGGAGGTGATGGTGGTGATACGGGTGGTTGCAGCGGGAGGTGATGATGGTGATGCCGGTGATGCTGGAGGGAGGGGCCGGTGCAGTTGCTGCTCGGCCGAGGTGGATGGGAGGAGAGGTGAACGGTGGTGGTGGCTGGGACTTCGACGTTGAGCGTGGAGGCAGTACGGGAAGAGCAGCGGGTGGTCGAGGGGTTGGAAGTCCTGGTGGAGTCGGGCTCGATGGAGGAGATGAATGGGTGAAGGCGCGGTTGTAGCAGTCGAAGAAGGAGGAGTGGTCGGGGGTTGGCCGGAGCAGGGAGGTCTGAACAAATAAATGAAGAAGAGGTGAAGAGGAAGAAGAATAAGGAAGAAGAAAGGAAAAATAGAAGAAACCTACGGCTGTGTATGGATAAGAGGGAGGAGAGAGAAAGTGGGGAGTTTTCCTAGGTGTGGGGATTAGGGCCGACTTGGGGGAAGAGAGAAGTGATGGTGATGTTTTATAGGGATGAGTGATGGGTAGTGTGTGGTGATGAAGGGTCCTCATTTGAATGAGTGGCTAGGATCTAACATGAGAAATTGTGTTCACACAATATAGAGAGTGGGATAAGGTTTGAACCGGTCAAAGGTTGAGGGCTTCTCCATTTGGTTTGAGCCAATGGGGTGATGACACCTAGTGCAATATTTGCAATTAAGTCCCTTAAATTTGGGTATTTGCACAGACACATAAAAAGATAAAAAAATTGGTAGGAGAATTAGTGTTTGGTATTTTGTAGGGTGAGGGGGTGTTGTGTGTTTTGCATGAATTTAATTAATGGGATATTTGGATTAAATTGGGGTTAAAATGAGATTAGTCAAAGTTGGTATCCCCAATTTAATTAAAAATAAATATAAGCGGTGTTCTAAAATTAATTTAAAGTACATGGGACTAAAATTAGTTGGGACACAAGTATCATGGGCATAAAAGGCTCAGAATAGAATATTATCATAATTTGGGTTGCACAAAATGGATCGAGATTGTGTCTCCAATTTCGATTGGAACGCACAAGGATACAAAGTTAGATTTATTGGGAATTAAAATAATAACATCTGCGACGAATATTGTGCGACTAAAATAAAGCACAAGAGAGCATAATTATGAGTTACACAAGGGTCAGAATGAAAGGCAGACACATTTAGGACAAGGTTGTAGAATTTGTTGGAAGGCAAAAGCTAGGGTAGCGCTCCAAATATCGAAGAAACGGTAAGGCACAACAATTAAATAAAATTATAATAATTAATTATAACCCTAAATAATTAATCCCAAAAATTATAAATTAAATCCATAACACTATATTTCGGTCAGGGCTCCATCTAGTGGGCATCTAGGTCTAGTATACTAACTCATGATTTAGTAAACACTATATATAATATATATCTATACATACATCATGCAATTATTTAAAATAAATATACACAATACCTATAATATATAAAATGACAAAAATACCCCTATTTTCAGGATGTGGTAGTGACATAATGCACCAACTATATTTATGTCTCATGAATAGCATATTCGTACCTTACCTAGACCAGTTTATGATAGTGCTTATTGATGATATCTTGGTCTATAGTTGGAGTGAGGAAGAGCATGAGCAGCATCTTCATGTAGTTCTTCATATTCTTCGAGAGCAGCAATTATACGCGAAGTTCAGCAAGTGTGAGTTCTGGCTAATTGATTGTATCTCATTCTTGGGACATATCATTTCTGGTGGAGGAGTCGAGGTAGATCCCAAGAAGGTGGAGGCTATTGAGAGTTGGCCAGTACCGCGTACAGCTTCAGATGTACGTAATAGCAGGCTACTACAGGCAATTTATGGCATTTGATAGGATCTCCGCACCCTTGACACGGCTAACGTGTAAGTAGGTGCGCTTTGAGTGGTCAGATGCTTGTTAGACTTATTTCGAGAAGCTCAAGCAGAGTTTGATTTCCTATCCTGACACTTCTAGTGGGACCAGGTGGGATCTCAGTATATTGTAATACTTCAGGAGTGGGACTAGGGTGTGTCCTTATGCAGCATGATAGAGTAATAGCTTATGCATCTTGGCATCTTCGAGCCCATGAGAAGATTTATCCGACACATGATCTTGAGTTGGCAGCATTAGTGTTTGCACTTAAGCTACAGAGGTATTACCTATATGGTGATCGAGTAGAGATCTTCACAGACCACAAGAACTTGAGGTATGTGTTCACACAGAAGGAACTCAACATACGTCATAGGAGGTGGCTCAAGTTATTATCGAACTACGATCTTGACGTTCAGTATCATCCAGGGAAGGCCAATGTCATAGCAGACTACTTGAGAAGGAGATGAGGAGTTTACTTCTTGACAGAGTAGCGCCATATTTTAGAGGATATGCAGGAGATGGGTATCGAGGTAGTATTACCTGGTAATATTAGTTTGATAGCTAGTCTGCAGGTTCAATCTTCTATAGTTGAGAGGATCAGAGCAGAGCAGACTGGTGATATCAAGCTTCAGCAGCTCAGAGTAGAGTGTGAGTCAGGACGCATACCAGAGTTGAGCATTCATGAGGATGGGACTCTCCGATTTAGGAGTCGACTTTGTGTCCCGAGAGGAGATATCCGACAGAAGATTATGTCAGAGGCCCATAGTTCTTAGTACTCAGTACATCCATGAGGGGCGAACATGTATCAAGATATTCGCCAGCGCTTCTGATGGAATGGTATAAAGAGGGCGATAGCTCGGTTTATTTTTTGGTGTTTAGTCTATCAGCAGGTGAAGGCTGAGCATCAGAGACCAGTCAGACTACTTCAGCCTTTACCGATTTCAGAGTGGAAGTGGGACCATATTACTATGGACTTTGTGATCGGTCTTCCTAGATCCCCGTCTGGCAGAGATGTTATATGGGTTATAGTGGATTGACTCATAAATGTTACTTACTTTTTTTCTTTCAGAGTGGGCCAGTCTACAGAGCAGCTAGCTGAGATGTACATAAGACATATAGTCAGCTTACATGGTATGCCAGTTAGCATAGTCTCAGATAGAGATTCGTGGTTCACGTCTCATTTCTGACAGATCCTACAGCAGAGTCTGGGTACTAGGTTGAAGTTCAGTTCAGCCTACCATCCGCAGACAGACAGGCAGTTGTAGTATACTATTCAAACTTTGGAGGATATGCTCCGAGCTTGTATACTTGACTTCGGTGAATCTTGGGAGGATCACTTGCACTTAGTAGAGTTCTTCTATAACAACAGCTTCCAGGCGAGCATTCAGATGGCACCCTTCGAGGCTTTGAATGGTAGGAGATGCAGATCAACGTTAGTTTAGGATGACATTGGTGAGAGGCAAATGCTTGGTCCAGAGATGATTGCTCAATCGGTTTGAGTGATCAGGCAGATCAAAGAACATCTCAGAGTGGCTCAGGATCGCCAGCGTCATTGGACAGATCAGCACCGTCGTCATCTTGAGTTCTCTGTCGGTGATCATGTATTTCTGAGGATTTTGCCTGTCCGTGGAGTTATCAGATTTGGAGTACGGAGAAAACTTGGTCCCAAATATATAGGCCCGTTCGATATTCTCGAGAGAGTTGGATACGTATCTTATCGTCTATCTCTTCCACCATCACTTTATGAGGTACATGACGTCTTTCACATATTTCAGTTGCGTCGGTATATTCCAGACTCGAGCCATATCCTGGATCATTCTAAGGTGATCGTTGGTACCGACCTATCATATGAGGAGAGGCCTATGTCTATTTTGGACCAGAGGGTGAAGGTTCTTAAGAACCGGACTATCGGATTAGTTCGTGTTGCTTGGGGGCATCACTCACTGGGTGAGTCAACATGGGAGCGCGAGGACAATATGCGTACTCGTTATCCATTTCTTTTCGACTTGGGAGGTATACTTATTCGTATACCCTTATCCTATCTTAGCTTGTGCATATGATTGATTGATTGATAGCTTATCTGTTATGTCTACTATTGTTTCTTTATGACTTTTTATTGTTGTCCAAAAAATTTCATGCTCATATGAGTTTCGTGCTTATTTTTGGTTTCGTACTTGCTTTCTTGGGTTTTCTTGTTAGTGATTTTGGATCCTTATAAAAATTTTGAGACAGAATTCTTCTAAGGAGGAGAGAGTTGTGAGACTCGTCTCACAGTATTTGTATTTTATGCAGATACATATTTTTGTGCTATTTATTGTATTATATTGGATCTCGATGAAGCTCAAAAATTCTCAAAATTGAAACTTTACTATATGACCGGTATATCGACGGTATACTGTCCGGCAGATATTTGTTTCACTTTTTGAGATATTTTTGAGATATTTCTCTATAAATCGTACTTGAGTTATTTTATTTCTTTCTCTCTCTCTTTCTCTCTCTTCTCTTCTTTATTTTCTCTCGAGCTTGGAGCTTGGTCTTGAGACATGGAGTGTGGTTTCTGAACCCCTTTGTGGTGGTGGACTAGAAGATTTACGCTGTGAGCTCGCTTTAGGCAAGTACACCTTGTCAATTTTGTGAACTTTTTTACTTTCTATCATTTTACTTTTCTAGAGCTTTGATTATTGCTTTTTAACTTAAACTTAATTTACCATTATTGTTCATATCGTGATTTCTAGCCTAGTGACCGTCTCGATTTTGATTTCTGGTAGAATCTTGTTCCGTCCCTTTTTGGTAACTCGGTAACGAAAATGGTACCGGAGTTGTGACCATAAGATTTTGTCCATATTGTGATATGAGACTTACCACTAGATTTGACTCTCTGTTAGACTTGGTTCTGGTAATTTTGGGATTTGATTTGGATTCCGAAAATCAGACTTGACTTGACTTTAACCATGTTTATCCTTGGAAACCGGCATACTGACGGTATACTACAGTATACTGACGGTATACCAATTTCGACCGACTTCAGAATATTTGTCTTGGCCAACATACCGACGGTATACTACAGTATATCGACGATATACTGATTTGTGAAACTTTAATTTTCAGTAAATTTTTTGTCTACTTAGAACGGTATACAGACGGTATACTATAGTATACCGACCGTATACCGATTTGTTAGAATCCAGAACTTACTGTATTTTTCCTATTTCTGGACCATTATACCTGTCACGCCCCGATCTCCCGCAGGCTAATCGGTCGTCCCCACTAGGCAAGAATCACCGTGCCAGCGCTCCCGCAGGATGATTGCTTGACCCATCCGGGCGTGATGCCGTCGCGCCCGTGCAAGGCCGTGGTTCATTGGCTGGCGGTAAGAATTCTAAGCCATAGAGTCGCACAGATTGTCCGAGTGTAGCGAAATTATAAACGCATAGGCGATTTGGTAACAAGTTCACTGAGTCGACAATAGCGGAAGCATTAAATAACATATGTTGAAGTGAAACAAGCTCTTTATTGATATAAACAAGTGTTACAAGCGGCGCATGGCCGAGATTACAAGTCGCTCAAGTCTCTCTCTCTAAAACAGTAAAAGCGTGCCAAATGGCTACATTTGTGGAATAATTGTACAGGCGATGTTCAGACAATGTTCCAACATTATGTCTTGTATATGTGCTTCTGCTCCGGAAGTAGTGCTCCAAGGCTCCAGAGTGATCTCCACACCTTAGCACGCACGAAGGAGGCATCCGTACCGAACGAGGTTCTCCTATACCTTGCAAATAGCCCGGTGGATTATCAGTACATGAAGGTACTGGTGGGGAGGCTACTCGCCCGCTCGACAAATCCAAACAAGTAATATAGGTTTCATGCATCAACTATTATATTATCTTTTTAGTTGCCTTAGGATCAGTTTCATGGCATATTGAATAGCCTAACTCGTGTGACAGTGCGCCGTGCGATATAAGAGAAAACACGGCGAGACTTACCAACTTACCATTTGTCCTTCCCTGTCCAAGGCAAACAAGTTAATTTAAGCACAAGCATATATAACATTCAGGGCAATAGTATATACAACACTGCGTCATGATCGTTCAGGCATTTTGGATGTTCTCGATGCGATGCAATGACTAGCACGTGGATTACCGCTAAGCGAGGATGACTTATCTATATAAATAATAGGTCACTGGCATAGCCATAAAGGACACTAGTCAGTAGTGAGAATGGTATACAGCGAAAGAACAATGAGCGCTATAAGCCATCTCATCCACTACAATAGACTACACAATAGAGTTTCATCCGGATCGGATCTGTCCCAGTACCCCAGTGACCGTCCGTGGAACAGAGATCCGAAGATCACCTTTTTCAAGTTGTCCACGACATGCAGGTCTATAGGGTTATCCAAATTTATAACTTTAACAAGACAATCCATATCACGAGTATAATCAATTCTTGCTCTGAACGAGCATTTTCTCCACGAGCTGTGATTCACTTGACAATTCTCGTTCAGATGTAAACTTGACATGATTTTTATTTTAGTGATTCAACTTGCCATGATGCATCCCCCTAGTACGGGGTCTGCCTTAGCGACCCAATGATCCCGGATACTTGCAGGTTCAATTGCACAGAAGGGCTATTGAATAGTCTCCTGGCTAACTAGAATGCATGCACGGTACACGATAGTGTTCTTTATTGTGGCATAATTTAGTGTAGAAAACATTAAGGCAAGGCAACATTGATAACTTAAGAAATCGCGTTGGCTCGGGCCCGAAGGTAAGCCGAGGAGTAAAACTGTAAGGGACTTTCTGAGCTACAAGATCTAGGATAGCATGCGAGGGTCTGAATATAAGCAATATTTTATTTTCATGTTCTAGCACAAGCAATACAACTTGGGATTATTCCCTTAGCTAGGTGCGTTGTATTCTTATTAGCATGCAGGGGGTGATTCACCTAGTGACTGGCATGTATCATTCCATATTTTAAGTGTGCTGGCTAAGCAAAGACAAGTTTATCGTAGCCACCCACCTTAGTGATGACTCGCCTCGGTTGAGCGATACGTCGAGCGAGCCTCTGAAAGCCTAAGCCGAACTCCTGAAGGGACAAGTCTGGATATTCCTTTGCCTCAAACGAGTATTCTCGCCTGAGCAAAGTGGGTCAGAACATTACACTTTTGTCGTTTGAATCGGCAGTCCGCTTGAGCGGAACGGGGTATTACAATACCGACGGTATACTGGACTGTATCGACGGTATACCGATCGTGCACTTTCTTTATAAATTTTTGGTTTTTTGTGAATTTGTTATGATACTTCTGTCTTTTGCTTGGACACGCGATGACTTGACCTGACTAGACATACTTACATGGCTTCAGATGACTCAACTTGACTTGTCTTTACTTGGTTTCATCCGACTTTGCCCGGCTATACGTGATGACATGATTGACTAGACTTGACTTGGCATGACTTTACATGGCTTCATCGGATATGGCTTGACTTAGTTTCACTTGGCTTCATCTGGATTGACATAGTTGTATATGGTTTCACTTGGCTTCACCTAGATTGACATGGCTTCACTTGGCTTTACCTGGCTTTACTTGGTTTTATGTGGCTTGGTTGTTATTGTTACATGAGTCTGTTTGTGCAATGTATATTAAACTTGTTTATATTACTATTAGAACTTATTTTGTTGTATCATGTCTAGGATGGATTATGTGGAATGCTATACCTAGATTCATACAAGAAACTGCTAGGGGTTAATAACTAGAGATTCACTTAGTACGTGGCTAGGGATTTTTCTAGATTGCATGCAGTCCCGGTTATTCATACAGTTATCTTGAGGAGTATCCAGTGGTTTATATTATGGAGTATCTTGAGGAGTATCCAGTGCTGGTTTGTGCGTATGGATATTCCAGACAGACTGCAGGGGCATGCGATCAGAAGGAACCCTAGTATCGTGTTGCATTCTAATTGTTAGTAATTAGGATTGTGATAACCCTAGTTAGTTAAAGTATCAAGTCGTACTTATATGATTTGTCGTGATTGATGGATGATGGTTAGTCTAGGCTTTACAATATCACACCTTTATTTTTTGCACTTGTTATTCTATTTGCTTATCAGTTCAGGATATGTCTTGTTGTAGGTTTATAATATTTCTTTTATTATCCTAAGATCATTACATTCAGTCTTTACTTTCAGTATTTGTATTGCTTGTGTTATTAGTTTAAGTTCCTAGATTGGCTTCCTTTGTGGTACTTGCTATTTGGGGTCTGACCCCACTGGTTTTGTATGGCCAGATCCAGTATCGGCACCGAAGGATCTTTTGTACTTTCCTGAGGATGGTGACCACCAGGAGCACCAGACTACTTGAGTCAGTTTTCTTAATTTTCCACTCTGATGTACATTCTATTTTTGTTAGCATTTAACCACCGAGCACGTATTTAGTTTGTGTTTTTGTTTGACCAGTTAGCCTACGGACAATAGTATGGTTGGCATATCCTAGGGTTGATCATGTATGAATCAGATTCTGGCTAGTTTATTCATTTTATGTTCACTAGCTTTATAATCATCTGTATATTATAGTTTGGAACACTTTACTATTATATTTCAGCTGATCTTACATCTTGTTATTATTCGTGTCACGACCCGCACCCGATGTAGGAATGCAAGTCGGAAACAAGGCCCAGCCTGTCACGACCCAATTCCATAGAATCATTTGAGGCGTCCCCCGAGTCGTGACCGCCGTGCGGGCCTGGGGTTGCGCCCGCACAAGGCTTTAATAATTTGCATAACAAGCACATATTCAGAGTACGCAGATAAATTGAAACACAGATTTTGAAACATGGAAAAGTTCTCTTTATTGATAATGAACATCTATTACAAACTCCTGAACGAGTCAGCTAATTTGCCGCACGGGCTTACAAAAGTGTTGACTCAAAATGAGATAGCAGTCCTTTATATTACATCCCTTTATAACTTCAAAATGTATAGACCTCCAGGCTGGAGGACGGCTTTGCCACGGAGCTGCATTTGTGTATGAAGAGTTGCAAGCTCCCGGATCAAAAGGCTTCTAGGGCGGCGCGATCAGGATGCGCCAATAGCTGGACGGGATCGGGAAGACGACTTCGGCTCCTCGCTCGGTTCGCCTTGGTGCGGAGAACCTGTTTCAACGAGGGTCAGTATGTCTAAACATACTGGTGAAGGTGAGCTAACCGAACTATACCAATCAACACGTTGTTTTAATGAAGCATGCATATTTGTGGGTTTCTATCTTGCCTTAGTTCATTTACAAGTAAGCAGCATATAGAATTTACTGAAATGAACTTGCTACCGTTCGGTGGATTTTACCTGCCCATCTGAATTACCTGCACAATACTTACCTTGCCTTCCCTGCCACGAAGACACAAGTTAGTTTGCAACAAGTTTAAATATACACGTTGAACACACGATGCATTGCAAGCCTTAATCACACGACAAACACACGAGGCATTGCAAGCATATACACACGAGGATCATTGGCTTGTTGCCATAATGGACTAGTCAAGGACAAGGATAGCGTGCAACGAGAAAACACGAGGAGCTCATAAAACACGATGCGTTGCAAGTTATCCAGTCCGTACACGATTTGACTATAAACACGAAGTCTGCCCAGGTCGGATCGGTGCCAGTGCCCCAGCGACCGTCCGCAGAACTTATATCCTTGTGCACAAGTTGTCCATGATCGAACACACGATATTTTAGTTAAATTATCACTTCACGCAATTGAGGCAACACGAGTAATGCATAATTTATTTTGCATAGCCTCCATGAACAAGTATGCATATATAAGATGTGTTCTATACTTAGCATGGTTTATAGAACATTTGCAACGAGCTAGCATACGATATGATAACAGTTCACAAGTTTGATTGACAAGCAATATATATGATAACAGTTCACAAGTTTGATTGACAAGCAATATAGTCCAAGCCTATTCTTTTTTTTATCTTGGTTTCTTTTATTATTACTTGGTATCGTTTGATCGGGGCAAGAAGAGTTCAAGCTTTTAGGGTGTGAAGCTTGGAAGCAGGGCTAGCTAATCGGGATGGTAGCCACTCACTTGGATGTTTGGAAGGGAGAAGGAAAGAGGCGCTTCACGACTCCGCTCGCAAGCCGCCTACTGCTCGTTCACCTGCATTACGAACAGCTCGATCAATACCTCTTCCACTTTCCAAATCTCGGAATTGAAATACAGTTCAATGAACAAAAATAATGAAAACCATCGAAATCGTTCAAGGAAAACAAGCAAATCCCAAAACCAACTCAAAACACGAAAGCAACAAGCGACATCGAAAACCGAGGCAATAAAAGATAGCAGCGGAGAGGTCCCTCCTGACTCTGCCGCTAAGTCGATCCCGGGGGCACGGTCCACTGAATATGGGAATCGATTCCGAAGAAACAAATCCATAACGAGGACGAGTTCTTAATTCAATCTATCCCGATCGAACGATACCGTCTTGTGTTTCTTAGCCGCGCTCTCCGCACCGGGAGAACGGGGCGCTACATCCTACCCAACCAATTGGAAGTTTCGTCCCAAAACTTAGGAATAGTGCTTACCGCTAATGGCATGGCCTAGATTGCCATAAGCGAGACATAACCCAAGTCTCTTACGGCACTGATTGAAGGCGTGCCCACGTTTGTTGCAGTATTGACACACTTGGTTGGGATTTGCCCTCCGCTGACCACCGTTGTTGCGGCATTTTATGGCGGTGTTTTTTCTCTCGTCGCTATGGCGTTTGTGATTGTAGGTATGCACAGCGCCGGCAGAAACGTAAGGATATTGGGGTTCAAGAGATAGGGCGTGATTCATGACTTCACGTATTGTCCCGTACTGATTATTGACCACGTGTGCATGGATGGCAGGGCGCAAACCACCTTCAAACCTTCTTGCTTAACTCGCTGCATCAGGTAAATAGGCCCTAGCAAATTTGGAGAGTCGGTTGAATTCGGCAGAGTATTGCTTAACTGTCATACTGTCCTGCCTCAGCTGCACGAACTCGTTTTCCATTTGTCGTTGTACTGGAGGGGGTACAAACTCCTCTTCGAACGCGGCACGAAAAGTCGTCCACGAGATTGCCTCCTCTCCGTGATCAAATTGGAGAGATCGTCGATGCACATTCCACCAATCGTGTGCGTTGAGGCGGAGCTGCAGTTGCGTGCAGGCGACGCGCTTCTCTTCGGGGACAACTAGCAGATCAAAGTGGTCTTCAAGCTCGGCTAGCCAATCTAGAGCCACCACTGGCTCCTCAGTCCCGTTGAATGGGGTGTTGCAGACTTTCTTGAAGTGGCCAAAGTCGAAGGCAGTCACGTCCCTCGCCCTTGGAATTTGTGGCATCTCTACTTCAAGCACGGGCTGTTCCACTGGAGTCGTTGTTGTTGCGGTGGAATGGTTGGCAGCCAAAGTCTGAACGATTTGTTGCAGGGTATCTACCTGCTTCTGTTGGACTGAGAATCGGGGCTCTAGATTGCTTTCGAACTTGGCTTGGCGAGCATCATCTCTTTGTCGTTGCTCTTCTAACATTTGCATTACCCGCTCAAGCGGGTCGACTTGAGATATGCCTCGCTGGCTCCGAGAGCTTCCCGAAGTGCCCGAACTACTTTCTTGCGTTTCGTTCGGTGCTTGCGCTGCAGATTGCGCTGGTACTATTCCTTCAAAAGAAGGTAAATTACATTAGAATCATAATGTATTATGGACTTATTGCATGAATCTATCTCATTTTGGCCTAGCGAGTTCAAGAGTTCGCACAGGAATTTGATCGTTAAAGAAACTTTTCCAGCACGAGTCTAAGGAACTTGAATCTGTGCTCTGATACCATTATGTCATGACCCAATTCCATAGAATCATTTGAGGCATCCCCCGAGTTGTGACCGCCGTGCGGGCCTGGGGTTGTGCCCGCACAAGGCTTTAATGATTTGCATAACAAGCACATGTTCAGAGTACGCAGATAAATTAAAACACAGATTTTGAAACATGGAAAAGTTTTCTTTATTGATAATGAACATCTATTACAAACTCCTGAACGAGTCAGCTAATTTGCCGCACGGGCTTACAAAAGTGTTGACTCAAAATGAGATAGCAGTCATGTACATTATATCCCTTTATAACTTCAAAATGTATAGACCTTCAGGCTGGAGGACGGCTTTGCCACGGAGCTGCATTTGTGTATGAAGAGTTGCAATCTCCCGGATCAAAAGGCTTCTAGGGCGGTGCGATCAGGATGCGCCAATAGCTGGACGGGATCGGGAAGACGACTTCGGCTCCTCGCTCGGTTCGCCTTGGTGCGGAGAACCTGTTTCAACGAGGGTCAGTATGTCTAAACATACTGGTGAAGGCGAGCTAACCGAACTATACCAATCAACACGTTGTTTTAATGAAGCATGCATATTTGTGGGTTTCTATCTTGCCTTAGTTCATTTACAAGTAAGCAGCATATAGAATTTACTGAAATGAACTTGCCACCGTTCGGTGGATTTTACCTGCCCGTCTGAATTACCTGCACAATACTTACCTTGCCTTCCCTGCCACGAAGACACAAGTTAGTTTGCAACAAGTTTAAATATACACGTTGAACACACGATGCATTGCAAGCCTTAATCATACGACAAACACACGAGGCATTGCAAGCATATACACACGAGGATCATTGGCTTGTTGCCATAATGGACTAGTCAAGGACAAGGATAGCGTGCAACGAGAAAATACGAGGAGCTCATAAAATATGATGCGTTGCAAGTTATCCAGTCCGTACACGATTTGACTATAAACACGAAGTCTGCCCAGGTCGGATCGGTGCCAGTGCCCCAGCGACCGTCCGCAGAACTTATATCCTTGTGCACAAGTTGTCCATGATCGAACACACGATATTTTAGTTAAATTATCACTTCACGCAATTGAGGCAACACGAGTAATGCATAATTCATTTTGCATAGCCTCCATGAACAAGTATGCATATATAAGATGTGTTCTATACTTAGCATGGTTTATAGAACATTTACAATGAGCTAGCATACGATATGATAACAGTTCACAAGTTTGATTGACAAGCAATATAGTCCAAGCCTATTCTCTTTTTATCTTGGTTTCTTTTATTATTACTTGGTATCGTTTGATCGGGGCAAGAAGAGTTCAAGCTTTTAGGGTGTGAAGCTTGGAAGCAGGGCTAGCTAATCGGGATGGTAGCCACTCACTTGGATGTTTGGAAGGGAGAAGGAAAGAGGCACTTCATTACTCCGCTCGCAAGCCGCCTACTGCTCGTTCACCTGCATTACGAACAGCTCGATCAATACCTCTTCCACTTTTCAAATCTCGGAATTGAAATGCAGTTCAATGAACGAAAATAATGAAAACCATCGAAACCGTTCAAGGAAAACAAGCAAATCCCAAAACCAACTCAAAGCACGAAAGCAACAAGCGACATCGAAAACTGAGGCAATAAAAGATAGCAGTGGAGAGGTCCCTCCTGACTCTGCCGCTAAGTCGATCCCGGGGGCACGGTCCACTGAATATGGGAATCGATTCCGAAGAAACAAATCCATAACGAGGACGAGTTCTTAATTCAATATATCCCGATCGAACGATACCGTCTTGTGTTTCTTAGCCGCGCTCTCCGTACCGGGAGAACGGGGCGCTACACAGCCTACGTCGTAGAATCGGCGGTAGAACGTTATCTTGGTCTACTATACTATCTAAAATCTTACAATAATATAAAGTTTGCTAACAACAGCTCACACAAAACTCAATCACAATCTAAAGTACGAGAAGATATGAAGGAAGTCTAACTATACATCAAAAATGTAAATCATCAATAATAGAAACAAAACCAATCTCAACTATAAGCCAGAAACAAATCCGGTACCAAAATGCTAAAGAGACTAACTATGAAAACTAGTGATCCGGATAAACCTTTCGGCAATCACTCCAGAACTAGTGGATCCAAGTCTGCACCATCTATAAGTCAAAGTCCATAGTATGTCGGACACCAATCTCTCGGATCCTCTAAAAAATATTTTCTAGTTAGGAATGGAGCGAAGTACATACCTCTGAAAGCAGTTCCAATAACATAATCGAGCATATATAACAAACAATAGAAAAAGGATACAAGATACACAAGTAATAAGAATGTACAATACAGGCAGAACAGGCAATAAGCACAATAAGAACTGAAAAGTAAATACGGGAAATAAACTACAAGTAGAAAACAAGAATACTAGCTATGTGATTTAGAGTACAAGTTCGTTATGTGATGGCTTAGGTTGCACATGAGGTATAAAGGTAACTCCATTATACGTGAGGTGTATAATCGACATGCACATGAGATCAAGAGGGCTTTGATCACATAACCAACTCCTACTCCCCCTCCCCAACTAATACTCATGGATCCAATCACGACACGTTACGTATATGATCACGATATAGTCACACTAGCACACGAAATAGTGGATGCACAAGAAGCACATGAAAGTCAATACCCGATGCACACGATGAAATACATGTGACTGGGTACCCGTTGCACACGGTAGGGGATAACACCTCCTGACGGGATCTATATAGCACCAGTCCGTAAAATCACTGTGTCAAAAATCAATGTATATAATTCTAGAACATGCATATATACAATATTATGAATTAAAAATAATCAGAGAAATGTACTCGCCAGTGGTCCAGAGCAATGAATGTCAAACTGTCCGAACTGGTGTCACACAGACCTATATATGGAATATTGCATATATAAGGTTCTGGAAAGAAAATAAGTTAAACTAGTCAACTTCTTGGTCAACAAGTCAATTCTAAGTCAAAAGTTAAACTAGGTCAACTCTAAGTCAAACCGGTCAAACTATGGTCAACTATGGTCAACTACCTATTTCTATGTTGCATAAGTCTAACTCAAAGATATTGGGCTCACCCACTATGAATCTAGGCCATACAAGCTACAACTTAGGATACTAAGATACCGTATCTCAGGATACGCAAACAATAGGTAAATATCACATATCTATAATAAAGCAATATTAAATATATAAATCATAATTACAAATGCTAAATGATTATCATGATTTTGAACCAACTTGGTATCGCAATAGTAAACCTCTATCTTGATACCCAAATCCAATACCTTGGCATGTACCTTGGTATCTCAAGGTAATGTCACTCTAGTATATATATATTAACTATCCAACTATAACTATAAACTACCATGTATTTAGTATTTATACCATACTATATACCTTATTTTAGTCACCTTAATACCAACTCATAATTAGTTTACAACTATCATATTACTATGCCAATACCTACTACTCATACCTTGGTATATCTTGATACTTACCTTGGTATCTCAAGGTAATTGCCAAAACTTCATATATGTACTAACTACCCAATAATAATTACATATATCAATCCAATATAACTCTAGTATGTACTAATAGAATAAATACTAACTACCAACTACACACTAACTATTAATACATATATACGTACATACATATCTAAAAATATATAATATATAAAAGATACTCATAACCATTGATAACTAAAATATACTAACTTACTCAATAATATTATGTGCTACAACTAAATATATACATATATAGTATAATAAAATAGCAATTAGGAACATATTTATATATATATATTAATTAGCATATATATATATTTAAATACATATATATAACCCACCATATATATTTATATAATATATATTTAAATACATATATATAACCCACAATATATATTTATACAATATATATTTAAATACATATAATCCACAATATATATATTTATACAATATATATTTAAATACATATATATAACCCATAATATATATTTATACAATATATATTTAAATACATATATATAACCCACAATATATATTTATACAATATATATATAAAACTATATATATAACTATACATACACTTATACATAGTAAATTGTATAAAATACCACATAGTAACATACACACACATACATATTAATATGTATATATAACTATACATATATGTATACGTATATAAAATCATACACTATATAAATACATAATAATATATAATATAACTATATATATATATAACCACATATAAATATATCTACTATATTATATATACATATACTACCACTTATAAATATATATCTACATGTAAAAAAATAGCTACATAATAAATATACACATATAGTATATGCATAGGTACATAGATCTAAGACACAACATTACATAAATATATATACACAATATTTTATATATATATATATATATACATATATATATAATTACGCTTTTCCATGAAATAAGAACACAAAAGAATTAGATCTACAATTAAATTGCACAAGCATGGACCGTATCACCCCGTATCCCACTAGATTTAGGATACGCATGCGACACGAGTCCACCACACATCCAAACGTACCCCGAAGGACACGAACAAGTCATATATATTATTTATGAACAATACGAAGAGTCAAATATAAATTTACGTGTTCGTGTCAAAATGTGACATGCTCAAAGTCCCGTGTCGGAGGAAAAATCTCCAAATTAACACGTATCACCAAATTGATTGGATACGACCTACACGTACCCAATTATGGATACGACACTAGCCCCAAACACACAAGCACATGTCAAATTGATCTATAGGACCAATTGACACACACAGCAAATGTCAATTTCAGAATTCTCCCAAAATTGACACAAAAAGTACCATAACTTTCTCAACAGGCCTCCTATGAACACAAAACCAAAACCTATGGGTAGCCTATGCATATGGTTGATTTTCCATGGTTAAATCTCAGATTTAGAACCTAAATTAAGGGAAAAACTGAATTATATCTATTGGGAGATGGATTCCCAATGAAACCTCCAAAATTGGTAAAATTAGCCTCCAACTTGTAGATCCTTGCTCCTCTTTATAGATCCATGCTTCCTCCTTATAGATCCTTGTTCTAATGGCCTCCAATGGTGATTTGGGAAATAATTGGATGAAAATTTGGTAGGAATTTGGTTGAGGAAATTTTCTAGATCTAGATTTGGAATGAAAAATGAAGAGAGAGAAAGTTTTTATCCCATTTATATAGGCATCACTTGCCCCTCCCTCAAGCTACTATGTAAAGTCTAAAATACCCCTTGGGGCCTCTTATGAAGAAATTAATTAAGGAGGGAAGCTTCTAGTCTAATGGGTTTAACATAATTAATCATCCTCCTAATAATTGGGCTTCTAATTATTGGGCTTAATTCTAACTAGAATTAAATGTTGGTCCATGAATCTAAACTAAACTAGTTGGTCCACTAACACAAGTCCAAAAATAAATCTAATATGCTAATAATAACTAAATAATACAATAAATAAAATTTAACATGCACAATATTTAATTAATTACCAAATGACTAAAATATCATTTCCTAGAAAATATAGTAGTGACAAATCTACCCCCCTTAGAAGAATTTCGTCCTCGAAATTAAAACTCTCACCCCTCTCTCTTGGCCAGTCATATTCTATTCATACAAATCTTACTATGGTCAAATCCCATCAATCATAGTCTAAAATAGTATATATCATATAACATACAATCATATCATTCTACTGAAAGAGAAATCATACTTGGATATAGTCTCTAACTATCACGAAATCAGTCTCTGCCCTGCTGAGATATCTTTCTTTACTGGTAAGATAATCTGCTATGCCACATGTGGCCTATTCCATCAGACACTATTAATCATCAATCTTGTCAAGATATTCTTAATACTGAGGGTTACTAAATACTAGTGATATACTCTAATTCTAGGTCATGGACATGCTTAGCTCACTAGCACTTGCTACTTAGGATACTATTCAAGATACTGCTAAGATACTACCTCCTTGTTCTGTTTCAATCACCAAAATTTCTCAATCATTCTCTTGCAAGAAATACTTCTATACATTTTCAATCATGTATTTTATTAGCACACCATCGTCCAACTTATCACTCCCTATAGGATGCCTTACTTAAATCTTGTTACTGTCTACACAAGGCATCAGCTCTCATATATATTTTGATGATATTCGTATACCAAGTTACTCATGTCTCTCCTCTATATTATTATATTAGTCACTAAAATGTTTGCCTAAACTTTCATAATACTTGAGGTACTTTGTTTCTTGTTACTAGGGTATCTCTTTCTATCTGATACTTGGTGCAACTGATCCTCTAACATTTGTTTAATCATCTTAAGCTTCTCATCTGTACATTAGTATCATAATACATACACAATTACCTTCTAGCCATTACAATACCATGACATCTCACTGGTATCCTTATATCCCTCGGACTATTCTCTGATACATAAGACCTCTATACTCAAAATTGGCAAGGTACTATACCTACTAAACTTACTTCTCTATATATATTGTCTCCCTCCTCTACTGCTTGGATCACTTATACTATTACTCCCAAATATCTTTCTATCTATATTAACTGATACACCAATCCAATGTTATTACACAATGTACTTACTATTACTAGCACATTACTCAGCTAATCCCTGATATAGAAACACTAGCACTCTTGATATAGTAACACTAGATTCCTAACTACACAACATATGTCCTTAAGGTTCTAGGGTACTAGCTTCATCATTATATCACCTCATAATACTCACTGAAAATCATGATCACTTGCATAATGCACTAGTTATTAACTTCTATAATACACACATTTCACTTCACTCTCAAAGGTCGACATATAATTCCATATCTCTATTGATGTATATGTATCTCTCCTCAAACCTTACAGATGGATATGCAAATCAGTGATGCACTATATATCTTCTATGACCAATCTTGATATTTCTTAACCCATGACATAATATTAACACTCAAGCTTTCACTTTCTGATACTCATGAACTTCCACGCTGACACTTATCATCCACTATACATCCTGCACACAATTTCTCGATACTTCTCCCACCTATTGCTTCCAACACATCGCTAGCCTCAATATTAGGTGAGATACCTATCACTAATCATATACTGATATACTCCTATCTACTCATAGTAATGCTCTATTTTATCATAACACAAGTCTTACTACTTTAGCACAATGTATTATTATTCCCTCATGATCTCCCATACACTTATGGGTACCCTTCCACTATGGCACACTCATTAATACTCTTGATGCATATACATATCTATACTCTTGACACACCCAAGTATCAACCACCAATTTGAATATCATACTTCATTGATTTCCAACACAATTTTCTTGATACTTAATTATTTACATGGATCACCCAACTACATGAATTCATGATTATCCAGAATTGACATTTTGATTCTGATACTAACTCCTGGAACCACTACTGATATTCTCTACTCCCTCTTCTACCTATAGTAACTACTAACTTATAATTACACCTATCATAGAACTAATGCTATAAAGTACTATGCTATGGGTTATCCCTAGATTTATGCCTATTGCTCACATACCTAACCAAGAACCACTTACAGACTCATAAGTCACACTCTCAATATTCAATACTAATACTCAAGATACAGACCTAATTGTAACTCACCAATTATCACACTAACAAGGACTCTAATAGAAATAAGCTCTATAAGGAACTAGAGAACTGAAGGTATCTCTACTGCTTAGCTAAAGAATGATGGAACAAAGTCCTACAATAACAGAAATGAATAAGTATTGAGATAATACTTTAAGAACCAATTTAAGATACAATCTGATAATCATACACGTCTGTTCGAAATTATGACACTCAGAATCCTTGCAACGCCAGTAAACATAGCTGCGATAAACGATAGATTCTATAACTAGGGTATGCAACTCTATAATCATGTTATCTAGAATCCTCACCACGCCAACCGGTATGGCTGCGAGAAACTCTAAATTTTATAACTAAGATATGTACATCCGAGTCAGGTCCCTACGTTTTTCGCTACGCCAGCTAATATGGCTACGATAAACTCTAGGCTCCATAACCAAAGTAGACGTTTTACCTTTCTCACTGTCCTTATCAACATATGTCATCAGATGATACCGTAACTTAGTCCGTAAAATTTCTCTCGACATAAAACAAACTAAATAACGAACACCAAGAATTTTGAATCATCCGATCACCAAGAATCAATTTCAACAACAACAAGTGAGAGCAAATAGAAACAAGAGAAAAGATTTGAAATGGGAATTGTAATAAGATTCTCAAGGGTCATCCCAGGAATCTCTCAAGAGATTTGTGATTGAGTATCCTCTCTCATCCTAATGTCCTATGTCCTATATCCTATCGCAGGCACGCAGTAGTACAACTAAGTTGTCGCACTACCACGACATCGCAAAACTTGTGAAGCCTGACCTGCATGGGCCACCACTAAAAATGTGTCACGACCCCCACCCGATGTAGGGATGCAAGTCGGAAATAACGCCCAGCCTACGCCGTAGAATCGGCGGTAGAACGCTGTCTTGGTCTACTATACTATCTAAAATCTCACAATAATATAAAGTTTGCTAACAATAGCTCACACAAAACTCAATTACAATCTAAAGTACGAGAAGATATGAAGGAAGTCTAACTATACATCAAAAATGTAAATCATCAACAATAGAAACAAAACCAATCTCAACTATAAGCCGAAAATAAATTCGGTACCAAAATGCTAAAGAGACTAACTATAAAAACTAGTGATCCGGATAAACCTTCCGGCAATCACTCCAGAACTAGTGAATCCAAGTCTACACCATCTATAAGTCGAAGTCCATAGTATGTCGGACACCAATCTCTCGGATCCTCTGAAAAATATTTTTCACTCAGGAATGGAGCGAAGTACATACCTCTGAAAGTAGTTCCAATAACATAATCGAGCATATATAACAAGTAATAGAAAAAGGATACAAGATGCACAGGTAATAAGAATGTACAATACAGGAAGAACAGGCAATAAGCACAATAAGAACTGAAAAGTAAATACGAAAAATAAACTACAAGTAGAAAACAAAAATACTAGCTATGTGATTTAGAGTACAAGTTCGTTATGTGATCGGCTTAGGTTGCACATGAGGTATAAATGTAACTCCATTATACGTGAGGTGTATAATTGACATGCACATGAGATCAAGAGGGCTTTGATCACATAACCAACTTCTACTCCCCCTTCCCAACCAATACTCATGGATCCAATCATGACACGTTATGTACATGATCACGATATAGTCATACTAGCAGACAAAATAGTGGATGCACAAGAAGCACATGAAAGTCAATATCCGATGCACACGATAAAATACATGTGACTGGGTACCCGTTGCACACGGTAGGGGATAACACCTCCTGACAGGATCCATATAGCACCAGTCCGTGAAATCACTGTGTCGGGAATCAATGTATATAATTCTAGAACATGCATATATACAATATTATGAATTAAAAATAATCAGAAAAATGTACTCGCCTGTGGTCCAAAGCAATGAATGTCAAACTGTCCGAACTGGTGTCACATAGACCTATATATGGAATATTGCATATATAAGGTTCTGGAAAAAAAATAAGTTAAACTAGTCAACTTCTAGGTCAACAAGTCAATTCTAAGTCAAAAGTTAAACTAGGTCAACTCTAAGTCAAACCGGTCAAACTATAGTCAAACTATGGTCAACTATGGTCAACTACCTATTTCTAGGTTGCATAAGTCTAACTCAAAGATATTGGGCTCACCCACTATGAATCTAGGCCATACAATCTACAACTTAGAATACTAAGATACCGTATCTCAGGATACGCAAACAATAGATAAATATCACATATCTATAATAAAGCAATATTAAATATATAAATCATAATTACAAATGCTAAATGATTATCATGGTTTTGAACCAACTTGGTATCGCAATAGTAAACCTCTATCTTGATACCCAAATCCAATACCTTGGATATCCTTAATACCTTGACATTTACCTTGGTATCTCAAGGTAATGTCACTCTAGCATATATATATTAACTATCCAACTATAACTATAAACTACCATATATTTAGTATTTATACCATACTATATAACTTATTTTAGTCACCTTAATACCAACCCATAATTAGTTTACAACTATCATATTACTATGCCAATACCTACTACTCATACCTTGGTATATCTTGATACTTACCTTGGTATCTCAAGGTAATTGCCAAAACTTCATATATGTACTAACTACCCAATAATAATTACATATATCAATCCAATATAACTCTAGTATGTACTAATAGAATAAATACTAACTACCAAATACACACTAACTATTAATACATATATACGTACATACATACATAAAAATATATAATATATAAAAGATACTCATAACCATTGATAACTAAAATATACTAACTTACTCAATAATATTATGTGCTACAACTAAATATATACATATATAGTATAATACAAATAACAATTAGGAACATATTTATATATATATATTAATTATCATATATATATTTAAATACATATATATAACCCACCATATATATTTATATAATATATATTTAAATACATATATATAACCCACAATATATATTTAAATACATATAATCCATAATATATATATTTATACAATATATATTTAAATACATATATATAACCCATAATATATATTTATACAATATATATTTAAATATATATATATAACCCACAATATATATTTATACAATATATATATATAACTATATATATAACTATACATACACTTATACATAGTAAATTGTATAAAATATCACATAGTAACATACACACACATACATATTAATATGTATATATAACTATACATATATGTATACATATATAAAATTATACACTATATAAATACATAACAATATATAATATAACTATATATATAACCACATATAAATATATCTACTATATTATATATACATATACTACCACTTATAAATATATATCTACATGTAGAAAAATAGCTACATAATAAATATACACATATAGTATATGCATAGGTACATAGATCTAAGATACAACATTACATAAATATATATACATAATATTATATATATATACATATATATAATTATACTTCTCCATGAAATAAGAACACAAAAGAATTAGATCTACAATTAAATTGCACATGCATGGACCGTATCACCCCGTATCCCACTAGATTTAGGATACGCATGCGACATGAGTCCACCACACATCCAAACATACCCCGAAGGACACGAATAAGTCATATATATTATTTATGAACAATACGAAGAGTCAAATATAAATTTACGTGTTCGTGTCAAAATATGACATGCTCAAAGTCCCGTGTCGGAGAAAAAATCTCCAAATTAACACGTATCACCAAATTGATTGGATACAACCTACACGTACCCAATTATGAACATGACACTAGCCCCAAACATACAAGCACATGCCAAATTGATCTATAAGACCAATTGACACACACAACAAATGTCAATTTTAGAATTCCCCCAAAATTGACACAAAAAGTATCATAACTTTCTCAATAGGCCTCCTATGAACACAAAACCAAAACCTATGGGTAGCCTATGTATATGGGTTGATTTTCTATGGTTAAATCTCAGATTTAGAACCTAAATTAAGGAAAAAACTGAATTATACATATTAGGAGATGGATTCCTAATGAAACCTCTAAAATTGGTGAAATTGGCCTCCAACTTGTAGATTCTTGATCCTCTTTGTAGATCCATGCTTTTTTCTTGTAGATCCTTGCTCTAATATCCTCCAATGGTAATTTAAAAAATAATTGGGTAGAAATTTGGTAGGGATTTGGTTGAGAAAATTTTCTAGATCTAGATTTGGAATGAAAAATAAAGAGAGAGAAAGTTTTTATCCCATTTATATAGGCATCACTTGCTTCCTCCCTCAAGCTACTATGTAAAGTCTAAAATACCCCTTAGGGCCTCTCATAAAGAAATTAATTAAGGAGGGAAGCTTCTAGTCTAATGGGTTTAACATAATTAATCATCCTCCTAATAATTGGGCTTCTAATTATTGGGCTCAATTCTAACTAGAATTAAGTGTTGGTTCATGAGTCTAAACTAAACTAGTTGGTCCACTAACACAAGTCCAAAAATAAATCTAACATGCTAATAATAAATAAATAATACAATAAATAAAATTTAACATGCACAATATTTAATTAATTATCAAATGACTAAAATATCCTTTCCAAGAAAATATGGTAGTGATAATTCATGTTGTTCTTGTGATTGAGACACTAGGTTTTGTTGTACCTAGGCTTGATTGTTGGTTTATAGTAGTTGTCACGCCCCGATTTCGTAGAATCGATAGTCTTCCCCCGGACGTGACGTCGTGCATGCCTAGATTATGCATCGCACAAGGCCAAGGTATTTATTTATAACGAGCACATATTCAGAGTACGCAAATAATTAAAACATGAAAAAAATTCTCTTTATTGATAATGAACATCTTTTACAAACTCTTGAACGAGTCAGATAGTTGCCGCACGGGCTTACAAAAGTGGACGTAAAATAAGATAATCGTCACTACATTACATCCTTTTACTAAACTTCAAAGCTCTAGACAGCTTCGGGCGAAGCTATCGCCTTTCCACGGAGCTGCATAAGTTATACGCACGAGCTCCTGGAACTTCAAAACGTTTCTTCGAAGGCACGATCAGGACGTGCCAGTAGGTGGATTGGATTGGGAAGTCACCAAGCTCCTTGCAGGGTCGCCTTAGCACGGGAAACCTGTTGCAACGAGGGTCAGTACATCAAAATGCATTGGTGAAGGCGAGCTAACCCAACTATACCAATCAACACATTGTTATATGAAGCATGCAAGTTATTTATGTGGTCTTTCTATCTTGACTTAGTTTATTTTTACATGCAAGCATTTAATATGGAAGTTTACTAAAATAAATATGCCACCGTTCAGTGACTTTTACCTGCCCGTCTGAACCATCTGCACAATACTTACCATAAACTTTTCTGACCACGAAGACATAGTTAGCTTACACAGTTTAAATATACGAGGGGGTCACTGACACGATGCCATAAAGGATGAGTTATAATCACGGGACGGAAATAGTATACAATGCAGGTGGTATGCCCCGCTATATGCCATTTCTTTCTCCAATAGACGACTATTCAGAACATTTAGTCCGGATTGGATCGGTCCCAGTGCCCCAACGACCATCCGTAGGAACCAGAAACCTTGTACACAAGTAGTCCGTGACCAAATGTCGTCTAATACTAAGTTATCAAATGGTACAATTTAAGGCAATACAAGTACGAGACGATTTACATGGCATGATCCATTTTGTATAGTCTCCCTGACCAGTTTATTGCATAGCAAGGTATGTTCTATACATAGCACAATCATAGAATAAGTATATACATTCAAACTAAAATTGAAGCATTATGAAGAATATTCTAAGCGAACTAGCATACAATAAGATAACCGTTTACAAGTTGATTGACAAGCATAAAGTAATCCAAGTCTAGTCTATTTTATCTTGACTTCTTTTAGTTATTATAGTATCGTTTGATCGGAATAATCAAGAGGACAAGATTTTAGATGTGAAGACTTGGAAGAATGGTCAACTGAATTGAATTATAGCCACTCACAAGTTGGTTGGAGAGAGAAAAGGAAAGAGATGCTTCAAGACTCCGTTCGTACGACGTCTACTGCACGATCACCTGCATTGCTACGAACAGATGATCAATACCTCTTCTACTCTTTCCAAGCTCAGAATAAAATACAGTTCAACGAACGAAAGCAATAAAATCTATCGAAACCGTTTAAGAAAATACAAATCCGAAAACCAAGTCAAAAGTACGAAAGCAATAAGGCGACAGCAAAAATTAGGCAAGAAAGTTTACAGCGGAAAGGTCCCTCTTGACTCTGCCGCTAAGTCCATCCTTGGGGCACGGATCACTGAATATGGAAATCGATTCCGAAGAAGCAAATCCATAACGAGAATAAGATCTTGATTCAATCTATCACGATCGAACGATACCGATTAGTATTTCTTAGTCGCGCTCCCCGAAAAGGGGGAACGGAGCACCACAGTAGTGATCCCTCATGTCTTACAGCTTCATGGTATATACGGAGTACCGGTATACTCTAAGTATACGTAGCTGGACTTGTCAGTCCCACTCTCCAGTATTTTAGTTCTGGGGCGTGACAACGACGACGGCTGGTGCAAGCTAGGGTGGGCTGCGGGAGAGGAGGAGGGGGCTGGGTCAAGTGATGCGGCCGGGAGGGTGCACGCGAGAGCACCGTCACTCTTTACTTTCAAGCATACATCCTTCTCAATTACTATTAAACATGACAAATGTTAAAAATATTTCACAAATTGTAAGACTCATCTCACTGTTCTAGTATATGTACCCGACATACGCGTATTATATATGTATATCTTGCTTATTGTTTAATTGCTTACATCTTGCTTTATGTCATTCTTGTACTGTTTATGTTATTTTTTTTTAATTTTTTTAGTTGCATGCTTTGGATCTTTGGTCCCTTGGTTTTCTTGGTGGGTGGCTGTGATGAACCTGGGTGAGAGACGTGTATTATGATCCAATGGCCTACAATTAATCCCTTGGCTATATAAGCAATCCTATTTTCTTTCCTTTATTTTTCTTTCCTTTCATTTTTCTCCTTCCTTCCTCGTTTCTTTCCCAGCAGAGAGCAGCAGCCGAGCTTGGCATTGGCCGTGGGTAACCTTCGTAGTATTAGGCTAGAACTTAACCGTAGACAAGTACATATTGCCAACCGAAGGAACAACCATGGATCTTATTTTGATTCTTAGTATAACTTGTTTAATCACTTGATATGTTTCATTTACTTAATACTTAGAACTTGTCTTTATGATGATTTTGATTTTCTTGTATTGTTGCTCATGGAGCCCGAGAACAAAAAGTTGGAGAGTGCAAAGTTGGCCTGAGAATGTATACAAAAAGTACGCATGGAACCCTTGTCGCATAAGCGAAGTTTTAGTGAGAGCACTTGTGTGTGTTTCATAAATTTTTTATAAATTGTACCAAGATATGTTCAGTACTTTGGGCGCACTTCTATACTCCTACGTACATTTTATACTATGGCAATTCCTTCAAAAAGTATGTCAATCATACTTGGCACACTTTTGAATGGGTCTGCAAGTCATCAAGAATGTACGCCACTTAAATAGCCAAGTTGGCGCACTTTGCAGATATTGCAGAGTTGGCACACTTTGATGAAATTTTTTTACCGTCGTACTTTGTTGCTTCTAGAGAATGATGTACTCTGCTGTGTGGCGCACTATGTGACATTCTCAAGAGACGGCACACCTTGTAGCCTTTCATATTACTTCATGACTAAGCAATGACTTCTGACCATTCTCAAGAATTGTGTTCTCGACTGCAATATTATTTCGACTGTTGTGCCATACTTCGAGACTTGTGTTTTATCTTTTAGTAGACCTTTTTGTACTTGTTTGTGCGCCAAACCTTTTTGCTGGCATACCTGATGAAAGTGCGCCAAGTTCATAGCTTGAGGACTTTCATTTGTGCGCCAATAATAGATTTATGCGTCAAGCTCCTGGCTCTCACATTTCTATCATTATGTGCCAAGATCCTAAAAGTGCACTTTAGTATGATTGTGCGCCATTTTTGCTCGAAGCACTTTTATATCAAAGTACGTTAGAACTGTCCGGATTAGTGATTTGGCGTCGAATATGTTTTTGGCTATTTATGCGCCAATACCCATTTGTGTGCCAATGGTAGTTTTTGACCTATTGTGCATGGATGTTATATTCTTGCCTGATTTTATGCGCCAACCCTGAATTATTAATTTATGCGCCTGTATGCCAGTATTCTCTTTGACATGCTTAACTCTTGATGATTCTCTAGTTCTCTCCAATTCCGTTGTTTTAGTTAACCCTGGTTATTTTCTGAACATGACATTCTTGATATTGATCCTGATTTTCTGACATGATCTAATGATTGCACATTTTAAATAAACTCATGAATCCTGATCTTGTACTGATAATCCTGACACTGTACTGGTAACCCTGATACTCCTGATCATGATAATCCTAATAATGGCTCGACGTTACGCACTCCTGACTTGAGAATTCCTGTAACTGTCCTGAACTAGGCTATTAATAGCACATGTATTGCATGACCTGTATTCCCGCGGTTGATTTTGATTGAACTCGTCAAGTTATTGTCCTGTCCTGCATCATGTTTAAGGCAGATTCCTGAGCACCACGGTCAAAAATCCTTGATAATTGTCCAGGCTAATAACTAGAATAATAATAATCTAGAAAGCATCTAAAGAGATTTTCTGGTTATATGCAATCCCGGTATCCCAGTGACACATGATAGATTTGGAGCTCTCTGTCGTGAGAGGAACATTTCTAGCACACCGTCGAGTGTTGCACTACTAGAAAAGATAAGAAATGATTATACCTGATAAATCTATACTATGTACCTGTTCGTCTGGATAACCTAGATGGTCTGCAGGGCATAATACTGTAAGGAATCTCAAACTGCATATGTTAGTAAATATGACTGTGATAACCCAGTTAGTTAATGATAGCAAGCCGTAAGGCATGATTGGCCGTGATTGCCTGATTTCCAGTCTAGTCTAGTCCCGTCCTGATTTTTTTTTCCAACAACTGATCCTGAGAACATTAACTAAAGCCTGACTCCAGATATCCCTGTTTAATACTCTAGAGCATGTTTAATTGTTATTTTTACCTACTGCCCTTATTTAAATATTCCTTGTACTATTTTTTATTGATCTGTCTGTATGCTGATTTTAGTTCCTAAGATTGGCTCCCTTGTGGTACTTGCTGTTTTGGGGTCCGACCCTACTGATTTTGTATGGCTAGATTTTGGAGCAGAACCGCATGATCTTCCGTACTTTCTTCCTCAAGATGGTGAATACGAGGAGCACCCGAGGACATGAGTGAATTTCTTCTTCATCACCCACCTGATCTGGTACATTATTCTTTTGAGACGTTTAGCTACCGAGCACGTGTTTAGCTCGTGTTTTGAAACTTGATATTTTAGCATGCGGGCCTACATGTAAAGCATATTCTAGACTATAGCTAGAGTTGAATCATGTAACATTGTACTCTTGCTAGTTCTTCATTTTTTAACTAGCTTCATGATCGTCTGTGTATGTATAGTTTGGGATGCCTCACTATTATATGTTTGGTGATCATACATCTTGTAACTTATTGCTTGCTTGAGATTGAGACACCTAGGATTCTTGACCCATGATTGCCTGATGGATTATAGAGTAAATCCTCACATGTCTAGACAGTCGTGACCATATCTTAGGGTATAGAGTACTCTGGTATACGTAGCTGGCTTTGTCTGTCCCTGCTCTCCAGTATTTTGGTTCTGGGACGTGACACAAATTACTAGGGATAACACCCTTTTTGCAGTTCTATGAATATCCAAAACTGACATTTTTTATAGTCTTTGTTATTTTATGAATGTCAAAAAAATTATAGTACAATATGTACTATAGTGACATATGCATAGGACTGTAAAAGGTTTTGGTAGTCCTATGACTTCTCTAATCATTTTTGTAGTGCCTTTAACATTTGCCTTAAATTTGAGTATTTATTGGGGCATTACATAAGTTACTCGAGACTAGCCCAGTATTGGGGCTAGCACAGTATCAGAGCTACTCCATTTTTGTGGAACTTTTACTCATGACAGCTAAAAACTTACTAGAAACTGTCCACCCTGCCACCCCCTCCCCGACCCCTCCAACCCAAACATTCTAACTTTTACTCTATCTTTCTCTCTCTCTTCAAAATCCTTTTCATCCTTCCTTCACTTCAAAATCCTAAACTTCTTTCTAACCCTTGTTAATGCCCAAATATCATAGTGTAGTAAGATAAAATAGGTTTAAGACGAACTTTCAGCGGATTTCTAAAGTTTCGAACTCATTCTATGGTTATTAATTTCAGATTTCTGCCAACAGTCGCGACTTAGGATTGTAATTTTTTTACAGTCCTCACAACATAGTGGACTATAGAAAATTTCTACAGTCCTGACAACATACATGACTATAGAAAATTTCTACAGTTGACTCGATCCAGGATTTATGAAAATTTCTATCTATTGGAAGTACTGTTAAAATTTTTGACACTTCTAAATTAACAACATATTTTCTTTAGGGTTGTCAACATTTTTGGCAGTCCAGTATATTGTTAGGGCTGTTAAAAATTGTGACAGTCATAAAAAAAAATTTGGACAGCTCCGAATAAATTTTTTTAGTGACAAACTTGTAAAATAAAAATAAAAAAATAGACACTCTCGAGTAACTTTTGTAGTGCCTTTGTAAATATTCTTGTGCAAAACTGAAATTTTAGGGGGGTGTTTACCGTATCCGTCAAATTCCAATACATTTCCCCGATCACTTCCTTTTCCTCTTCCAATAGCGATGCGGATCGCCATCCTCGTTCTCTTCTTCCTCTGCCTCTCTCTCGACAGAGGCAACGCTCTCCAGGTGACAATTCCTTTTTCCCCAAATCGATCGAATTATCCCTCACTAAAGAGCCAATATTTGTTTTTTTTAGGGTTCAAGAATTGTTGATTAGAGCTTATTTTATGTGTTATTTTGATATTTTCTTGATTTTTTTGATGTTTTTTTGGGGGCAAGATGACATGGGTCAAATCTTGCACCCACCCGGGGACACGGGACCAAAATAGCGGAATCTTCGGTGCGTAATGTAACGCTGATTACTTTGGATGTCGATTTGTTGATGGCACAGAAATTTGGATTCTTTAGGGTTTAGGCGAAAGTTTTGGTGGGTTTCCTGATGTAGTTCGACTCTTCTTGTTCCCTCATGTTTCTAGGGACACGAGGACGACACAATTCGGGCTCGGCACGTGCAATAACGTAATTTTTGTGTCTGATACGTGTCTGACATGATACGACACGAGCATGAAATCGTAAGTGTAAAAGTAATGGAATCTTGAGAACTGTAACCCTGGTTGTTTTCGGTGAAGAGGATTTATGGTTCCCCAGAAAGATATTGAGAATAAAGTGCCTACTATTGCTATTGCGGAGCAAGAGACGTACTAGTGAGAGGGACAACTTGGTTGATCGAAATTAGCTCATCAAGGTTTTTATTTCACCTCATGTTGTACACATATAACAATGGAACTAGTTCTTAATTCATTCCGGAGTCCAGATTACATAGTCTCTATTATCTGACCACATGGAAATTTTGACTTTTCGACCGCTTGATTAATCATAGGTTAATCTAACTTTTAGCACACTGAAGTTAAATGTATTAATTTTTCAAGATTTGCTTTTCATAGAATGATTGAGAGGGATTGTCATTCCTTCACTCTTTGGCTTAATTTGTTATAGTGATAAATGCAATTCATAGTAGCAAATCATATCACATCTTACCTCTTTGTCTAGATTCTTTAAAGTCTAGGGGAACTTAGAGGTTGCTCCTTGGTTGCATGAGCTTAAACTGCAATCAAAATGTAAGACTACCTGCTTGCCAATTTGTCTCTAGATTTTATGTCATAACCCTCTCATGCTCATAACTATCTTGACTAGAAATTTGATCCCAATATAGAGGGTTGATGTTAGGTTCGCGTCTGGTCATAAAACTTTGTCAAATATTGTATAAAGCTTTCTTATGTTTATAGCCAACCCTGGGAGAAGGCTTGGACGATGATTATGATGATGATGATATAATTAAACTTATCTATACTACTATATAATAAAAAAAGTTGGTTTCACCGTGATTTCTTCTTCTTCCAAATATGTTCTTTCCTATGTTGTCATGGGCGACGTCTAGGCGTCCAGGTAAGGGGAGAGTCGCCTCGACCCGCATAAAATAAGCCCGTGTTAGTCGACGGACGCCTAGAGGCGACCCGGGGATTCCCCCGGCGCGCCTAGGCGGATAGATGTTGTGTTCTTTTTTTTGTCATGTTCCAAACTTCCAATGGATGGATGGATAGATGTTGTGTACTTTTTTTTCAATGGATGGATGTTGTGTTCCAATGGTTGCTCCAATGGAAACAATGGATGCTCCAATGGATGAATGTTGTGTTCTTTTCATATTATACATAACATCATATATATTATACAAGTGCTCCTGCTGCTACTACTGCTGCTTGCTGCTACTACTGCTGCTTGCTGCTACCTGCTACTGCTACCTACTTCTGGGATTGCAACCTAGAAAAAAATTGTATAAAAATTCTGGGCGGACGTCTAGGCGCGTCTAGACGAGGCGGACGGCCTGTCGCCTTGCCTAGCGCCCAGTACAACATATGTTCTTTCCTAACTTTACTAATGGAAATTGATCATTAAATTTAATGAGGGCAGCTAGGTAACTGTATATAATTTTGTTTAAAGAGAATTATAGTTTGTTCTTCTGGTGTTTTTGCACTTCCCAAGTACAGGAAAAGTTAATTAAAAGATGATTAAAATACGTGCAAGTCACATGCATATATACTAGTGAATCATAATATGGGTTCTTTTTATGTTGAGATAAAACAACGGGAGTAAATTCCATGTGTTTCATTAAAGATTATTATTGAAATAAGTCTCAGTTACAAAAGGATACTGATAATATGATGAAAGATAAAAAACATACATGCTCCAGTACGATTGTAAGTAAGACTGTAAGTGATAACTCTGTCATGGAGTTGCTGATTTGTTGCAGCTAGAAGCTATCAAAGTCATGAACTATATGCATATCATCCACACGAAATATCCTTCAGCACTGGTGATACCCCCGCCCAAAAGCCCATTGTAGCATTTAGGGGAAGACCAAAGTAGACATACTAGATTTTGAACCATGCTTGTTGCCTTTGTCTAACCCTTATTCATCAAACTTTGAACCCTTGTCAAGTCTTTGGTGTGACCCTACCCCACTCATCAAACCTGCTTGCATAGACTGTGACATCGTCTCCACTGATTTTCAACACCCGGAGGTTATGCTCCTATACCGGTTCATTACCCTTTCATGTTTTCAGCCTCTTGTCGAATAAGACAAGTAAAATGCCTTTTTTGCTGCCGCAACCCTACACTGGTGTTAACTGAAAGCCTGAAACATACCCTCGTGACTTAAGACTTCGTCACCCTTGGGTGTTGTGGTCCCTCGCCGATTTCATAATGTGAATTCTTGATAAGGGTTTGGGTGAGAATTAAGGTGACTAATGAAGAAATCTAGAGGAAGAAAAGTGATTCAGGCATGGTGTTCGCAGTTTAGTGACAGTATGATAGGGTTTAAGCTATATATTGCAATTCTTTATTAAATAGGAAGAAAGTTATTCATGTGATAACTGACATGTATGTGGGAAAATGTATGAGGACAATTGTAGGGAAATTGATTTTCCTACTATATGTTGCACTGAGCTCAAGTCTTTATCTCATTGTTTCAGTTGAAGGTGATCTTGCTAGGGACATGTTGGATGGGGTCCCGAAGTGTACGTTGCTCGCCAGTTATATTGTCTTGATCGTCGAGACCATTGAAGGCACTAAATCTCAAGTTAAAATGTAGAAAGAAGTTGTAGAGAGTAGAAACTGAAGAGTTAAGAATTAGTTGGACTAAGGTGGAAATATGAAGCGCTATTTCAAGAAAAACAAAGAGGGATAAGGTTACACTTAAACTGATGAATTAAGAAACAGATATATTAGCCGCGTTTTTTTTTTTTGGGATAATAGTTATTCATTGTGCAGGTGAGGTTTAGGTTTGTAGAATCAAGGGGGGACGACTTAGTGGAGTGCTTCTGAAGTACTATTTGATTATGGGGTGCCCATGAAGTTGAAGGAAAAAGTTCGCAGGAAGGCTATAGAACTAGCCACATACCTTATGGATGTGAATTCTGGCCAGTCAAGGAGCAACACGTCTAAAAATGCATGTAGTTTAAGTGAGTTGTCGAGATGGATGTATAACAATACAAGGCGAGATATATTAAGGAATAAGTTCATTTGTTGTTGTTATAATCAAGTATGGATAAGATACTGGGCAATTGTTTCAAATGGTTTCAACATCTACAAAGAAGATCTATTCATGTGCAGAGTAGAAGGAATGATCAGATTGTAGTTGAAGGTGCTGGTAATGAGAGGTGAACCAAAAGAAGGATTGCGTTGTTAAAGAGTCAAAAGGTATGAGGTTGGCTATATAACTGAGATGACCTTCATATAGTTGAATGGAGGAAATAGATTCATGTAGGCTGTAGCTGACCCCAAAGTTTAGGGCCATTATAGGGATGAATGGAAGAAATGGGTTATGTAGAAAAGTTCTTTATTCTTTTGAAATTCTTGAATGTGGATACTTTTGAATCTCCTGAGATTTTGCATTAGTTACAAAAAGTGAGTTTTTGTTGCTCTTCGCTTTGCACATCAAGAAGCTAAGACCAACTTTTCCAAACCTCTAGGTTAGGTAAATGAATACCCATATGGTTGAAAAATTAAAGTAACATATTTATTTTCCCACATGGTCAGTGGCCTTATCAGAGCAACTTTAGCAGGATATTTGGCCCTACTTCGTATTCTAACAATGCCTTGTAAGAACTGAGTACAAAGATTTAAGAAACATCCAAGTCCGCCACATGTTTGTAACGAGAATAAGAGGCCAAGATAATAGCAAGATAACGAGAATTGATGTCTAAGACTCCGAATTGAAGTCCCTCACAACAAGCCAGTTTCCCAGTAAACCTTACAATCACCATCAATTTGTTGACCCAAATTTTGGTTATATGTACTTTAAACTGTCTTTTCAGCTATATTGTTTTGACAATAGATATGTTATCCACTATGTCACTCCTGTTGGAATTGCTGTGGTGGGGGTGGGGGTGGGGGTGGGGTGGGGTGGGGTGGGGTGGGGTGGAGTGCATGGGCATAAATGCATTATAGGTGTCTTTCCGGAAAGATATCCTACTTCCATGAGCCTCCCTCTTTGAAAGACGCCTCTCAAAATAATTGATACTCTCCTCGAACTAAACTTTTTCTCTAATTATACCATGTGGCTGTTGCCAATTCAAATAAAGGCAGCAGAACCGGAACCTGCAGACTTGCTAAGCTTTCTATGTGATCTACAACTATCACAGACAGGAATTAAAACATCCTTTTATCAATTATAGGGAAATAAGCCTATTTGGCTGCAGTCCCGAGTAATCCTCTGTGTTTGGTCTGATTACTGTTTGCTTGCCACATATGTCGTACATTAACTGTTTTTGCTTCAGCATGAGTCTTAAGATCATTACCTTAGTACATTAACTGGCTTCACAATACACTGATGCACAAATTTCTTCACAACTTTGAACCTCTTGCCAGATTATCTGTTTAGAGATCTTCTAGAAAGACCATGTCAACTTTACAGAAACTTTCTTAGATAGAACTTCTAGAAAGCACATATATAAAATCCTGTGTCATCTTTTGCTAGAAGAAAGAATCATCTTTTGTTAGAAACATCAAGTTTATATATACTTAATCCCCGAAGTAGCATGCCAACTTCAATTGTCAACCATTTACATTGTGTGTAACGTGTCAGTTTCATTACTTTGAGAGTGAAGAAAAAAAGTTTAGGACTTGTTTGATATAGGTCCATTAAATTGTGCCTATTCTGATGTAGGTAAATACCTCATTATGCTCCCCTCCACAAACCATGTAACCCCAACACCCATCCAGTCACCTAAACCATATGGAATTCTTGTTATAAGGACTCTCAATGAGAGCATATATCAAATGAACAATATGATTTTCATGGATTATATTGCAAGTTTTTGGAACCTATAGACAAATACCAAGACTTGGGAATCTATGTCAAGAGAGAGAAATTTAAGGGACATACTGAAACTTCTAACATCGACAACAATCTCAATTATCTATATTTAGATAAAATTTAAAGTTTTGTAACTGGATTTAGTTTTGTCCATACTGTGATGGTTTATTTGGTAATTATTCTCTTCTTGAAAGTTTTCATTTAATTTTTTTTTATGTTCGTTATGTTCCTTCTGATTTCTAAAACTCAATTTTCTTTTGTTTGATTTCCTAGGAGTATGAGGCAGCTGGTGGCACCAGGTAATTTGCATTGAGATTAGGGTTGTAGGTCCATTACCGCCCGGCTCCGGACCGAAAAGACCTAACGGAGTCATCCCAACTCTTGCCGACAGACCCATTGCTGGCTACAATACAAATACTACCACACCAGCTTCTTTTCTTTTTTATTTAATTATTATTTCATCTTCATACATGAATAATGTGGACTATGCCCCCAACTTTTGTTTAGACTTTTAGTGCTACCAATGAAGCAACTGTACTCATGTCATTGGTAAAATGGTAGTAGTGCTGTTTAGATGCCATACCTACATACTTGTATCTTTAGTTAGCCTCAACCTTACTTTCTGTCATTCTGTGGGCTGGCATTTCTTGTCATCATCTGTTTACACTGTCATCTTAGGTGAACATGTCTTCTCAATAGGTTACATCATTTGGGAGTCGGGACTGTCATGTTCTTGAAATGTATCTAGCTCCTAAATGCAGAGGCCTTCATGGAACTAGTTTTTGTGTGTACAAAGGGTACAAATTATTCAATTACTTATCGCGAATTCATCGAGCTCTTGATTTTTGATGTCCTTTCTTATTCATTATGTAAAAGATTGCTCTTCACTTTGATTTCTTCCATATCAAGATTTAGTGTGGACAAAGGGTAAAAATATGGAAACTTAATCAACTACTGATCACCAATTCAATTAGCTCTTGATTTTTGATGTTGTCTTTCCTTATTCTTTATGTAAAAGATTGCTTTTCACTTTGATTTTTTTTGTTAGAACTCTTAAGCAGGAAGTTCAACAGAAACATGAAGTTCATTGCTCCAGGGAAAGGAGCAGAACAGCTTGGAAAATTATCGAGGAGGTATGAAGGGAGCACCATCTGGCACCAGTCAGTATACTATTATTTCTCTTGATTTTTTCATCTCAAGTTTTAAATGTGATGCAGTATTTAACGCCCTTTGTGGAGGAAGAGCAATACGAAATTCCCAGAAAATGTAGGATTCATCCTGATAATAACATGTTTCGAGAACAAGAGGATCACAAAATTCATGTGGACACAAATGAGTGGAGATGTGGGCTTTGTAAGAAAAGCTTTCGTGCGGAAAAATTCCTTGATCAGCATTTCGGCAACAGACACTCCAATCTGATTGATGATGTCTCTCTCTCTCTCTCTCTCTCTCTCTCTCTCTCTTGTTGTAATTGACTTCCGTTGTAGTTTTTGTTTTTAACATGTCCTTCTTAAAGTGTTTTAATTCTGGTATTAGATGCTATATTCTATATTTAATATACAAAGGCTAATATCGAGAAGTGATACAAACTGCCATGATGCGTAATAAGAGACAAAACATTTTTTTTTTGTCAATCTTATTGTCCTACAATCAGAACTAATATCAAGTTGTTGAGGATCTTCATTTTATATGCTTCTTATGTTCCCATCCCATGATCTCATTGTATGTTTTTTGGACAACTCGAGGAATGGAAGGTATCCGGGAGTTATCAAGTATAATGGGCCTAGGAAAGAGGTCATTTACATCATCATCATATTACAATTTAACATGTCAGAAAAAGTTCATAATTAGTAAATTCAGCTTCTCAAAATAGGAGGTACAAAACTTCTTTTTTTGGCAAAAAAGTTGGCTGATGGGCCACTTAAGACTAAGAGTCAGGTTCACTCAATAGAAATTAGAAACCTTAAACATAACTTGCTCCGAAACCTGTATTTGGATTGGAGATAGATTATTTCTGAGTATTTATTAATCATTCTTTCTCCACTTAAAGTTACAAATTTTCGTGAGCAAATAGAGTTCTGAAAATCAAAGCAAATGTGTTTAACATCCATGTTTCAGTGAATTTGATACATTCAGTTTAACAAAACTTATAATCATCTTGAAATTTAAATATAGGATACCAATAGTGAAAATTAGTATTCCAGACTTGAGTTGAACCTATTGGCATGTAAGTACTTCATTCAATATTAAACTTCAGATAATCTTTCTTTTGATAAACATATAAAGGTATATGTAATATGTAACAAGGGTTATGCCATTATGTTTAATCACATTTAATGATGATACCACATTTATACTTCATTGCAGATACTGGAACCTAATCACCTATAAGAGACGTACCGTCGTTAGTCCTCATTGATGATATTTACACCTAACTAGAGAGAATTTTAACTATGTTTCATATTTTTTTTATAGTCTTGGTCAAGGCCATTGACACCTGTATTGTTGCCACATGGTTCTAACAATCGTAGAAGAATATGCGAAAAATTATGGTGATTACCCTGAATATAATAAAAAAAAACGTAGATAAGTTAATTCAATTTGTTCTGTAAGTTAGATATTGGAGAACACTTCTTACTGCTTAGCCCTACTCCTTACGCATTCCTGTTGTTTCCGTCTTTCACAATATTAAGTGTGAGAAAAGTGTTTTTACAACAGACAGGGACATGAGCATTCATAAGATTCCTTCTTTTTCACTTGAATGTCACAGACTTGGTCTTTTCACTACTATTCATATACTATAATGTTCATGTTTCATACTTAAAAGTATCTCTAACATGCCAGTCATTAAATATATGTTCCTATTGCCAAATTATGTCTTCAACAAAATCCAAAATGAATACCTCTTATCTACACCAGAGTCAAGGTCGTTGCTTGGCAGATTTATGTGGAGCACTGCATTGTGACTTGATGGACGAGACCAAGAAGAGCAAGAATAAGTGCAACCCTGCAGCTATGTCAAGGAACCGCCACCTTTGTGAGGTTTTGTCCTATCTTATTTACTCTACTATCAGCTTCCATTTTCTGTAAAGATCTTGTTTGCAATACAGATATAAAGAATCTTTCACAATACAGATGATATTTAATGTGAACAGTTCTGTCACATCAACTGATCTATATCCTATAAATTGTTGGGAGTACTGCTAGTATTAGGAGTTCCCTGTTGAGCTGATGATTTTACTTCACAAACTCCATTTAGTGGAAACTTAGAAATGATTATCTCCTACATGTACTGTTACTTTTTCCCCCCACATGATACAGAATATAATTTTTGCAGAAAGGGAAAATCTAACTTTTCTTTCTTCTGATGAATTGGAAATGATAGTCTAGTTCTATAGACTTGTAAGAGACTTTACAATAGACTCTCTTACAAGACTATAGAGGCCACTAGCTAATAATTGGTTTTAAATTCAAATTGTATGTTGGAGTAAAACAATGGAAAACAGTGAAACTTATGATGATTTTCTAACTTATATTTCTTTTGATGGGTGGTATAAGGTCATTTGCTGATTTGAGTATTTTCATAAGAACGGAAGGTTGCAAAATAAAATCTTTAAATGGGTTTAGAATTTTAGAGACCCTTTAAAAGGTATATCTGAATTTAGTTGAAACTGATACTTAATGTAGGGTTACTTCCCGTATTAAGGAGCTTTGATTTTTTTCTTTTTCTTTCAGAATATAGATTGTCTAAATTACATTTTCTTATATCCTCTCATTACATAACTTTTCAAATTTTATCAATTTTACATTAGATTGGAATACGTCAACGTCTCATGATGATCATGATGGAGAAGTTGAATAAACACCCCAACAATTTATTCCTTCGATATCAAGAACCTCCCTCTACATCCAACAAACCTCATATTCTCTATCCCTGCCTTCCCCACCCCTCCCATCCCCCCCACCCAACTTTCCCAATGTTTAAGTACTTAAAACTTAGGTCTCTGCCTTTTACGTGCCCTCAAAGTCTCTCTTCTTCCCAGTGGTCCTCACAAGATGTTGGAAAGATGAAAAATACCCTTCATATAAGTTTGCTGCCAAGAATTGTAGAATTTTGTGTAGTCTCTACATAGTTTCAGCGTTATAATCAATGCCATTTCGCAAAGAAACTCTTCTTTTCACTCACCATCTTTATCCTACCACTTCAACCACCACTTGGATTACAACCATGAGGAGAGGGAAGAAGAGCGAGAGAGGAACCTCTCTCTGGGCTTCGCCCCCACATTGCAATGCGGATGGCCACATATTGCACCACAACATATCTGCCGGCTGATGACAGTGGTCTGTAAGCTGGCTTAAGGGAAGATTTTTCCTCCTCTCTTTCTCACTCTACTCCCTCTCTGTTCGAGAGAGGTACTGGCTGATTTACTCTGGCATATCTTCTTGCCTCTGACATTGCTCGAGGAGAGACATTGGTTGGGGGCACTAATTTCTGAGGAAACAATAGGAAGATTGGGTGTTCTAAAGTGCTGCTAACAATTCTATGCCTTTTCTGTACCTTACCTTTAGTTAAGATAACTAAATAGATGCAAAGAACATGTGCCTGGATATACCTATTTGTCCTTCAACATTTGTGACCTGAGCAGAGATGTTATAGGAACTTTGGGTTTGTTGTCCTATGGCAGATGACTGTAATTCATGTGGAAGATTTGGCTGTGTTGTTAGCCACCTTTTTCTTGGCTGTCATATGACAGCTAACTATGTCAGTCATATGGAAGATTTGGCTGTGTTGAACCATCATTTCTTGTATTTTCATTAATGTATCGCTTTATGCTTCTTAATGCAGAGCCTTGCAGATAGTTGTTTTCCTACCAGCCAAGGTCGCTCAGCAAGCCGTCTTCATGGTATCTGTTATTGTGTTTTCTTCTTTCAATTTCTTTTTCTGCTACAGTTCCTTGTCTGACATGACTGACCTTGCAGAATTATTTTTACGTCAGTTTTGTGATGCTCACACATGCAATGGGGGAAAAAAACCCTTCTCAAGGGGGGGCAGGGTAAGGGCATTTCAGTTACTTGCTTTGTCATTTTATTGTATGTTTGATCATGAGTCAACTGTTACTAAATCTCTACTCAAGTATGAAGTATATGAAGAGTCTCTGAGATTATGAACTTTTACGATCATCACAAGAAGGAACAACATGAATAATTTATTCTATGTATGTTATGTGTGCTGTTTAGAACAACATTTCTATTCTACTTATGCCTGGTTTGTGATTGCTGCTGCTTTTCAAAAAGTGGCAGCAGAAGCAGCTTTTGAAAGCAGCCTCCCAACTGCTTTCAAAAGCTGCCCCAAAATGTGAACTGGCTTTCTAAAGTTTTTGATAAGCAGTTTTTACCAAACATCTTTTGGGAATGCTTTTTCATAAAAATAAGCAGCAGCAGCCAAGATAAGCAATCCCAAACCCAGCCTTAATGCTCCTGTAAAGATTTATGTTACTAACAATAATTTACTTATTGGTAAGAATATAAGTGGTTTCCATGTTTGCTTACCTGTATCTATTTTATTTTTGCAGAAACGATCAAGTATATTTTACCTTGCTCTGTGCATATTGACATTGCTGCTGCTGCCTGTGTTCTATCTTATTGTCTATTTGCATCGAAGGTGTGGATATTTCTTTACTCTGATGTTAATGATCTTGAATTGGGCTCTCATGCTTTTTATTTTTCTTCAGAGAAATGAAAACTGGTATTCAAGATCTGAAACGCATCTCAAAATCCGGGCGCAAGACGAAGCCATCTTAATGTGTAAGTTCTCTGTTTATGCCAAAATCTTCAGGAGCACCTTGTCATGTAGTCTAGTTCTTCTATTCTTCCAGCTTTTGGCTTTTGGGTATGCTACATTACATACCTAACTTTGTTGCCGGTAGCTGCATACTTAAAGTAGGGGTCTGAAATCAGTGTTGACAGATTCACTCTATACCCCATTCTTGCCTGAAATCATGTCTCCAGTTGCATGATCCTAAATGTAATGGGCTTGTGATCGGGACCACCAAAAGCGATGACCCAACTTATAAGGTTCTCCGAAGAGATCAAGCTGACCAACCAAGCTCTGAAATAGGGAATTCTTCCTTCTTGGGACAAGCATTCCGGCAACCCTACAACGTGAAAAGTTTCATGGTCAATGAAACCACGCCCCAGCCAATTGTCCAATGAGAAAGAAAGACAGGAGGGCAGGGCGAATTCATTCTGGGAAAAAAAAAGTTTCTGAGAGAAACACAGGATCCTGATCTTGATCGGTGTACCATCCAAGAACTAGTCAGATTGAGCGATGACTGTTGATTTCTTGGTCTTTAGCTAACGGAAATACATAAGACAACAAAAAGTAAAGCATACCAGAGCAAAATTGTTGTACGATTTAGTAGGACTTTCAACCCTGAAGACCCTAGCAAATGCATAGTTACAAAGTCTGCACCTCTCTCATGTGGCCTGCGTCATCCTCACTAGTCCCCCCTTCACCTCTGACCATCATTGGACTACACCCCCTCTTGCCATGGTTGGCCCACCCCTCTACATCACGCTTGTCTCTTTCCCCTCCTGCAACAACTGCAATGGACCATGGGTGGATTGGGATTAGGTTTTCCTTTTTTATATTTAAAAATGTTTTAGAAATGTTTTTATTCAATATTTTCAAGTCTGAGGTATAATGGTCTTTTGGTTACAATGAAGGCATTAACTAATGGTTTTTGCCAAAAAGGAATAACGACTCTTTATGACAACAATCTAATGGTGCGGCAGAATCCTTGATACGCTAGGGGGGTTTCCTATAACTTACCTTGTATTTATTGAAGATCAATGCATCGACAAATAGTTAGATTTGTTCAGCCATTAACTTGATATACATCTAGGATGTGTTGTTGACTTATAGTACGATCAAGTCCAACAATGGATTACACAGTAAAATAACATGAATAGATGGAGATAGGAGGCTTGATATCCAAAACTTATGCATGTTCGTCAAATTTACATAAGAGGGTGTCGCCTAGCGCGATTATAAAGCTTTGCTACTTGCATTGTTGATGTTCAGTGAGAAAAAAAAAACTTGGTTCATATATATGAGGGTAAGGCTACATACATCTTGACCCTCCCTGGACATCGCGTAAACGGGAGTCTTGTGGCACTAGGACGTCCTTCTTTTACATAATGTAAGCATACATGTAAAGTGGAGACAAGAAATCTTAAGTTCCCAATTGACACTTATTTACTATCTAGAGCCTTTATCTGGGCCGACTCTGAGTGTTTATGACGACCCCACTTCTCGTCTTGTTGGGGTCTCTCTTAGACCTTGCTCCCAACCTTAAAAAACTTGAGAGGCAAGGTAGGAAGAAGAAGAACAAAAACCTTGAGAACAATCTCGTGCTGAGGTGGATGCTCTCTTATAGTACGATATTTGCAATATTTTCACATGGCACTAAGGGTTATTCTAGTAAAGTTTTAGATGTTGGGTGGTCTTCATCATTCATTAATTAATGAATGGGTCAACATACATGATGAGCCTTACTCCACCCCCCATCTATGACCATTTTAATCAAAACTAGCATGGGAGCCCATCCCAAAAATGGAGAGTTGTACACAAAATATAACGATCAGCCCCTATTGACCCCTTGTATGATCTTGGGCTCGGCCCTGGTCGACACCAAAATAGTGCAACTTTAATATTTGAAGATATGACCACTGTTCGCGAATGTCATTCCTCTTCGCCCAATTGCTTTGTTTGTCATAGAGATGGACACAGTTCTTTATAGCAAATTGTATCTTAGCCAAGGGGAACTTGGAGGGTGCTCCTTGGTTGGATGAGCTTAAGTTGCATAGTGAAAATGTAGGCCTCCCTACACACCAACTAGATGTATAGGTTTTATGCATGGCCATCTCTCTCATAGCTATCATGGCTAGGGTTTTGGCACCATAAGAGACAGTTGACGGCATCTCGATAACCGATCATAAAACCTTTTTCTATTGTTTTATGGATCTTTCTTATGCTTCATAGTTGACCCCATTCTACTGATAGAAGGCTTAGAGACGATGGCACAAAGGAGCAAATGGTTTGATTGCAACCTAAATTGTTGTTTCAGGGTCAATCCTGTTAATATATTTGCAAGAATTCAATAATAATTGAGTGCAAGTTGTACCCGGAACTGTATAGCACATAGGAGCCTGATCTTCAGTTGAGTTGTTTGTTTGCTCCGAACAGATCTTGAGTGTAAATTTTGCCATCCATATTCATACCAGCCTTAGTATTTTCTTAACTCCAGCTTGATCTTTGGATCCATGGATCACATCAAACTTTGTGACCCATATTTATACGGCATTAGTATTTTCTTAGCTCCATCTCGGTCTTTGAATCCATGGATCACATCAACTTTGCGATCCATATTTATACGGGTACGAGTATTTTCTTACTTCTATCTTCCATTGTTATTTTTTATGGTGATGGTGTCGAATAATGATTCCATAGATCCACATTCACTGGTGGGCATAGTATTAGGCTATTAGCTCTTCTTCAAATCCATGGATGTCATTTTCGTGGTTCCATATTCACTGGTGGCCATTATTAGCTGATCTTTAAATCCATGGATCCATGTCATTTCGTCCTGTGATATGCTGAGGAACATAATCACACTTAAACTTGCATAACTAATTTGTCGTTATGTTGTTATCAAAATTAGTAACTGTTATATAAGAAAGTTTGGCTCTCCAGTTTGTTTCTTCTTTACCTTTCATTAATTAATGAATGATGAAGACCCATTCATGAAAAAGGAGTTTCTCGAAAGGAAGGAATTCTATCTTGCTTACAAAGAGATTAAATAAAAAGATAGAGAAAAGGGACTTAAATACCTCTACAAGCAATAAAGAAGTCTTCTCTTTATATCTAAACGGCCTCCTAAAATCCTGTCTAGAAAACCTTAAAACATATGGGTATATATAGAATCTAAATAGGAAAAACAGTATCCTACTAGGATCCTGGAACTGCTATGCAACCTAGCCTATTTCATTGGGCGCCTCAATCTATAGGCTACACTAGAGTCATCCGGTTTGGCAGCCCCGGTTAGCTGGTTGCATAGCTCGAGAAGCTGCTAATTTCTAGGATTGTGAAGGTGGGTCAGCCAATTTTTAGTATAGGCTTGGCTGGTCCCGCTCAACTGTCCTTGTATTCTTCCCCGACTTCCCATTGACGTTTCAACGACCTCAATTCACCATATCTCTCTCTCTCTCTCTCTCTCTCAATGAACTATCCAGTTATTTGGTTTAACAGACTATGTTTATATCTTACCTTGTCTTATTGGTTTTAGATTCTATTTATATCTTTTACCTCGTCCTAATTAGTTACAAATCTTGGATATCTTACCTTACCCTTACTTATTACTAAATCTGGAACAATCTATTTGATGATTTAAATATATTTATTCTGTCGTCAAATATTAATATCTAGTTAAATAAAATCTAGTACTCTAAACCAACATTTTAATATTCTTTTATTGATAATAATTATCTCTAATCTCTGAAATGTGCACAAATACAGTTTGCTGGTACTGTAAACACGGATGCTGCAGTGTAAAAAAGTATTGATGGAGGAAGGAAATTGCTGTTGGTTCTGGAGGCTGGTTAACTGCTGCAAAGCAATTCATTCCCTCACATTGCTTTACTGAACCGAAGCTTGTCGTGAACTGTTCAACGTCTTCTCGGTCCGCAGAAAGCATTTATTCAGTCCAACGGTGAAGGCCCCAAAAATGGCCTCCTGCTGCAATCTCGTCAGAGCAACATATGTACAATGTTTCAATGCTTCAAAATGTATGTTGTATGTAAAAGGGTCGATGATAGCTACAAGACATTTTGGTTTTAAGGGTGTATGTTAGAAGAGCCATTTACTGCTGCTGTGTTTCTGTTATGTAGAAACACGTTTGAATTACAGTAAATCTTATATCAAATTACAATAAACCTTATCAGTCTTAAGAGAGAGAGAGAGAGAGAGAGAGAGGGAGGGAGGCAGAGAAGGAGAGAGAGAGAGAGAGAGAGAGAGAACCTTTGGAACAAATCTTTAATTCTAGAGTTATTAACTAAGAAAGAGATTGTCCGTGGAGTCGTAGTTTGGTGGTTACGATGGAGGACTCCCGTGGAAAGCATGTTTGATTTTTTTTTTGAAAACTTAGTTCATAATCTGGTGGAAATCATATACCAAAAAAAAATAAAATAAAATAAGAAAGATTCTTTAGAGAAGGTGGCCAAGAACATTCACACACACACACACACACACACACACATATATATATATATATATATATATATATATATATATATATAGGGTGGTGCTATGCCTACAACTTTCTTACAATCGTCACCTGGCGGTCGTTCATTGTAGAAGGGAAGAGGTAGGATCTGGTGGCTGTTCGGATGATCGTTATGTGGCCGGAACGTCACGTGACGGTTGTTTATTGGAGGGAGAGGTGCGGCCGGAGATGACCCGCATAGCATAGAGGGTGAGAGGGTTGTAAGAAGGATGTAAGCATTTGATAGTAAACTTAGCATATTATATATATATATATATATATATATATATATCCACGTACTATTTTTATTAATATTTTGCTATTATAATTATTTTTTCTTTGTACGTCATGATACCAAATATGTTCCAAATTAGTGACATCTATGTGACTGTCAAGCGTGACAGAAGGTGGTGAGAGAAGAGTTATTCGATACTCTCGTGATGGAAGAAGTGTAAAGGAGCCTGACTTGCAAAAAGGGACGAAATTTAGAGTATCAAAAAAATTGTCCTAGACATGCAAAAATTAAAACAAGTGTTTATTTTGTTCATCCAAAACAAAAATTTGACAAGTTAAGATCTGAACATAAATAATAGGATTCTTGTAAAACAACTGCCATGCCTCTATTTTTTTTGTTTTTAAACTTTACACAAATTTCTTCCAAAAAGTGCTCTACAAGCTAGATCTGAGTAGAACTGAACTATATCTTCTAGATTTGAAGTACTTCTTTGAAAATACTTAAAAGGGTTATTTACACTAACAACTTTTCAATTTTAGATTTATAACACGGAGTACTCCTACTTTTAAACTAATTATACTGACCATCCCTCCCTTTAGAAAAAAAGAAGAAGAAGGGGGTAGGTAGTGTTATAACTTTTTTTTTAATCTTAAAATAGGGGTATTCCGTGTAATAAACATAAAATATGTGGGTGATCAGTGTAATTAGTTTAAAAGTAGGGATATTTCGTGTTATAAATCCAAAACTTAGGAGTTGTTACTGTAAATAATCCTACTTTTAAAAGCCTCTTGATAAAGGCACTACAAAAATGACTCCGGACTAGCTAGCCCAGTATTGATGCTAGTCCAGTTAGGAAGAATTTTTACTCAGGCTAGTCCAAATTTTACTAGAGCTGTCCACCCTCTTCACCTCCCTCCTCCTGCTCCTCCTCCACCCCCACCCCCCTCCGGCCTCTCCTCCTCCCTCCTCTCGCAATTTTTCGCCTCTCCGCGTCATCGACCGCGTTGCCGCCGCCGAGCCGCACCTCAAGCACCTTCCCGTCGGCTCCGTCACGAAGGCGATGAAGAAGAAGAAGCAAAGTGCGCCGGGGGGGGGGGGGGGGGGGGGGCTGCGCGCGGCGGAGGCACGCACTCGTGGGAGGCTGCAGTTACGCCTCGCGCCGGCGCCGGCGGCGACAACACCAGCAGAAGCGGCAGCAGCAACGGAGGCGAGCGCGTGCGCCTACGTCTCGCCGCCGTCCCCGCTCGCACTCCTCCCCCGCCTCCCGCCGCCGTCGCCTCCCTCTCCTCCGCCTCGTCCCCCCCCCCCCCTTCCGGCCTCCACGCAGCTCCGCCCTCGTGTCACCTCGCGTAGCCTTCCCCTCCGGACTGTCAAAATTTTGACAGTCCTAAAAAATCAACATATTTTTTGAGGACTGTCAAAATTTTGACAGTCCTGATTATAAAAAAAAATTAATTAGAAGTGGACAGTTCAGTGAGTAATTTTTGGAAATGACAAACTTATAATTATCAATAGTAAAAACTTGAACTTTTTTGAGTCATTTTTGTAGTACCTTTATCAAGAGTTTTTTAAAATTAGGATCTCAAAATTGCCATAATATTTTCATTTTTGTTTTATAGAAACTAAGGTTATAATCATGTTACAAGGCCTACGGAACGACCACAGAAAGGAGGTAATAGAGAACCACAGATGCAACGAAGCACCCAGCTCAAATCACTTTAACAAATGATGATGTCAAAATGAGAAAGTAGAGAGAGACATGATTTAATGTGCATGTCACCAATAGACTTTTTTCATTCTCCTACAAACCATGTGAAGTTAAAATCTGTCCACTTCATCCTCCAAATCTTGGAACCAAATAATTCCTAAGTGCAAGGTTGTAAGCATATTTTGGCTAGATTTTATTTCAGGTGCTCCTGGATTTAGAATTTATGGAGTGGTTTCTCAAAAAACATAAAATAAATATCAAGTACTAGCAACATGTAAAAACATACAAAGTTAAAAGTTGGAAGGTATTTTGAAACAAATTAGCCTATATTCTCTTGTTTGAAGAATAAACATCCTAAGATTCTATTGATAAATATCGTACCTCCCATGTAGAGTTTTTTTTTTCCTTCCGAAAAAGGTAAATTTTATTCAGATCCCTTCGAGAGATTACAACTCAGCCCGAAGACTTACAACCAATCCAGTCCGGAGGCCGATATATATAATTTCGAGCCCGAAGGTCCCATCATGGAGAATTAAATAGCGTCCAGGAGGCTCGAATCCGCAACCTTCTGGATAGTATGCATCGGTTTTAACCACTATGCTAGACGTCACTTGCACCTCCCATGTAGAGATGCTTGTTTGGTTTGTATATATATAGTGCCGGTCTAGATTGAAGAATATGCTCATTCATTCATGAGGGCTATCATGTTCTTGTCTTCTATGGATACGTGACACCAGCTTGATTTTGAAGGTTTTTGGAGGTTTGATGAAAATGATGGGCAACGGAGGAAACTTAATTGGAGGGGAACTACATGCCAAAGTACCCACTTAGGAGTGTATGTTTGCTTATCTAGATGAGAAGATGAGCATCTCTCTATAGGCATCTTTCTAATTGATGAAGTTGTCACTCCCTAGTCCCAAACCACGTCGGACCAGACACGTGACAATGACCAGCTGGTACTACTCCGTAGGGCTTTCCAATTTAATGGATCCGACGAAGTGCACTTACGCTGTCCACGGTTAAGTGATCCAGCTAAATATCTATTTCTAATATCCGACAACTAAACTAAATCTTAATCCATGGTGAATAAATCTTAAGAAGGAACGGTACACATCATTAGTCTACACCCCAATAATACATCCGTTCGAATAGACCAAAAGAACAATATAGGCCTATAAACACTAGGCTATAAAAGCAGAATCAAAATGGAAAGTAGTAGATGACTGTAATAGCTGAAAGATATAATGTTACCTACAAATATGTCCAGCACACCACTAGATCAAGCCTCATCCAAACTGCTCAAATAACCTGGAAGGAAACTAGGTCCTCAGAGGGACGTAACAAGATACAAAAAGTACATACCATAATGTAAATACTGAGTGAAGTAAATCAGGGTAAACTATCCATCTACATGAATGCAATTTGAGGACACTTCGGTACGTATAGGAAGGCTAGGCTAGACATATACTGACGTAATTCACCAATCGTCATGACTGTCTAATATATGCCACATATGCCCCCATATCCGGGACAACTCTGCATGTAATAACGACCATAACGCTCTGAAGAACGCGGCGCCTGAATATAATAACGGCCGTATCGCTCCGAAGAACACACGATCGGCATAAATAATAACGTCCGTATTAATCCGAAGAACGCGAAATCTGCATCAATAATAACGTTTGTATCGCTTCGAAGAACGCAAAATCTGCATAAATATATAGAGGTGGGTGTCCCATACGCCTACTAGTTGTCCTCCCCGCCCAATGCAAATATACAAGTCTCAAGTACGACGTGTACATCTCGTAACTATAATGCAAGAAACATAGAGCTATACAACTATGCTATGTACCGTCACACGTGCTACTCGCACCGATGGTCAATCAAGTGCGTAAGCTCGTGTCCTAACATGAACTCACTTTGTGACATGAAGTAATACGTGATAAGGCCTCAGAGTTATAATGATAACTCAACAACTGTAGGTACGTCCACTAGAAACTATGTCAACACAAGTCCTAACGTCAACGCCTTCGTCGACTGCATTCGAGTCATTCTCGGACGCGCACAGTTATATAATATTCAAAGCATAAAATATGCGAACTATAATAACTGAATTTAAATAGTACAATAAGGCAAGGTATACTTGCTTGGATCTCCAAGATGATAATGCAAAGAACTTGCTCCTGAATCCATGCTCGTGCGATCCCAAAAGCCTAGATATATAATAATATCAAATCAATCACTATGACACAATTCACTAAACATGCACAAGAGTACAACTACTCTACGTCATTTTTATTTAGACAATTAGGGTCTAAAATAATCAAGGATACAACTTACGTACTATATTTAGTAATCATGATTCCATAACGACTAGGGGTGGTAAATGGGTCATCAACCACTAGTGTCCGTGTCATCGTCCTCAAATATTAATCACAACCACAAATTTACCAACTAGGTCAGATTAGGACAATTTCTAAATCGTGCATGACAAGTAGATGTCAGGTTGATCAACTAGGTAGTTTGACTATGCAAGCGTCAAGGAAAATATATAATCACCAAGTCCTCTATATACATATAATATCCTCAAGTATCTATTCACAACTTTTGGTATGCTTGGTTGCTAAGTTGCTCCTCAAACACGTGGATGCTAGGTATATGTCCGTTTAGGGTTTTCTTGCACCACAATGACATTTACATCCTTAATGTAAATAAAACTAGTGTCAAGCTAAATCAACTATTTACTAGTGTTCATCCTCATTCCATATTATCATGTATACATAATCATGTGTATATCATCAATAGGTTAAGTTTCACCTCTAACATATAAACATCCCACATTCATTACCTTAAATATATAAATCTCTACCTAATGACAAATCCTCTAGAACCACCCACTAACAAGTGCTCCTACTAAAGTCAAATCTGAATAATACATAAGAAAATGATATAAAGTAGTCCTAAGGCATAGTATTCCACGATATAGACGCAAATATGAATGCACATCAAGCTTGTTATAATAATCATGTTCTAAGCATGCATTAACACTTCCTAAACATGGTGCTTCACCTAATATATAACACTTAAATTAACCTCAAATTTCTAGACATTAAAGGGGGTTATATTATGGTTAAACAAGGTTTAATGGTAGGTTAAACATAACATGAAGGTTAGGTATATGTGGGTTATATATACTAATGAGTTAACATACAAAGAAGAAGAAGAAGAAGAAGAAGAAGAAGAAGAGGAAGAAGAAGAAGAAGAAGATGTAGATGAAGATGAATGGGAGGAAGATGTTCACCTTAGTGGAGGAGGTGTGCTCGAATGGAGAGGGATGGGAGCTCCTCTCGATGCCCTAGCTGCTGCTTATAGAATCCATAAGCAGCAACATCAAGAACAGCAACAAAAGCAACCGCAGTAGTAGCAAAATATAGCAACAACAACAGCTAATAAGGGGCAGGGACAACACCATCAACGGTTTTGGCAGTGGGGGAAGGAGCTCTGGGAGGCTTGGGGGTGGTCAAAAATCGAGTGGAGTTGGTGGTGGTCGGGTGGTGTTGCTGAAGGGGGTGGTCGGGTTGGAGAGGATGGTGGTGGTATTGATGCTAATGGTGATGGTGAATAGTTTTATAGAGGAAGAGAAAAATGAGATGTAATAAATGATTAGAGAGAGCATTTATCATGTCCCAAAACCAGAATACTGGAGAGCGGGGGCAGACAAAGCCAGCTACGTATACCAGAGTACTCTACACCCCGAGATATGGTCACGACTGTCTAGACATGTGACGGTTTACTCTATAATCCATCAGTCAATCCTGTGTCAGGAATCCTAGGTGTCTCAATCTCAAGCAAGCAACAAGTTTACAAGATATATGAATCACCAACATATAATAGTAGGCATCCCAAACTATACATACCTAGATGATCATGAAGCAAGTACCAAAATAAAGAACTAGCAAGAGTATAATATTACCTGATCAACTCTAGCTATAGTCTAGAATATGTTTTACATGTAAGCCCGCATGCTAGAATATCAACTCCCAAAATACGAGCTAAATACGTGTCCGGTGGCTAAACGTCTCAAAAAAATAATGTACAAGATCAAGTGGGTGAGAAAGAAGAAACCCACTCATGTCCTCGGATGCTCCTCATATTCACCATCTTGAGGCAAGAAGTACGGAAGATCCCGTGGTCCTGCTCCAAAATATGGCCATACAAAACCAGTGGGGTCAGACCCCAAAATAACAAGTACCGCAAGGGAGCCAAACTTATGAACTAAAACCAGCATATAGACAAATAAGTAAGAAATAGCATAAGGAACATTTAAATAAGTGCAACGGATAAAATAACAATTAAGCAGTTCAAGAGTAATTAAACAAGGACATATGGAATCAGTACTTCGGTTACCATTTCTGGATTAGCTGTTAATAAAATCAGGACATGACTAGATGACTGGAAATCAAGCGATCACAGCCAATCATGCCCTACGGCTTGCTATCATTAGATAAGTAGGGTTATCACAGTCCTAGTTACTAACACATGCAGTTTGAGATTCCTTACAGCCACATGTCCTGTAGACTATCCGGGTTATCCAGATGAACATGTACATAATATAAGTTTATCAAGTATAATTATTTTTTATCTTTTCTGGTAGTACAACACTCGTCGGTGTGCTGAAAGTGTGTCCCTCACGATAGAGAGCTCTAAATCCACCAAGTAACGCTGGGATATCGGGATTGCATATAGCCAAGAAATCTTTCTAGATGCTTTCTAGATTATTATTCTAGTTGTTAGCCTGGGCAATTATCAAGAATTCTCGACCATGGTGCTCAGGAATATGCCTTAGACATGGTGTAACACAGGACAGTAACTTGACAATTATAATCAAAATCAACCACGAAAATATAGGTCATGCAATACAGGTGCTACTAATAGCCTTGATCAGGACAGTTACATGAATTCTCAAGTCAGGAGCGCGCTATGTCGAGCCACTATCAGGATTATCAGGATCATGATTACCAGGATGGTGCGCTAAGTCGAGCCACTATCAGGAGTATCGGGATCAAGAGTATCAGGATTATCAGTACAAGATCAAGATCATCAGGAGTTTATTTATAATGTACAATCACTAGATCATGTCAGGAATTCAGGATCAATATCAAGAATGTCATGCTCAGGAAATAACTAGGATTAACTAAAATAACGGGATAAAAGAGAACTAGAGAATCATCAAGAGTTAAGCATGTTAAAGAGAATACTGGCATACAGACGCATAAATTAACAATTCAGGGTTTGCATATAAAATTAGGCAAAAAATAATATTCGTGCACAATGGGTCAAAAATGTCTATTGGAGCACAAATGGCCAAAACGGGTATTGGCGCACAAATCACTAATTTAGGTAGTTCTGGCACATAAAATTATACTAAAGCGCACTACTAGGATCTTGGTGCATGTAAACCCCCTAATTTCTCAAATTATTAAATCTTGGATTTTTCCCAATTTTCTGGAATTTTTTGTGAATTTTCTGTAATTAAAATCAAGGCCTTTAATTAATAAATGATTTTTAGTTGGCAATAAATAATATTAAAATATCATGAAAATAATATTTTTGGGTGTAAAATGAAAAACTGGACTTAGGGTAATTTTTCTGGATTTTTCTGGGCCTCAGACATTTTTTAAATGCCTAAAAAGTATTTATTTATTTAAATAATTATTTATTAATTAATTATTAATTAATGATTTTATATTATTATTATTATTTTTATTCGAACCCAGCCCAGCCCATTGGGCCGGCCCAGCCCGGCCCAACAGCCCGAACCCAGCCCAGACCCGCTTCCCCCGGGTCGGGTCGGGTCTGACCGCGCCGCCCGACCCGCCCGTACCCGGCTGACCCCCTCTCCCCTGTGCCCGACTTTCCCGCCGCCTCCGCCGCGCCCTCCGCCCGCGTCCGCCGCGCCACGTCTCCGCCCCCCCCCGCGCCCTGTGCGGCCACGACCGCCACGTCGCCCGCCCGTCTCGACCTCGACCCCCGGCGCCCCAGCCTATAAAACCCCACCCCTCCGGCCCTTCTCCCCCGAACGCCACCGAGCTCCGCCACCGTGCCGACCACCTCGCCCCTCCCCGCCGGACGCCGCGCCGACGTCGCCCAGTACCGCGCTCCGCCGGCCGCTCCTCCCTCCTCTCCTCCGGCAGCTCGACAGCAGCAGCAGCAGCCTTGGAGCCGCCTCCCGTCGGCCTCCGGCGCCGCCCCGCCCGTCGACGGATCCGCCTCGCCCAGGCGAACCCTCCTCGACCACCACCGGCCAGCCAGCGCCGCCCAGGCCTCCGGCCGACCGCCGCTGTCCCGAAACCCTAACCCTAAATCCCCTTTTCTTCGTGTCGTGTCCGACACGACACGGACACGATTTCGACCCTGTTTTCGGGTCCCCTTCAGGTACGCGTAACTTTCGCCTCGTAGCTCCGTTTTCAATTCTGCAAATTGCGTTGTGAAGCCTGTATGACCCTCTCGGTGTCCGGACAAACTGTTCGGGGCATCGCGTCCTGTGGTGATCGCACACCGCGATCCAAAAACAGGAAAAACCAGACCCTGTTTCACCCCGGAACCGAGTACGTCCCGCCAAACGGGACGACTTGGTCGCGTGCGGTCTTCACAGATACGTGCGCAGCGTCGATACGGACGTGTGAGATTTCGCGGAAGCTGATTTGGGTGTGCGTACACACCGAAATCAACGCGTATCCGCGGACATCGTCCCGTATCCGCAATTTCTGTAAATCGCCATAACTTCTTGTACACTCGTCAGATCGAGACGAAACTTGCGCCATCGGACTCGTAGCGATACGCTGGTCCTGTGGGTCAAGTTTGGTTCGATTCTGAGAACGTTGACGAAATCGCGTGTCGCGGGCCCCACAGGCCCCGCTCGACGGACGATTTTGTGTTCGGCTCATCGGAATCCAAATCTGGAAGTTCCGTTGGGTTTGTATCAGCGTTCCTGACCTGTTGACACTAAGTTTGGTGAATTTGGAGACCTTTGACCCGGACACGTTTTTCGGTGCAAAGCGGGCCCAACGGCGGACCCCGTTTTGACCCGAAACTGCCGTTTTTGCCCTTGTCTCCAAATTGGACCCAAGGACAGGCATTTCTAGCTATTTGACATCTTCTGAGCATGATGGTAATGTCTGTTTCAGCTTTTGGACTCATCTGTGGAAATTTCCCCCAAGAACCAAGTTAAACAGATCCAAACAACAGGCAAGTACCTGCACTTCAAGTTAAATCTAATTATATTGTGATAATTAAATTCCTGCTTTTCTAGTACCCTTGATGATTACACCTAGTGTCAGAAATGCTGGATTTTCATGTCTTGGATATATTAGTCCATGTCTTGTTATCATGTCGGGTGGGAGAATACTGAAAGGCATGTAGTTTACCCTTCCCCTTGTCGTGAATAATAGCTGTTGGTACACGACTGTCCATCAGCCGGATCTCGATTATTCGTGAATAATAGCCGTTTATGACGGCCGGATTAGCCTTATAAACCCCTACATGCCAACTAAGTATTCTAAAAACAAACACAAGTATCATACAGATAGTTTCTAGTCATGTTATGTTTCTTGCTGATTGTAGTAGTTTCATTTCCTGCTCATTTACTTCTATTCTCTCATATTCCTGTTTATAGTTGTGACTCTGAGATATTGACAATCTTTTATGCAATTTCCTTAACATGATATTCAATATTTAATTGTCATAAATATTTAGTTTAACCTTGCTGTGCACTGTGTACTTTGCTCCTTTCCTGACTGGATCTGTTGATTTAGGCGATGATGAGGACCTTGCCCCTACCTATTATGGTCCATATGAAGGTACAGATGATACCTATGAGGAGCCAGACCCTACCCAGGAGACCCCTGCTGCTGAGTAGTTTTTAGTAGCTATCTTTTATTTCTGTTCTTATCTTATTTATCGGGTTTGTCCCCGATTTCATTAGAAATTCCTGTATTAAACATTTGAATTGTTGTCACATTCATTCCAGTTGCATAATTTAAGTTTCTATTCTCATTTTATCTTGCCTATGTTAAATTGTGAATGAGTTAGACTAGTTAGATGGATTGACCTAGACAGCGTACTACCGCCGACTCTGCGGCGTAGGCTGGACGTACCCACGCACTCGTGCCCGAACTTCCGGGTGCGGGTCGTGACACGTTTTTATGGTGGCCCATACAGGTCATATCCTTAAATAGGGTAATACCCTAGGACAGGGTATGGAATAAGATTGAGGATTCTAGGAAAAGCTCATTCACAGTATAGTATTCTTATTTCAATTCCTGATATCATTTTGCTCAATTTTTCTATCGCCCTTGATTTCCAAGTATTCTATTCTGATCTTCCTATCCCTTAATCTTTCAGAATGGTCCAGACCAGGAACACAGTAGGAGGCACATCAGAACCAGCTGAGCCAAATGTGCCCGAGACTCTTGCACTCCCGCCGCCCCCATCTGTTCCGGCAGTTACCTTAGATGGGGCACAGCTAATAGGAGTATTCTAGGGATTAGTGGAATCCCAGAAAGAACAGACGGCACTTCTGCGGACCAGCCTCTCAGAAGCTCTTAAACCCCAGGAGTCGTCACTCAAGAGGCCAGGGAGTGCTAAAGACTTCAAGAACCTTAGGCCTCTGGAATTTTATGGAACTGAGGGCATTCTCTACGCTGATGAGTGGATAGAGAATGTCGAGAGACTCCTGAAGACTGCTCGGGTTCCCGACGATCTCAAAGTGGAATCTGCTAGCCTGCAACTGTTCGATATTGCTCGAACCTGGTTCAGAGATGAACCCCAACTATCTGCTCCCGACGTCACCTGGGAGGACTTCAAGAGGCTATTCAAGGAGAAATTTTATCCCGAAGTGGCTCGGGAAGCTCTCGAAAGCCAATTCGAGAGACTGGAACAAGGTAACATGACTGTTGATGAATATACTGCTGAATTTAGCAGGTTAAGCCACTTTGCGGAGTACATGGTTCGTACCCCGGAGGACAGAGCCCGAAGATTCAAGAAGGGGCTATCTCCGGACATTCGCCTCGCTGTCACCACCAGCCGAGCTCGCACCTATGAGGAGATCTTGAGCGTGGCTCAAGGCGTTGAGAGAGACATGGGGCATAAACTGAAACGAAAAAGAGATACCGGGAATGCGGGACCCAACAAACGCCCTTTTCAACAATAACAACAGCAGAGGGCCCCGCAGCAAAATCAGCGTCCTCCCCCTCGAGCTCCAGCACCCCAGGCTCAAGGACAGAACCAGCGAGCTCCCCCTTGCAACTATTGCCAAAAACCAGGCCACACTTGGCAAGACTGTAGAAAGAGGCTAGGTGCTTGCCTCTATTGTGGTTCCCCAGCACATCAATTGAGGGACTGTCCTGTTGCTCAAGGACGTCCAGCTGCACCAAAGGCTCCAGTCCAGGCCAGGCCCCCAGCAGCACAACAAAGGGGACCCCCGCTTCCAACTCAACAACAACGCTTTGCTCAGCACCAGCAGCAACAGAGGGGCGCACCGCAGCAAGGCCGTGCTTATGCAATGACTCTGGAAGAAGCAGAAGCCACAGCTGACGTGATCACAGGTTCCGTGCTTATAAATTCAATACCAGCTATTACTTTATTTGACTCTGGAGCTTCTCATTCATTCATGTCAGTAGATTTCCTTATGAAGCATAGCTTAAGCACTAAACCCCTTAGGAATTGTTATAAGATCATTACCGGTGGAGGAATTATTCCGGTTAGTGATGCTTGTAACAATTGTCCTATCACATTATGTGGAAGAGAACTGTATGCTAGACTACTTGTAATGCCAGTGCCCAGTTTTGACATTATACTGGGTATGGATTGGTTAAGTCAACATCATGCCATAATAGACTGTCACAGAGGCAGTGTAATCTTCAGACCCCCTTGCAAGCCAGAGTTTGAATTTGCTAGAGGTTCTAGAGAAATGGGTAATAACATAATTTGTGGAGCCCTAGTAACAGAAGAATTGCCACCTATCATCTCTGAATACCTTGATGTCTTCCCTGAGGATCTCCCAGGCTTACCCCCAGACCGAGAAGTTGAATTCTCCATTGACTTAGTGCCAGGAGCAGCACCAGTATCTCAGAATCCCTACAGAATCAACAAGAAAGAGATAATAGAACTTAATGAACAAATCAAAGAGCTAGAAGACAAAGGGTTCATTAGGTCTAGTGTCTCACCCTGGGGAGCCCCAATACTTTTTGTGCCCAAGAAGGACGGAACATCCAGAATGTGTATTGACTATAGGGCCTTAAATGCCTTAACAATTAAGAATAAGTATCCCCTACCCAGGATAGATGACTTATTTGATCAGTTGAGTGGAGCTCGGGTCTTTTCAAAGATTGATTTGAGGTCTGGTTACCACCAAGTAAGGGTGAGAAAGGAAGACATTCCTAAAACTGCTTTCAATACCCGGAACGGACATTACGAATTCTTAGTGATGCCGTTCGGGTTGACGAATGCTCCAGCAGTTTTTATGAACTTAATGAACAGAGTCTTCCAGCCATACCTAGACAAATTTGTAGTGGTCTTTATTGACGATATTTTGATCTACTCCAAGACCCCCGAAGAACATGAAGAACATTTGAGGCTAGCATTGGAGACTTTGAGGAAGGAAAAGCTTTATAAAAAATTGTCTAAATGTGCTTTCTTCCTAGACAAAGTAGAATTCTTGGGACATGTTGTGACTGGAGATGGGATAGCAGTAGATCCTAAGAAAATAGCGGCAGTAGAATCCTGGCCCACCCCAGACTCGGTAGCGGAGATTAGAAGCTTCCTGGGACTAGCTGGCTACTATAGGAAGTTTGTAAAGGACTTTGCTAGGATTGCTGAACCCATGACAAAGTTAACAAGGAAGGATGAAGAGTTCACCTGGACTGATGAATGCCAGCATGCTTTTGAGGAATTGAAGAAAAGGCTGACTTCTGCCCCTATTCTGACCTTACCTTCTGGAACCGGAGGTTTCGCTATTTATAGTGATGCTTCTGGAAAAGGTCTAGGTTGTGTATTAGAGCAGAATAAGAAAGTAATAGCATATGCCTCTAGACAGCTTCGACCACATGAAAAGAATTATCCAACCCATGATTTAGAATTGGCAGCTGTCATTTTTGCTCTTAAACTTTGGAAGCATTACCTTTATGGAGAAAGGGTGGAAATATTTACAGACCATAAAAGTCTAAAATATATTTTCACTCAGAAAGAGCTAAACATGAGGCAAAGAAGGTGGCTGGAACTAATGAAAGACTTTGATATCACTCTTCAATATCACCCTGGGAAGGCAAATGTAGTTGCTGATGCTCTAAGCAGGTATCCTATGGCGATGTACTTGACTATGGACAGACACCTGCTGGAGGACTTGGAAAGTTTGGGTATTGAAGTAATTATCCCAGGAAAAGAGGGCCAAATGATGAACTTGCAGATTCAGTCTACCTTAATAGACAAGATCAAGGAGACTCAGTTTCAAGACGAAGGCCTGCGAAGCCTTCGAGGTCAAGTGCAAGCTGGATTAGTAGAAGAGTTCAGGATTCATGAAGATGGATCACTGAGGCATGGCGACAGATTATGTGTACCTCAAGGAGACATAAGAGAAGAAGTTATGCAAGAGGCGCACAGATCGCAGTACTCTATACATCCAGGAGCCAACAAGATGTACAAGGACCTGAGGACGCATGTTTGGTGGCATGGCATGAAAAGAGAAGTAGCCAGGTTCGTATCTCGTTGTTTAGTGTGCCAGCAAGTTAAGGCTGAAAGACAACGACCTGGAGGGTTGCTTCAACCACTACCCATTCCGGAGTGGAAGTGGGAACATATCACAATGGATTTTGTTTCCGGACTTCCAAGGACACCTAGTGGAAAGGATGCAATCTGGGTGATAGTAGATAGACTGACCAAGTCTGCACATTTTCTACCTTTCAAAGTAGGGCTATCTACAGAGAAGCTGGCAGAGTTATATATCAGACATATTGTTAGGCTGCATGGAGTTCCAGTAAGTATTGTCTCCGACAGAGATTCAAGATTCACCTCTCACTTCTGGAAGAGCCTACAAGCCAGCTTGGGGACTCAACTCAAATTCAGCACAGCTTATCATCCCCAAATCAATGGACAATCGGAACGTACCATCCAGACACTTGAAGATATGCTCCGTACATGTGTTCTAGATTTTGGAGGATCCTGGGAAGACTATTTACATCTGGTGGAGTTCTCTTATAACAACAGCTACCAAGCCAGTATCGAGATGACTCCATTTGAAGCCCTGTATGGCCGAAGATGTCGTACCCCGCTATCATGGGACGACGTTGGAGAAAGAGCCCTACTGGGACCAGAGATGGTGATCGATTCAGCTGAGAAGGTAAAGCAAATAAGGGACAGACTTCGAGTGGCTCAAGACAGGCAACGACATTGGGCAAATAGCCACCGAAGGCCCTTAGAATTTGAGGTAATTAAATTTATAAAATTCAAGTCAATTTAAATATTTTGCTTATGGAACTAAGACCTGATTGTGACTTTATTAAAGGTTGGAGAGCTGGTGTTCTTAAAGATTTCCCCGACACGTGGCACCATTAGGTTCGGAAGGAGTGGAAAACTCAGCCCAAGATTCATCGGACCTTTTGGCATACAGGAGAAAATCGGAGAAGTGGCATACCGACTGGCATTGCCACCCTCTCTGGATGGAGTACATAACGTCTTCCACGTGTCGCAGCTGAGGAAGTATGTGTCAGACCCCAGTCACATTTTGGATCACTCAGAACTCGAAGTAGGCCCAAGTTTGACTTACCAAGAGCAACCCGTGGAGATCCTGGATCGCTCGGAGAAAGTCCTACGGAACCAGGTTATCTCACTGGTTCGCGTAGCTTGGAAGCACCATTCTCCCGGCGAATCCACCTGGGAGCGAGAAGACGAGATTAGAGAGCGATACCCCTACCTTTTTGAACCCTGAGGTATATTTTATTTTTCGGCCTTTCCTTTCGTGCCTTGTTATTCTTAAATTTTGAGGACGAAATTTTTGTAAGTTGGGTAGGTTGTAAACCCCCTAATTTCTCAAATTATTAAATCTTGGATTTTTCCCAATTTTCTGGAATTTTCTGTGAATTTTCTGTAATTAAAATCAAGGCCTTTAATTAATAAATGATTTTTAGTTGGCAATAAATAATATTAAAATATCATGAAAATAACATTTTTGGGTGTAAAATGAAAAACTGGACTTAGGGTAATTTTTCTGGATTTTTCTGGGCCTCAGACATATTTTTTAAATGCCTAAAAAGTATTTATTTATTTAAATAATTATTTATTAATTAATTATTAATTAATGATTTTATATTATTATTATTATTATTATTTTTATTCGAACCCAGCCCAGCCCATTGGGCCGGCCCAGCCCGGCCCAACAGCCCGAACCCAGCCCAGACCCGCTTCCCACGGGTCGGGTCGGGTCTGACCGCGCCGCCCGACCCGCCCGTACCCGGCTGACCCCCTCTCCCCTGTGCCCGACTTTCCCGCCGTCTCCGCCGCGCCCTCCGCCCGCGTCCGCCGCGCCACGTCTCCGCCCCCCCCGCGCCCTGCGCGGCCACGACCGCCACGTCGCCCGCCCGTCTCGGCCTCGACCCCCGGCGCCCCAGCCTATAAAACCCCACCCCTCCGGCCCTTCTCCCCCGAACGCCACCGAGCTCCGCCACCGTGCCGACCACCTCGCCCCTCCCCGCCGGACGCCGCGCCGATGTCGCCCAGCACCGCGCTCCGCCGGCCGCTCCTCCCTCCTCTCCTCCGGCAGCTCGACAGCAGCAGCAGCAGCCTTGGAGCCGCCTTCCGTCGGCCTCCGGCGCCGCCCCGCCCGTCGACGGATCCGCCTCGCCCAGGCGAACCCTCCTCGACCACCACCGGCCAGCCAGCGCCGCCCAGGCCTCCGGCCGACCGCCGCTGTCCCGAAACCCTAACCCTAAATCCCCTTTTCTTCGTGTCGTGTCCGACACGACACGGACACGATTTCGACCCTGTTTTCGGGTCCCCTTCAGGTACGCGTAACTTTTGCCTCGTAGCTCCGTTTTCAATTCTGCAAATTGCGTTGTGAAGCCTGTATGACCCTCTCGGTGTCCGGACAAACTGTTCGGGGCATCGCGTCCTGTGGTGATCGCACACCGCGATCCAAAAACAGGAAAAACCAGACCCTATTTCACCCCGGAACCGAGTACGTCCCGCCAAACGGGACGACTTGGTCGCGTGCGGTCTTCACAGATACGTGCGCAGCGTCGATACGGACGTGTGAGATTTCGCGGAAGCTGATTTGGGTGTGCGTACACACCGAAATCAACGCGTATCCGCGGACATCGCCCCGTATCCACAATTTCTGTAAATTGCCATAACTTCTTGTACACTCGTCAGATCGAGACGAAACTTGCGCCATCGGACTCGTAGCGATACGCTGGTCCTGTGGGTCAAGTTTGGTTCGATTCTGAGAACGTTGACGAAATCGCGTGTCGCGGGCCCCACAGGCCCCGCTCGACGGACGATTTTGTGTTCGGCTCATCGGAATCCAAATCTGGAAGTTCCGTTGGGTTCGTATCAGCGTTCCTGACCTGTTGACACTAAGTTTGGTGAATTTGGAGACCTTTGACCCGGACACGTTTTTCGGTGCAAAGCGGGCCCAACGGCGGACCCCGTTTTGACCCGAAACTGCCATTTTTGCCCTTGTCTCCAAATTGGACCCAAGGATAGGCGTTTCTAGCTATTTGACATCTTCTGAGCATGATGGTAATGTCTGTTTCAGCTTTTGGACTCATCTGTGGAAATTTCCCCCAAGAACCAAGTTAAACAGATCCAAACAACAGGCAAGTACCTGCACTTCAAGTTAAATCTAATTATATTATGATAATTAAATTCCTGCTTTTCTAGTACCCTTGATGATTACACCTAGTGTCAGAAATGCTGGATTTTCATGTCTTGGATATATTAGTCCATGTCTTGTTATCATGTCGGGTGGGAGAATACTGAAAGGCATGTAGTTTATCCTTCCCCTTGTCGTGAATAATAGCTGTTGGTACACGACTGTCCATCAGCCGGATCTCAATTATTCGTGAATAATAGCCGTTTATGACGGCCGGATTAGCCTTATAAACCCCTACATGCCAACTAAGTATTCTAAAAACAAACACAAGTATCATACAGATAGTTTCTAGTCATGTTATGTTTCTTGCTGATTGTAGTAGTTTCATTTCCTGCTCATTTACTTCTATTCTCTCATATTCCTGTTTATAGTTGTGACTCTGAGATATTGACAATCTTTTATGCAATTTCCTTAACATGATATTCAATATTTAATTGTCATAAATATTTAGTTTAACCTTGCTGTGCACTGTGTACTTTGCTCCTTTCCTGACTGGATCTGTTGATTTAGGCGATGATGAGGACCTTGCCCCTACCTATTATGGTCCATATGAAGGTACAGATGATACCTATGAGGAGCCAGACCCTACCCAGGAGACCCCTGCTGCTGAGTAGTTTTTAGTAGCTATCTTTTATTTCTGTTCTTATCTTATTTATCGGGTTTGTCCCCGATTTCATTAGAAATTCCTGTATTAAACATTTAAATTGTTGTCACATTCATTCCAGTTGCATAATTTAAGTTTCTATTCTCATTTTATCTTGCCTATGTTAAATTGTGAATGAGTTAGACTAGTTAGATGGATTGACCTAGACAGCGTACTACCGCCGACTCTGCGGCGTAGGCTGGACGTACCCACGCACTCGTGCCCGAACTTCCGGGTGCGGGTCGTGACAGTGCACAATGATAAAAGTGCGTGAGCCAGGAGCTTGGTGCATAAATCTATCATTGGTGCACAAATGAAAGTACCCAAGCTACGAACTTGGCACATTTTTACCAAGTATGCCAATAGTGAGGTTGACGCACAAACAAGCACAGAAAGGTCTACTAAAAAACAAAACACAAATTCCAAGATAAGGCACAACAGTCATGACGATCCTGCAGTCGAGAACACAATTCTCGAGAATGGTCAGAAGTCTTTTCTTAGTCATTAATACAAAAGGTTACAAAGTGTGCCGTCTTTGGAGAATGCCACATAGTACGCTACACAACAAAGTGCGCCATTTTTCCGAAGGGACAAAGTGCGCCGGTAAAACAAATTCACCAAAGTGTGCCAACTCTGCAATACCTGAAAAGTGTGCCTACTTGGTTTTTCAAGCAGTGGTATACATTCTTGTTGACTTGCAGACACATTCAAAAGTGCGCAAAGTAGGATTGGCGTACTTTTGAAGGAATTGTCTTAATACAAAACGTACGTAGAAGTAGAGAAGTGCACCCATAATACTTAACATATCTTGGCACACTTTTCAAGGAATTTGTGAAACACACACAAGTGCGCTCACTGGAACTTCATTTATGTGACAAGGGTTCTCTGCGTACTTTTTGTATACATTCTCAGGCCAACTTGCATTCTCCGACTTGCTGTTCTCGGGCTCCAAGATCAATCCAATCCAAGAAAAACAAAATTATCAGTGAGACAAGTTCTAAGGGCAACCTAAAAATAAAATCGATCAAATGATAAAATAAGCTATACTAAGAATCAAAACAAGATCCAAGGTTATTCCTTCGGTTGGCAAGATGTACTTGTCTATGGTCAAGTTCTAGCCTAATACTAACACTACCAAGGTCACCCACGACCAATGCCAAGCTCGGTTGCTGCTCTTTGCTGGAAAAAAATGAAGAAGGAAAGCAAAATAAAAGGAAAAGAAAAGTGAAGGAAAGAGAATGTGATTGCTTATATAGCGAAGGGATTGATTGTAGGCTATTGGATCATAATTCATGTATCTCACTGTCATGCCCCAGTCCCAAAAATACGTAGGACTAGGAATACGTAACACGCCCAGCCGTATGTATATGAACTCCAATATATGGAAACCATATACACACGTACGCTGTACATGAATATTCAATCCACCAGTGGTAATATACTGTCACAACAAGTCACACACCATCTATATCTCATCCACAGCACAAATAATAAGTAGGAAATAAGGGCTGAATAATAACTGAATATCCAAGATGAGTATCAAGTCTGATAGTCAGGTGGAAACAAATCCACTACAAAATGACTATACTGAAGTAGATAATCACAGCTACTCTGAGAGCAAGACCTCCTCAGTCCGGTAAGTAGAGTCAGGTCCAGGTCCATACTCCTGCGGATACTCCTGCTTGTCCATATCTGAAAAGGGACCAGGTCCTAAGAGGGACGTAACAAGATACATAATAACATGCCAATAAGTACTGAAATATAAACATCCAATAGGTCGCCTAACCGTCTAAGTGAATGCAATTTAAGAACAACTTTCCCAACGCGTGGGCTATCTGACCATAATAGGATTGATATGATTCTCTCGGAGAATCAGGGGCCTACAAGTATACCATCCTTTGAACTGCAGAGGCCGCCTGCAATATATAGGTCACAACCACCCGTTTCTCCAGCGGAGAATCCGTGTGAACTAGGGAAAGTGTAAAGGAGCCCAAACGCCTTACTTGTTGTTCTTTCCACCCCATGCTCTAGGTATGCCACATCCATGATACGATAAAATCTTTAAATAACTGCCAGGTCTACTAGCATACAAAGTTTCTATCAGCAGTCATCCCTAACGCACGACCAATACGTACAGGAGGCCAGACCTGTCACGCAGTCCGTAATCTATATGAGACTCACAACTCGTGTAACAACTGTGTCATAGCCAATGAATCTAATGATGCTCCATAATACTGGGGTGGTCTCATAAAATAGGTCCAAAATCTACATAAATAAATCATCTATACAAGCAGAATTAAATATGCTTGTATCAGCTGGAATGTAAATAATAGTACAATGGCAAGGTATACTTGTCGAGCAAAAGTTCTGTATAGTGTACGTTCAATATTGTATTTAAGTTTATGAATGAAGAATTGTAGTTAGGGTTTGGAAGAGTTATAATATATATAGAGATAAGAGGCGGTGGGGGTTACTTAATGGTTAAGAAACTACTGTCACTGCTGTTTCTTCCTTTCATTGGTTTAGGTTTCGGTTAAGGAGAGTTTAGTAATAATAGGTAAAGAGGCGGTGGAATGAGGCGGTGGTGTTCTACTTTACGCGCGGAGTAGGAAATTAAGCGGTGGAGTTCTACTTTACGCACGGAGTTGTTTTTACGCGTGGGGTTTAAACTTACGCGCGGAGAAGGAAAGAAAGAGAAGTTGGGTTTTGCTACTGCTGCTGTTGAGTTCTTACTTTATGCAGGTTAGGGTGCAAGCGGGTAGTGGGTTTAGGAGTTTGGGTTTCGGGTAGAGATCCAATAGGAATTCTATTCTAATTATTTATATATATATATATATATATATATATATATATATAGAAAATTCTAAAAAAATTATATTGGTGTATACGGTTAAGCTAGCTACTGTCCAAAGGGTCTCCTACATGGAATAAATTAGGAAAAATTTATAATGGCTCCATAAATCCCCTAAGTGCATAAACATCTCGAATAAAAAATAAATAAAATATATTTCCTTTATTTAGCTCATAATTACTATAGTTTAATTAAATAATTAATAATAGAGAAATACGGTTTTCAGAATTAGAGATTTTACACTCACCCGGGTTCATCACAACCACCCACCAAGAAAACCAAGGGACCAACGGTCCAAAGCATGCAACTAAGAAAAACTTATGAAAATAACCTAAACAATGCATGAATGGCATAAAGTAAGATGTAAGAATTTAAACAATAAGCAAGCTATACATGTATAGTACGTGTATATCTGGTATGATTACTAGAACAACGAGATGAGTCACACAACTCTCTTATTCTTAGAAAATTTTGTCCTCAAAATTTTAATAAGGTACGGGGTCTAGCAAGAAACTCTGGGGACATACAATCAAGGTAAGCAAGGGCATACCACAAGACAAGATCATGGTACGAGATATACGAACAAGTATACCTTATGAGTCAAACAAATACGGGTATCGAGCACGGATATCATCCTTCCGCTCCCAAATTGAATCGTCCAGTGAGTGGTGCCCCCAAGCAACTCGGACTAACCGAATAGTCCGATTCTTGAGAATCTTCTCTCTCCGGTCCAAAATGGATACATGTCTCTCCTCATATGAAAGGTCAGTACCGACGACCAATTTTGAATGATCTAGTACATGGCTTGAATCCGATTTATACCGTCGTAACTGAGATACATGAAAAATGTTATGTATCTCGTGAAGCGACGACGGAAGAGCAAGGCAATAAGAAACATCTTCCACTCGCTCGAGGATATCAAACAGACCAATATACCATGGACTAAGCTTTCCTCATACACCAAATCTGATAACTCCTCGAGTAGGCAAAATTCGAAGGAATACATGGTCGCGGACAGAGAACTCAAGAGTTCGCCGATGAGAATCGGCCCAATAACGCTGACAATCTTGAGCCACCTTAAGATGCCTCCGGACTTGTCTGACTTCAACTGTCTGGACTATCATCTCGAGACCAAGAAATTATCTCTCACCAATGTCATCCCAAGCTACAGGGGATCTTCACTTTTTGCTATATAGTGCCTCGAAGGGTGCCATCTGGATACTTGCCTGAAAACTATTGTTGTAGAATAATTCGACCAAGTACAAGTGATCCTCCCACGAATTCCCAAAGTCAAGGGTAAATGAATGAAGCATATCTTCTAGAGTCTGGATGATACACTCTGACTGACCATCTATCTGGGGATGATAAGCTGTACTAAATTTTAGACAGGTACCCAGACTCTGTTGTAGACTCTGCCAAAAGTGAGATATGAATCTGGAATCTTTATCTGATACAATGTTGAATGGAACTCCATGAAGTCTGACAATATGATTCATGTACATCCAAGCCAACTTCTTTGTAGATTATCCCACTCTGAAGGGAAGAAAGTGAGCAACCTTTGTGAGTCGATCCGCTATTATCCAAATTGCATCTCTGCCAGCTGGAGATCTAGGAAGATCGGTCACAAAATCTATGGTGATATGGTCCCACTTCTATTCCAAAATTGGTAAAGGATAAAGAATTCCTGCTGGTCCCTAATGCTTAGCCTTGACTTGCTGACAAACCAAACATCGAGAGACAAACCGTGCTATCTTCCTCTTTATTCTATTCCACCAGAAATGCTGAGAAATATCTCTGTACATCTTCGTTCCTCTTGGATGAATGAAATACTGAGAACTGTGGGCTTCTGACATGATCTCTTGACGGATATCTCCACTTGGTACACAAAGACGATTACCAAATCAGAGAATTTTGTCATTGTGAATGCTCAGTTCTGGTCTACGCCCTGCCTCACACTCTGCCCTGAGTCACAAAAGCTTGACATATGTGGACTGTGCTGATCTGATCCTCTCTATAATGCTAGATTAAACTTGCAAGCCAGTCATCAATATCGTATTGCCAGGTAACACTACTTCTATGTCCATATCCTGAAGATCTTCTAAAATCTCTTGCTACACCATGAGAAAATAAGCTCCTTCTCTCTCGCTCAAAGCATCTGCCACGACATTAATCTTCCCTGGATGATACTGAAGGTCAAGATCATAGTTTGTCATCAACTCTAGCCATCTTCTGTCTCATATTAAGATCCTTCTAAGTAAAGACGTACTTCAAACTCTTATGATCAATATAAATCTCTACCCGATCTCCATATAGGTAATGTCTCCAAAGTGTCACAACCCGCACCCGGTTTAGGGGCACGAGAGCGTGGGTACGTCCAGCCTACGCCGCAGCATCGGCGGTAGAACGCTGTCTAGGTCAAGTACTATCTAAACAATCTCACGCTAGTATCCAACTCCATAAGGAGACGTGGATATCATAAAATAAATCTAGAAATACTCAATCACAACTACAGCACGATAGGAAATGAAGAAATAAGAGAATACAACACAAGTCTAATGACACAAAAAATCATACCTGCAATCTGTAATATCCAATCCGCAAGTGTATCAGAAACCAGTCCACTAAGGTCACAGTCTGGAAAAATTTTTTCCAGTCAGGAAGGAGCAAAGTACATCTCTAAATAGCAGTTCTATATAAATGACATAAACTATGTAGCAGTTCTAGATGGAAACATACCAGATGCATGTATAGGTACGAGAAATATACAATGAGAGAAATACTGGAAACACTGTAAGTAAATGCAGGAAAGAACAATATGTCAATGAGCAAGAAACCTATGACTAAGTGTGTGAGTACTAGCTTTAACATGTGATCGGCTTGGGATCTTGATCAGGCTGGTTACATGTGATTAGCTATGATTCACGAAGGTCAGGCTAACCGTTGGTTAGCTATGATGCATGTAGAGGTCAGGCTAATCACACGTAACAGCTATGAGGCACTGAGATGGTCAGGCCGCACCCGACGTGAGATGTGGGGTGAGCTATGATGCATAAAAAGTTGGGTATGATCACATATCTATACTAAAATACTCCCCACCCCCGACTGGTATAGTAGATCCAATCATGGTACGCTATGGCACGGGATTCCCTAGGAAGGTAGCAAATCTCTCCGGGAATCAGTGTCTGTACATGCACAAGATAACAAGGAAAACAAGTCTTGTACAAGCTACACCATGAATAAGGAATAACATCTCATGACGAGATCCGCATATACCAATCCGTGTAACCAATGTGTCAAGAACATGGATATTTACACTAGATACAGTGAACATAGGAGATATCATAAATTAGAAACTAATCAGAGAATGTACTCGCCTCGGGTCCTTAGCTGGTAAAACCAATGTCCTGTCCCAGAGTATCGTCTGGAGGATGCAACAGTCCTAAAATATATCAATACAACATTTGCATCAGGTGCTACACTAACACATCACAAATACATGAACTCAGGGCTCTGCCAGGTATGGCACTAGTCAACTAGGGTCATCTAGTATGGATACGTATATAAATACACATATTATTAATTATCATTAATACTTACAATATATATTCATGCACCAATTTAAATGTATTTACAATATATATATATATATATATATATATCCTTTAAATACATATTTGATTTATACTAGTTGAACATTATATATGTATACTCATACATATGCTAAAATACATTTTAAAATATATATATGTATATTGTCAATGTTATTATTAAAATATATACTAATACTAGTACATCACATTAAATACATATACAATACATTAATTGTATGTACAAGATATATATATACATTTATACTAATTATACATATTTGAAAATATATTAAGTACATATATATATACAATATATACATATACTAAACATTATATTTTCATACCAAAATAATACGTATACTATTACATTTTATATACTAAAATATGTGTATATCATATATGTGCAAAAGTACATTTTAGAATATACCTATACATATTGTCAACATCATTCTTAACATACTAATATTAATTCACCAAATTAATTTTTATACCATATAAAAATACCCAATATACATACATATACAACTAATTATACATACTTAATTATACAATTTTATTAATAAAAATAAATAATATACCTATTCATATTTTAAATACATACATATACCAATACGAAAGTATAAATCTACATATACATATTTATGCCAAAATACGGTTATATATATATATATACTAATTTTCATAATCAAAAACCCTTATTTATAATACATAACTAAATTATACACATAATAAATAACTAAATTATAAACAATAAAACTAATATGCATATATATATATTACCAAACTTTTTATAACTAATAAAACTAATAATTTACTGATTAAATAATTCACTGATTAAATAATTAATCTAAACTAATCTAATTATACTAATTGATTAATTAACTAACCACTAATCTAATTAACTAATAAACACTAAACTAATTTTATTTTAAACTAACTACATCCAGTTCTCTTAATCGAAAAAAAAGAGGGAAAAGGAAGAGGAAGAAAGAGAAGGGGCTCACAAAGGGGATTTTCCGTCGCCGGCGCGGTGGTCAGCGGTGGAACTCGGCGGCGGCGTCGGCTCCAGCGGCGGTGCTCGGCTCCAGCGGCGGCGTGGGACTCGAGAGCGGCGGTGCTCTGTTCGAGACGGCGGCGCTCTGTTTGAGGAGACGGTCGGCGCTCTCGTCCCGAGGAGGCGGTCGGCGGAGTTCGACGACGCGGCGGCTGTCGATCGACGGATCTGAGGAGGTCCGAGGCGGATCTCCGAGCTCGACGCGGCGGTGTCGACTCGGCGAGGGTGAGGCGCCACGGCTCGACGAATCTGGCTGCGGCGGCGGTGGGTCTGATCGACGCGGCGGAAGGAGATCTTGGCCGGCGGCGGTGGGTGTTCAGATCTAGGTTAAATGTTTAGGATTTCTGTGAATCGTGTCTGTGGATCGTGTCCGGGGCAGGACACGATGGGTTGATGTTGTACAGTGAAGGATGTGGATGTGTCCGGGTGTGTCGGACACAAAATCTGGTTGTAATATTGTAACCGGACACAGGAATGAATGGATACCGTGGGACACCCGGGGTCGGACCCGAGGCCATCACGACTGACACGGTGATGCTGGACACACGGACACGAGCACACAAAATGGTGGTGGCTTTGGCTTCGTGGGGATTTGTGAGGGCTAGCTAGGGTTTCTTGGAAATTGTGAGAATGAGACTTTAAATAGGGAAAGGGGTGTGGGATGAAGGGTGCGGATTGGCCCAATAATGAATGGCCCAGATAATACATGAATAAGTTCATGTGGGAAAAATGAGGGTAAAATTGGAGGACGGTAACCTTATAAAATTAATAGAAAATTATTAAAATTTAAGAAAAAATATTTTTTTAAGGGCTTCCAAGGCTAACTGATTAAATTAGCTACTAAACAAACCCATATTTGAAAACCCTAGAAAATATGAAATTTATTTATTTACTATTCCAAAAATGGATATAAAAAATTTATTATGAACAACTAGTCCTTCAATAATTTATTAAACAAATAGTTTTATGATTTCAAGCCAAAAATATTCGAAGCTATAGTATTATATTTACATCATTATTTACCTATTTATTTTATAATAAATCGACATTTAGAAAAATGATTTTCATACAAGATTTTAAATTATCTTCTAAAATCAAACATTGCTCAAAAATCTAATACTACAAATTTCAAGGAGAAAATATGCTATATAATCTTGATATAAAAATAAAAAGTCTAATTATTTCAGAAATTTGGAAATCGGAGGTTACACAAAGTTCAAGTGCAAAGACAACTGCTGTTATAACTCCAAGTCGTGTGTTAGATAATTCTTCTCATGGTTTTGAAGCTGACAAGATGCATAAGGTATAACCTTACCATGCTGCATAAGAACACACCCTAGTCCTATTCTTGACGCATCATAGTATACCGTAAAATTACCTGTCCCATTTGGAAGCTTCAAAATTGGTGCCATAATAAACTTTTGCTTGAGCTTCTCGAAAGAGGCTTAACATTCATCTGTCCAATCAAAGCGTACATCCTTACGAATCAATTGTGTCAAGGGCACGGAAATTCTAGCAAAATCTGACACAAATCTTCGATAATATCCTGCTAGTCCCAGAAAACTACGAACTTCTGTAACTATTTTAGGTACTGCCCATGTCTCATTGGCTTCTATCTTCTGGGGATCCACTTTAACTCCACCTTTTACAATAATATGTCCCAAGTATGAAATATGCTCAAGCTAGAACTCGCACTTGCTGTACTTGGTATATAACTTATATTCCCTAAGGATTTGAAGAACTGCGCGAAGATGCTGCTCGTGCTCTGCTTTACTTTGACTGTAAACCAGGATATCATCGATGAACACAATCACGAACTTGTCCAAGTATGGCATAAAAATACGATTCATGAGATCTATAAATACTGCTGGTGCATTGGTTGCTCCAAAGGGCATTTCTAAAAACTCCCAATGTCGATATCTTGATCTGAATGCCGTATTGGGTATATCTTGCTATCTGACTCTGATCTGATGATATCTCGACCGCAAATCAATCTTGGAAAATACTGCTGCTCCACTAAGTTGATCGAACAAGTCATCGATCCTTGGCAAGGGATACTTATTCTTGATGGTTACTGCATTGAGGGTACGATAATCAACACATAATCGTGATATTTCCTCATTTTTCTTCACTAGAAGCGTTGTGGATCCCCAAGGCGATCCACTAGCACGAATAAATCCCTTACATCTTAATTCTTCAATCATTCGGTATAAGACTTTTACCTCTGATGGTGCCATCCTGTAGACTCTTTCTGACACTGGTGTTATTCCTGGAAGTAGATCAATGGTAAACTCTCTCTCCCTCTTTCTGGTGGCAGGCCTGGAAGCTCTTCTGGGAACACATATGGAAACTCACTGACCACTACGGAGAATTATACTCCTTCTGCTACTACCATTCTCATGATCACTAACGGAGACTCCATCTCTCCTCTAAAAAATAGGAATTATTTCACATAGGGGATACGAAAGATAACCTTGCCATCATGGCAATCTATTATCGCATATCAGGCACTCAACCAATCCATGCCTAGGACGATGTCATAATCTTCCATAGAAAATTCTATCAGTCTGGCGAGAAAATATATCCCTGACACACTATAACTCGACACGAGGTATAAACTCTATCTACTCCCACGATAGCATTACCAGTAATATATTGTGTCTTAATGATAATAATTTAGGTTTTAGTCCCACTCGTGTCATAAATCACGCAAACATAAAGGAATGTGATGCACTAGAATCAAACAATATTGAAGTTGAATAAGAGTTGACGAGAATGGTACCTACCACCACCTCACCTGAAGCTAGCTGCTCCTCCATGGTGAGGGCCATAGCCTGGCCTCGTCCTCTCGGTGCTGGTCCTCGCTGCTACGGACCTCCTTGCCTGGCTTGTATGAGCTTGGCCCTGCGCATACTACTATGGCATCTGCTGCTGGAATACCTGAGACTGGGTCGACAAAGGCCTCTAACCCTGGTGTTGTTGAATCGACGCTGGATCCCTATGCCGGGGTCCTGCCGGGGAGGATGATGATGAACTAGCTCTGTTTGGGCAAGATCCCACTCTGTGGCCTGGTGCTCCACAGGTTAATCACAACCCTTATGCTCTACGATACTCTGAGTTTACGTGTCTTAGTTTCCCACAATATGAACATCCTACAGAAGAAGATATCCTTTGCTCCTGAGTTTGAGTTGGTACTGTTTGCTGAACCGAGACTATTGAAACTGGCCTCCTTGAAGATCCGATAGTTAAAGCCCTAACTTCCAGGGCTGGTGCTGAAGACTGGTTATAAGAACCGCTTGAAGTTTGAGTCCTCTTACGACCTCCAGTCCTATCCACTATTCTTTGGGAGGTATACTCATGCCTCCTTGCTGCTCTTAACACAACATCAAAAGTCTGAAACTCGTGCTGTTATACTGCCAATATGATCTCCAGGTGAAGTCCTTGCTGGAACCTTCTTGCTCTGTCTAATTCGGTCATCACGAAGGTAGCCGTCGATAGTCCTGCCTGTAACGACCCATTCTGTTCAAGCGGATAGCCGATTCAAATGATGCAAGTGCAACGACCCGACCCTCTTTACTCATCCAGAAGACTCGTTTGAGTCAAAGAATTTCCAGACTTGGCCCTTCAGGAGTTCAGACTTCGACTTTCAAAGGTTCGCTCGGAGTATCGCTCGACCGAGACGAATTATCGCTAAGGTGGGTGGCTACGATGAACATATCATTGCTTAGCGTGCACACTTAAAAATATGGTCGATACATGCTAGTCGCTAGACGAATCACCCCTTGTATGCTAATAAAGAATACAACACACCTAGCTAAGATAATAATCCTATCTTATATCTTTTTTCATAGAATATGGAAGTAGATCGGTTGAACGGAATAGTATGTTCACTTTACAGTTCTTATAATCTCACCATCGTAGTGTTACTTTTGTTTCTTATATGTTCCTTCAAGTATATTGCTTCATATGTCTTAAAATGCTCGTCACATAAATATTGCCTCGATATAGAAGCAACACAAATCATGGTTTACTTACCTGTGACGAAAAAGACTATCAAAATAGCCGTTCCAAGCCAAATAATAGAAACATAGAAAGTCTTCAGGACCGTTTGGGTTGCCAAGGTAACTCCCAAAATGGGAGCTGCAATAAGTAGTAAAACATCAGCATAAATGGTGCATTGAATGTAACACACCAGATCATGAGATTTCTGAACGAGTATATGCATTCACACTATGTCAAGTAGTTATGTTTATTCATGGCTTTAAAATATTGAATATAATAAAAGTTTAGTGTTGATCGTCAATGGTCATAGACAACCTGTGCACAAACTTATGGTTTCTGCGGACGGTACGCTGGTTGCACCGAGGCCGATCCGAACCGGTCAGGAATATTCAGATAGTCGTTTACTTCGGACGGGAAGGCGTGTAGTGGGGCTCGCTACCTGCAGTGTATCTCATTCCCGTGTCGAGACTATAACTTGTCCATGGTGGCTCGTCAGGTCATAAGACCAATTATGTATCATTAAGTATATTGCATAAGTGGCGGCAACCCCCGTATGGGCTCATATGAACTTGTGGCAAGTAACGGATGTACGACACACTCTGCGTTCAGATCGTTAATTGAACCAAGTAATCTAATGCTTTGAAACACAATTGAATAGTCTGAGTATAACATGCCTATACAAGTATAACATGCATGGATAATATGAGTATAAGACATCTGAGTAATCTGTACAACCTGAGTCACAAAGTAATATGAGTATCGTAATTTGTGTATATCATGCACCTGATTTAGAAACACACTCGTAGCATACATGTGTTCGTTATATGATATTAGAAAATATATATATATATATATATATATATATATATATATATATATATATATATATATATATATATATATATAATCATGCTCAGTTTAACTTGGTTTTATACGTGGACAGGGAAGGACAAATGGTAAGTTGGTAAGTATTGCCGTATTTTCCGTGTATCGCACGACGCACTGCCACACGAGATAGGCTTTGTATCTTATGCCATAAAATTGATCCTAAGGCAAGACTAGAAAGATAACTTAATAGATGGTGCACGGAACTAATATAACGTATTAGATTTGTCGAGCGGGCGAGAAGCCTCCCCACCAGTGCATTCATGTACTGATAACCCACCAGATTGCTTGCAGGGTCCGGGAGAACCTCATTCGGTGCAGAATGTCCCCTCGTGCGTGCTAAGTCGTAGAGTTCTCTCTGGAGCCTTGGATTGTTGCATCCGGAGCTGAAGCATATATACATGACATAATATTGGAACATCGCCTATGTATCATCCAAAGTTGCAAGCCGCTTGACACGCCTTTATTGTTTGAGAGAGAAAGAGAGCTTGAGCGACTTGTAATCTCGGCCTAGCGCCGCGTGTAACCTTATTCATTATTCAATAAAGATCTTATTTGTGTACCGTACTTGTGTTTATTCTTTGCTTCCGCTATATCGACTTGGTGAACTAGTTATCAACGGCCGTTCCAGTATTTGCCTCGCACGGGCGTAACTCCAGGTTTGCACGGTATCACGTTCCGATGGAAAAGATTGTCCTGCGGGAGCGCTGGCGCGGTGATTCGTGCCTAGCAGGGACGAACAATTCCTGCAAAAGATCGGGGCATGACATATTGGTATCATAGCATAGCTTTACGTCCTTAGACTTCTTATCGATTCTCTCAGTTTCGAAAGCTCGTTCGTGGATTATGTTACAGATGCTCTCTCTCAATGTTTAAACGGATGTTCCATACAATAAGTCTAAATATTTTTGAAAGTGCATATGAATGCTATGATTGCTTGTACGAAATTGTGAAGTGAATGCTTTTGTGCCAATCTATGCCAGACTTCGTAGAAATAGACTCGTGTTAGAATCTGCAAATTATATGTGAACCCGAATACCTATACGTGAACACCAAGTGGGTTAGTATGCGAGATAGAATATCGTTCGGACAGTTACCTATGCACATAGCCTTTCAGCTAAGTTGTGTTGAGTATCGCACGATAAGATCCTTGGGTGTAAGCAAGTTTGCGAACGAGATTGGAATATCGTTCAGGTAAGGATATGTCAGACTTAGAATGGCTATCGATAGAAATGTTATTGGACTATCGCTAAGGAGAATCTTGGGAGTCGTGCCTGAGTTTCGATATATAGTTCGAACAGTTATTCGTATCGATAAGTTACGACTCAAGTATAGTTTATATGGAGGACTATCGATAGTGGGGTATAAGATATTAAGATTATTAAGGTAACACATAGGGATTGCACAAGAGTTCTAAGGAACGAGCTAGAGAGATTGATGCGAGCACGATTGAGAATTTACTTGAGTGACTCAATTTCTGAGTGGTATATGCGATAACTCAGGAACGAATAAGCGATTTGATGATTTATAGAATATGGCTCAAACCCTGAGTGGTGTATTGATCGTCTTAGAAATGTTCGAGTGAATCAAGAATTTTGAAATAGCAAACGAGTCTAGCAGCAAGCGACGTAATTGTGTGAAGCCTTAGTATAAATATCGCCTAACAAGTAAGCAAATTAGAAAGAATCGTGCGAGATTTCATTCAACGAGTTAGAATGTGTTGAACAAGTGATAAGGCTTATATTGAATAGGGATTCTAGGTAATGAAAATCAATACCTTGGCCGAGAAATCTTAGTAAATAGTACGAGCAATTTTAAATTGAATCAAACGAATTGAAACTTGAATTTGAAATAGAATAATCTAGGATGAGATCAGAGTATAGAGTGATGGAAGATAGCGTGCATCAAAAACGTAGATTGAGTAGGATATCGTTCGATATAATTTTTGCCTGAGTATGAGTGTTATGGTTTTAAATTTGGATGACTAATACGATATCGACAAGTGAAAGATAACAAGGATTGATGCAAGTTAGAAAATCTTGGTTCAATGATTGAGGTAGACGATAACGGATTTAATCTTGACTTGGATGAACGATCTAAACTCTATTTTGAAAGGTAACACTCAACATCGGGCCTAAATGAGAACGATTATCCCGCATGAGCGCTAGCATGGTAATTTCATGTCCGGCGGGAATGGTCGAACTTGCGGGAATATGTTCGAAGATTTTATAAATGAACTCAATAAAACGTAACAAAGTTGGATAGGCTTTGGCTAGAGGATTTAAACTTAGTTGTTTGAGGAATGTTAAAAGTAAACAACGGATTGATCAAACAGTAACATTGAAGTTGGATAATTTTGCTAGAAGAATTATGATCATGGCCTGAACGAATATGACTTAAAGGATATATATCTTGGATGGAGCAAAGTATAAACGATAAGGTGTATATTCGTTCGATGATAACCATAACGTTTGATATGCTTGTCTTGTACGAGTGAAACTCCATGCTCGTACATGCGTCATGCCCGGATTAGAATAGTTATCCCGCGGAGGCGTTGGCGAGGTAATTCACGTCCAATGGGGATGATTGAACTTGCGGGAGACCAGAGCGTGAGAATTAAAGAATCGTCTTGACTTGTGGTTCGATACGATAAGATGAGTTTCAGAATACAAATAAATCAAAGTATTTTGAGGAGGAGTTAGTCTAGAACATGAAGTAATATATACTTGATGATTTCATGAACAAATACGTAGATCGTGTCGGACGACTTAGAGTTTATGATTTATATCAAAGATACAGAATAAAATTGTGACTTGGTGGTCTAGACTTTGAAAAGTATGGATATGTGAATTTTATCAAACGTAATGGAGGAGATAGACTATGCAAATCAATGGGTTTGTCCTGTGACGTGAATATATCATGGATTTGATTGAACGAACGTGTCTTAGGAACGGTTTTGCTAAAACGAACCTGGAAATGGTACAAATGAACGTGTTGATGTGGATATAATGATATGTGCTCGATGTTTAGAAATCTGAGTGAAACAAGCTTGGGTAGAATATCCCGTACGAAAGAACAATGGTTTGACCTTAGGAATTTGGGGCGAGTATCGTGCAACGAATTTGCACGATGAGAACCATGAACTTAAAATGTACCTATGACCTTGTGAGCGACCTAGCAGTTAGGTAAACGACCCTATGCCGAGTGAAAAATTATGTGACCGACTTTAAGGTATTGCTTGAACAAGCCATAAAACTGGGGCAGCAAGACTTAGAGTTAGGATTGGGTCGATAAATATACACTATGTTTAACATGAACGAAATAGATAATAAGACTTGGATGCTAGTCAGTTGATCGGATAGATCGTGCTTGATGGTAGTACAATGCTTGATTCTTGGTTGGAATGAAAATGACTTAGAATTTTGGTTGACCCTGTCAGAAGTATCATCGTGATTTATACGACGAGAACCCTTGAGATTTTTGTAAGTAGCTTGTCCGAATTAACTATCGCTAAGTTTGGTTGAATGCATATATTTGAGGGACGCCTTGAACGTGTGCACGATCCAAGACTCATTGATATGTTAAACTCGAGTGCAAAAACTTTGCTATTGCTAAGTTGTTTGACATGCATATGTTTGAGGGATTCCTTGAATATGTGCATGATCCAGAATTGCGATATGCTGATCTCGAATGCTAGTGCAAGTGAATATGTTAGATTCGCATGGACGAATATAATGATTTGGATAAGTTTCTCTCAGCCTTAGATCATTATTCAAGATGGATCATAATGTACCCCGCGTTAAGCGATATATGTTCCATGCTAAAATGCAGTTGAGACTGAGTCAGAGCTTGGATTGAATGATAGAGTCATTCAATGAGACAGACCCAGCATACACGCGACACGGTATAAGCAACGAGTAGAAAATGGTGTTCGAACGGATCTAGCGGTACCGATTGCTATGCTTGAGATAGGTTCGATAGTTGTGATAGAACGGTTTGCGCTCAGGAAGTCTCGAGGACGAGACTATTTTTGAGTGGTGTATAATGTAATGACCTGTTCCGTTCAAGCGGATAACCGATTCAAACGGAACAAGTGCAACGATCCAATCCGCTTTGCTCAGCAAGAAGACTCGTTTGAGGCAAAGGATTTCCAGACTTGGCCCTTCAGGAGTTCATACTTAGACTTTTAAAGGCTCGCTCGGAGTATCTCTCGACTGAGGTGAATCATCGCTAAGGTGGGTGGCTACGATGAACCTGTATTTGCTTAGCCTCCACACTTTAAAATATGGTCGATACATGCTAGTAGCTAGACGAATCTCCCCTTGCATGCTAATAACGAATACACCACACCTAACTAAGAGAATAATCCCATCTTATATCTCTTTTCATAGAATATGAAAGTAGATCGGTTGAACGAAATAGTATGCTCGCTTTACAGTTCTTATAACTCACCCTCGTAGCATTACTTTTGTTCCTTATATGTTCCTTCAAGTATATTGCTTTATATGTCTTGAAATGCTCGTCACATAGATATTGCCTCGATATAGATGCAACACCAATCATGGTTCACTTATCTATGGCGGGAAGACTATCAAAATAGTCGTTCCAAGCCAAATAATAGAAACATGAAAGTCTTCGGGACCGTTTGGGTTGCCAAGGCAACTCCCAAAATGGGAGCTGCAATAAGTAGTAGAACATCAGCATAAATAGTGTATTGAATGGAACACACTAGATCATGAGATTTCTGAACGAGTATATGCATTTGCACTGTGTCAAGTAGTGATGTTCATTCATGTATTTAAAATGTTGCATATAATAAAAGCTTAGTGTTAATCGTCAATGGTCATAGACAACCTGTGCACATGCTTATGGTTCATGCGGATGGTACGCTGGTGGCATCGGGGCCGATCCGAACCGGTCAGGAATATTCAGATAGTCGTTTGCTTCGGACGGGAAGACGTATAGCGGGACTCGTTACCTGCGTTGCATCCCATTCCCGTGTTGAGACTGTAACTTATCCATGGTGGCTCGTCAGGTCATAAGACCAATTATGTATCATTAAGTATATTGCATACATGGTGGCAACCCCTGTATAAGCTCGTATGAACTTGTGGCAAGTAACGGATGTACGACGCACCCTGCGTACAGATCGTTAATTGAACTAAGTAATCTGATGCTTTAAAACACATTTGAATAGTCTGAGTATAACATGCCTATACAAGTATAACATGCCTGGATAATATGATTATAAGACATCTGAGTAATCTGCACAACCTGAGTCACAAAGTAATATTAGTATCATAATTTGTGTATATTATGCACCTGATTTAGAAACACACTCGTAGCATACATGTGTTCATTATGCGATCTTGGGATTTCTATATATATATAATCATGCTCGGTTTACTTAGTTTTATACTTGGACAGGGAAAGACAAATAGTTAGTTGGTAAGTATCACCGTATTTTTCGTGTATCGCACGACGCACTGCCACACGAGATAAACTTTGTATTTTATGCCACGAAATTGAGCCTAAGACAAGACTAGAAAGATAACTTAATAGATGGTGCACGAAACTAATATAACGTGTTGGATTTGTCGAGCGAGCGAGAAGCCTCCCCACCAGTGCATTCATGTACTGATAACCCACCAGATTGCTTGCAGGGTGCGGGAGAACCTCGTTCGGTGCGGAATGTCCCCTCGTGCACGCTAAGTCATAGAGTTCGCCCTGGAGCCTTGGAGTATTGCGTCCGGAGCTGGAGCACATATACATGACATAATATTGGAACATCGCCTATGTATCATCCAAAGTTGTAAGCCACTTGGCACACCTTTATTGTTTGAGAGAGAGAGAGGGAGCTTGAGCGACTTGTAATATCGACCTAGCGCCACTTGTAACCTTATTCATTATTCAATAAAGAGCTTGTTTGTGTATCATACTTGTGTTTATTCTTTGCTTCTGCTATATCGACTTGGTGAACTAGTTATCAACGATCGTTCCAGTATTTGCCTCGCGCGGGCGCAACTCCAGGCTCGCGCGATATTACGTCCCGATGGAAACGATTGTCCTGCGAGAGCGCTGGCGCGATGATTCGTGCCTAGCAGGGATGAACGATTCCTGCAGGAGATTAAGGCGTGATACTGTCTATCTGCTTCAAGTTATTAAATCTATATTGCAGATCATAATACGATACCGCATCAAAGTATCTGACCTAAAATCTTTTACTGAATATCGCCTATGGGACGGGTACTGTTAGTGAAACTATCTGTGATGCCCACCAGTCTCGGGCTAAATCTAACAACTATAATCAAACCATCGAGACTTGCCCTCTAGCCGAAACTCTGGCTGCCTCTAGAATAGCCTCAGTGTCCTGAAGCCAAGCGTCCGATGCAATAGCTTCCTCGATGCCATAGAAATATGAGAGTTTGAGGTGCTTGAAGTTGCTTGTCGAGTTGTTGGCACGATGTCCACCTCTTTCCAAATCCCTTTATACTGACTAAATGAGTACGTCCTCTCGATGTCCTTGAGAGGCCAATAATTCTCGAAGGATACCAATAAGCACACTGTTGTCTCCTGCATCAGGTACTGGTTGCACATGAGGTACTTGCTGGATCTGAGGTTCCTCATCTTAAGCTGTTCTGGCCCTGGCCCAAGAAGAAACTCAAGGGTTTGATGGGCATCGAGATGTTGTCCTGCTACTGGAGGAACTCGGGCTGGATGATCAGAAGGACCAGGTACAATATTCCTGAAAGATAAATGACACAAGGATCATCAAAGGGATGAACATGATTGATCGAGGATCAAAGCAGATGTTGAATATAGATTGCAGGGATATAAATTCGACACTGGAGGAGATCAAGGAGTACCATGATTGAGACATCTAAAATACGTCGATAAACCCCACAAACTTTTAAATTTTTAGACCTGCATGGGCTACCACTTAAACTGTATCATATCCCAGAACCAGAATACTGGAGAGCGGGGGCAGACAAAGCCAGCTACGTATACTATAGTACTCTACATCCCGAGACACGGTCACGACTGTCTAGACATATGAGGGTTTACTCTATAATCCATCAGGAAATCTTGGGTCAGGAATTCTATGTATTTACTCTACAATCCATCAGGCAATCCTGGGTCAAGAATCCTAGGTGTCTCAATCTCAAGTAAACAACAAGTTTACAAGATGTATGAATCACCAACATATAATACTAAGGTATCATAAACTACACATACACAGATGATCATAAATCTAGTACCAAAATAAAGAACTAGCAAAAGTATAATATTACTTTATCAGCTCTAGCTATAGGCTAGAATATGCTTTATATGTAGGCCCGCAAGCTAGAATGTCAAGTCCCAAAATACGAGCTAAACACGTGTCCGGTGGCTAAACGCATCAAAAGAATAATATACAAGATCAAGTGGGTGAGGAAGAAGAAACCCAATATGTCCTTGGGTGCTCCTCGTGTTCACCATCTTAAGGCAAGAAGTACGGAAGATCCTGCGGTCCTGCTCCAAAATCTGGCCATACAAAACCAGTGGGGTCAGACCCCAAAAAAGTAAGTTCCACAAGGGAGCCAAACTTATGAACTAAAACCAGCATGCAGACAAATCAGTAAAAAACAGCATAAGGAACAGTTAAATAAGTGTTACGGGTAAAATAACAGTCAAGCAGTTCAGGGGTAATTAGACAAGGAAATCTGGAATCAGTACTCCAGTTATCATTTTCGAATCAGCTGTTAATAAAATCAGGACTAGACTAGACTAGACTGAAAATTAAGCGATCATGACCAATCATGCCCTACGGCTTGCTAGCATTAGCAAACTAGGATTATTGCAGTCCTAGTTACTAACACATGTAGTTTGAGATTTCTTATAGCCACATGCCCTGCACACTATTCGGGTTATTCAAACGAGTAAGTACATAGTATAAATTTATCAGGTATAATTATTTCTTATCTTTTCTGGTAGTACAACACTCGTCGGTGTGCTGGAAGTGTGCCCCTCACGACGGATAACTCCAAATCTATCAGATGTCGCTGGGATACCGGGATTGCATATAGCCAGTAAATCTCTCTAGATGCTTTCTAGATTATTATTCTAGTTATTAGTCTGGACAATTATCAAGGATTCTCGACCGTGGTTCTCAAGAACCGGCCTTAGACATGATGCAAGACATGAAAGTAACTTGACGAGTATAATCAAAATCAATCACGGGGATACATGTCATGCAATACATGTTCTACTAATAGCCTTGATCAGGACAGTTACAGAAATTATCAAGTCATGAGCGCGCTATGTTGAGCCACTATCAGGATTATCAGGATTAGGAGTATCAGGATGGTGCGCTACATTGAGCCACTATCAGGAATATCAGGATAAAGAGTATCAGGGTTATCAGTACATGATTAGGATCATCATGAGTTTATTTATAATGTACAATCACTAGATGATGTCAGAAATTCAGGATCAATATCAAGAATGTCATGCTCAGGAAATAACCAGGATTAACTAAAATAAGGGGATAACATAGAACTAGAGAATCATCAAGAGTTAAGCATGTTAAAGAGAATACTGGCATACAGGCGCATAAATTAATAATTCAGGATTGGCGCTTAAAATCAGGCAAGAAAATAATATTCACACATAATGGGTCAAAAACCACTATTGGCGCACAAATGGCCAAAATGGGTATTGACGCACAAATAACTAATTCAGGCACTTCTGGCGCATAAAATCATACTAAAGCGCACAACTAGGATCTTAGCGCACAATGATAGAAGTACGTGAGCTAGGAATTTAATGCATAAATCTATCATTAGAGCACAAATGAAAGTACCCAAGCTACAAACTTGGCACATTTTCACCACGTATGCAAGTAGTGAGTTTGGCGCATAAACAAGGGCATGAAGGTTTACTAAAAGACAAAACATAAGTTCCAAGATAAGACACAGCAGTCGAGATGACCCTGCCGTCGAGAACACAATTCTCGAAAATGGTCAGAAGTCTTTGCTTAGTTATTAAGTAATACAAAAGGCTACAAAGTGCGCCGTCTATGGAGAATGCCACATAGTACGCCACATAGCAAAGTGTGCCATTCTCCAGAAGGGACGGTGCACCGGTAAGAAAAGTTCACCAAAGTGCGCAAACTCTGCAATATCTGCAAAGTGCGTCTACTTGGCTTTTTAACCAGTGGCATACATTCTTGATGACTTGTAAATCTATTCAAAAGTGCGCCAATTAGGATTGGCGTACTTTTGAAGAAATTGCCTTAGTATAAAATGTACGTAGGAGTAAAGAAGTGCGCCCAGAGTACTTAACATATCTTGACGCACTTTTCAAGAAATTTGTGAAACACACACAATTGCGCTCACTGGAACTTCGCTTATGCGATAAGGGTTCCATGTGTACTTTTTATATACATTCTCAGGCCAACTTGTATTCTCTGACTTGCTGTTCTCGGGTTCCAAGAGCAATCCAATCCAAGAAAAATAAAATCATCAATGAGACAAGTTCTATGGGCTACCCAAAAATAAAAATGATCAAATAATAAAACAAGCTATATTAAGAATCAAAACAAGATCCAAGGTTGTTCCTTCGATTTGCAAGATGTACTTGACTATGGTCAAGTTTTAGCCTAATACCAACACTACCAAGGTCACCCACGGCCAAGGCCAAGCTCGGTTGTTGCTCTCTGCTGGGGAAGAAATAAAAAAGGAAAAAGAAATGAAAGAAAAAGAAAAGTGGAGGAAAGAAAATGTGATTGCCTATATAGCCAAGGAATTGAGTGTAGGCCATTGGATCATAATTCATTCCTCTCACCCGGATTCATCACAGCCACCCACCAAGAAAACCAATGGACCAACAGTCCAAAGCAAGCAACTAAGAGAAACTTACAAAAATAACCTAAATAATACATGAATGATATAAAGCAAGATGTAAGAATTTAAATAATACACAAGCTATACATGTATAATATGCATATATCAGGTACGAATACTAGAACAATGAGACGAGTCTCACAGAATGATAGCTGAATATTAAAGATTACACATAAACTGCTTAGGGCCAGGGATTAGATTTTTGACTAATAGGGTATGAGCTTGTTGGACCAAATCCTTAGTAGTAGGTGATTATATAGGAAACTATTTTCAATTTACCCTAGCTGATGGATTTTCAGATTTTAAGAATAGTTTCTTATTATTATGGATTATATTTTTATCTAGGGTATCTAGAACGATTGAATGATAATTATTACATATTCATTGCTATGTATTTGAATAGAGACTTATGTTGTACTTCATTACATGTATTTATTCTAGGAATTGAATTAAGTTAAGCTTCTAGACTAGGTACAACTGACTGGCTAGATTAGACTTATTTCTGCTAAGAGCAACTATAAGAAGTTAGGTTACAGAATTTTATTATGGATACTATATGTCGATGATATTGTACCTAATAAATAATGATGAGATAATAACTATCTTAGCTACAGAACAAGGGATTAGCTACTATGTAGGTGGCCTTAAGAATTTGTGCTTGTTAGATTTTAGTGCCTAACCCATGCAACCCTTCGGGAGCAAATGTATGACATTATCTTCTTTATAGATAGTGGAAGATTCAAACTGAGATTTTGTTGTGGCACCCTTGAGTAACCTAGGCGTATAGGTGGTAATTTTCTAGATGTTGTTTAGCATGATAACAATAAAGAGACAATTCATGATGGTGATAAGATATTTTGAGTACCAAATATCTTAGATGATTAGACTGTACGTATGCAACAGTTTAAGGTCAAGAGAGTGGAGTAGGACTAAGTAACAAGTTGTGTTTATATATATAGAGATATGTTGAGTTCGTTGTTGGGGAGATAGATTTTGAATTTCGAGGACGAAAATTTCTAAGGTGGATAGATTGTAAACCCTCTGACCCAAAATCTAGATTTAGGGATTAATTTAGAATTATTCTGGAATAATTATTGGAGTTATTTAAAACCTCTTTATTTTTGATTTATTGGATGCACCTTTCCGTTGCTTCGATATTTGGAGCGCTATCCTAACTTTTTCTATCAAACAAAATTTACATTCTTGACCTAGACAAGCCAATCTTTAATTTTGACTTTTGTGTCACTTATAATTACACTCTCTTGTGCGTTATTTTAATCGCACAACATTCATCATAATTATCTAATTTTTTTAAACCTAAACTTTGCACCTATGTCCGTTCCAATCAAAATTGAAGACGCAACTTTGACCCGTTCCTTACAACTTAATATATATTAATAATCTACTCTGAGTCTACTATGTCCATGCCACTTATGTCATACCCAGTTGAAATTCTATGCACTTTCAATTCATTGAAAACCACCTATGACACAATTTTTATTTATTTTGGGGAAACCGAGTTAACCTAGCCCAAAACTAGTCCAACCACCAACCACCAACCCATACTCACACCCTCATGTGACTCATAAAAAAAATACCAAACACCCTCCCCATCCTACGAAACACAAAACTCCCTCAAACACACATCAAATCCTCTTTTTCCTTCATTTGAGAAGACTCCAAACTAACAGGGATCTAAATGAAAAATAATTGCTAGGTGCCCACCTCATATTGGAGCAAACCAAATAAAGAAAACCCATTTGGTCATGAAATAACCGGTTCTATTCCCCACACTCTCTCCCTTTGTATGGTACTATGCATCATCATCTAACTACACTCAATCCTAGACCTCCATTCAAACCCCTACCTATCCCAACCACTCACTTCCTTCATAACAACACACACATCCCTTGAAATACCTAGGAGCCGACCCTAATTCCAATGATATGAGACTCGTCTCACTGTTCTAGTATTCGTACCCGATATACGCGTATTATACATGTATAGCTTGCTTATTGTTTAAATTCTTATATCTTGCTTTATGCCATTCATGCATTATTTAGGTTGTTTTGTAAGTTTTTCTTAGTTGCATGCTTTGGACCATTGGTCCCTTAGTTTTCTTGGTGGGTGGATGTGATAAACCCGGGTGAGAGGCATGTATTATGATCCAATGGTCTATAATCAATCCCTTGGCTATATAAGCAATCATATTATCTTTTCTCCACTTTTTTGTCCTTTAATTTATCTTTCCTTCTTCATTTTTTCCCCAGCAAAGAGCAGCAGCCGAGCTTGGCCTTGGCCGTGGGTGACCTTGGTACTATTGGTATTAGGCTAGAACTTGACCGTAGGCAAGTACATCTTGCCAACCGAAGGAACAAACTTGGATCTAGTTTTGATTCTTAGTATAGCTTATTTTATCATTTGATCGATTTTATTTTTGGTTAGCCCTTAGAACTTGTCTCATTGATGATTTTGTTTTCCTTGGATTAGATTGCTCTCAGAGCTCGAGAACAGCAAGTCGGAGAATGCAAGTTGGCATGAGAATGTATGCAAAAAGTAAGCAGGAAACCCTAATGGCATAAGCGAAGTTCTAGCGAGCGCACTTGTGTGTGTTTCACAAATTCCTCGAAAAGTGCACCAAGATATGTTAAGTACTTTGGACGCACTTCTTTACTCCTACGTACGTTTTGTACTAAGCAATTCCTTCAAAAGTATGCCAATCCTACTTGGCGTACTTTTGAATGGGTCTGCAAGTCATCAAGAATGTACGCCACTGCTTAAAAAGCAAGTAGGCGCACTTTGCAGATATTGCAGAGTTGACGCACTTTGGTAAAAAAATTTTACCAGCGCACTTTGTTCCTTCTGGAGAATGACGTACTTTGCTGTGTGGCATACTATGTGGTATTCTCCAGAGATGGTGCACTTTGTAGTCTTTTGTATTACTTAATGACTAAGCAAAGACTTCTGACCATTCTTGAGAATTATGTTCTCGACTGCAGGGTCGTCTCGACTACTTTGCCTTATCTTGGAACTTGTATTGTCTTTTAGTAGACCTTCCTGTCCTTGTTTGTGCGCCAACCTCACTACTGGCATACTAGGTAAAAATACGTCAAGTTCGTAGCTTGGGTGCTTTTATTTGTGGGCCAATGATAGATTTATGCGCAAAGCTCATGGCTTGCGCACTTCTATCATTGTGCGCCAAGATCCTAGTAGTGCAATTTAGTATAATTTTATGCGCCAAAACTGTCTGAATTAGTAATTTGTGCGCCAATACCCGTTTTGGCCATTTGCTCGGCAATAGTGGTTTTTGATCCATTGTGCGCGGATGTTATTTTCTTACCTGATTTTATGTTCCAACCCTGAATTATTAATTTATGCGCCTGTATGCCAGTATTCTCTTTAATATGCTTAACTCTTGATGATTCTTTAGTTCTTTTTTATCTCGTTATTTTAGTTAATCCTGGTTATTTCCTGAGCATGACATTCTTGATATTGATCCTGAATTCCTGACATGATCTAGTAATTGTACATTATATATAAACTCTTGATGATCATGATCCTTTACTGATAACCCTGATACTCCTGATCCCGATACTCCTGATAGTATCTCAACGTAGCGCACCATCCTGGTAATCCTGATCCTGATAATCCTGATAGTGGCTCGATATAGCGCACTCCTAACATGAGAATTCATGTAACTGTCCTGATCAAGGCTATTAGTAACACCTGTATTGCATGACCTATATCCCCATGGTTGATTTTGATTGTACTCGTCAAGTTACTGTCCTGTCTTGCTTCATGTCTAAGAAATATTCCTGAGCACCATGGTCGAAAATTATTGATAATTGTCCAGGCTAATAACTAGAATAATAATCTAGAAAGCATCTAGAGAGATTTTTTGGCTACATGCAATCTCGGTATCCCAGCGACACCTGATGGATTTGGAACTCTCCATCGTGAGGGACACACTTCTAGCACACCGACAAGTGTTGCACTACCAGAAAAGATAAGAAATAATTATACTTGATAAATTTATACTATGTACTTGTTCGTCTGGATAACCCGGATAGTCTGCATGGCATGTGGCTGTAAGAAATCTCAAACTGCATGTGTTAGTAACTAGGACATTGATAACCCTAGTTTGCTAATGATAGCAAGCCGTAGGGCATGATTGGCCCTTGATCGCTTGATTTCCAGTCTAGTCCTTTCCTGATTTTATTAACAGCTGATCTGAAAATGGTAACCGGAGCACTGATTCCAGATATTCTTGTTTAATTACTCCTGAACTGCTTAACTGTTATTTTACCCGTTGTACGTATTTAACTGTTCCTTATGCTATTTTTTACTGATTTGTCTGCATGTTGGTTTTAGTTCATAAGTTTGGCTTCCTTGCGGTACTTGCTATTTTGGGGTCTGACCCCACTGGTTTTGTGTGAGACTCGTCTCACTATTGCGTATTTTCATATTCATATCTTGTATATGTATTCTATTATTGTATATTGCTTCCTGTATAATTTTCTGGATTTCTCTAGCCGCTCTCTTGTAATTTCTAGATTTGTGCATAGTGTAACCACCCTTAATATATAATCCCTCTCTTTCTCTCTCTTTCCTATTCTTTCACTTTCCTCTCTTTTTATTTTCTTCTCCTTTCCTCTCTCCTCCTCCCTAGCCGAGAGCAGCCCATGACCGGTCCCCCTCCCTTTTCCCTTGGTAGTAGTTGTAGTAGTTTGTGGTGGTTCTAGGCAAGTACATCTTGCCAATGATAGAGACTTGCACTTTTACATTATTATAGATTTTTTGTATTTTATTAGTCTATATTGTGCTCTATGAACTCCTATGCATGTTTACTTCTTGGTATTTTTAATTTTGATGGCTTGGTTGGACTAGATCTACATTTTTAATTTAATGTGTTCTTGACATTTTTATGGTTTTGATCTCTTAAAACTTGTTATTTTCCATAACTAGTTGTTCTATGTGAGAGAGCATCCTTTTTAAGTGGTTTAGAACCTTACTTCTTTGGATTTGAGCTGGAAATAAGAATTTCAGGAAGAAATACATTTTCAGGACTTGGAGCTTTTCTATGACTGAAACTTGCTATTCTGGGACGATGGAGCTCCATGTGGCCTGGTTTGCATACGGTCTGGACTCCTTGCTCTAAAACTCAGCATGCGGCAATCTTTTTGGACGCATGGCTAAATCTGCATATGCGTCCCTTGACCAAATGCATGAAACTTGAAATTTTTTTTTTCTAAGTTACTGATTTCATGCGGCCCAGAGGAGTATGCAGCCCAGAGGAGCATGCGGCCAAAATTGTCCATGTGGTCCCGAGCTATGCGTCCCTTTTCCAATGCATGACTCAGCGTCGCCTTGGCACGATTTTCCCTGAATTTGTCTTTTCTTCCCTGACACGCTTTATTGGCCAGTCACATCGGTCACTTCTCTGACACGTTTTATTGGCTAGTCACTTCAGCCACTTCTTGGTATTATGTTTATTCCCTGTAACTTAACCCTCATCCCGAGGAGTGGACCTTGCGATGATTCATGCGGCCAGTTTGATTCATGCGGCCAGTTTTGATCCATGCGGCCAGCTTCCTGCATGCGACCAATTTTTTGTATGCAGACTATTTTTTGCCTGCGGGCCAGCTTATCTCCTGCACTTCTAGCACTATTAGTAGCAAAGTTTTCCTTTATTATATATTCTCTTATGGATTATTTACTCCTTGTGCTTGGCCCAATTAGTTAAATTCATATGATGCATGTTATTTCTAATTGCTTATAACCTAGATGCTACGCTTACCAGAACATGGAATATCCGAAACATGGAATATAATGGCACTGTTAAACTGAGAACTCCAGATACCTGACTTGTACTGAATGAACTTGATCCCTGACTTTAGATACCTGACATGTACTGATAAACCAGATAGTGGCTCGACATATCTCACTTCTGACATGCTAGAATCTCCAGAACGGAAATACTTGTACTGATAAGATAAATTCCCGTGGTTGATTGCTTGTCCCTATCCTGATTGTACTTGTCAAGATATTGTCCAGTCTTCCATCATGTCTAAGGCAGATTCCTGAGCACCACGGTCATGAATCCTTGATAACTTGCCCAAGTTAATAACTAGAATAATTATCTAGAACCATCTAGATAGATTTTCTGGCTACATGCAATCTTGGTATCCGAGCGACACCTGATGGATTTGGAGTTCTCCGTCGAGAGGGGTACACTTCCAGCACACCATCGAGTGTTGCAATATACTAGAAAATACTATATACTTAATTAATCTATGCTATGTACTCTTACGTCTGGATAACCCAGATAGTCTGCTGGGCGTATGACTTTATGGAATCTCAACTGTATTTGTTAGTAACAAGGATTGTGATAATCCTAGTTAGTTAATGGTAGTAAGCCATATGTCATGTTTGGCCGTGATTGCATGTTTTCTAGTCCTGTCCTGTCTTGAATTATCCAGCTACTAATCCTGAACTTTACTCGTTACTGATTATAGAACTGCTTAACTACTTATTTACATACTGCTTTTATTTATACTTCCTTATGTTATTGAATGTTTGCATGCTGGTTTTAGTTTCTTAAGTTGGCTCCCTTTTGGTACTTTGCTGTTTTGGGGTCTGACCTCATTGGTTTTGTATGGACAAATTTTGGAGCAACACCGCAGGATCTCCCGTATATCCTGCCTCCAGATGGTGAACACGAGGAACACCCGAGGACTTGAGTGGATTTCTTCTTCATCACCCACCTGATCTTATACTTATACTTTTACCGCGTTTAGCCATCGAGCATGTGTTTAGCTCATGTTTTGATTCTTGACATTCTAGCCCACGGGCCTACATGTAAAGTATATTCTAGACTATAGCTAGAGCCGATCATGTAATATTATACTCTGCCAGTTCTTCATTTTGGTAACTAGCTTCATGATCATCTATATATGTATAGTTTGTAACACCTTACTATTATATGTTTAGTGATTGTACTTCTCATAACTTGTTGCTTGCTTGAGATTGAGACAACTAGGATTCTTGACCCATGAATGCCCATTGGATTGTAGAGTAAACCCTCACATGTCTAGACAACCATGACCGTATCTCAGGGTATAGAGTACGCTGGTGTACGTAGCTGTCTTTGTCCGCCCTCGCTCTCCAGTACTCTGGTTCTGGGGCGTGATATTTTGTATGGCCAGATTTTGAAGCAGGACCGCAGGATCTTCCATACTTCCCGCTTCAAGATGGTGAACACGTTGAGCACCCGAGGACATGAGTGGATTTCTTCTTCCTTACCCACTTGATCTTGTACATTATTCTTTTGAGCATTTAGCCACCGGACACATCTTTAGCTCATATTTTGGGACTTGACATTCTAACCTGCAGGCCTATATGTAAAGCATGTTCTAGACTATAGCTAGAGCTGATCAGGTAATATTGTACTCTTGCTAGTTCTTTATTTTGGTACTAGCTTCATGATCATCTGGGATGCCTTACTATTATATGTTGGTGATTCATACATCTTGTAAACTTATTGCTTGCTTGAGATTGAGACACCTAGGATTCCTGACCCATGATTGCCTGATGGATTGTAGAGTAAACCCTCACATGGCTAGACAGCAGTGACCGTATCTCGGGGTATATAGTACTCTGGTATACGTAGCTGGCTTTGTTTGCCCCCGCTCTCTAGTATTCTGGTTCTGGGGTGTGACACATTCCTATGAGACTTCCATCTTTCATTTACACTCTCCTATATATATGTCAATCTATAATCCAAGGGTCTTGTGGTAATCCTCTAGAGGATGACCAACGAGTCAGTATGTGATCTAAACCTGTGTTTAGTTCCTCAAAATTTTTGTTACCTAATGACTGATCAATAATTTCCACTCGCACTAAATCCTCAAAATTCCAAAATTATTACAATTCATAAATACTAACATTATTATCTCTCAAGTCCATATCAAAATTCTTCCTCCTTGGGTTACGTGACCCTAATATCTTTTCCTTATTATTTGTTTCCTACACACCTTCATATCCTCCCAGCATGTTAATCTTGTTTTCAACTATAACTATTATAATCTTGGTCCATTACCTTCAGCTTCATGGTATAGATCTTTTAGGCAACTACCGAGTGAATTTTTTTCCAGTCCTTCCTAGATCCTTCTCTTAATTTAAAATGCTCAAGTTCAGGTACTCCTCATGAATCTCTTCTCGTTGTTATCCTACATTCTTTACCTCGCATATGAGGTTCCTTCTAGTTTTGTTTATCCCTTGAACACTCCTTGTCCAAGACATAGTTACACCTTGATAAAAATTATCGTCCATTAGAGATAATTTACTATATCTAACTCAAGTCTATTACATCTATCAGTACCCTCGTCCTTTAATCCTATTGCTCTATCTCATATACTGGTCTAACTACCCAAGTTATCAATGGTGAAAACCCCGAGTCAAATTAACAATAACAACCCCATAAGCAAGTGCATCTAATATGATTCCAAAAGCTACACCCTTAATACCTAAGTTACCAGATTATTCAAACAACAGATCTTGCATTCTATCTATCTATCTATCTATCTATCTATCTATCTATCTATCTATCTATCTATCTATCTATCTATCTATCTATATTAACCCAGTCATAGAATCTTCTTCTTGGTTTGATACTAAAAGTCATAAGGCAACTAGAGGTCTAACTTCTAGGGCATGCTACATAAAGTTCTATTTTCTTAAGTCAATTTTTTTTTCACATATCCCTTGTGCTTTACCCATAATTTGTCCTCGACAAATTACAAAACTTCAAAATTTTATAACAACTTAATTATCCTATTGATTCACCAATAGTTTCTCCAATCATAGTCTAAACTTAACCTCATAATAAATTCCCTCGTTTAATTTACAAACACTAATCCTCCTTAATAATTCCTTCTCGTATTTTTCTCCCCTTTAATGTATAAATACTCTTCTCTTCATAATTTATCCTTGAATTTGTTCTCTTTCAAGTTCCATTTCATTCTATCGTTTCTTTATTCATAATCAAATTTTTTGCTTAGTTCTCTAATATAATATTTCTAAATTATTTTATCGATATATTTATCATTCCTTTGTCATAAACATAATTATAACATGTATTAATTTCTTCATATCCTCCAGGTGTAATCCTCTAATTAAATCGTCACAACTAGTATTGTCCTTCATACCTAATATTAGTCCCAAAAATTATCCAAGGTATAATTTTATCAACTTATTTCGCTCAAGTTAATCCTCTGCATACCGTATCAATCACAGCTTATTCTCCCTAAAATTGTATTTATCGACTTTCTTATTTATGTTGTTTATTACTCTGAGTCACCATTGTGCAATTATAAGAATAAGTATCACCCCAACACATGATAAAATTTCTGGTATCAGATAATCTTCTTCTAGGTGAGGGCCTAAAATTCTATCTCTCAAATTCAGAATGTCGTTCCTTGTATCACTCCCATGGGCTAAACTAATCTCTAGCATCTAGCTATGCATTTCCATAAATTTTTCTAAAGCCTTATAATCAAACAATCTTTCTATCTTCTAGTACCTTCCAAATTACTGCTACCTTAAGCAAGGGCAGGGTTGGTTCTAGGCCTCTATTTCTATGTCTAATTCTTATACCAACAATATACACTAGCTCTAGCATTTAGAAGAATCTATAAACCTCCTCTACTATGGTAACCATCTCCTTATAAAATATTACATCAATTACGCCATCTTCTGCCTTGACGAGCATCTGCTTCTGGAAGAATCACCGCGCACGAGTATCCATCTCTCCGGAATAGGGGGAGGCGAGAAAAAATAATAACGATATTGACAAAAGATGAACAAATACAATTATGAAGTCCAATGGCGATAAACAAATACAAGAGGAGTTTTAAAATCAATTATGGATTGGGATCTTAATCAACATTAATCCTAAATTGCAGGCTCATTTGGTACAATGACGTAACCGAACGATATGCTCTGACCTCTTCGGGCCACCACTAAAACCATGTCATACCCCAGTCCCAAACTACGTGGGACAAGACACGTGGCAATGGCCAGCCGGTACGACTCTGTAGGGCTTTCCAATTTAATGGACCCGACAAAGTGTACTTACGCTGTCCACGGTTAAGTTATACAACTAAATATCTATTTCTAATATCCGATAACTAAACTAAATCTTAATCCATGGTGAATAATCTCAAGAAGGAACGATAAGCATCATCAGTCTGTAGTCCAATAATACATCCGTTCGAGTAGACCAAAAGAACAATATAGGCCTATAAACACTAGGCTATAAAAGCAGAATCAAAATAGAAAGTAGTACATGACTATAATAGATGAAAGATATAATAATACCTGCAAAGATGTCCAATACTCCACTAGATCAAGCCTCATCCAAAATGCTCAAATAATCTGGAAGAAAACCAGGTCCTCAGAGGGACGTAACAAGATATAAAAAGTATATGCCATAATATAAATACTGAGTGAAGTAAATCATGGTAAACTATCCATCTACGTGAATGCAATTTGAGAACACTTTGGTACTTTGTGTTTTGTCTTGCTTTAGATGATTTGATTTTCATAATTTTTTTTCCTCGCTTGCGCATTCATTTCGAATCATAAGAGAAAGAGATCGAAGGATGCTAACCAAGTGTTGTTACAATTTTAGGACACATAACCAAGGAGTGATCGCTGCGTAAGGCTTTTCCATCTCTCGCGTTGATTCATTCAGTAGTGGCTTCGGCCTTTCGATAAATCCTTTGGTCTACACGCCTTAATAAATAAATTGCTAGTTCACTCAGTTGCATGTTCCTCTACTCAATGATATCATCATAACAAGGTAAAATAAAAAAGATAGAATTTGTATGCTAGATTGGTATAACTGTATCTTACTTCTTTATATAAAAAGAACTACTACTTGAAACTTAGAATTGTCATTGAACTCGTTCAGAGAATTGATGCTTGACCCTTATCGCTTGAATCAAATCGAATATGACAGATTGACTTATTGAAGAACTAAGGCTCTATAGAAATAAGATAATGCATATTGTTCAAACTGTTGCAATAGAATTTCTAGTCTGATAGAATGTTTTTCATCGCATCGGTCTCGGACAACTTGTGCACAAGGTATCGGGTCTCTCGAGAGGTATCATGGGGCACTAGAAACCGTTCGGCCTAGGAGAGGCTAATCGGAACACCCTGAGGTAATGAAGTCATCGCTATTAGGTGGGTGTTTATGTCTATTAGTTAGCTGGTTCACGTGTCAAAGCAGCCATTTGAGCATATTTTTTGGTGTAGTACTGGGCCGTGATAACACCGCTACTAATCATGTTTTTTTCCATGGACCATCATGTAGGTAGGCCGCACGCTAGATTTACCTTCTATGTATACTTGACACTTGATGCCAACACAGATGCATGAGTTATATGAATATATACAAATTATTGATAACTTGTGTGTCTGTTGTAGGAATAACTGCTCGGCGTTGGATAAGATTTACCATATGCGTAGTCTATCTATTATTTATGTTTTCCTTGCATAAATTGTTAAAAGAACCTAGATAACAAGAAAGATCACTTAATAATCATGCTAGCTTCACATGTTTACTTAATGTGGATTTCTAGGTGAGTCTGCCACGGTCACTCACCAGTACAAGTTGAGTATTGATCCACGTTTGTGGACAAATCTCTAGGTTCTGGAAGCAAAATTTTGGCAAGCATTTTGAAGATTTATGAGCGCATCCCTTCAAGCGGAACTTTGCTCGTGTTGTTTCCCAAAGCTTTTCTCTCCTGTGTGCAAGTTCTTATTCTGCTAGGTGTTTTGATTTTGGTCATACTAAAATGATATGATATATGAGCGTTGTGGCTAGTTTTGAATTTTCAAGTGTTGTAGCCATCTATGGCATATTTTTGGAATCAACCAAGCTAGTACTTTGTAATCTAATCTTTAAGTATTCAATAAAGAAAGTATTTTGTGTTCTTATCAAATGTGTTCAAATTTGGTTCTCTGCATTTTAAATTTCGTGCTTCTATATATGTACATTTTTGTCTAACTTGTGTTTTGCGCAGGTACTATGCCTTGTGCAAGTGCAACTTAGGCTTGCATGGTATCACGTCCAAGCTAGGACGATCGGTTCCGTAAGGACCAAGCGAGGACGATCGGACCTTACGGGATCGGGACGTGACATGGATGCTAGGTATACGTCCGTCTAGGGTTTTCTTGCACCACCATGACATTTACATCCTTAATGTAAATAAAACTAGTGTCAAGCTAAATCAACTATTTACTAGTATTCATCCTCATTCCGTATTATCATGTAAACATAATCATGTGTATATCATCAATAGGTTAAGTTTCACCTTTAACATATAAACATCCCATATTCATTACCTTAAATATATCAGTCTCTACCTAATGACAAATCCTCTAGAACCACCCACTAACAAGTGCTCCTACTAAAGTCAAATCTGAATACTACATAAGAAAATGATGTAAAATAGTCCTAAGGCATAGTGTTCCACGATATAGACACAAATCTGAATGCACATCAAGCTTGTTATAATAATCATGTTCTAAGCATGCATTAACACTTCCTAAACATGGTGCTTCACCTAATATATAACACTTAAATGAACCTCCAATTTCTGGACATTTAAGGGGGTTATATTATAGTTAAACAAGGTTTAATAGTGGGTTAAACATAGCATGAAGGTTATGTATATGTGGGTTATATATACTAATGAGTTAACATATAAAGAAGAAGAAGAAGAAGAAGAAGATGATGATGAAGATGAAGATGAAGTAGATGAAGATGAAGATGAAGATGAAGGGGAGGAAGATGTTCACCTTGGTGGAGGAGGTGTGCTCGAACGGAGAGGGATGGGAGCTCCTCTCGATGCCCAGCTGTAGCTTATAGAAGCCATAAGCAGCAGCAGCAAGAACAACAACAAAAGCAGCCGCAATAGTAGCAAAACGCAGCAACAACAGCAACTAATAAGGGGCAGCAACAGTAGAGGTTTTGGTAGTGGGGGCAGGAGCTCGGGGAGGCTTGGGGTGGTCGGAAATAGAGTAGAGGTGGTGGTGGTCGGGTGGTGTTCGTGAAGGGGGTGGTCGGATTGGAGAGGATAGTGGTTGTGTTGATGATAATGGTGATGGTAAATGGTTTTATGGAGGAGAAGAGAAAGGAGATATAATAAATGATGAGAGAGAGAGCATTGGAATTAGGCCCAGCTCCTAGGTGTTATGAAGGAAGTGAGTGGTAGGGATAGGTAGGGGTTTGAATGGAGGGGTAGGATTGAGTGTAGTTGGATGATGAGGCATAGTACCATACAAAGAGAGAGAGAGAGAGAGAGAGAGAGAGAGAGAGAGAGAGGAATTAAACCGGTCATGTCATGACCAAATGGGTTTTTTTTATTTGGTTTGCTCTAATAGTAGGTGGACACCTAGCAATTATTTTTCATTTAGATCCATGTTAGTTTGGAGTCTTATCAAATAAGGGGAAAAAGGGGATTTGATGTGTGTTTGAGGGCATTTGGTATTTTGTAGGATGGTAAGGGTGTTTGGTATTTTGTATGAGTCACATGAGGGTGTGAGTGTGGGTTGGTGGTTGGTGTTTGGACTAGTTTTGGGCTAGGCTAAGTCGGTTGCCCCAAAATAAATAGAAATTGTGTCATTGATGGTTTTCAATAAATTGAAAGTGCATATAATTTCAATTGGGTATGACGCAAGTGACATGGGCATAGTAGACTCATATTATTAATATATATTGGGTTGCAAGGAACGAGTCAAAGTTGTGTCTCCAATTTCGATTGGAATGAACATAGGTACAAAGTTTAGGTTTAAATTTTTTTTAGATAATTATGACGAATGTTGTGCGATTAAATAAAGCACAGGAGAGGGTAATTATGAGTGACACAAATGTCAGGATTAAAGATTGGTTTGTCTAGGTCAAGGATATAAATTTTGTTTGAAGGCAAAAGGTAGGATAACGCTCCAAATATCGATGCAACGAAAAGGTGCATCCAGTGAATCAAAAATAAATATGTTTTAAATAACTTCAATAATTATTCCAGAATAATTCTAAATTAATTTCTAAACCTAGATTTTGGGTTAGAGGGTTTACAAAAGTTCTTCTTACTAGGATTCTCTAAATCAAATCAATGGTTTTTATTTCATGATGACTTCTATAAAGAAATAGAAAGCATATACATAGGAGTAGAGTGATTGGTGAAAGAGCTAAATGTGGATGCGTTAAAAGACTATAATTTATTAGTCTTTCGCTACCGTGCCAGTATGATGTTCACATTCAAGATCTTTGATCACTACCAAAATAAGTGAAATTAGTGACGTCTTTTGACGTTGCTAATGTCAAAATAAAAGTCGCTAAAAATGTTCAGCGATGAATATAGCGACGTATTGGCCTTGTCGCATTATAACTAGTCACTGAATCGCAAAATGTCTCACTCGCGATGTATTTAGTGATGTATCTAACGTCGCTAGATTTTTCAGGGTTAATGACTTGGGCGACATGTGAGAGCACACATCACTAAATTAGCAATTTATTTTTAGTCCTTGTTTGTTTCCAAAACAAAAAAAAATAGTGACTTTTTGTAGGTGGTTAGTGACATGGCAGACTTTGCCATGTTAGTAGATTAGCGACGCTCTGTGACATATAGATACGTCGCCATACTCCTAGGTTTAGCGACATATATACCGACGTTAGTGATGTTCTGATATGTGTAGTGACGTTCTGATACATGTTAGCGATGTATGTCTCGCGTCGTTGAACGTCGCTAAATTCTAATTTTTTTAAAAAAAATATATAGCATCCCTGAATAACTATCTGACATACAATGATGATTGTCTGATATAAGAAATAGAGCATACTCAACAGACAATATAAGAAACCATAAACATAGTAATAGATAATACATAAATAGACAATATAAGAAACCAACCATAATGTCTAAACAACAATATAAATAAAATAATGATACAAAAGATCCAACTAGGACTAAAATACTCACAAGTCAATACAATATCCAACTAGGGCCGAAACACACAAATCATGAAAATACAGTCTAAGCTAGGACTACTGATGGGGATCACCACGAACCAGTATTGTGATCTTCAACATGGCTTCCTGTGAAAGCGAATGTCCTAATTGTAAAGACGGTGGAGGAGGTGTCGATCCCGACGAAGCTATATGTTATATCTTCTCCAATGCTAATAGTCTTGCAGAGAAGGAATTAATAGTCGTCATCAGCCTCGACGTGACAACCTCGGTCAAACGAACCTGCGACGCCTATAGCGCATCTACCCTACGTTTCGTCATCTCGGCCTGTCACACCCCGATCCCGAAAGGGTCGGTCGTCCTCGCTTGATCCTTTACGGAACCGATTCGTCCTCGCTTGGGGCGTGATGCCGTACGAGCCTGGAGTTGCGCTCGTACAAGGCAAGAACTTGCAGTTAAAGGAACCCATTTTGAAACACAATTTATAAAACACATTCACAGAGATTTGAACACAGTGCAGGAAGAAACATGCTTTTTCATTGATAATTCAGAGTAATTTACATAGAGTTTACATTGATGCGCCTCTCGGCTACTTGATTTGCATTACAAAAGATAAACTCAAAAGGGCAGGGCGCGCTCCATCAGATAGTCCACGTCGTTCATACATTACGCCCTTGTATAGGTTGAAAGTCCAAGCCTCCAAAATGATCTGACTCCAACTATACTTCAAAATAGAGGTGCTCCTAACGCCTCCTCGTCTATCCACTAGCGTTGCACCGTCTGAGTGCCTGAAATAGTTGCCCACAACGTGGGTCAGTACTCAACTTGTACTGGTGAGCGGGATGAACCCACTCGACTAAATCGACACTAGCTTATTAGGGGCGAGCATGCATTAAGATGACTTCTATAAAGAGGCAAGTGAATTCAATTCATATCAGTTGCATGTTTTGATAGGAATGAAAATAATAGCGAATCCAACCAGTGCATCGATTGCTTACTCAACCGATGCACGCCTTCCCTGCAACGAAACACAAGTATACTTACCATCTGCACAAGACAATAGATTAGCATGTGTTCTAGTCTATGCGGTCATTGGTGTGATCGACACCTTAGGGACATATTCAAGCATTAGCGGCGCGCCCTATCAGCCCGGGTAGCAAGCCCTGCTGGAGGTCCCGCAATGCATCGTGACGAGCACGAATCAAATATTTCCCTCCGGATCGATACGGTTCCAGTGCCCCGGAAAGCCGTTTCGAGGAAATGATAAACCTTGTGCACAAGTTGTCCCAGACCATGCAAATGCATGAACAATTCATATATCATACAATGCATCGATTGAAACTAAAGAAGTTAAGCAGCAATATATAACTCATGCAACAGTTCATATTTTCTCAATGCGGTGTTCCGATTTTGATATCCCATAGGTCCAAACTCCGTCCGAGGCACTAGGCCACCACCAACAACCAATCCCCATTATAAACAACTCAGTTATAAGGTGTACAAGCATATAGAAATATTTGTCTACAAAAAAATCCCCTGTTCCTTTCTTAGTGGCTGGCATGCATTGTGGCAAGGATTTCCTAGGCGTCCAACCGGGCATCATCGAGTGAACGTTTGAAACATTAAAGATGTTGGCGTGAAGAAGTAGGAAAGAAGGGTCCAAACCACTCACTGGTTAAGGAAAAGGTAGCTGAAACAAAGATTCCCGCCTAGCGACGATCAAACGTCAGTTACGCGGACCTGCACAGCACGAGCACCAATTAGAATCTTGCCTATCCTTCCTTGCCGAACTCCCCAAGAATCAAAGCTCCAAACGATAAAACCAGCAGCGAAAACCAAGCAAATCGAAAGCAACACCAAATCAAATCCCAAAGCGGCAATCAAGAAAACCAAGCAACCAAACACGAAAACTATTGGACTCGTTTCAATAGAGGCCTTTCCATGAGTTGGAAAGGATCATCGCATTTCGTCCGTGGCAAGAAGATGCCGAAGTTCTAAGTTATGACTCAAACGGACTAGCCACAAGCCCAATTACGTAGTGCACATCCCGGTCGGATCGGGATTTGAGGCACTACATAATATACCACTAAGAAAAAGTTTCGACCCGAAACTTAAGAACAAGGCCGACCCGAAACGTAAGAACAAGGCCCTACCTCCGACTGAATGAACAATGAAGGGTACTTCTCCTTCATCTCCGATTCCATTTCCCAGGTTGATTCCCCAGCTGAATGGTTCCGCCACAGCACGCGAACCAAGGACATCGTACGGTTGCGAAGTACTTTTTCCTTACGATCCAGGATCTGCACCGGTTCTTCTGAGTATGACAAGTCCGCGCGCAGTTCCAACTGTACAAAACTAACCACATGACTTGGGTCATGCACATACTTCCGTAGTTGGGAAACATGGAATACGTCATGCACTTCTGCCAAGGCGGGAGGTAGTGCTATTCTGTATGCCACAGCTGCAACTCGTTCTAGTATCTCAAAGGGGCCGACAAACCGGGGACTCAGTTTGCCCTTCACGCCGAAACGCATCATACCTCGCATCGGCGTCACTTTCAAGAAGACATGATCCCCGACCAAGAATTCCAAGGGTCTTCTATGTGCATCAGCATAACTTTTCTGTCGGCTCTGCGCTGTGCAGAGTCTTTCCCGAATCAAGCGAACTTTTTCAACTGCTTGCTCTACCAGCTCTGGCCCGAGTACCTGCCGCTCGCCGACTTCGTCCCAACAGATTGGAGATCGACACCTTCGCCCATATAGTGCTTCGTACGGTGCCATCTGGATGCTTGATTGGTAGCTGTTGTTATACGCAAATTCTGCCAAAGGAAGATGCGTGTCCCAACTAGTCTTTAAATCAATAGCACACAGCCGTAACATATCTTCGAGTATCTGATTTGTCCTCTCTGTCTGTCCATCAGTCTGCGGGTGGTATGCGGTACTGAACTGTAGCTTGGTTCCCAAAGCAGCTTGTAGACTAGTCCAGAAACGAGATAAGAAGCGTCCGTCACGGTCAGAGACGATTGAGGCAGGTACTCCGTGTAATCGGACGATCTCATCTATGTAAATTTGTGCTAACCGATCGACGCTCCAAGTAACTTTTATGGGAAGAAAGTGGGCTGATTTGGTCAAACGATCAACTATGACCCAAATCGCATCGTGCCCCCGTGGCGTCTTCGGAAATCCCACAATAAAATCCATAGTGATGTTGTCCCATTTCCACTCGGGAATAGCGAGGTTCTGCAGTTCCCCGCCGGGCCTCTGATGCTCAGCTTTCACCTGTTGACAGGCCATGCACTGTGACACAAAGGTCGCCACATCCCGCTTCATACCGTGCCACCAGAAGGTCCCGCGCAAGTCCTTGTACATCTTAGTGCTCCCCGGATGTAAAGAATACTTCGCGTAGTGTGCTTCTGCCATAATTTCCCTTCGGAGTTCTGGGTCGTTAGGAACACATAGCCTCCCTTTCATCTGTAAGGCCCCATCTTCGCCTGCCACAAAGTCAGACGTCTTCCCCGCCGAGATCAATCCGCGCACCTTCGCTAAGAACTGATCGCCCTCCTGAGCTGATTTGATTCTACCACGCAAACCCAGTTCAAGATGGAGTGGTGCCAGCTGCACTCCTGGATGTCGAACTCGAAACTCGATGCCCATCGCCTCAAGATCTCGAAGTAAACGGTTGTCAATAGATAACGAGCCCACGTGCTTCCGACTCAGAGCATCAGCAACGACGTTTCCCTTGCCCGGAGTATACGCGATCGTTAGGTCATAGTCCTTAATAAGTTCTAGCCAACGTCGCTGCCGGAGGTTCAATTCCCGCTGGGTAAAAAGATACTTGAGGCTCTTGTGATCTGTGAAGATTTTGCAAGCAACACCATAAAGATAATGCCTCCACAACTTCAAAGCAAATACAATCGCCGCCAATTCTAAGTCATGCGTCGGGTAGTTCTTCTCGTGCGGCTTCAGTTGCCTGGAGGCGTACGATATTACCTTGTCCCTCTGCATGAGCACACACCCTAAGCCGAGTCCTGAAGCGTCGCTGTATATCTGAAACTCTTCTACCCCATCTGGAAGTGCAAGGATCGGAGCTGAAACAAGACGCCGCTTAAGTTCCCGAAAGCTGGCTTCGCAGTCATCACCCCATTCGTATGCAATCCCTTTCTGAGTAAGGCGAGTCATAGGCGAGGCCAGTTTAGAGAAGTCCTTCACGAACCTACGGTAGTATCCCGCAAGGCCCAGAAAGCTTCGAACTTCGCTGGCTGACGTAGGTTGCTTCCAGTCCACCACCGCTTCTATTTTCTTCGGGTCTACGGCGACGCCTTCGGCCGAGATGACATGACCAAGGAACGCCACGCTGTTCAACCAGAACTCACACTTGCTGAGCTTAGCGAACAACTGATGGTCTCGTAATGTCTGCAGCACGATCTTCAGGTGTTCTTTGTGCTCCGCCTCATTCTTGGAATAGATTAGTATGTCGTCTATGAACACGACTACAAACTTATCCACAAACGGCCGAAACACGCGGTTCATCAGATCCATGAAAGCTGCAGGGGCGTTCGTCAAACCGAACGACATCACGAGGAACTCATAGTGTCCGTAACGGGTTCTGAAAGCAGATTTTTGAATATCCTCTGATTTGATTTTCAACTGGTGATACCCTGACCTGAGATCAACTTTAGAGAAAACTCTTGCACCTTGCAACTGATCAAACAAGTCATCTATTCTTGGCAAAGGGTACTGATTCCGCACGGTCGCTTTATTCAGTTCTCGGTAGTCAATGCACAGCCGCATGGATCCATCTTTCTTTTTCACGAACAGCACCGGAGCGCCCCATGGAGAAACGCTTGGACGAATGTATCCTCGGTCCAACAGGTCTTGCAACTGAACTTTAAGTTCCTTAAGCTCTGCTGGGGCCATGCGATAAGGTGCCTTTGATATCGGTCGCGAATCCGGAAAAGTGTCAATGCTGAATTCGATCTCACGATCAGGAGGCATTCCAGGCAGCTCGTCTGGGAACACGTCGAGAAAATCTGCAATGACTTCAGCCTGAGCTGCATCTGCACATTCCCGCCGGGTGTCTCGAACAGAAGCTAAGTACCCTTCACAGCCCGAATGCAACATACGCCTAGCCGAAATTGCTGATATCACCATTGCCGTCTTCGGTGCAGCGCTGCACGAATAGTAGAAGTCTGCCTCGCCGGGTAGACGAAATACGACTCGCTTCTCCGCGCACTCGATTGTTGCATGGCAAGCACCCAACCAGTCCATACCGAGAATAATATCATAATCCTTGATGTCTAGTACAATGACATCTAAGGAAAGCTTCCTACCTCCGATGCAAATGTAACCATCCCTACAGATCGCATGGGCGGGCATATCGACTCCCGAAGGGGTACTTACGCAAAGGTTCATATTTAAAGCAGTAGAAGCTAATTTATGCTCAACAGTAAAATCAGCAGATATGAAACTATGCGTAGCACCTGAATCGAATAAGACTCTAGCGGGTAATTCTCGGTATAGTAGAGTACCTGTTACAACAGTGTCGGATACAGATGCCTCATCCCGAGTCAATGCATAGACTCGGCCCTGAGCACCCTGGCGTTGTGGATTTACTGGCACAGCATTGGCATCACTTGCTGGAGGCCCTTTGTTTTGATTTCCATTATTCTGATTTGGCTTGCCCTCTCTGCAGTTAAACTGTTTGTGACCCAGGCGACCACATTTGAAACATCCTTGAACCCGACAATCATTCACTTTATGCCCTGATTTGCCGCACCGGCTGCAGTTCAGTGGTTGGGATTGGCCCCTATTATCAGACGTGTGCGAGCGCTTGTGTGCTCCAGACCCTCCCGTTTCATGAGGACGCTTATTGTTATTGGCACGGGGGGTTTGCACCTCGGTCTTTGGGAGAGGGCGCCCGAAGATCCGTTCGCTGTTCAGAGCCGCTTCATAACATTCCCTATATGTTTGGCATCTTTGGTTGATGACGTCCCTACGTAAATCGTCATTCAAACCTTTCTGAAATCTATAGCACCACGCCTGCTGATTAGGCAAGAATTGCCCAGCAAACTTTGCTAGCTTAGCGAATACTGAATCATAATCATCCACAGACAGACTTCCTTGGACCAGGTTGCTGAAGTCGTCTTCCTTTTGCTGCCGGACTGCTCGGGGAATATACTGTTCAATGAATGCAGATTTGAACATTTCCCAAGTAATCTTGCAGTTGGGATTGGCATCATAAATTCCTTGCTTCGTTGCCTCCCACCAATCATGCGCACGCAGTTCCAGCTGAACCGATGCACAGGCAACTCGCTTGGATCCCCGGATGCCAACCAGGTTGAAAAGTCCTTCCAGCTTAGCAATCCACCCCAAAACCACGTCCGGCTCTGCTCGTCCGTTGAACGTAGGGGGGTGCATTTTTGTAAACTCAGCTGCTCGGCAGGAGTTCCTTGCTGTAGGCTGAGTCTCTTCTGACTCATCTTCTACCGCCACGGCTGGAGGCGTGACAGGCGTTGCTGCGGATGTCCCGTTGCTCGGTACCAGGGATGCAATCAGTTGCATCATTGTATCCATTTGCTTCTGTTGATTAGCAAACTGCGCTTGTATGTTAGCTTGTTGGGTAACAGCTTGTTGCTGCTGCGCCTCCATGAGGTGCATAAGCCGTTCCGCCATTCCGGTTGAACCCGCTCCTCCGGATTCTCCAGAGCTTGCTGGATCGCTCTGAATGGGTTGAGCACTGCTGGCAGTTGCAGTGTTCTTCTTAGCCATGGCTACAAAAGAGAGTAGCTTGTTAACACTCCAAAAACGATAGATTTTATATCTATGGGCTTATTGTATAAGCGACTCTTCCCATGCAGCGGACGCCGAACGCAACTCAATTGAGAGGCGCATCAAACTCCTTTATAATCTTTTGAAATCCCGTGGAAGTAAAGCCTAGGCTCTGATACCAATATGTCACACCCCGATCCCGAAAGGGTCGGTCGTCCTCGCTTGATCCTTTACGGAACCGATTCGTCCTCGCTTGGGGCGTGATGCCGTACGAGCCTGGAGTTGCGCTCGTACAAGGCAAGAACTTGCAGTTAAAGGAACCCATTTTGAAACACAATTTATAAAACACATTCACAGAGATTTGAACACAGTGCAGGAAGAAACATGCTTTTTCATTGATAATTCAGAGTAATTTACATAGAGTTTACATTGATGCGCCTCTCGGCTACTTGATTTGCATTACAAAAGATAAACTCAAAAGGGCAGGGCGCGCTCCATCAGATAGTCCACGTCGTTCATACATTACGCCCTTGTATAGGTTGAAAGTCCAAGCCTCCAAAATGATCTGACTCCAACTATACTTCAAAATAGAGGTGCTCCTAACGCCTCCTCGTCTATCCACTAGCGTTGCACCGTCTGAGTGCCTGAAATAGTTGCCCACAACGTGGGTCAGTACTCAACTTGTACTGGTGAGCGGGATGAACCCACTCGACTAAATCGACACTAGCTTATTAGGGGCGAGCATGCATTAAGATGACTTCTATAAAGAGGCAAGTGAATTCAATTCATATCAGTTGCATGTTTTGATAGGAATGAAAATAATAGCGAATCCAACCAGTGCATCGATTGCTTACTCAACCGATGCACGCCTTCCCTGCAACGAAACACAAGTATACTTACCATCTGCACAAGACAATAGATTAGCATGTGTTCTAGTCTATGCGGTCATTGGTGTGATCGACACCTTAGGGACATATTCAAGCATTAGCGGCGCGCCCTATCAGCCCGGGTAGCAAGCCCTGCTGGAGGTCCCGCAATGCATCGTGACGAGCACGAATCAAATATTTCCCTCCGGATCGATACGGTTCCAGTGCCCCGGAAAGCCGTTTCGAGGAAATGATAAACCTTGTGCACAAGTTGTCCCAGACCATGCAAATGCATGAACAATTCATATATCATACAATGCATCGATTGAAACTAAAGAAGTTAAGCAGCAATATATAACTCATGCAACAGTTCATATTTTCTCAATGCGGTGTTCCGATTTTGATATCCCATAGGTCCAAACTCCGTCCGAGGCACTAGGCCACCACCAACAACCAATCCCCATTATAAACAACTCAGTTATAAGGTGTGCAAGCATATAGAAATATTTGTCTACAAAAAAATCCCCTGTTCCTTTCTTAGTGGCTGGCATGCATTGTGGCAAGGATTTCCTAGGCGTCCAACCGGGCATCATCGAGTGAACGTTTGAAACATTAAAGATGTTGGCGTGAAGAAGTAGGAAAGAAGGGTCCAAACCACTCACTGGTTAAGGAAAAGGTAGCTGAAACAAAGATTCCCGCCTAGCGACGATCAAACGTCAGTTACGCGGACCTGCACAGCACGAGCACCAATTAGAATCTTGCCTATCCTTCCTTGCCGAACTCCCCAAGAATCAAAGCTCCAAACGATAAAACCAGCAGCGAAAACCAAGCAAATCGAAAGCAACACCAAATCAAATCCCAAAGCGGCAATCAAGAAAACCAAGCAACCAAACACGAAAACTATTGGACTCGTTTCAATAGAGGCCTTTCCATGAGTTGGAAAGGATCATCGCATTTCGTCCGTGGCAAGAAGATGCCGAAGTTCTAAGTTATGACTCAAACGGACTAGCCACAAGCCCAATTACGTAGTGCACATCCCGGTCGGATCGGGATTTGAGGCACTACATAATATACCACTAAGAAAAAGTTTCGACCCGAAACTTAAGAACAAGGCCGACCCGAAACGTAAGAACAAGGCCCTATTCGCTGTTCAGAGCCGCTTCATAACATTCCCTATATGTTTGGCATCTTTGGTTGATGACGTCCCTACGTAAATCGTCATTCAAACCTTTCTGAAATCTATAGCACCACGCCTGCTGATTAGGCAAGAATTGCCCAGCAAACTTTGCTAGCTTAGCGAATACTGAATCATAATCATCCACAGACAGACTTCCTTGGACCAGGTTGCTGAAGTCGTCTTCCTTTTGCTGCCGGACTGCTCGGGGAATATACTGTTCAATGAATGCAGATTTGAACATTTCCCAAGTAATCTTGCAGTTGGGATTGGCATCATAAATTCCTTGCTTCGTTGCCTCCCACCAATCATGCGCACGCAGTTCCAGCTGAACCGATGCACAGGCAACTCGCTTGGATCCCCGGATGCCAACCAGGTTGAAAAGTCCTTCCAGCTTAGCAATCCACCCCAAAACCACGTCCGGCTCTGCTCGTCCGTTGAACGTAGGGGGGTGCATTTTTGTAAACTCAGCTGCTCGGCAGGAGTTCCTTGCTGTAGGCTGAGTCTCTTCTGACTCATCTTCTACCGCCACGGCTGGAGGCGTGACAGGCGTTGCTGCGGATGTCCCGTTGCTCGGTACCAGGGATGCAATCAGTTGCATCATTGTATCCATTTGCTTCTGTTGATTAGCAAACTGCGCTTGTATGTTAGCTTGTTGGGTAACAGCTTGTTGCTGCTGCGCCTCCATGAGGTGCATAAGCCGTTCCGCCATTCCGGTTGAACCCGCTCCTCCGGATTCTCCAGAGCTTGCTGGATCGCTCTGAATGGGTTGAGCACTGCTGGCAGTTGCAGTGTTCTTCTTAGCCATGGCTACAAAAGAGAGTAGCTTGTTAACACTCCAAAAACGATAGATTTTATATCTATGGGCTTATTGTATAAGCGACTCTTCCCATGCAGCGGACGCCGAACGCAACTCAATTGAGAGGCGCATCAAACTCCTTTATAATCTTTTGAAATCCCGTGGAAGTAAAACCTGGCTCTGATACCAATATGTCACACCCCAATCCCGAAAGGGTCGGTCGTCCTCGCTTGATCCTTTACGGAACCGATTCGTCCTCGCTTGGGGCGTGATGCCGTACGAGCCTGGAGTTGCGCTCGTACAAGGCAAGAACTTGCAGTTAAAGGAACCCATTTTGAAACACAATTTATAAAACACATTCACAGAGATTTGAACACAGTGCAGGAAGAAACATGCTTTTTCATTGATAATTCAGAGTAATTTACATAGAGTTTACATTGATGCGCCTCTCGGCTACTTGATTTGCATTACAAAAGATAAACTCAAAAGGGCAGGGCGCGCTCCATCAGATAGTCCACGTCGTTCATACATTACGCCCTTGTATAGGTTGAAAGTCCAAGCCTCCAAAATGATCTGACTCCAACTATACTTCAAAATAGAGGTGCTCCTAACGCCTCCTCGTCTATCCACTAGCGTTGCACCGTCTGAGTGCCTGAAATAGTTGCCCACAACGTGGGTCAGTACTCAACTTGTACTGGTGAGCGGGATGAACCCACTCGACTAAATCGACACTAGCTTATTAGGGGCGAGCATGCATTAAGATGACTTCTATAAAGAGGCAAGTGAATTCAATTCATATCAGTTGCATGTTTTGATAGGAATGAAAATAATAGCGAATCCAACCAGTGCATCGATTGCTTACTCAACCGATGCACGCCTTCCCTGCAACGAAACACAAGTATACTTACCATCTGCACAAGACAATAGATTAGCATGTGTTCTAGTCTATGCGGTCATTGGTGTGATCGACACCTTAGGGACATATTCAAGCATTAGCGGCGCGCCCTATCAGCCCGGGTAGCAAGCCCTGCTGGAGGTCCCGCAATGCATCGTGACGAGCACGAATCAAATATTTCCCTCCGGATCGATACGGTTCCAGTGCCCCGGAAAGCCGTTTCGAGGAAATGATAAACCTTGTGCACAAGTTGTCCCAGACCATGCAAATGCATGAACAATTCATATATCATACAATGCATCGATTGAAACTAAAGAAGTTAAGCAGCAATATATAACTCATGCAACAGTTCATATTTTCTCAATGCGGTGTTCCGATTTTGATATCCCATAGGTCCAAACTCCGTCCGAGGCACTAGGCCACCACCAACAACCAATCCCCATTATAAACAACTCAGTTATAAGGTGTGCAAGCATATAGAAATATTTGTCTACAAAAAAATCCCCTGTTCCTTTCTTAGTGGCTGGCATGCATTGTGGCAAGGATTTCCTAGGCGTCCAACCGGGCATCATCGAGTGAACGTTTGAAACATTAAAGATGTTGGCGTGAAGAAGTAGGAAAGAAGGGTCCAAACCACTCACTGGTTAAGGAAAAGGTAGCTGAAACAAAGATTCCCGCCTAGCGACGATCAAACGTCAGTTACGCGGACCTGCACAGCACGAGCACCAATTAGAATCTTGCCTATCCTTCCTTGCCGAACTCCCCAAGAATCAAAGCTCCAAACGATAAAACCAGCAGCGAAAACCAAGCAAATCGAAAGCAACACCAAATCAAATCCCAAAGCGGCAATCAAGAAAACCAAGCAACCAAACACGAAAACTATTGGACTCGTTTCAATAGAGGCCTTTCCATGAGTTGGAAAGGATCATCGCATTTCGTCCGTGGCAAGAAGATGCCGAAGTTCTAAGTTATGACTCAAACGGACTAGCCACAAGCCCAATTACGTAGTGCACATCCCGGTCGGATCGGGATTTGAGGCACTACACGGCCAGCTCCGTAACGAAGCGCTGCATCGTCTGGATCATATCCCTGAGCGACTGAACCATCTCCCTGAGCACCGTGATGCTGTGCTCGAGCGCCTCAAAACGTGCCATGATGCTCGGCTGATCCGGCTGGGGATGGGACTAGGGCGACATTGAAGTTATCCACAGTAACTCACCTCGAAGATCAGTAATCTGTTGGTCAATGACCTCGAAAAGTGCCGACTCCTGTGAACATTGTGGGGCCCTCGTATGCGCACTAGTAGAGGGGGCCTTGGAGGTATTCGTCACAACATACGCGTCGTATGATCCCGTACTGTAGTGCGTACCCTTCAAAAAATTACCAGAGGCGGTCATCCACAACTCGTCGTCCGATGGAGCTGGGAGGACCTGTGAGAAAGTATCAGCCTCTCCCTCAGCAGGTACGACAACAGCTTATTGCGTCACCAGCTCACGGAGTCTAATATACTCCTACATTTTGCGCATCTCTCGATAAACTTACTTATTACTATCTACTCGTCGTGCATGTAATTACTAATCTAAGTAACCTAATGATAATTGAATATTTTCTAAGTCATATTAAAATTAACAATCTGGTTGTGCAATACATATATAGCTCAAGAACAATCTGGTTGTTCAATCACGTACCATTCGTCGAAAATGCTCCGTTATCGGTACCGACCCACCACACCACTTGTCGGCCTTGCTCCTAGCCGCTTTGTATTTTTTTGATCTTTTCTTGTACTTCTTGTCATCTAATCTAGCCTTCGCATCCATCTATTCTAGTCGATTTGATTGTCAACTCCTTACACCTGACAATGTTGTTTTGATACTGCTCTAAAACCTGTCTCTGATACCACTATGTTGGGAATGAACTAAAAAAAATGGTTCCCCAAACCAAGAGAACTTGTTCGGACCGAAGAAAAAAAATGCATAAACCAATTTGCCAATAACACAATAAAAAATCAAACGCAAACACAACGATATTTACGTGAAAAATTCCGATGAAAAAACCCACGAGACGATCGAAATCCAACCCGAAAAAGCCTCCACTAATGGAATAAAGAAAATACATCCGACTCCTTTACAAACTCCTCTACTGATCCACACAAATCAACGCAATACTTCAATCAGGTGAAAACATATCACGATGAGTAGAAAGAGTTTACCAAAGACTAGACGACAAGGAAGCACCAATAAAGAACTCCTTGAAATGATCCATCTCCAAAACAATTCTCGAACCTCCGAATCTCTCTCTTCCTCTTCTAAAAAATTGCAACTCTTGAGAAAGGTCTCCTTTTGATCTTGTGATGTTGGATTATGGGTTAGGAAAAACTTATCTAAAGAACCCAAATTCTGAATCAATATGGATCGTTGATCACGATCCAACGGTGTTAAACACCTATTTTCACTACCACATTTCTAGATAGGAATATTTTTGTCTATTCATATTCTTTATATATTGTGTTTGTATTATATATTAGATATTGTATTATTTAATTTTGGTTAATGGACTAGTCTGTTTATTGGACTTGACCCTAGTTGACCTAATTAGACTTGTCATGACATATTGAACCCAACATTTTGGGCTAGGCCATAGAATCAACCCTCTTGGTTAATTAGGTAATTTAATTAAATTTTTATTATGATTAGATGCTTCCTAATATAGCCCTCCTAATTAATTACCTACATGATAATTAGTAGGGGCATATTGGTCATTGAGTGTTGATTGGGAGAGGGGCAAGGGGCCGGCCACCTATAGGAGGGGGGGGGGGGGACATTCTCTCTCCTCTTCATTCTTCATTCCTTTAGATCCCCAATTGTGTTCTTCCCAAAATTGACTCATCCCTCCATCAAATTTTCTCAATTCACTCTCATTCCCTCTCATTTTTACCAATCAAGGAGCATTGGAGCTTGGATTGCAATGAACACTTTGAGAAGGAGGAATTGGCAAAGAGCTTATGTCCGGATCGTGTCTATTTGAGCAATTCATTGAAAATTCATCTCCCAATATATATAGGTATGAATTTTTCCTTCATTCTAGACTCTAATTCATGTATTTGACCATTAGGAACCCTTCCATGGCTTAGGTCTACCCATAGGAAGAAGTTCTCGGCCTAATTGACACCAAATATGACTTCTACATAGGTTTTTGTGCACAATTAAGAAAAATTCTGAGATTGACACATCAAGTGTGTGTCATGAGACTTATTTAGTCTAATTGGACTTAGATCGGGGTGGGGAGACTAGCTACGTGTCCACAATTGGATGCGAGTGTGCCATATCGCGATACGGTGTGATATTTTACGATACGGGACTCATTTTGGGTGATTTGTGTTAATTCTCTTTAATTTTTCTTGTAACTAGTTGTATTAATTATTTATAAGTGTAATTGATGTGTGGGAATGGTTAGTGTAGAGAATTGATGAGTTTTGACACATGTTTAAGTATGTATCATGAGTAACTTAGTCTTGCACCTTAGGTGTTTGGTTAATTGACATTAGTAGGCAAGTGTATAGTTATATAGAGATATATGGGTGTATTTATATAAGCATGGAGGAGTTATACATCTGTTATACATATATATCAATATATATGTGTATATATTTAATGATATATATATATATATATATATATATATATATATATATATATATATATATATAGTTGAGTATGTGTTTGTGTTGTGAGCAATTGCCTTGGGAGGGGAAATCGGCACTTGGTGAATAGCATCAGCAGCCGTGTATCAGTGCACTGTGTGCACTGATACACATTAGTGCAGAAGCAGGTAACAACAGTGCACTGTGCCAGAGTGATGTGCACAAGTGTTCAGGTGTTGTGATTAGTTAGCAGTGTGGGTGTATGTGTGCATACACTTGTGAAGTGAGGTGTCAGTTGGAGTGAACCAAGTGGGTGAAAGTGATCAGTGATGTGTTGGTGTATTAGAAAATGGATTGATGAGTGAGAGGGGGTGTTGTAAGGATTGCAATATGCAGTCATGTTCACTGTGTGCAAGTGAACATGTAGGCAGTGCATCCATGTGCACTGCAGTACATAGAAGAGTCGGGTAGTAGATGGGTGGTTCAATGGAAAGTGTTCAAGTTAGGAAGAGGGTGATAACTTGGCCTGTGGGTATATGTTGGCTTGAGAACTGCACTGAGGTATAAGGGTGTGCACTGATACTCTTGTATCAGTGAAGTTAGGATCGGGTATCAGTCAAGTGAGAGAGGGGACTGATGCTTCAGTACAACAGATGTAAGGGGCAAGTAGGGGTGAATTAAGTATCTCAATTCAGTTGGGGTAAGTGTCTAAGTACAACATTGAGGACAGTTGGAGCAAGGGTGCACCTAGAGTAGGAGAGGTATTAACATTACATTGCATTATGGGGATGACTACAAGGTCTGTGGCAACCTGGAGTTAGTTGCATTAGCAACAACAGACATCAAGTGTAATAAAACAGGGACACATCAACAACAGGTACTGCTGTACCTGTGTGAGTATGCAGCATGGGCAAGCATGCACATTAGCAACTGCAATAGGTAGAGGAGGGTGTGAGAGGTTAGTGCACAATGTGATGGTGTGAGTATCAAGGGACTGATACCAAGGACTGGGGTAATGCTAGTGGGATGTGGAGTCTTATCCTAGAAGTAATGTTAGGATACCAAGTATCAAGTTAGGATTGGGTTAAGGTTAGTACTAGATATTGATACTAGATATTAGGTATCCCTACATACATTCATAAGTTATATATAGATACCTTAGTATGAATAGCTACTACAGCTAATACCTTAAGGTAATGACCTTAGTTGTCCTAGTATCACCTAGTATAGGCTAGTATGACTTGTATCATGTAGGTATGAACCTCAAAACTTAGGCATAGGCTAGTATAACCTAGAAATGACCTAGAAAGTATATTTTAGCATGTTTATCATCTCATTACACTCAAATGACATTGTATCTCATATATAGGGTTGTGTGACACCAGCTCGGACACCGAGTTACCTTTTGGGCTCCGGACCAGAGGCTAGTACATCGCTTTGTTATTTTTTATTTCATGATAGTGTATATATTACTTGTTCTAGAACTGATATACTTGATTCTGACATATTATTGCACGGACTGGTACTATATGGATCCTGTCAGGAGATGTTATCCCCTACCGTGTTCAGCGGGTACTCCTTACACATGTATTTCATCGTGTGCATAGGGTATTATTTTCATGTGCTTCATATGAATCCACTATTTCGTGTGCCAGTGTGATTATATTATATTCGTGTGCGTAACGTGATCGAATCCATGAGTATTGGTTGGGGAGTGGGAGTAGAAGTTGGTCATGTGATCAAGCCATATCTTACTCATGTGTATATTGATTATACACCTCACATATAATCGAGTTACCATAGTTTACTCGTGTGCAACCTAAGCCGACCACATAACGAACTTTTGCTCTAAGGCACTTAGTCAGTAATCTAGTTTCTCTTACTTGCAGTTCATTTCATATTGCTTGTATTTATCTTTCCAGTTCATATTGTATTTATCTGCTGTTCCAACTATATTTCTATTTTTAGTTACTTGTACATCTTGTATTTTTTCTATTGTTTGTCATATATTCTCTAACATGTATTGGAACTGTTTGCAGAGTTTTGTACTTCATTCCAATCATGATTGGATATATATTTTTAGATGATTGGCTAGAGGAGTTGTGTCCCACTTATTATTGGCCGTAGGACGGCGAGCCACTAGAGGGTACTCCCTTAGAGCAGGAGGAGTTAGTGCCAGTGACAGCCGATGAGGCTTAGACATTTATTTTGGACATTGTATTAGTCTCATGATTAGACTTTTGACATGTATATAGTATCTGATAGTCGTGTTGTGCCTAGACTTGTGGATTTGGACTTGTGATGTATTTGATTCCTTATTTCTCTCTTTTATTCCATATCGTGCTTTTATCTTCCTTACTTTGATATTATGATTGAGTATTGGTTAGCATTTATCATATATCATTTTGTTCCTCCATTTGGAGTAGAGACATTATGACATGTACCATTATATATATTGTGTGAAATATTTAGATAGTATTGTTGACCTAGACATCGTTCTACCGTCGATGCTGTGGCGTAGGCTGGACGCACCCACGTACTCGTGTCCTTATACCGGGTGCGGGTCGTGACACCTATTTTGGCTTCAGCCCAGACATGGGTATACCGACGATATACCGATAGTAGTATACCGATGATATATATCAAAATTTGGCCAAAACAAATCAGAGCCTGTTATGGAACAGAAATGTTGTCAGGTCAGTATATCGACAGTACACCAACAGCAATATACCACCGACAGCGGTATACCAACATTATACCGCCGATATTGCACTTTTTCAATAGCTTCCAATACACGCTCAGAACGAGCCACCTTTGCCGCATTCGACTTTCCTCCTACCTTCTCCAACACACGGATGATACTCGTCGCACTCCAAAATATTCTCCACATAGGTTGAAAATCCCACCCAAAACCAACAAGAAGACGATATCATAAAATCTAGGTTGTTAGTTAGTAGGTAGATAAATCTAGTTTCGGGATTGTATTTAAGCTCATGTAACCAAGGAGAACTCACCAAGTTTTTCTACATTACAAAAAGTCTACGCAAATAGGTACTATGATACAATTTGTTTTAGAGAATTGCACAATCTCTATGATACTTTTGTGCCACAAACCTAATAGTAATAATTATTCGGGTTATTTTGTACAAGGGTGTCAAGTTTAGACCTAATTAGACTTTGAGTATTTGATTTGTCCGTTTTAGACTTTGGATACTCAAACTTTTTTAGTGATACATTTTAATGACAAAATTGGACTTCCAGTGACGAAATGAGTCTTTTAATGATGAATATTCGTCACTAAAATGTGTCACTAAAGAAAATTTAAGTACCCAATGTATAAATGGACAAACCCAGTACCCAAAATCTAATTAAGTCCTAAACCTGGTACCCTTATACAAAATAACCCTAATTATCCTTACATGAAGAATTGGATTAATTAATGCTGGGGTGTAACCTACAAAAGTTGGAAACATTAAAAGGGTTTTCTTCCGCAATAGGAATTTACTGCAATGGAGTTAAAAGTGCAGGTCACCAAACGAAAGTTGCAGTTTGATGAGAGGTGCCTCCGATGCGGTTCGGTGAGCACAACGATTTGTTAGCCATATAATCCAAATAAAAAACCACATTGGAAAATGAAATTGACACAGAAATAAGCAATTGAAACTTTCATTTGATAACTTAGAAATATAGTACAAAATTTACACTATGTGTCTTTACTCATTACAACTTTGCATAAATTAGGTCAAGGAACCATAAGCCATCGAGCTTACACAAATCTAAGCCATCAGCTCTTCACCCTACAACAAAATAAAATAAGGATATTAATTTGATCTAAAAAATATTGGAATATGGTCGAGAATTTCTATATTCATAAAAAAAATATTGTCATGTTTGATATAATATACAATATTTGCAGAAATGTATAATTTATGTAACAAAAATATGACATTCTTAATTTATATTAACTTATGTTTACTGGTTTACATCCTAATTGTGTCGTAGTTTAACTCGTTAAAATATTAGCTTATTACTCTGAAGACCTGCGCTACAATTCTAAAATTTACATTCTATTCTTATTTATTAAAGATTCATTTCATATTAGTTGATGTTACTTAGAACCTCCCTGGACCGAACCTGGATCCGAAACTAATAGTTACTCCACCAGAAACCGGACGGGACTGTTGATCCGACCTGAACCAGTTGATCCGACCAGGATCTGAAACTAACTGTTACTCGACCAGAAACAGGACCCGACCTGACACAACCTGGATCTGAACCTGACTGTTACACCCTTTACCCGGCCAAAAACTGGACAAGGTCCACTGACCCAACCCGACCTAAATGTGCTGACCCGATCCGACCTGGGCAGCACTCGACCCGAACCCACACTTGACCCAAACCCTAGACGGCCTAGGCTTGATTGATCCGAACCCGACACAACAATAATTCCATTGCCATGAGAAATAAAATACCAAACTATTTCGGAGGGAATAGGTTTCCACATTTGTGGGAAATTGTAATCCCAGGAATTAATTGTTCTTAGGAAAAAAAAAATTAACATGAAACAAGCACGAGTATCACTTTCCCAACCGTAGGTTTCCCGGGAATTTAAATAAATTCACCTGTACCAAACACAACCCAAAAGCTACCTTCCTGGAATATTCTCCAGCTTCACAAAAAATACATGTTCACATTAATACCAGGTTCTCATTATGGCAAACTCACACCCGTTCATCATCATCATCCAAGCCTTCTCCCATCATAATAGGGGAAGAATGGTCCATAAAAGAATTGATATAGTTTTTTTATGACCGAGTCGACCTGACATCAAGTCTATCAGCTCATATTGGTTTTTAAAGTACCAGAGAGAATTGTGCGAAATGAGAGGGAGACTGAGAGAACATCCCCGGTGGTGTCAGCGAGGATGTCCTTCCTATCTTGGAGAAAACTTCCGACTTCGAAGCTTAAGGTCCAAAGATAAATTAGCTATGCATGATGATGTTCACTATCCAGTTATTTGTTTCACAGGCTAAAAGAAAAAATTCCAAGAAAAGACGATGAATGTGGAGAAATGAGGACCTGAAGATGGATGAGATAGAACACAGATATCATCGTTCCTTTTTCGCTCTCTATCTTGCTTCCAGTCAAGAACATACGTACTGCTGTTGATTTGTGCATCATCGCTCTAATGAAAGTTGTCTGTAATGTTCAATTTGTATTTGAAAATTATTCTTGAATTGTATTCTGATTTCGAGTATTATATGTTGCCTCCATTATCTTATCATGAGAGCTGCCTATTGGTGTTATGATGCCAAAATTCAAGAGTGAGAGGAGGTAGATGTTCTTTTGATGGTCGATAATAAAGGGTACAAATTACGCACCATGGTGTGATGTTGTCCTTTTCTTGATATGATTGCATGTTGTTTATCAAGCTTTGGAGAGATTTCATTAATACATAGCAGTGTGATATTGATTTATGTTATTCCCTGAGACAGATCTTCAGATAGATTGAATAGATGCCAAAAACAAAACTCTGAACGAGCTTGTAAGGAAGGTAGCAACAAAACTCTGAACGAGCTTGTTAGTATGGTACAAGATCTTCCTGAACGGAGATCTAAACTCAAGACGAGTGCCAACTCCAGAAACCAACTGGTAGAAACAATCATTGTTCTTCCTTGCAAACGCAGTTGCAATTGAGATAGAACAAGAAACAAAGAAGAAAAAGGAGAAGAAGACAGAATAAAATTATTCTTGTTGGGGCGGTGAAGACCACCGTTGTTCAAAAGCAAGATTCGTCCTCTATCGACGATCTGCTCCCAGGAGACAACAAGTTTACAAGAGAACTTTTGAAACGCTCGTAGTCATCTCTTTATGTGACTCGAACGGACTCCTTTGGACTCTTCTTTCTCAAATTTTTGGTGTATCTCAAAAGGAGGTTAGAGAGCTCTTTATATAGGGAAGGAATGATACCCATCCTCCTCTTCTTTCCGATGTGGGACTAAAAAGCCAATATACAAAATTGTTATCCCACAATCGCAGTCCAATGCATAGCCCGTTCAGCACCCGCTCAGCGCCCGTTCATGCAACACGCGCATGCAACCTGAGCATAAAACTCGCGCATAAAACGAGCGCACAAGCGCCTTGCGACGATGCTGACGTGCTAAGTGCGCCAACAAAGCGCCCTTGAGCCTGAGTCCAAGTCCGAGTCGCTAAGCCCCTTTGGGACTTTAGCTCCTATGGAATAATATCAAAGAGCATGACAACAAGCTTAAAAGCTTTCATTGAGGAGTTAATCATTTTTTCTCCTAATAAAATACCCCCGCATGGCACCCATGTGCCCCACCACACCCCATGTGCACACCTCAACACATACAAAGTATTATATTGAGATACCCACTTGGTGGTGTAGCCAATGTGGGACTATCTTTACTAGTCCAAAGGCAAAAATACCAACAATCTCTCACATATCTCAATATGTGGGTTGAGCGTTTCCTATAGTGACTGCCCATCATGTATTAGGATAGATGTCGCTTCGACTTGAATCTTCCCGCATGAGTCGAATAACAGTATGATACAAGAATGAACTAAGCCTTGAATTCTGCACCGTAGCTGCAATTCTTCCTACTCACACAATGACATCAGCTGTGCTTCCGGTTGCACATTAAAGATCCTGTGCACGCCTGGTTTCGGTGTATGTATCTTAGACGTCTACAAGTTTACCCTCAAGAGACGGCCTATTTCTTTTTCCATACACTCTAGGTGAGTTCTTTTAAAGAGTCATTGGCATGAAGTTTTGTGCTTCCTTGCGGTGCTACTCCGCTATGACATGGCCCAAAGCCGAGATCTCACCTCATTTTGGTGCCATCAACTGTAGCATGAGGTCCTAGCCTCTTTGTAGTGCCAAACTAACTAGCATGAAGCCTTGTGCTTCCTTGCGGTATTATGCCGCTGTGACATAACTCGTGTAGCCGAGGCTTTACCCCCTCTAGGTACCTCTTGGTGGTGTCACACCAATGTAACATGACACCGGCCTCTTTGTAGTGCCGTCTACCACTCTTCATTTTACAGTATTAGGCCACCTGCCTATATGCGGTGCTACGCCGTTGTGACATGGCTCGAGAAGCCGAGGCATTACCCTATCGAGGAATCTCATGGTGTCACCCACTGTAGCATGGAGTTCTCTGTTTCTTTGTAGTGATGTGCTACCGTGCTTCCTCTAAAGCACGCCGGACATTCCAAATGTCCTAGAACTCATTAAGGCGTCTAAGCCATCCTCTCACAAGATTTTGTTCTACTCAGAGAACATATAGTAGACAACAGTGGTTCTAGGTCCGAAACCCCTCAATGTCTCAAATGACTACCCATTGTTCATGATATTCTCCCAGTCAATGATCATTCTTTGAACCAAAAACTAGATGTTTAGTAGATTTCTCTTTGAACTAATAGCATAAAACTTTATGGTAGAATTACGAAGACAATATCATAATGTCTTCAAGCCCATTTTAATTGATGTGTCCTCGACCAGCTGGCGCTTGAGACCTTTGGTGAACGGATCAGCCAGATTTTTCTGGCTCCGAACATCAATCACGACAATGACTCCAGTCTTGATAAGATCATTCACTACCCTGTGCTTTAGGCGCACAGTCCTCTTCTTACCATTGAAGAGGTCATTTGATGCCACTGCTGCACCAACCACTAGAAGATCATACATGAGCTCCCGAAACCACTCTGCTTCATCCACTGCAGCCGCCAGTGCATAGAACTCAGATTCCATCGAGGAATGGAAGAGCATTGTCTGCTTCTTCGACTTCCATGATATAGCAGCTCCACTCATGGAGAAGACGTATCCTCCTGTGGACCTTTCGCTCTCTACTTCTGAACACCAACTTGCATCACTGACTTCCACTACTTTCGGATACCCGTTGTACTGCAGTGCATAATTCGGAGTCCTTTTGAGATATCTCATTGCTCTCTTCACAGCTTTCCAGTGCTCAACACCTGGATTGCTCGTGAACCGACTCAACATCCCCACGACGAAAGCTATGTCAGGCCTTGTGGCAGTTGTTGCATACATCAAACTCTCGATGACGCTTGAATACTCCAGCTGCCTGACACGTTTTCTCGGATTTGGCTTCAGCTTCTTGTCACACCTGTACGGAATATCGATCCCTGAAGGATCCTGATATCCATACCGTGTGAGCATTTTCTCAATATAATGAGACTGTGATAACGCCACTCCAGTGTCCGTCTGGATGATCTTTATCCCCAGGATAACATCAGCTTCTCCTAAGTCCTTCATACTGAACTTAGATAAGAGGAGCTTCTTTGTCTCAGTGACACGTGTTAGATCCGTACCTAGAATCAACATGTCGTCCACGTATAGACAAACGACGACTCCTCTTCCGTCAGCGAATTTTGTGTAAACACACTTGTCCGTCTCACTGACCCTATAGCCATTTAATCTTATAACTTTATCAAATTTCTCATGCCACATCTTGGAAGCTGGCTTCAGACCGTGTAACAATTTCACCAACTTGCAGACTTCCTTTTCAAGGCCCTTGACGATGAATCCTTCTGGTTGTTGCATGTAAATCTTTTCGGTGCATGTAAATCTCTTCGGTCAATTCACCATTCAGGAATGTTGTTTTCACATCCATCTGATGTATAACTGGCTTATGGATTGCACTTATAGCAATCAACATCCTGATGGTCGTCGTCCGCGCTACTGGAGCATATGTCGAAGTAGTCGATCCCCTGCTTCTGAGAAAATTCCTTGGCTACCAGCCTTGCCTTGAACTTGTCAACAGTTCCATCGGCCATCATCTTCTTCTTGATTATCCATTTGCATCCGATTGATTTAGCTCCTTCAGACAGATCGACCAACACTCAAGTGTTGTTGGAGGTTATTGAGTCATACTCATCATTTATAGCCTCCCTCCAGAAGACAGCGTCTCTGGTCTTCATTGCCTCATCATAGGTAAGCGGATCTGCTTCCACATGATAGGTGATAAAATCATCTCTGAAGTCCTGTCTCCTCACGCGAGTTCTGGTTCGAACGTTGTCTCTTGAAAGACAACTTCTTGGACTACATCTTCTTTTGGTGCACGTCTGAGATAAACTTGCTCCAACCAGGCGGGAGCTTGGCAACAATCCCTCCCACGACGAAAGAGTCGACCAATAGCTTACCATCATCCTCAAGTTTTTGACGTAACTTGAGAAATTACTTGACTTGAGGCAACATCGTCTTGTCGTCCTCAAATCGCATCTTTCCGACTTTTTTCGTCACATGGATCTTGTTGCGGTTCTCATCCTCCTTGTAATGTTTTTCAAGAGCCTCCCAGATGACCTTTGCATGGTCCGTCTTGCTGTATGACTCCGCCAGAGTCTCCTCCATGGAGTTGAGAATCAGCAATGTTCTCTCTCCTCCACTTGTTCTTCTTAGCTCTTGCAGTTGCAGTCGCCCGAACAGTAACATCTTCACCCTCCGGAATAACAGGCTCAGGATCTGTCAACTCGTAGTCCACATCTACGAGCTGGAGATTAAGGCTGACCTTTCTCTTCCAGACGTTGTAATGCTCCCCGTCAAATTTCTCAAGTTTGTTAAAACTTGTGTCGAGAAGACTTGCACAGTTGTTCTCCATCTTACTCAGATCTTGCTTTGAAATTGTTATTCCCTTAGACAGATCTTCAGATAGATTAAACAGATGCCAGAAACAAAACTCTGAACAAGCTTGTTAGGAAGGTAGCAACAAAACTCTGAACGAGCTTGTTAGGATGGTACACGATCTTCCTGAACGGAGATCTAAACTCAAGATGAGTGCCAAATCTAGAAACCAACTGGCAGAAATAAGCATTGTTCTTCCTTGCAAACGCAGTTGCAATTGAGATAGAACATTAGAACAAAGAAGAAAATGAGAAGAAAAAATAAAATTATTCTTGCTGGGGCGATGAAGACCACCGTTGCTCAAAGCAAGATTCGTCCTCTATCGACGATCTGCTCCCAGGAGCCAACAAGTTCACAAAAGAACTTCTGAAACGCTCGTAGTCACCTCTTTGTATGACTCGAACGGACTCCTTTGGACTCCTCTTTCTCAATTTTTTGGTGTATCTCAAAAGGAGGCTAGAGGGCTCTTTATATAGGGAAGGATGGAAGCCCATCCTCCTCTTCTTTCCGATGTGGGACTAAAAAGCCAATATACAAAATTGTTATTCCACAATCGCAGCCTAATGCATAGCCCGCTCAGCGTCCGTTCATGCAACCCGAGCATAAAATCCACGCATAAAACGAGCGCATGAGCACAACAAAACCGCACAAGCGCCTTGCGACGATGCTGACGTGCTAAGTGTAAAGTGTGCCAACAAAGCGCCACTTTGCGCCCTTGAGTCCGAGTCGCTAAGTCCCTTTGGGACTTAGTTCCTATGGAATAATATCCAAGAGCATGACAAAAAACTTAAAAGCTTTCATTGAGGAGTTAATCCTTTTTCCTCCTAATGAAACACCCCCACATGGCACCCATGTGCCCCACTACACCCAATGTGCACATCTCAACACATACAAATATTATATTGAGATACCCACTTGGTGGTGTAGCCAATGTGGGACTATCTTTACTAGTCCAAAGGCAAAAACACCAACAATTTATTCGGTGCCCTACTTCTTTTCTCGACCATAAACCCAACCCATCCATGATTAACATTTTTATACTGCAAACCTTGTCTTATGCCCCATCAAATCCAAACCATAAACCCTAGATTTTTGGTCAATGGTCACTTTTTCCATATCTCAGTGTCAATATGCACATTACTGTCGAATAAGTTCTTTATTCAATTAGAAAACCCTCAAACAGCCCCTTTATTGAATATCTTTAATTTTCTCTAAGCTTTAAAACTAATTTTCATCTCTCTGATTCCTAAAAATGTTCAACATACTTGTTTCCAATTAAACCAAATTAGGTTGTGCGGTTGCCCTATATCATGGGGTCACATGCCCAACATGTAAGCACTCTTCAACGAGGGGAAGTTCCTAGGTAGCAAAGCATGAAATGATAAGAAAGGACGCAACATTAGATAATACACCGATGATGCCATCAGTTGCAATAAATGGCGAATATGCAGGGATTCATTCAGGGTCCATGAAATAAAACGTTGCAAACAGTATTCATAAGAAAAGGGTTCGTTTAAAAGTTAATATATGGAACTCACTCCGATTTTGGTTCTTCTTCGCTGCTCTGAACTGAATCTATGGCAGTTAGTTTTCCAAATGATTCTTTGACACCACTTGTAGTTTCTCCAAAGAAGTCCTTCACTTTATCAAGAACAGTCTTAAGCTCTTCTTTAGGTGGAAGCTGAAAAAGTAAAGTTAATATTTCATATGAAGCTTAAGAACAAGTTGATTGAATCTGATATAAAAGCTAAATTACAAAATTATGTGCATAAACATAAAGGGTACTGCAGACTCTTAATGCATTTGTGAAACTGAATGCGGTAAATGACTTTTATACACCAATCTGGTGCTACAACACCTGTAGTTAAATATAAACTCAGCTAGATGCTACATTTTAATAGTCCAATTACTTGCATAAGATGATTAACATCGATATCCTCGTACAACCACATGGAAAGTTTGGAAAAGTAAAGGCGATGACAAAAGAATAACCTCATCACAAGAGCATGGTAAACAATGTGAGATATTCATATGGTTATCAAACCCTATAATTAATGAATCTGTGAGGAGTATACATATGAGTTGGACATAATACCCACTAGCTTAAGCATTGGGTTAGATTGGCTTTCATATATATATAATGAGGCTCTGCTTGGTACAATGAGGCTCATATCCGTCTGGCTGCTGCGGTCTGACATGTTTGTTAGAAACATAATAACCGAATCTTTGAGGGGTTGGTAACGTCCACTATAGGGATTACCCATAATATTGAGCATGATGTTAGTATTATGAGAACTAAGGCTCAGCCTTGAGATGACACTTGTATTTGGGATACTTGTTTAAAGCAATACAATTACCTTCTTTCAAATATATATATATATATATATATATATATATATATATATATATATATATATTCGAAGAAGGTAAATTTTATATATAAACACCAAGATTACAACTACGATCTAGTCCAGATTACAAAATAGGTTATTTGGGATCTAGGATATCTATGTTAGCATCTATATTTCTTTGTACATCAAAATTACTAAGGGAAAGACCCTCAAAGATACGTCGATTTCGTTTCCTCCACACATACCAAACCATCGTCCCAAAAATAAGTCTGAGACGGCGGTATCCTCTCGCTCCACTGCCTTTCTGAGCTTTAATTTCATTCATAACAGAAGAAAGGTCTCTCCTTTGCGCGGTGGGGAACCCAAACCTAGATCTCTGGGAGCACCATATTTTTCAAACAAAGTCACAAGCGAAGAACATATGATCCCTAGACTCATCCTCATTAGCGCACAAGCAGAACTTCTTAACCTCACAGGGGATCCCAAACATGGTAAGCTTGTCCCGAGTAAGGAGTCCGTCCCTGATTATCTTGTAGAGGCACGCGAAAAACTTGACCGCCGTCTCTTTCGTCCACACCACCTCCGCTCAATCAACCTCCTCATATCCTTTAAGCCAGGTGTTGTCAAAGCGGTCCACCTAGGCTATTCGTGAGGATCAATACTGCTTTGCAGCGGCCATCTTAGGCGGTTTGTTATATTTACCCCATTTTAAAAACATTTTCTACACTTACAGCAACTGTAAAGGGTTATAAGTTAGCAAAATCTAGGGTACTGATATCATATGTCATTCATAAATCAACTCTATAGAATAAATTATCAGAGTAAATCATTGATGTATTTTGTGCTGAACAAATATTTAGTGGGTTAGACATATCATAAATGATGATTTCTTCCACCATGTTGGGTCATTCACTTGCTCATTATCATACTTCCCAAATTTCCAGAGAAAGAGACATTCATCCCTTAAGGTTTATCCCTAACCTACAATTTGCTAGAGTGCCAAACGTTCTCTTCCCAATAATGTTTATCGACCTCGGGTCACTTTGGTCAATGTCACCATAATACATCTATCAGGTAGATACATATATCTTTCTTCAAGATATCCTTCTTTCCTTCTTTTTTTTCATTTTTAAAATGTTTTTACTATTTCCTCTCCTTTTGTTTTCCTTCTTTGATGTTCTGTTAAGGTTATGCCACTATATACTTTTTTGAACTTTCCTCTAACTACATAATTTTAATGAGTTATTTAGCTTTGCACTCTAAACCTCACTTTGTTTGGGGTTTTGTTTTTCTAGCAAAAGGTCAACAAAAGCACTTCAAAGTTAGCCTTAACAAACTACATAATCGTAATGACTTCTTTACGGGATTAGGGCTCACTTTGTTTCGGGGTCTGTTTTTAAAGCAAAAGGTCAACAAACCAAGATCCCACAGAAATCCAACCATTGCCAACACATTTGGCCAAGAGTCATTAATCACACTTTTGGAAACTCTAAACCACATTTTGGTGAATGTTTTGGTAAACTTCACATTATGGTTGACTGTCAGCTGTATTAAAAGGTGAAACAAATGAAGATGGATCAACATTTGTTGTTTCAAGGAAAAGAGAGTGAAGGATATAGGTCATCAGATATTCTCCACAATTGTAATTATCTTAATAGTAAAATTTCTTCATGGTAAGAAATTGACATTCCAGTACAGAGATAATTAAACCCATGTATGCCATGATGCAGCATACGGACTACCAAGAGAGCAAGTTCAATTCATTAAACTTCAGAAACATAAAAAACTATAAAATGTATTTATACCGGTCATGGTCATGCATACCATCACTGTGAAATTGGCCTGTCAATGAATTACACAAACATCCTTACAATTTCCAGCTTGATGTGAATTGTAAATCACAGTTAAGCATCACATAATGAGGACCACATGATTGTGACAAATAAATAAATCCTTTTGAGAATACCATAAAAAAGATCAATAAACATATCTTTCTTAAGTTAAAAATTGAAAGGGAAAAGAGAATATTATAAATAAGGGTAATTTAGTGCCACCAGGGCTCTGCTACTGCAAGGCAGGACGAGGGTCAACATGTATGCATGTGGAGAAGTTTTCATGACTTGGATGAACATCCTCTAGGACGGAAGTGGCAAGCTTTACCGCTGCACAATATTACATAGATACCAGATAGGTTAAGTACAAACAGGACAGGGTATTATCGATTTGAAGTGTCCCTGAACGCATTTGCACATGTGCACACAAAAACACTCCCCTAAAGAACAACTAAGAATAGAACATCATATATATTATACACACTTTTAGATACTAAGTTTAACAAAAACAAAAAGCAAACAAACAGTTGGAATAAGGAAAATAGAAGAAGAAATATTGATCGAGTCATAAAGACGACACGTGATAAGGTCAAAGGCATACTTCAATAACATTTGACGGAGATAGCGCTGCTCTTACATTGCCATTTTCCTGCATAATGAATAACAGAAATTAGCTAAGAATGTCAATGAAAATAGCAAGGCTTTTCTACTGTTAACAGGATACAGACTGAGTATGAAGTTAAATCACATTACAACAAGTTTGTAGCCGTATCGAAATGCAGTAGCTGACCGCAAGACACGGAATTGCTTAAGCGCTGTCTTCTGGATCTCTTTCTCGTCCTATTGAAATTAGATCACAATGTTAGTAACAAATTTATTTAAAAGCTTGAGTTCTTAGGTAGTTGACCAGTAATGTATCTCAAGCCAACTCCAGATTTTGCCTTGCATGAAAGCACATGTGACGTAGCATTTGGAAGACAGCATGCACAAGGGGAGAATAAGCAAACCCAAGAGAGGTAGCCAACCCCATAACCCAGCAAATAAATCTTTTGCCTAGGGGTGAGCATTATTCGGTTTTGGACCGAAAACCGAACCGAATAAGAGATTCGGTTCGGTTTGAAAAAAATTCGGTTCAGTTTCGGTTTTGAAAATACTAAAATTTCTTATTCGGTTTTGGTTTTGGAGTTTGGTTTCGGTCCGAAACCGAAAACCGAATAAGACTTGTGCAATTATGTAAATATTCTCATATATATACATATTTTGTGATTAACAAGACTTTTAGTGTTGGAAATAGGGGTGTGCAACAAAAGAATTAATTTTATTATTACTGCAAACCTTGGTTTTGACCTTATTGTAATGTTTGGTAAAGAAATGTGACAGATGATATAAGATGGGAAAAGAAATAATTGGTCACTTTTGGAGCCAATCATGGCCTGATGTTCCACTATGATATTATAATTAACCAAATTTAAAGTAATTATTGATTACTTTGAGTTGGGTTGTTTTAATATTTGTTAATGTAAATCAATTGAATTGGTGGTGAGGCTGGGACATGAGAACGTGGACTCGTGGAGGCACTCAACAGAATTGATGAGCAACCGGCTTCAGCCAGTGTGTGTTCACTGCTCAGCCAACCTTAGCAAAGCTCATTTAGTCCCACATCGGTTGCAAAATAAAATTTTGGTCTAGAGGAGGTTATAAAAGGGACCCTAGCACTACCATTGAAATCAAAGTCTCTCTTGGCTTTTTGGCTAAAGATGAAGTGTTGTTCAGCCAATGAAGTGTTGTTCAGCAAATAAATTTTTTGGACTGTGTTCCATTAACAAAAAAAGGCCCACAAAAAGCCCACATACTGAATAAACCGAAAACTAAACCGATTATTGCGGTTCGGTTTTGCTGAAATCGATTCGGTTTCGGTTTCTAATTTTGTAAATTTGGTTTATTCGGTTTTTGATAATTCGGTTCGGTTGGAACCGAATAAATCGAATGTCACCCCTACTTGCCTAACCAAACTTCAACTGAAATATGTAAACACACTCATTCATAAATATGTAAACAAACTCATCCATAGCACTACTCGATGTCTAGAAATAGAAGAAAAAGTATTTTTTCCAAAACATAATAGAAGTACCAGATCTCTTGAAAAAAGCAAAGAAAGAATGTTACTCTGTAAATAACAGCTGCAATATTTCTGGCAATTGTATCTTTATAGATATACTTTCCAAGAAAGTTATCTTTGGCTGCAACCATGATCTTTGCTGTTGTACCTCCAGTTATTAGACTAAGCGGATACCAAAGATACACCTGCACCCCATCAAATCATCCAATACTTTAATGGAAAAATAATAATAAACCACCAAAACAGCAATATAATTTGCAAACATGCTCATGATTCACATATTGAAGAACTAAACCAAAGGGTCCAGCACATACATACTAGCAGAATTTGTTACGAAGCAGTCAGCCAAACAAACATCTAACTACACTAGGAGGAAGTCATACATTCTAGACTGTTAGCTTTCAATCAACTTGTGTTTTTATGTAATTTTATGCATGTTTAGCATATGGTATCTGTTCAAATGTCCTAGATTCTAACTCACCAGAACAAAAAAGATGCCCTGGTGAAGGTTTCTAGCTAAATGCACTATCCTCATTAACTGAACAGACCATCTTATTGCAGTAATGAGTTATTTAGGCTAACGTGGTTATTTTATCACAGTAATCCTAAAAGATAATCATAATATTGTAAAAAAGAAAATATTCTACACATATTTGTGTGTGTGATGGGTCTGTGTGTGTGCGCACACACAAACATAAGTTAGGTGGGAGTCTACATATATGTTGGCATGTCCAATAACAGGGACTTAATGATCGTAATGAAGTACATTTTTTAGACAATTATTGAATGTGCACATTTCGGGTTTTAAGTTAACAATAACGAGATAATTAAGACATGTTGGTGTCCAAGATCCTTTACTACATTTTATGAACACTAATTGACCGTGAGATATGTTCTGGGCGATGCACTGTTGAGTCACCTTATATCTTAATTGGTAATAGCAAGGATCAAACATGGGAAAGGTCCACTTAGTTAGCGAAGTTGAATATGTAGAGGCGATTATGACTGGTTAATGGTGGTTTTCGTCATACAAGATTGGATCTTGCAGTCGTATATAAAATATGTAACCAATATAAAGGTAATTTGTGACGCAACGAGGAACCTGTCACTGAAAACCGACGACCTAAGATAATCAGTACAAAAACCCCAATTTCAAAAATGAGAATTAACAAGAGATAATATTCTAATTCAGTAAGAAAAAAAAAATTCAATATAAGTCATTGTCTCTTACATAGATATTTTATAGGAAAACCTAACTTAAGTCTAAGAAACTAATCCTAATTAAACTAGGAAAAGCAATCAAAGATAAATACAAAAGATTGTAAAATATTTGGCCAAAATATCTAAAATTCTGTCCAAAAGTTTTGGAAACTTTTGGTCCAAAAAAATTCAAAATTCTGGCAAGAAATAGGCTAGCCGGTTTTGGTCTGTTTTGGACTTGTTGGTACATGGTTTGTTTTGCTGATGACATCCGTATCAGACCCTTCTTGTAGAGATCTCAACCCGAGTTTTTTGTAGTTTGTACAACCGTCTGTATAAAGTGTCGCGTTGTTAGTGACCGCAAAGCTCATTGAGGCCTCCACTTGACAACTAAATGTTTGCTTTCCCAATACTCTAACCAATGTTATAAATTTCGCTAGGCGGGTTCGGTGCGCCAAATGGCGCCTAGCGCCTAAGCCGCCTAGGTGGCCGTACTGAATTTTTTTTTAACGTATAATGTACATAAGTAGTTTGTATGTATATTATTTAGATCTTGTTTGGGTGTAAGAGAGGTCTTGAGTTCGAATCCTCACAATATTTTTTTCATTTTTTTTAACATTTGGTTGCGGATTTGGGTGCAAATCTGATCCATCCCGGACATATAAGCAACAATCAGCACAAACCCGCCTCTCCTCTCCCTCCTCTCCCCTCCTCCTCTCCACGCCACTCCTCTCCTCTCCTCTCCTCTCCTCTCCTCTTTGGCCATTTAAGCAGCAGCAACAACAACAATAGCAGCAACAACAACAGCAATAGCAGCAACAACAACATGTGGTAAGTCAAAAATAGTATTTTTTTTAAATTTTTTGATTTTTTTTTTTTGAAATTTCAAATATGATTTTTTTGAAAATTTTCAAAAAAATTAGGCCGAACAATCCGATTTGGGTTATCTAGGCTGAAACCCCCGCCTAGGACCGCCGCCTAGGGGGTTTCCGGTGCGGTCAGTGGCCGCCTAGCGCCTAGGTCAAAATTTAGAACACCGACTCTATCTAGCCCAAATTTTGTCGATTAAAGCTTCGACGTATTGCCCAGTCGATAATACCTACCTTAGAAAGTACGTCATGACATTGTCATGGACTTTGATAAACTCTGCGCCTACGATGTTGGTACGAGAATTTTTGTAGCAACTTGCTCCATCTCGCACTAGCATCTGCAGTCGTTTCCGAACTTCCTCGTGAACTACATGGACTTGGTCCGCTCAATTCTTCGTTGTCTTTCTCTTCTCCATCCCCCATCCAAAACTTTCTTCAAGTGCTCCTTCAACATCAAGTCCCCCATTGTTTTTGGAAGAATCTCGTCCTCCCATGGACCAATGCGGTAATGTGGTAAGCTCGATAAATCCGCTCCAAGAACAACGATGTTGTGTTGGATATCAAACATAGTTGGTAGCCCTCTAGAAAAAATTTCATAAACGTCATGATGCCTCAACCCGAGTTCTTTGTACAACCGTCTGGATAAAGTGTCGCGTTGTTAGTGACCGCAAATCTCATTGAGGCCTCCACTTGCCAACTAAACGTTTGCTTTCTCAATACTCTAACCAATGTTATAAATTTCGCTAGGCGGGTTCGGTGCGCCAAATGGCGCCTAACGCCTAAGCCGCCTAGGTGGCCTTACTGAATTTTTTTTAACGTATAATGTACGTAAGTAGTTTGTATGTATATTATTTAGCTCTTGTTTGGGTGGAAGAGAGATGTTGAGTTCGAATCCTCACAATATTTTTTTCATTTTTTTTAACATTTGGTTGCGGATTTGGGTGCAAATCCGACCCATCCCGGACATATAAGCAACAATAGCTGCTCAAACCCTAAAAAAAAAAGAACGCCGCCTCTCCTCTCCCTCCCCTCCTCTCCACGCCACTCCTCTCCTCTCCTCTCCTCTCCTCTCCTCTCCTCTCTGGCCATTTAAGCAGCAGCAAGAACAACAATAGCAGCAGCAGCAACAACAACAACAATAGCAGCAACAACAACATGTGGTAAGTCAAAAAATGTATTTTTTTAAAAAAATTGATTTTTTTTTGAAATTTCAAATATGATTTTTTTGAAAATTTTCAAAAAAATTCGGCTGAACAATCTGATTTGGGCCGTCTAGGCTGAAACCCGCCTAGGACCGCCGCCTAAGGGGTTTCCGGTGCGGTCAGCGGCCGCCTAACACCTAGGTCAAAATTTAGAACACCGACTCTAACTAGCCCAAATTTTGTCGATTAAAGCTCGACGTATTGCCCGGTCGATAATACCTACCTTAGAAAGTATGTCATGACATTGTCATGGACTTTGATAAACTCTGCGCCTACGATGTTGGTACGAGAATTTCTGTAGCAACTTGCTCCATCTCGCACTAGCATCTGCAGTCGTTTCCGAACTTCCTCATGAACTCCATGGACTTGGTCCGCTCAATTCTTCGTTGTCTTTCTCTTCTCCATCCCATCCAAAACTTTCTTCAAGTGCTCCTTCAACATCAAGTCCCCCATTGTTTTTGGAAGAATCTCGTCCTCCCATGGACCAATGCGGTAATGTGGTAAGCTCGATAAATCCGCTCCAAGAACAACAACGATGTTGTGTCGATGTTGTGCTGGATATCAAACATAGTTGGTAGCCCTCTAGAAAAAATTTCATAAATGTCATGAACCTCATCGACAATTAGTCATACCTCATCTAAACTCATTTCCCCCTCTGTTGAATCTTTGGTCTCCAAGCTTCCCTTTGCTACTAAATCATGCCACGTGACCCTCATTGAAGTCTGCTTCCACTTCCTTCGTGGATACCACCAATGATAGAAAAGCCTTCCCCTACTTATGTTGTCCTGTTGTGCGGAATCATTGAGCCTGGGTGTTAGCACGATCTCCGTTGTCACACAACAGAGCACCTCTTTTTTTTCTAGATTCCTTCCTACGAGTGCCACGTTGATAAGTGTAACCATCATCGAACCGATCTCTGCTGTCACGAAATTCGTTCCTCATGTACTCGCCATATCGACTTTGCCTGCCGCCTTTCACAGTTGTTTCTTTTCCTCAATCAATAATCTTTGTTTTGCCAACTTCAATGTGTTTATACAAATGTAAAGCTTTCCCACAACTCAACGGATTAAATCTCATGAAATATATAACAAGAAAAGGTGAGAGAATCTACTCGTTCAATGCTTTAGATTATGTTTACATATTCCTATTGAATCAATAGTTTGCACTAATTCCCTAAACATTTTACTACATCTTAGTACCAAAATGAAATTCTTTCCTTCAAAAAAGAAAAAGAAAAATGATTATGGATTGTGAAGCAAAAATAAAGGGATGTAGATAAATGAAAGGATGATAAAAAGATAGAGCATTGATATCTATGGAACTTCGAGAAGCATAGACGCTTCAATCGTGCTCGTTGTTTCCAGAATGGAAAAAGTACCATTCCTAATATCCTTCTCTAATCTTTCTAATTGACTCCCTCCCGCTCCCTACTCTACTTTTTCCTCTGATGTCGGAAGATTAATTTCAAGGCCAAAGTCATTGATTCCATTGGTCAAAAAATTGTCGATTGCATTAGAGTCCCATCGGTCAAGCAACATGTCACTGTCATGATCGTCATCACGACCCCTCTTAACGAGATAATTGTACTTCTTCTTGCCCGCGCTACGAATCTACACAAGCCCTCCGTGGATAATTACCACGTCCGATGTGTAACCATCTCTCGCAAGCGTTACTCACCAGTGACGATATTTTTGGATCTTCAACCGGTTTTCTCGGTAGTTCTTGGAAACCTATTACCCTCTAACTCGCCAAACACGTGCATTCAATCTCCATATAGAGACTTCGATGCGACGGACCACCACAACGAGGACTTCAACCCCTGCACTTCGTTAGGGAGAATTTGGTTATCATCGTCACCGTTAGTTCCTATCTCGCGACAAACTTGAGGCTTTGATACCATGTCTCACGACAAACATGCGGCTCTGATACCATGTCTCGCGACACTTGAGGCTTTGATACCATATGACATTGCACAGAAACATCAATTGTTGAAAACCAACGACCCAAAATAACGAGAACTAAAATTCCAATTCTCAAATATGAGAATCAACAAGAAATATAGTCAAATTCAATAAGAAATCAGTAATTTCAACATAATTTATTGTCTCCTACATAGCTATATTTATAGGAAAACCTAACTTAAGCACTAAGAAACCAATCCTAATAAAACTAGGAAATCAATAAAAGAAAAATACAAAAGATTGGGTAAAAAAAAATCCAAAATTCTGCCCAAATATAGGTCAGCTGGTTTTGGGAAGAATTAAAAAAAAAAATCAAAATTCTTGACAAAAATAGGTCGAGTGATTGAACACTGACTAGGATTTTACAGGAGAAGCCAAGTTTGTGGATTTGATTCACAATGCTAAGTGACCCGAGGTGCCCAAATGAAGGAGGCGTACATTATAGTATGTTGGAAGGTGCTTATAAAAGGAATAAAGTCATGTTCAATATCAGATGGGATAAGCTTAACTAAAGGTTGTTTAGTGGCTGACATGCAGAAGGGTAAGTATACATCTTGGGCAGGAAGTTATAAAGCGAGATACCTGACTAGATTAGTTGGTCGAGAAGAATTTAACTTAACTGTCAAGTGAGAGACATTTAGCCAATTCCATATACTGGCATAACCTATATTCTTCCAATTCATGGATTAGCCACTTTATAATCAATTCCACATTTTTTTAACCATATAGCTCAATTAGAGATGATCTCTGATTATGAAAGGGATATTTAACTAAAATTAGACTTGAATTCAAATAATAGTCACAGCAAAATAGTATTTACCTCTGCTGCACTATGCTTAGTATCTTGCATTTCCATATTTTGCCCTAAGCTCGGATAGAGGAGGGTTGTGTTAGGTGTCCAACAATCAGCATAAAAGTTTCCCTAACGCATAAAATGAAATTTATAGAATAAAAATCCGGATGACCAAACTGGAGTTTCTTTGAACTTCGTAGTGATCACAGGGTACCCTTGGAAGTTGGAAGGAAAATTATACAAGAGCTAAAGATCAGTCATGCTTTATGTGTTGGAATGTTGGGCAATTTAGAACTGGCACGCCAAAAAGTTAAACATAGCTAATATGCATTTGAAGATGAATGAATGAATGAATGAATGAATGAATGACAATACGCTAAACGATCCCAGAGACCGTTATGAAGTACAAGCTCTATAGAAATTGAGTTCCTCAAACATGAAATATAAGCTCAAGTTTTTGGCAAGCACACCAGCTTACGAAGTAATATGGATCAGAGTCTGTCATCCTAGTATGTGAATAGCAAGCTCCAGATCCAGATCAACACAAAGGAACTAGGGGTAAGAAAAGTGTGAAATTTGATGCTCCTCAGCAATCTTGTAAAAGAAAGCTACTCCACAAATCCACTTTCTCCATGGCAAAGAGAAAATTTGAATTCAACACTGTTCTACTAGTGCAAATGAACCCTGAATCAACCTCCACCAGAGCACTTTCTTGATAAGGAGGGGTGGTCCAAAAAAGACCTGAACAAACAAGTAAATACCTTTTCTCTTTGCAGATCAACTCCAAAGTGAGGTTTAGGACAACGGTCAAGTTTTGACTTTTGAAGCTGTTGGGCCAGTTGGGTACCAGGTGAATTGTTGATGGATATTGTTTTCTGAGATGGGTGGGTATTGAATGGGACGTTTGAGAACGGGAAAGATAAGTTTGAATGGGTTGTGAAGGAGGAAGATCGGGTGAACAAGTGTTTTCCGTGGTTCATTGAGGGTGTGGTTTATCCAGTTGAAGAAGATGCTATTGTCTAACACAACACGACATTAAATTTTTCGTAAGGTCTTATAAAGCAAATGATATATGCATGTAAACTTGAATCTCATCAAAAGACAGGATAAGAAATGAGTGTATTCATGGGATCTAGAGGTGGCACCAATTAAGGACAAGATAAGAGAAAATCGTCTTAAGTGGTTTCCACATGCGTATGCAAACTATTAGATGTTCCTGTGAGGATGAGCAATAAGAGAGTAGTTAAAAGAGCCTCTAGGCGTAAACAAACACGGACCTATGATTTTTGTTAGTGTTATTGAGGACATCACCCTCATTGGTACTGAATGGAAGAAAGTGATCAAACAGCTGTCCCCAAAACATTCAACGGCACATTCTTCATTAATATCCTTTCTTATATTCCGAGATACATCCTTTATTGTGTCCTGACTCCTGAGAAACCATGTGTTTTAAATTTGCATTTATGCGCTCCACACTCCCTTGCAAACACTCCCTTGCTCCTTTATTGTCATGTCGAATATGGAATCCTGAACATCCATTTTACTTAACCATAGATTGATCATGTGGAATATGGAACCCTGAACATCCATTTTACTTTACCATAGATTGAACAAAGTCCTTGTAGAAAGATTTAATTGATTTATTTTTCAAAGAGGGGGTACATATATATAGGAGGCGGCTAGCCTCCTCCTTACTTTCTATCCAATGTGGGACTAAATAAGTTCCCATAACTCAACACTCCCCCTCAAGATGGGCGATAGATATCAATCATCCCCATCTTGTTACAAAAGATGTCAAACTCTAAAGAACCTAAACCTTTAGTTAAACAATCAGCTAACTGCTCCGCTGATTTCACATAGCTAAAAGTCAAAACTTTTCTATTCAGCTGCTCCTTGATGAAGAACCGATCAATCTCCACATGTTTGGTGCGATCATGCTGAACTGGATTGTTTGCAATATCAATTGCTGATTTGTTGTCACACCAAAGTTGTAGGGAGTCTTCTCTAAACAAACGCATCTCAGCCAACAAGCTCTTCACCCATATCATCTCGCACAGGCTAACTGCCATAGCCCTGTACTCGGCCTCAGTTGTAGACCTAGCCACTACATCTTGCTTCTTGCTGCGCCAAGATACAAGATTGCCTCCAACAAAAACACAGTAACCTGTAGTGGACTTGCGATCGTCCATACAACCCGCACAATCGGCATCACAGTAGCCTTCAACTCTCAGATGTCCAGAACTTCTAAACCATAACCCCTTTCCTGGACTTCCTTTAATATACCTGAGAATTCTGTGAACTGCCCCCATATGTTGCTCTCTGGGATCATGCATATATCTAGTCACCACACTCACGACAAAAGTAATATCATGTCTCGTATAACATAGATATATAAGCCGACCAACTAATCTATGATATTGCTCCTTATTTACCGGATCACCACCCTCAGCACACAACTTGTGATTCTGCTCGATAGGAGTAGAAACAACCCTGCAACCCAGCATTCATGTCTCTGAAAGAAGGTCCAGAGCGTACTTTCGCTGAGAAAGCACTATACCCTTTTGTGACCTTGCAATTTCAATTTCGAGAAAGTACTTCAACTGCCCAAGATCCTTAACTTCAAATTCCTCGAAGTCTTTTCTTCAGCCGTAGGATCTCCACAGTATCGTCTTCAGTAATTACAATATCATCAACATAGACTGCAAGAACAGTGATAAGAGTCTTGGAGTACCTGTAAAACACAATATGATCTTCATTGCACTGCCTATATCCCATACCACAGACTGCAAGCCTGAATCTATCAAACCATGCTCTCGGAGACTGCTTTAGCCCATACAAAGACTTCTTCAATATGCATACCTTCCCCGTTACTTGTGAATTAGTAAAGCCTGGTGGAATCTCCATATACACCTCCTCCTGGAGAACCCCATGCAAAAAGGCGTTCTTGACATCTAGCTGATGTAGTTGTCAATTGAAGTTGGCAGCTCATGATACCAACACTCGCACAGTGCTCCTCTTTGCTACTGGAACAAATGTCTCGTCATAGTCGATACCATAAGTTTGGCTATAGCCTTTAGCAACCAATCTGGCCTTGTACCTGTCAATTTTTCTCTTTGGAGTCTGCTTAACAATATAAACCCATTTACATCCAACATCACGTGTTCCAGCTGGCAGTTGTACCATCTCCCATGTGTCGTTCTTCTTCAAGGCCTGCAGTTCCTCCTGCATGGCACTCAACCACCTAGGATCTTGCTTAGCTACCTGCCAGTTGTTAGGTACAAGCACTGAATCTAAAGATGCAAGGACTTATATACAGGTGGAGTAGATGCATATGAAATGTAATGTGCAATGTCAGTATCCCAACTGCCAAACTTAGCTGGCATCAGAGGAGGAATTGTTACCAAGTGACTCAGGTGGATGGGCTGAAGGTCTTGGAGAAGATGGACTTAGGACATCAGCATTTGTGGGTACTGGCCTAGGCACAGAAGGAGGAAGCTCATGCTCCCTATATACTCTCAGCTCCCCCTGAAACACCATCACTCATCGGTGACTCAAAAGGACATGAAATCATACCAACCACGATGCCTCTCTCATTATCCCCCTCTCTACTAGCATTAGTAGAGCCATCATCGAACAAGGAACTTAACTCCGTCTTCTCCCCATAAAATAGTTCAAACTCCCGGAAGGTCACGTCCATACTGACAAACAACCTTCTTTCAGTGGGACATCAACAATTGTATCATTTCTGACTTGATGAGTAGCCCACAAAGATATATTTAACCGCTTGTGGATCCAGCTTGCTCACCATCATTCTGTGATCTCGCACAAAATATGTGCAGCTAAACACTCTGGGTGGAACAATAAAAATATTAGAGCCCAAGAGCATCTCACATGGTGTCTTTATCCCTAATACTCTTGACGACATCCTGTTAATTAGATAAGTTGCTGTCATAACAGCCTCACTCCATAAGAACTTCGGCACATTCATTGTCTGCATCAAAGAACGTGCCACTTCTAGTAGATGCATGTTCTTGCGTTCAGCCACCCCATTCTGAGCAGAAATGTCTGGACAAGTGATTTGATAAAGAATTTCCTGACAAGGGATGAAATTGTTGGTGCACTCGATCCCCATTATCTGGTCGAAGAATCTTCACATTTACTCCAAACTGGGTCTTCACATACGCCGAGAAGTCTTGAAAACATTTATACACATCAGATTTCTGCTTAATCATGTAGGTCCAGGTCATACGTGAGTAGCAATCAATGAAGGTAACAAACCATCTGAATCTACTGATGGAAGTAGTAGGACACGGTGTCCCCAAACATCAGAATGAACAAGTGCAAATGGCTAAAGACTTCGAAGACCAACCATTTTATAAGTAGAACGTGTATGCTTTCCAAATTCACAAGCATTACAAAATAACCTTTTTTTGTCTACTTTATGCATTATCTCAGGTTCTAACTTATTCAAACTATCAAAAGATAAATGCCCCATCTGCAGTGTTTAAGCATTGCTTCCATCTCTGGCCCTCCACTAATAGTAGCAGCGAGTATTGCAGTCTCCCTGTCCAGGTACCAAAGGCCATCACGCATGATGCCAGTCCCAAGCCTCTTCTCCGTGGCCTTCTCCTGGAAAGAACATATATCCCGATAAAAAAGAACAGTGCAATTCAATTGATCAATGAGAGAGTTAACAGAAAGTAAGTTGACCGGAAATGAAGGAACATGCAAGACAGATGACAGGGTAACAGATGAAGTACAATGGACCGAGCCAGTACCCCTGATGGGTTGGGATGTCCCATCAGCAGTCTGAACTGTCTCAGGATGCATATGTTTGCTCGGATAATATAATGCAAACTTACTAGATGCACATGTGATATGCCTAGATGCACCTGAGTTTATGATCCAATCAGTATGAGATTTAGTGGATGCAAGTGCCTAGACGGGGATACTGTTGCCCATATGAGTAGCGTAACCAGTAAAGTTACCAAGGTAGGTAGTGTCAGCCAGATCATGAGTGGCTTGTCCCTTGTCCTTAGAACTCTCAACCTGAAGCTTGAGCTGACGTAATTCCTCCAGCTCTGTCATCTCGGCTCCAATTATCTTAGTAGTGGTCTCCTCTGGCACAGCTAGGTGAGCAACTCCCCGACCTCCATATCTCCTGCCTCGTTGACATACACCTCTCTGTCCTCTGCCTCCTCGGCCACGACCAAAATTACGGGGTTGAGGGCAGTTGTAGCTGAGGTGCCCTTTCTTCCCGCAATTGTAGCACTTCCTGTCATCGCTTATGGGAGCACTAGGAATCATCAATGTCGAGCGGACAGCGGATGAGGTCTCGCCTTTTATCACTTTTTGTCTGATCTCCTTTTGCTCCATCGATGCAAAAGCCTCATCCAGGGATGTGAAAGATGGCAGATGACACATTGCTACCCTTTTAGCCTCAAACTGTGGGTTTAGACCCTTGAGAAAACGAGCCACATGCCTACGCTCATGGTATTGTTTTCCAAGGAGAACATCTGTCAGGTTTTGCAATGATAGCGGATCATAGTGATCCAAGTCCGTCCATAAGCGACGTAGCTCTGCTGTATACTGGAGTACTGTCTTCTCCCCCTGTGTGGTAGCATCAATCTTTTTCTCAACTTTCATCATCAACATGACACTTCCAGCTCCAGAGTACATCCCAACTAATATTTTCCAAACATCAACTGCACTGCAGATTGACTCTACCATCCCAGCTATGGATGGAGACACAGAAGTCAGCAGCCAAAAAACCACCAGAGAATTAAGGTGACTCCATGTGCTCCACTTAACAATCGTCTTATCCTCTGACTCAGTGCACTCTCCCTTTACATATTTTCAAGTCCCTTGGTCCGAAGGTTCAACAACGTCCTCCTAGACAAACTTAAGTAGTTTCTCGTCCCCTCAAGTTTGATGTCACTGGGTAGCAACTTTATCTTCTTCATCACCTGCGACGATTCTTGTGCGGGCACGACTGCCCTACAGGATAAGGTCTCCTCTAATTTGGCCTGAAACTCCCTGGCCACCTCCTCCAGTATCTCCTTAAGCTCCTGACTAGTCACAGGTGTTCCCATCTCCAAAGTTGCTCTTATCGCAAACTCAACACAGGGCCGAGATCAAACGCAACTCAAACGCGGGTCGTGCGCCTATATGCAATTACGACTTTCTCCTTCTATCTGTACACCTCCAAGTTCATGTGGCAAGAGAGGTACACGATAGGTGGAACTCGCCGGAACAAAGGCTAGAGATAGAGATCTATGCAAAACTTTCCAAGAAGTATGCTATCTAATCTCAGAACCCACGTTGAGATCGAAATCAAAGGATCACACAAGAGTTCCTCTCTGATTATCCACGAACCAACGAACAACTCGCCTAAGCCAGCGTATGACGAGGACAAGGTCGGCAGCAGCATACCCTGCTTCCCGCAGATTCGACAACACCCACAGGGGGCGTTGACGTACCCTGATGGAAAAGAAGAAAAGAGAAAAAATTATTGTCGAGAAAGATATTCAGAATTTTGGCTCTGATACCATGCAGAAAGACTTAATTGATTTATTTCTCAAAGAGGGGGTACATATATATACGAGGAGGCTAGCCTCCTCCTTACTTTCTATCCAATGTGGGACTAAATAAGTTCCCATAACTCAACAGCCCTCTAAGAGTATGCTGAATATTGTGCTGACCGTGAAGACTCTTTGCAAAATCCCAGATGTTCAGTATGGATTGATTGAAGTAGTCTCTCTTTCACCACATTTCCTTTGGATAGGAGGAGGATCTCAAGTTGAGGTTGACGATCAACATAGGGCCTCTATGATTATGGTTACCGTGTGGTTAACAGTTGCAACCGCAACAATAGCTGCAACCCCAACATCATTATATTTGGACTTAAATTGAATAAGGGAGGGATTGATTACAAGTATAGTCCATGTGACCACACTCAATTGAAGGAGTGAGGAGGGACTAATTTTACATTTTAACAAGATAAATAGTTGCTACCAACCTACAAGTAAAGTTACAGTCAATTTTGTTGCAACTATACTTGTATAATATTGTTGCAAGAAAAGTAGACCGTCTCCAAGTAAAGTCGCAATTATAATTGTTCAAACAACGGATAGACTTGTTGCCTACAAGTAAAGTTGCAGCATAGCTTATAGCCAACCAAATATGGTCTTGATTTCTATTGGGGTTTTACTTAGCTTATAATAGCAGTGTTCTTCATTTAGAATGTATTTGGTCTTTGGTAAGTGGTTCTAGTGTAACAGATGTTCCAATAGTTGAGTATCCAGTGTTGGTTTGTAGTAAGTAATCAAGTTACAAGATAATGTCATAAAGATTCCTTCGAAAATGTTGTAGAAAATGGCTACTTATATATTGAGGCCAACATTTGCTATAGGCAAGCAGTGATGCTGCCACATTATTGTAAAGCAGCAATTGACACAAACACACTATCCAATTTATAAATATTCAAACAAAGTAACAACTTCTGTATGTGCAGCAATAAAGCTACAACAATCATCCTACGTGCAGCCATACAAACTCTATTTGGAAATAAAACATCATTGACAACAAACATACACATGTTTGCAACATCACTTACCACAAGAAATCTTCTAAGTGTGCGTTTGGTTAGCTATAAGTAAAGTTGCATCGGAACTTTACTATGTCAACAATAGAGCTTTCCTTGCATACGGGTTAACTTTTCTTGTAACATAGCATCAAGGTTGTGAAAAGCGCTAGCGGTAGTTGGGTGGGCGTTCGCCGTCTAGCGTCTAACCCGCCTAGCGTCTATGCGGTTCAAAAAAAAAAATCCAAAAAATACTACTGAAAATTGAAAAAAAAAGGGTCCATAAAACCCCAAACACATGCATAATTGGGCGTCGAGAGGGACTAGGCAGGTGTCTAGGCAGCCATTGAACGTGCACCAGGCACCTAGGCCGCCTTTTAGAATAATGCATAGCATACAAGTAAAGTTGCGACAAAATAGACCTCAACTTCTACTTGCAGGCTGTTAGCGGCTTAAGGGTTATTTAGTTTTAGGGTCTCATACATATAATATTCAAAATTTGCGTTTATATCTTTGTAGTGTCCATAACAGGATTTGTGTATCGTTCTGACTGCCGACTTGGGATGACATTTAGATTTTGTTTAGGTCCCAATAGTATTCAAAATTGCGTTTAGTTTTAAGATCTCGTATATAGTGTTGTAAATGGTGGTCGAGACGATTGTCTATGCGGTGCTAGGCGCTAGACGGTCGCTCTCCGCACCGCTTTTGCTGTAGGCGGTGGAGTAGGCGGCCGACGGTGGTTTGGCGGTGTAGGCAGAGGTGGCGCGACGTAGGCGGGCGCCTAGACGGAACAATACCTTACTATATGTTTTGGCAAAACGGTTTTGTAAGCATTATGGACCTATAGGTCACTTTTACAAGACTCATAAATATTTGTTCTACAACTTAGTTATACATAAAATATCCTTAAAAATACATATTTTGTAACAAAAAAAAAAAGTGCAAAAATAGTTTTAAAAAAATAAGTTCAAAATGTATTAACCGCCTAGGCGGACCCTCTTAGCCTCCTGCCTACTACCGTTTAGAACATTTCTCGTATAATATTCAAAATTTGCGTTTATATCTCTATTTTGGACAATCATCCCAAGTCCATCATTAGGACGAGACCCAAACCTTCAATACCTAAACACAAATTTAGAATATTAGAGCTTAATTAATAGTTGGGACTGTCCAATACAATTTGTGGTCCAAAATTTAAAAAGAAGAAGAAGGTAAATGTAGAATGGGTTGGGTTTGTATGAGATAATAAAGTGAGCTCCGGTCCCAAAGATTGTGGTCAAAAATTGATGTTGGAAAAAAAATGTAAAATCTAGAAACTAGAAAGTTGGGCTCCAAATTGGGACTTACTATTCTACAAAATGAGTTCCTACAATATATAATCTAGAAATTGGGAGGCCCAACCCTTAGCACCTATGGGTGGGTTGGAACCTAAAATCTAGAAATTGGAACTAGAGATGGGACTTACTATTCTACAAAATGAGCTCCTACATTTTAAATCTAGAATCTAGAATGTGGGATGGGCCTTACTAATGATGCTCTTCCCACATTCTAGATTCTAGATTTAAAATGTAGGATCTCATTTTGTAGAATAGTAAGTCCCATCTCTAGTTCCAATTTCTAGATTTTGAGTCTCATCCCACCCATGGGAGCTTTAGGTTGGGCCTCCCAATTTCTAGATTCTAGATGGTAGTAACCTATTTTGTAGAATAGTAAGTCCCAATTTTGAGCCCAACTTTTTAGATTCAAGATTTTACATTATTTTCTTTCCACATCATTTTTTTGACCACACAATCTTTGGGACCGAAGCTCACTTTATCATTTCCTATTATTTTCATACAAACTCAACTCATTCTACATTTACCTTTTCTTTGAAATTTTAGTCCCCAAATTGCATTGGAGAATCCCAACTACTAATGATGCTCTTATAGGAGGCTCCTAGAACTAAATAACCCTTTGTTTCTATTTACGGACAAGAATAAGAGGCTCATACACAACAACAATAACAAGTGACCATAAAAAAAAAGGCTAATTCTATAGGCACTACAAAATTTACTTAGAATAGCCCAAATTTGCCACCTAAAAATTACAAGTTTGCCATCGAAATATTTGCTTCAGGTTAGCCCAAAGTCGATTCAGCCGGAGGAGGAGTAGTAGTAGTTTGGAGGAGGAGGCCGTCGGAGGAGGGAGGACGAGGAGGAGGAGACTGGAGGAGGAGGACGACGAGGGTGGGGAGGACGACGACGAGGGTGGAGAAGGAGGAGGAGGAGGAGGAGGCGGAGAGGGTGGAGGAGGAGGACGACGAGGGTGGAGGAGGAGAGGATGGAGGAGGAGGAGGGTGCGACGGGCGAGCCGTGGCGACGGCAGCAGTAACAGCAACGGGGGCCTTCGCCTCCTCCTCCTCCTCCTCCTCCCGCATCTGCCTCCTCCTCCTCCCGCCTCCGCCGCCCCCGCCTCCTTGTCTTCCTTCTTCTCCGACGGTTGGGATTGGGGTTAGGGTTTGGGCTATCCTGAGTAAATTTTGGACTGTCCTAAGTAAAAGTTTAAAAAACATGAGATGTCATGAAGTAAAGTTTAAAAAATATGGGATGTCCTGAAGTAATAGACTGTCCTAAGTAAATTTTGTAGTGCCTATAGAATTAACCTAAGAAAAGAGAGTAACTAAACGAAAGGTGAAGGTATGTTACGTTTGCTGTTCGGATGAAGATGACGAACTTGGGGTTGCCATCTTCCTCCACTTTGGGGAGGGGGGGAGGGGGCTGGCGCTGGAACTGGCGGGACTGCATCCCTCCCCCTCTCTTCCCCTTGGCTTCCACCACCAACACCCCCTGCCCCTGACTACTCTCCTTCTTCTTCTTATTCCTCCTCTCGTGGTCACCACTGGTCCTGGAGAGGAAGGAGGAGGCCCTCAAGAAGCCATAGTCCTCATGGGTCTTCCAAGAATTGGACAAAGGAAGGGTCGTCACCGCCCTCACGCACATACCCACCTCCATTTCTCCCCTGCTCTCTTGCTCTGTTCTCTGTCTTCCTCTTCTTATCCTTGCTTCTGTTTTGGTCATATATTTTGTTGAGACCACACAATCCGTGTGACCATGTTTTGACCAATGGTTTGGTTGCCGTCCCGAACCGGCACGGTCAAATCCGGGTTGGGTCGGTCCACTGCGGTAGCAGGTTCGGACTAGGTTTAGTTTTCAGGTCCGTAGGTCCGGTCCGACCTGTACTCCATACCGGGTCTGGGTTGGACTTAGCTCTTCATGCCCGCAGGCACGACCTGGCCCAGCACTACTAGGTTCGATAAAAAAATCGGTCAATATTTAAATAAATATATACATTAAAAAATATATTGGTAAAGGAGATGAGGGGATTTGAATCTAGGATCTCCTAATATCCTATAACTTCTCTTATTAATCACTAATCCCACTTTATTTGGTGTTAGAAATACATATCTATTCTACTATATAATGCCAAAAGTAGGCTTTACGGTGAAAGTTTTCTTACCAAAAATGTCCTTTATTATATTTACTAACTAAAATGATAAATTTTATCTAGGTAAATACAAGAGTTATCATTTGGTATTCCTAATCACGACATTTCTTAAATGTATTGAATATCTAAAATTGAGGCATTAAAAATGTAGTTTGTTTAGCATCATTCATTCATTAGAGAATGAACAAATTTTGACTACAAGCGACTTTTAATCTTCCTAATAATAAATACGTGCAACACACGTGCCTATATGCTAGTAGATATAATAAAAATACTAGATTTTAATATATATATATATATATACTATATATATATATATATATATATATATATATATATATATATATATGGATCCGGATCAAGAGCCCCGCTTATAAAGCCCCCAAAAAGCTTCGTCATTTCTAGCCGATGGATTGTCTTTAAGTCATCTAATCTTGACCGTTGTTTTGATCAACGGTCAAGATTAGATGACTTAAAGCACCATCCAACGGACCACGGTGACGAGGCTTTTTGGGGGCTTTATAAGAGGGGCTCTTGATCATATATATATATATATATATATATATATATATATATATATATATATATATATATATATATATATATATTGAAGAAGGTAAATATTATTGAAAATCAAAACAAGATATTACAACACTATCATCCCAACCAAGACAAAATGAATTCATCTTAGGTCTAGGATATCTATATCAACTTGTATTTGTCTTTGTACAATAATAATACTGGTAGCCAGTCCCTCAAAGATATGTTGGTTTCGTTTCCTCCACACATGCCACACCACCGTACCTAGAATCATCTGTAGTCGCATATATGATCATGGTTCTTTGGCTTTTTGAGTTCTGACCTCATTCAAGACTGATAATAGGTCCATATTCTGCGTAGCCGGAAGTCCAAAGTATCTGCAAAATTTATTCCATATCTCCCAGACAAAGTCATAGTAAAAGAAAAGATGGTCCCTGGTCTCATCCATATACCCACATAAGCAACATTTCTTATCTAGACATTCCATACCAAACCTGCTCATACGGTCTCTAATGAGTAGTCGGTTACGGATCATCTTATATAGACATAGGAAGTTCTTAACCGCTTCTCCTTTAGTCCAAACCAGTTCTGCCCAGTCCATGTCCAGATTCCTGCTCCTGATTTGGTTGAAGGTCTTCCGAAAGCAGAAAGTGCCTTTATCCATTTCCTCCCACATCCAGTAATTCTCCGTGCCCAACATGTCTATCTCCACCTCTCAAATATCAACCGCATGAGCGGCCTCTATCATCCGACCGTGTAAGTTCCACGCTCCCTCCTGGATAAGACAATTAACATGTTCAGTAGATTCCCTTATCTTGTATATGTGACACCCCTCTCTATCAATCAGGCTGCTATGGTTGATCCAAGGATCTTGCCATATCTGATTTCCAAAGCAAATAACCCTAGTAATTATAGGTTTAACCAAGCTCCTCAACCCCAAGAGCATTTTAACCGTCACCGAGAAGTTGTTATTGATCTTAGCAGACCAGAAATCTCCCTTAGGGAAGTACCTCCCCCTGATCCAATCCGCCCAGACAGATTTGACAAAGAGGAATCTCTAGAATAGTTTGTAGGAGGTTATTTTCCTAAGCATAGTAAGCGACCTAAACCATACACCCCCTCTTTCTTGGGCCGGCACAATTTCTCCCAATGACCGCATGAATTTCTCCTTTCCAAAAAAAATTAGCACATATACGTTTTATCTAGTAGCTAAAGGGATCATGATAGCTTGGAGCTAGTACAAAGTAATAGCCAAAATGACTGCCCTGATGAGTTTTATCCGGCCCCCAAACGACAGGATATGAGCCTGCCATCCTGCCAACCTAGCTTGAGTGTAGTTTAGGATGCCTTCGCAATCTGCATAAGTGGCCTGGTTGATAGACAGAGACAACCCTAAATATTTAACCGGAAGTGAACCCTCAGAAATCTCCATCTTCCCCAACCAAGTCTCCTTATCTTTGCAAGTCCTATTAAGGAACATATGGCTCTTGTTTTTGTTCAGCTATAAGCCAGACCACCTGTCTAGTTTGTCCAAAATCCTCCTAATAGCCTCAATTGACCTATCAGAAGGCTCCATAAATACTAATAGATTATCCGCATAAATCAAATAAGAAACAACATGATTCGTCTTCTTAAACAGCGGAGTGATATCTCCTTCTATGACCGCCTCGTCTATCAAGCACGAGAGAAACTCCATCACAATGACAAAGAGGTAGGGTGAAAGCATATATCCCTGTCTAATACTCCTGGAACTCTTGAAGAAGCCTTCCGGCTGACCCTGGATCAGAATCGAGAAAGAGGGGGTGCAGGCACATTCCCTCACCCTGTCTACCCACCAGGTGTCAAATCCTATGCACAACATAATATGGCATAGGAAGTCTCGGTTGACCAAGTCATAAACCTTCCTAAGATCCAATTTGAGACAAGCTTTGTTTCTTCCTTGCTTGTTGAAATCTCTTACCAGTTCATGTCACGCCCCGAACTCCCATAGAATCGGTCGTCCCCGCTAGGCGCGAATTACCGCACCAGCGCTCTCGCAGGACGATCGTTCCCAACTTGACGTGATACCGCACGAGCACAAGATGCGCCCGTATAAGACCATGATCCGAACATACGGTAAGATGTTTAAGCCACAGAGTCGCACAGATAGTCCGAGTGCAGCAGAAGAAGAAACGAACAGGCGATTGGTAACAAGTTCATAAAGTCGTTAATAGCGGAAGCAGTGAATATGTCACACCCAGTCCCAACATATGTAGGACTAGGAATACGTAACATGCCTAGCCGTATGTATACGAACTCTAATATATGGAAACCATATACACACGTACGCTGTATATGAATATTCAATCCATCAGTGGTAATATATTGTCACAACAAGTCTCACATAATCTATATCTCATCCACAACACAAATAATCAGTAGGAAATAAGAGCTGAAAATATCACTGAATACCCAAGTTGTGTAGTAAGTCGGATAATCAGGTAAAAACAAATCCACTACAAAATGACTATCCCAAGGTAGCAACAAAATCTCTAAACAGTGACAATAATCACAGATACTCTGAGGGTAAGATCTCCTCATCCTGGTAAGTGGAGTCAGGTCCCGGTCCGTACTCCTGTGGTTACTCCTGCTCATCCATATCTGGAAAGGGACCAGGTCCTCAGAGGGAAATAACAAGATACATAAAAACATGCCAATAAGTACTGAAATATAAACATCCAATGGGTCTCCTAACCGTCTAAGTGAATGCAGTTTGAGAATAACTTTCCACCAAGTGGGCTATCTGGCTTCTAATATGGGATTGGCGTGACCCTCTCGGAGAATCAGGAGCCTCAAAGCATGTCGTCTTTTGAACGGCAGAGGCCGCCAGTAATATATAGTGGTCATCATCACCCGTTTCTCCGGTGGAGAATCTGGGCTTACAGGAAAAAGTGCAAAGGAGCCCAAATGTTTTACTTATTGTTCTCCCCACCCCATGCTCTAAGCATGACATATCCATAACATGATAAATCCTCTAAATAACTGTCAGGTCTACTAGCATACAAAGTTTCTATCAGCAGTTACCCCTAACGCACGGCACTTACGTACAGGAAGCCAACCCGATACGTAGTCCGAGGTCTATATGAGACTCACAAATCGTGTAGCAACTATGTCACGGCCAATGAACCTACTGATGCTCCCTAAAACTGGGTGGTCTCATAAATAGGTCCAATCTACAAAAATAAACATCTATATAGGCAGAATTAAACATACATGTATCAACTAGAATGTAAATAATTGTACAGTGGCAAGGTATACTTGCCAAGCAAAAGTCCTGTATAGTGTACGTTTTAACAGTGTTAAGTTGTAGTAAGAAGAAGTGGGTTAGGGTTTTGAGAGTTGTAATTATATATATATAGGAATAAGGAGGCGGTGGGCTTTACTTAATGGTTAAGAAACTATTGCCACTGCTGTTTTCCTTTTATTGGTTTAGGTGTGCGGTTGAGGAGATTTTTAAGGAGTGGTGGAATGAGAGACTTACACGTGTGGGAGAGCAAAGCAAAGTTGGGTTTTGCTTCTGCTGCTGATATTTTCTTCTCTTAATGGTTTATGGTTTTGGTTTTTACGCGCGGTGAAAGAAAATTATGCAGGGGTTGGTTTTACGCGTAGAGAAAGGAAGAGTTTTATGCAGTGTTTTGCTATTGCTGCTGCTGCTGTTTACGCGCGGAGAAGTATACGCGGTGTGGTGAGCGGGTTGCTGTTGTCTGTTTACACAGGGTGAGCTGCTGCTGCTATTTCCTTATTTTACGCGCGGAAGTGTGGTTAACGGGTTGCGGGTTTGATCCAATAGGAAATTCTATTTTCTATTCTTTCTTTTTCTTATTAATAATAACTATATATATATATATATATATATATATATATATATATATATATATATATATATATATATATATATATTCATTTTTATACATAGAAAAATTTTTATAAAAATTATATTGGTGTATACAGTTAATCTAGCAACTGTCCAACAGGTCTCCTACATGGAATAAATTAGGAAAATTTATAATAGCTTCATAAATCCCTTAGATGTACAATATCTTAAATAAAAATTCAATAAAATATATTCCCTCTATTCATAATTACCACAAATAACTAATAATACGATTTTCAGAATTAGGGGTTTTACAGAATAATACACGTATAAAAGTAAAATAAGCACTTTACTGATATTGCACAAGTATTACAAACGGTGTTAGGCCGAGATTATAAGTCGCTCAAGCCCTCCCTCTCTAAACAATAAAAGCGTGCCAAGTGGCTACAATTGTGGAATGATACATAGGCGATGTTCCAATATTATATCTTGTATATGTGCTCCAGCTCCGGACACAACGCTCCAAGGTTCCAGAGCGAACTCCACGCCTTAGCCCGCACGAAGGGGTTTTCGCACCAAACGAGGTTCTTTCGCACCCTGCAAACAATCTAGTGGGTTATCAATACATTAATGCACTGGTAGGGAGGCTTCTCGCCAACTCGACAAATTCAAACACGTTATATAGGTTTCGTGCACCATCTATTAAGTTGTCTTTCTAGTCTTGCCTTAGGATCAGTTTCATGGCATAATAAAAAGCCTAACTCGTGTGGCAGTGCATCGTGCGATATAAGAGTAACACGGCAAGACTTACCAACTTATCATTTTTTCTTCCTTGTCCAAGGTAAACCAAGTTAACCCAAGCACGAGTATATATATATAATAAAATCCATGGAAAATTGCAAAGCAAACACGAGTATCATGAGCAAGATTCTGATTCAGGTGCACAAATTTCACGGATTATCCAAAAATATTGCAGGAGATTGTTCAAGTGTTCAAATATCTAATACTCATATCCGTTAAGGGTTCCCGATCACTAGGTGTGATGCAATGACTCGCACGCAAATTATCGCTAAACGAGGATGGCTTATCTTTATGAACAGAAGGTCACTGACATAGCCATAAAGGACGAGTTATAGTCTCTGATGAAATATGGTACAATGCTAGATACAGAAGAACCATTACACGAATATACAAAAGAGCTATTGCACGCCATTCCGCCGATTAAAACGACTATCAGAAGGATAGACGGCTAGTCCAAGGTAGTATGCCCTACCAAGTCCCAAATATCGTGTATTGCCCTGTCCAAAAATGGGGTCGCATACCAGAACCAAAATTAGCATGTAATACACCAGACATTCCTCCTAGGCCGGTATGATCCCGGTGTCCCGATGATCGTTCGAGGAATCAAATACCTCGTGCACGAGTTGTCCGTGACCATGCAAGTCTCAAGTCTTAGGTCTCTTGTCAGGTACATATTCGGGTCAAATTCAGGTTTAAGTTCAAGATTGTTCACAAACATATCGACTCCCCGAGCCGTCCAATTTAGTACATGACGAGTGTTGCTTAATTTGACAGGATACAGTCCCCTCGTTCGGGAACTGCCTTGGCGACCTAACGGTCCCGAATACTTTTAGGTTCATACTTGCACGAAACGACTATTCGATAGTCTTCCGGTGAACTTAGATGAATGCAAGACACGAATCGTGTTACTCGATTGTGGCATGAACTTATGTGACAAGCAATAAAACGAGGCAACGAGTACAAGTTACAACGTAGGCAGTCAAGCATTGCATTTATTGGACACATAAGCATGAGAAAACATACGGTATAGTCTACCTTAGAACATAAGCCTTTACGTTTGTCACGACCCGCACCCGGTATAGGGGCACGAGAGCGTGGGTACGTCCAGCCTACGCCGCAGCATCGGCGGTAGAACGCTGTCTGGGTCACAGTAACACTAACTAACTAAACACCTGTCAATAATATACATCTCCATGATCTCACAATATAACTCAATCACCACAACTATAAGGCACGATAAAAGATAAAAGGAAATGACATAGTTAAACACCATGTCTCAAACATAAAGATAACTCACAGTCTAACTGTCCAACACAAGTCTCCAATTAAACTTAACATAAGTCTAAACATAAACTGCAATATCCTCCATAAGTCTCAAGCATAAATAAATACTATCTAAATAGCTGTAGGCAAAGTCTCATCTAGAAGCATAGTCTCTTCTAGGATCTCTGGTGCATAGTCTGCTTCTATACCTGGTCCGTAGTGCGTGGTACAGAAATCCTCAAGGTTCTCTGAAAAAAATATTCAGTCAGGATTGGAACGAAAATACACCTCTAACAGCAGTTCCACATATATTGACAAAAACTAAAACACAGTGTAAAGAAATACAAGACAGATATGAATAACTGGAAATAAGATACTGAAATAAGAAATGCTGGAATAATATTGGAACATCATCATCGATATGCATCTGACAAGAAATAGAACTACAAGTGTACGCAAGTATGAAGAACTGGTATGTAAGTGTGTATAAGAACAACAACTAGAACATGTGGAAATACAAGATCAGTCTATCAAGATACATGTCAAGAATTATCTATCTAAGTATGTGAAACATCTGTATATCATGTGATCGGCTTGGGTTATATGACTCATTACATGGATTAGCGATCATCCCCAACAGGTCAGGCTAACCGGAATGTAACAGTGATGAGGCATGTAAGGGTAAGGCTGCACCGATGTGAAATGTGGGTGAGCTAATGCTGCATGTAAGGGGTATGATCACATAACTACTAATACTTCCCCGTTTCTCCTAAGCTAGCACGATGGATTCCAATCACGACTCCTCGTGACAGGTCTCAATGATGCCAACTCGTGTAAAGAACAGTGTCAGAGTCATGTACGCTATACAACAAGCATTATAGAGATAATCAACATAATGGAAACTGTCAGAGAATGTACTCACCTGTGGTCCTTAGCTGGCAATACCAAAGTCCGGGTTCCAAGGTACCGTCTGAGTGATCCAACAGTCCTATAGATATATCATAAACACAATACTGCATCAGACATCACACTAATACACGATCAACAGAATGATCAAGGATCATACTAGGGGTAGCGTCTGTAATTGCTGTGCATAACAGACAGTCAATGGTACGGTCTTGCCAGTACGTTAGTGTACATATGGCAGTCTACTATCATGCTACATGGTCACCGGTAGATGTAGCTAGGGGTATCCGTGGTCACAATCAAGACATCTTGGATATGTGATACATGGGACTTAATATGAACTAATCTCTCATCATACTAATTAATTACATTTATAATAGATATGTATAAGTGTATTAACCTAATTGAGCATTATACGGTTCGTAGGCATATATATTAACCTACATTAATTATGATTATAATACATGTATTGATATACTAGGGAATACCTACACATTACTTATACGCAAGTATATAGATATTAGTTGGAAACATTATATATATACACCAATATACCAATACGTATGCAAGTACGTATATACATACGTCCCTAGTTACTTGTATATCATCGCAGGAAATGATGGGGACGTGGACAGGAGCTAACCTGCGCTCGGCACGACGACGATTACGAGGCGATGGTCACGAACAGGAAAGGCTGGTCGATGTGCAGGGTCGGTCGTCGACTCCGGTGGTCGAGCAGTCAGTCCGCGCGGGACTCCCGGTCGACAGCGTCGGTCTCCGTGGGAACTCCTCGGTCGGCAGCGTCGGTCTCCGCGGGAACTCCTCGGTCGGCAGCGTCGGTCTCCGCGGGAACTCCTCGGTCGGCAGCGCTCAGCGCTCGGGGCTCGGCGTTCAGCGCTCAGGGCTCAGCGCTCGGGGCTCGGTCGGAATGGCTCAGCGGTTAAGGCGAGAGCCCGCGGGTCGTGGGGTGAGACTTCCGGCGTTCGGCGTTCGGGGTTTGCTCGGCGTGGAGATGGGTACGGGAAGGGGTCGGCTGAGGTTTTAGGATTTTAGGTTAAAGGAAAAGGAAAAAGTAATACTATGTATATATATATATAGGTAGTAGACTTGGGTTGACCTAGAATTAAGTTTGGTCAAGGCCCTATTACGATTGGGCTTGCCATAGATAATTTCGATGGTTAGGGTTTCAAATAAATTAAAATGAATTTCTAGAATGTATTGGTTCAAGGGTTTGAAGCTATGGTTTCAAAGGAGTTGCTGTTAAATTACATATTCCCAAGAATCAAGAAATATAATGAAAGGGAAAATGGGTTTAATGAATTTACGAAAATTTGTACGAAATATGTTTATTGTTTGCTTAAATCTAAATTAGATGCAAGGAGGTATTCTACAATTCCATAGGAGTACAATGGAAGACAAGGCTATCGTCCTAGTTATTGAATAATGATAAAGTGTACAATCAATTAAGGTCATTATAAATTAAAGAAAATTGATTATCATACAATCATTTACTCATTAATTACGAAAAGATGAAATTACCCCTAATCCCAAAAAGTGGGGGTGACAACGTTAGCACGGGTCTAAGGGTAGTGCGAGCAATGAAACTATTCAGGGACATATCGAGCGACATAATCCATAAGGCGAGAAGTGTAAACAAGTGAAGCAGTGCACTACGAAGAGTATATAATGATCTACTCGAGGCATGTCGGGGTCTACTTGCACGAAGCTAAGGTAGCATGCGAGGGTCCATGTTATAAGCCAAGTTTTATTTCCGTGTTCTAACACAAGCAATACAAGATAAGATCATTCCCTTAGCTAGGTGCGTTGTATTCTTTGTTAGCATACAAGGGGTGATTCACCTAGCGACTAGCATGTATCATCCATATTTTAAGTGTGCAGGCTAAGCAAAGACATGTTCATCGTAGCCATCCACCTTAGCGATGATTCATCTCGGCTGAGGGATACTCTGAGCGCGCCTTTGAAAGTCTAATTCTGTACTCTTGAAGGGCCAAGTCTAAAATCCTTTGCCTCAAGCAAGTATTCTCACTGAGCAAAGTGGGTCGAGTCATTGTACTAGCGTCGTTTGAATCGGCTATCCTCTTGAACAAAATGAATCATTACAGTTCATGGGCTAGCAAGCAGTTATCTGAGATCGACCTGCCTTTGATAAAAGCAGCTTGGTTAGGAGAGATCAGCACTTGCATAATCGGTCGTATCTGGTCGCACATCAAATGAGTGATGATCTTATACAGAAAATTGTAGCTAGCATGTAATAGGCTTGAAGTCCCCTATAGAGGAAGCTTCCTCTACCTCAGCAATTAGTACCACAAAAGTGTGGTTTAGCTCCTTATGCAGTTTACCCGATTCAAAAAATTCTCTGATAGCTTCAAGTATATCAAATTTGAGCAAACTCCAGTGGTTCTTGAAGAAAGTAGAGCCAAAATGGTCTGGCCCCAGAGATTTATTCTGGTCCGCCTTTTTGATAATTAGTTCAATCTTATCCATAGTAACAGGCTTTCGTAATACTTGATTAGTAATACTTGATTACCATGACCCGTAACCAGGTTCTTAAACACATAATAGGGAAATATAGCCGAATAGTGGGTCTAATTGTAAAGCTCCTAGAAGAAAGTGGTCACTTTATCACTAATCATATCCGCCTCCTCGATAGTGGCCCCGTTAGCGTCAAGCAAGCCGTGTATGGCATTTTGGTGTTGTCTAGCTTTCACCGTGGCATGGATTTTTTTTTTTGAACAACTACTGAGCCAATTGTATTTTGCCTGTTGTCTAACATGGACTTCATCTAGGAACCTCTCACTGCGCAGTAGGTCCTGAAGAGCAACTTCCTCTCCATTGAGATCATCATTGAAGGGATCAGAGTTGACTTTCATTTGGATGGCACCAAGGTTCTCTTCAAGCTCCTGAAGATTCGTTGTAGAGTACTCTTTATTACAAGTCTTAAGCCACTGTTTGGTGCATTTAAGTTTGGACACAACCTAGAATTAGGCAGTACCATGCACTGTGGAGTTCCAGCCTAGTTGAACCACTTCCTCGTACCCCTCCTTATGACTCCACACATTATTAAATCTAAAAGGTCTCCCTTTGAAGACTGGCTGTTTCGCCAATCTGATAACAATAGGGGAGTGGTTACTGGTGCCAGGAGGCAGATAATCTATACCACAAAATTGGAAGACCTCAAGCCAATGATTATTACAAAGAGCACGGTCTAATTGAATGAAGATATAATTGCAAATAGCTCGATTATTCCATGTCCAGAAATGGCCTAATTTAGCCATACAAGTAAGTCCAGAGGATAAGATGCAGCTTTGAAATTCTGCCAGAATAGCTTCCTGAACAGGGCGTCCCCCTTTCTTTTCATTGGCATGCATGATAGTATTGAAGTCTCCCACCATGAGTAGAGGCAGTCTGTCCCCTACCATGTTGCTGTTGACGATGATTTCTCTCCACAATCTTCTCCGCTGAGTCCGATCGTTATGCCCATAAACTGCTCCAGACACAATTTCAAGACCACCCATGTTGATAAATTTTATAGTGATCAATTGATTCGAGCGGTGGACAAGTTTCCCTTTCCAAACTCTGGTGTCCCACATAACCCACACATGGGCCGTATCTCCATACTCTAAATTGTGGACAGATTCCCAGTGCACCAGAGTTCTCCTCTTGATCTTCGATGTCGATTTGATTTTAGATTCCAAAATATTAATGATAAAACACTTAGACTTCTTGGTATAGTCCATAACTTCTCTCCACCTACCTATAGAGTTAACCTCCCCTCACATTCCAGGTGAAAATTGTCATAAAAGACGAGTATTGACACCACAGTTAACATACAAACTCTCCCTAATGGGGGGAGAGAGAGTCCATCCTGACGAGCCGCCATCGCTTTACCACCTCATTTCTTATGTTTAACTTTGGCTTGCCAGATAGGATTGCCCACAACCAATGGTTCATGAAGAGAGTATGTCTCCGTCTTGTCCTTGACTCCCCGGGAAACCAAAGAAATATGACCTGTTGCCAACTTTCTTCTGACTCTAACATTGTTTCCATCATGCATAATTGCCTTGGCATGAAAGATAACTATGTGATATCCTACCGAGCCTCACCTCCTCCTTGTCCCTTCTCACTCATTTTGGCGTCCTCTCCAAACACTACCATTGCCTCTTGGTTCTCCAAGGCTCCTTCTTCATTTAAATAATATGTCTCCTGGATAGGTTGGTCAGCGCCTGCTTCATTTATTTTTCACAAGATAGTAGGTTTGGGAACCCCCATGGGCTCCTGTACCTCAGTTTCCATGTTGGATATATTTGCACTTTTGCTACTCGAATTTTTGACATTAGTCTGGATATCCAACTTGATTGCCTTCGCCATATTGGGGGCTTTATCTACCTATCAGATGACCGAACCTTGCTGATTAACAATACTCTGAGGTAGAATGCCAGTTCCTTGCTGATTATTTTTTTGATGGGGTTCCCCGTCCGAACATTGAGAGAAAAAGTGTCCAAAACTCTTACACGTACGGAAGCAAGGCGGGACCCATTCGTATTCCACTTTTGGAATATAAATTCACCTGATGATAGTTCAATTTCTAACTTATCCGATAACGAATCTGCTGCATTAATTTCCATGAAGAATCTCGTGAATGACAGTCGTTCCCTCTTGGTGGTAGCATTGTCAGGGCGTAACGGATTTTTGATGCCACTAGCTATCTTTGTCATGCCCCGATCTCCCGTAGGAATCGGTCGTCCCTGCTGGGCGCAAATCACCGTGCCAGCGCTCCTGCGGGACGATCGTTTCCATCGGGACGCGATGCCGCGCGAGCCTGGAGTTGCGCCCACGCGAGGAAAATACCGAAATGGATGTTGATAATTAGCCCACAAAGTCATCATAGCGGAAATATAGAATACACACAAGTATTGAATCTAAATCAAGCCATTTAATGATATGAAGTAAAGATTACAAGCGGCGCTAGGCCGATATTATAAGTCGCTCATGCTCTCCCTCTCTCTCTCTACAATGAATATTTCCTTAGGCTTAGAAATGATTCAAACAATCTGGATAATGATATTTTCATACATTATGTCTCATATATATGAGCTCCAGGTCCGCGCGTCATGCTCCAAGACGCCAAGTGCAGTCCGGCGCCTCATTACGTTAAGCGATCTCCGAATCTGTACGAGTTCCCCCTGCACCCTGTATGCAATCTGGTTGGGTATCAGTACATTGAATGCACTAATGGAGAGGCCTCTCGTCCACATCACAAAATAAGCACGTTCATTAGTTATATGCATCGACTGATTTTGTTATCTTTATAGTCTTTTGCCTTAGGATTAGTTACATGGCAATATAATGAAAGTAATATCTGTGTCTGCTCAAGAGTGTCATAATAATGAACAATTGAGTTCGTCTTACCATTTCGTACCATTCGGCCTTCCCTGTCACATGCAGCAATATAAATAATGATCTACTGAATAATAAAGAAACATCTATGAAATTCAAGTGTTATGTTTGTGTCTCTGCCTCAGACCCCTTCTACTCAAACTATGTTTGTTACCGTGCATCCATTCTAAATATGCAAAATATCGTGCAAATATACTCCTTCGCGTTACTCCTCTTCTGAATGCGGATAGCCTTTATGCTAGCATGACTTATCTATATAAAGGTTACTGGTTCTGTTAGCCATATTGGACATGATCTGCGATGGAATAGCTGTCTTTCTAGCTCGGTTGCTAGCCTTGCTGGGCCTCCCGAACCATCTGACGAGTCGACGACCATCCAGGTCGGTAGCAAGCCTTGTTGGATGTCCCGTTCTCGCCTACTAGTCATCAGCTAGTGTATTACCAGGACTACACTGGTACTGTCCTCCCGGGCCGATATGATTCAGATGTCTCAACAATCATGTCGAGGACTCATCTCTACTGGTACGCAGCCAGTTGTCCGTGACCATGCAACTACTCCCCCACTTCCAATCCTAGCCGTGAAATAACTCGGTTCAATCTTACCGAGGACTACACTCGGATCTTTCTTCTTTACGCAGCTCCCTGATTAGAGACTGCCTTAGTGATCTGGATATTCCGAGTACTTTCTTTTCTTTCCTTCTCCTGACTCAGAACGACTACTTGATAGTCTTCCTCTTCTATGTACGCAACATGATTATACTCTATCCCGCATCATGTTCCGTGCGGTATGATGCCTCAGTATGAACTCAACTATCTTTGTGGCATATATAAGAAACTACTATATTTCAACTCGATAAGCCTGACTACGCAAATAGCAAGTAAGATCTCCATGTTCTATACAATGATAAGGCGGGGTTATCCCCTTAGTTATATGCGTTCATCTTTTTTGTTAGCATACAAAGGTTATCACCTAAAAACTATCATGTATCATTCATTTTCTTAGTATACAACTAAGTAGGGACAGGTTCACCGGGGCCACCCACCTTAGAGATGAATCGCATCAGTCGAGCGAGACTCCGAGCGCGCTTTTGAAAGTCTAAGTCTGACTCTATTTAAAGATTCAAGTATGAATGCCTTTGCATCGAACGAGCCATCTCGCTGAGTAAGGCGGGTCGGTTCGCTACACTTGTGTCGTTTGAATCGGCCCTCCGGGTTGAGCGAAGCAGGTCGTTACATTATATAACACTCAGAACAAGTCTCGTCCTCGAGACTTCCTGAGCGAAACTCGTATTAACACACAACTTCTAAACCAAACTCAATATATCTTGTCTAACTTCTAAGGACTATTTCCATACTACATTCATTTATTTCCTCACCACGCATTACGCACATGTTTATCCAATTCTCATCGAACGACTCTATCGTTCAATGCTATCGAACTATACTCAACTTAATCGTTGTACTCTCAACTCAAAATCTACTGCACCTGGCGTATGGCTGTATTACTCAAGCACGGGATACTTTATAACTCAATGGGTACTAGAAAACTCAGACTTTAGGTGGACTTGCCCAACTGTTATATTCTATCCATACGAACCCAACGCATTCGACCGATTACTTGAAGTCGTCTATCGAAACCCATCGTTATGCCAAAACCAAAAAGCTCAAATCTCAGCTAATTTTCCAATCTCGTTTGCATCAATATCTCTCTGAGTCACCGTCCAATCTCGCTAAGTAAATCTACTGTCAGCCAAGGTTATCACATTAAATTGCTTACGTTTTCTGACTCAGTCTTTATTGTGCCTTAGCGCAGAGCTAAATTTCCGACTTGGGGTACGTTCTATTCCTTCGCATCTTTGGTCCAATCGAACTTAACTTCCTATTCGTTTACTCGTTCCGTTTTGCCTGAGTGCTTAATCATTTTTATCGAATGATTCTTCCATTCAACTATTGTATTCCCAAACTCAGTCTCTTATTGAGCCTTAGTACAGAACTATCTCGATCGCATGGGGAACGCTACAATCTTTTCTTTATAAAAGTCTAGGTTGAGGCTAACTTACTTCAGTTTCTATACTCATCCATGCGAATACGAACATTTTTATTTGCATCTGTATTCGAGTTATGCATATCGCTAAGTCTGGATCGTACCCATATTCAGGGCGTCCCCCAAATATGTGTATTTCAACCAAGCTTAGTGACAGCTAAGTCGGACAAGCTACTCGTAAAAATCTTTCGAATCACTGATCGTTTCGCTACACGAATAACCGAGCTCTGGTTTATTTTAGTTATCGTCTACTCCAATCTCACCCAAATTCAAGTTTTGCATTACTAGCAACACACCTCTTCCAAGCAACAATTTAACTTGTTATGCCAACTTATCTCGAGTATCACCAATTCCAATCCTAAGAGTTCCGTTCGACAATTCTCTAATACCGTCTTATTTTTTACCGTCGCATAACCTATCCAACCAAATCAATTATCATCCAAGTCCTATATCTTATTGTGTTCGTTTTAACGCCAATGTCGCTAGTATACACTCCCAGTTTCAAGTCCTAACTCTAAGTCTCTTTTCCCCAGTTCTATTATTTTCTCGAATGATTACTCTAAAATCAGCCACTCTAGTTTAACTCAAGGCATAGGGTCGTCTGCCTAGCCACTAGGTCAGCTCACAAGGTCATAGTTACAGTTCGAGTTTGTGACTCATCGTGCAATCGCATTGAACGAAGCTCGCCCCAAATACCCTAAGGTCAAACTATTATTCTTGTACACGGGTATTCTGCCCAAGCTCGTTTCACTCAGATTTCTAAGCATCGAGCACAAATTATCCTATCACATCAACATGTTCGTTCAACCAAACCCACGATATGTCCACGTCGCATGTCCAACCTAACGATTTGCATAGTATATCTCCTTAAACACCTGATAGGATCCATATATCCAATCTTTTCTAAGTCTAGACCACCAAGTCATGATTTAATTTCTATCTCTTCGATCTCAATCACAAATTCTAAGTCGTACTACATAATTCACGTATCCGTTCACTAAACCATCGAGCATCTTGCTTCATGTTCTAGACTAACTCATCCCCAAAATACCTTCGATTCACTTGTATTCTGAAAATTGTCTTATCGTGTCGAACCACAAGTCAAAATGATCCTTCAATTATCACGTTCCGATCTCCCTCAAGTTCAATCATCCCCGTCGAATGTGAGATCACCACGCCAACGCTCCCACGGGATAATTATCCTAATCCGAACGTGACGCATGTGCGAGTAAGGAGTTGTACTCGTACAAGACAAGAAGGCCAAATGTTATGGTTATCATCGAATGAACAAACACCTTATCGTTACTCTTCATTTTATCCTAAGTTGTTCATTGATCCATCAAGTCATGTTCATCTTAACAACCGTTCTTGTCGTAATCAAAATTCGTCTAGTCCAATCGTCCAACTTTAATGTTACCGTTTGATTATTTCGTAGTCTACTTCTAGCATTCCTGAAATAACTAAATTCAAATCACAAACCACGTCTATTCACTTTCTATACGTTCTATTTTATCGAATTCGTTCATAACATCTTCGAACATGTTCCTGTGAGTTCGATCATCCCCGTCGGATGTGAAATTACCACGCCAGCGCTCCCGCGGAATAATTGATCTCGTCTAGGCCTGTTGTCAAGTGTTACTCTTCGAACTCGATTCAAGATCGTTCGTTCAAATTCAAGGTTAAATCCGCTATCCCCTATCTCAATCTTCAAATCACAACTTTGCTAACTTGCATTAATCTGTGCTATCTTCCAACCATTGTTATGATCTGAAGTCTTCCCAAATTCGAAACCATAGCATTCGTACTCAAACTGAACTCTATCGAGCGATATCTTACTCAAATCTAATTTTTTTTATGCGCTATCATTCGTTTGCGCCATTTTTCTTATTGTACTAACTCCGATCGCATCCCCGATTATTCTATCTCAACTCAAGTTTTAATTTGTTTGATTCAATTCAAAATTGCTCGTACGATCCACTAAGTTTTCCCGACCATGATATCAATTCCAAGTACTCTTTATTTATATTTGATGTAAGCCTTATCCCTTGTTCAACTCATTCTAACTCGTTTTGAACCAAATCTTGCATGCTTCCTTCAAGTTCGCTTACTTGCTAGGCATATTATACTAAGGCCTTATACAATCTCGTCGCTTGCTGTTAGACTCGCTTAATACTCCAAAATCCACGATTCGTTCGAAAATTTCTAAACCGACCAATACACCACTCAGGGTTCGAGCTATACTCTATGAATCTTTATAACTCATTATATCCTAAATTCACATATTCGAACCTGGGACTATCGTATACACCACTCAGGAATTGAGTCATCCTATTAACTCTTGAATCACGTTCGCATCCTTCACTCGTATATCAAATTCGTTCCTTATAACTCCAGCATGATCCCTATTTGTCGCCTTAACGATCTTAGGCTCGTATGCACCTCTATCAATAGTCCTCTATAAAAACTATATTTTGAATCATAACTTATCGCTACGAATAACCATCCAAACTATATCTGAAAATCCAACACGATTCCCATTATTCGCCTTAGCGGTACTCCGATAACGTCTCTATCTGTTTATATTCTAAGTCTGACTTTATTCTTATCCGAACGATACCCAAATCTTGCTGCAACTCACTAGCACCAAGGGTCTTGACACATGATACTCAACACAACTTGTCCAAAAGGCTGTATGCATAGGCAACTATCCAAACGATATTCTATCTCGCACTCTAACCCGCTTTGTGTTCTCGTATAGGCATTCAGGCTCACATATAACTTGCCAATTTTAACTTTGAGTCTATTCCCACGAAGTCTGATACAGGTTAGCACAAAGGCCCTCGTATCATAATCCCATTCAAGCAATCGTATCATTCACATGCACTTTTTGAAAATATTTAGACTTATTGTATGGTACATTCATCGAACATCGAGAGAGAGCATCTATCACTTTTTCAATACACAAGTTCAAAACTAAGAGAATCGATACGAATTCCAAGAACGTAAAGTCGTGCTCTGATACCAAAATGTCATGCATCGATCTTCCGCAGGAATCGGTCGTCCCTGCTAGACGCGAATTACCGTGCCAGCGATCCCTTTGGACGATCGTTTCCATCGGGACGCGATACCGCGCGAGCCTAGAGTTGCGCCCGCGTGAGGCAAATACCGAAACAGACATTGATAACTAGTTCGCAGAGTCGTCATAGCGGAAACATAGAATAAACACAAGTATTGAATCCAAATCAAGCTCTTTATTGATATAAAGTAAAGATTACAAGCGGCGCTGTCGCTCATGCTCTCTCTCTCTCTCTACAATGAATATGCCCTTAGGTTAGAACTGATTCAAACAATCTGGATGATGATGTTCCCATACATTATGTCTCATATATGTGAGCTCCAGGTCCGCATGCCACGCTCCAAGATGCAAAGTTTGGTCCCGCGTCTCATTGCGTTAAGCGATCTCCAAATCCGTACGAGTTCCTCCTGCACCCTGCATATAATCTGGTTGGGTCTCAGTACATTGAATGCACTGGTGGGGAGGCCTTTTGCCCACGCCATAAAACAAGCACGTTTATTAGTTATGTGCACCGACTGAGTTCGTCTTAGGATCAGTTACATGGCAATATAATGGCAATATAATGAAAGTAATATAATGATAATGTTCCCATACATTATGTCTTTCTAGTCTTTTGCCTTAGGATCAGTTACATGGCAATATAATGAAAGTAATATCCGTGTCTGCTCAAGAGTGTCATAATAATGAACAACTGAGTTCGTCTTACTATTTCTTACCATTCGGCCTTTCCTGTCACATGTAGCAATATAAATAATGATCTACTGAATAACAAAGAAATATCTATGAAATTCAAGTATTATGTTTGTGTCTCTGCCTCAGACCCCTTCTACTCAAACTATGTTTGTTACCATGCATCTATTCTAAATATGCAAAATGTCGTACAAATATACTCCTTCGCGTTACTCATCTTCTGATTGCGGATAGTCGCTATGCAAGCATGACTTATCTATATAAAGTTCACTGGCTCTGTTAGCCATATTGGATATGATCTGCGATGGAACAACTGTCTTTCCAGCTCGGTTGCTAGCCTTGCTGGGCCTCCTGAACCATCTGACGAGTCGGCGACCATCCAGGTCGGTAGCAAGCCTTGCTGGATGTCCCATTCTCGCTCGCTAGTCATCAGCTAGCGTATTAACAAGACTATATTGGCACTGTCCTCCTGGGCCAACACAATTCGGATGCCTCAACAATCATGTCGAGGACTCATCTCTACCTGGTGCACAACCAGTTGTCCGTGACCACGCAACTACTCCCCCACTTCCAATCCTAGCCGAGAAATAACTCGGTTCAATCTTGCCGATGACTACACTCGAATCTTTCTTCTTTACGCAGCTCCCCGATTAGCGACTGCCTCGGTGATCTGGATATCCCGAGTACTTTCTTTTCTTTCCTTCTCCTGACTCTGAATGACTACTTGATAGTCTTCCTCTTCTATGTATGCAATATGATTATACTCTATCCCGTGTCATGTTCCATGCAGTGTGATGCCTCAGTATGAACTCAACTATCTTTATGGCATATATAAGAAACTACTATATTTTAACTCGATAAGCCCGACTACGCAAATAGCAAGTAAGATCTCCATGTTCTATACAATGATAAGGCGGGGTTATCCCCTTAGCTATGTGCGTTTATCACTTTTATTAGCATGCAAAGGTTATCGCTTGAAAACTAGCACGTATCATTTATTTTCTTAGTGTACAACTAAGTAGGGACAAGTTCACCGGGGCCACCCACCTTAGCGATGAATCGCATCGATCGAGCGAGACTCTGAGCACACTTCTGAAAGTCTAAGTCTGACTCCATTTGAAGATCCAAGTATGAATGCCTTTGCATCGAAGGAGCCATCTTCCTGAGCAAGGCGGGTCAGTTCTCTACACTTGTGCCGTTGAATCGGCCCTCCGGGTTGAGCAGAGCGGATCGTTACAATCTTCATAATAGCCTTACTGGTCCAAAGTTGGGGAGAGAGCCATGAGAACCGAATCCAAATTGGTACAGTGGATAATCGATCTCTCTCAAAGTTGGAGAATGGGTCCCAGCTTCTTAAAACAACCAACCTACCATCGAATGTCCATGGGCCATTTTGGATAACCCCCTCTAGGTCCTCTACAAGGCCAAATTTAATGAAGTAGAAGCCATTTTTCCTAGAGAAAATTTTCATGCTTCCTTTCGGCCTCTACAGTCACAAAGCGAATCCTTTGAGCTGACCAAAATATAGCCGAGCTCTATGACATAGAGTACTATAGTGTTCTTCCAATACTTTTCCATCTCTACGATGTCATCTTTCTCAATCCCGATCACCTTCCTCCCTTGGACGTTCTTCGGCTCAACGTAGCTCATTTCTATGGACTCTCTATCCATACCCGATCTACACTTGTCTTTCCACGAGGAAGGGGATTCTCTCGAAGGCTGGAACGAAGTGGCAGCCCTCTGAGGCAAATTGGCAAACACCTTACGGGCATAAGTGGACGGAGGTGAAAAGGGAGCCGTGGGGGGGACGAGAAGGCGGGAGAGGAGACCAAGTTGTAGGGTATATGGGGCCCGCACCAGCGCCCCCCCCTCGACGTGCTCGCCGATGGGGACCAATAGTGGTCCACCCGTCCTCCGAAATAAAAAAATGAAGAGAAAGAGAGAGAGGGGGGAAGGAGAGGTGGATGGAGGGAGGGGGAGGCGGCTAGAAAGAGAGAAGAAGGGAGGAGAAATAGTGGCAGGAGACAAAGCAGCAGGAGGGAGCGGGAGTGCGCGCATGCACACGAGGATGCTTCATATGCGCGCTATGCAAAAGTGCACCAGTTGTAGTATTACCTTTGTTAGCTTCAAAAGTGTGCCAAAGTATTGCTACCTACCTCTCTCTCTCTCTCTCTCTCTCTCTATATATATATATATATATATATATATATATATATATATATATATATATATATATATATATAGCTTTGGAGCGTTGCGTCCGGAGATGAAGCGCATATACAAGACATAATATTGGAACATCGCCTATGCATCATTCCACAATTGTAGCCATTTGGCACGCTTTTATTGTTTCAAAGAGAGAGAGAGAGAGGCTTGAGCGATTTATAATCTCGGCCTAGCGCCGCTTGTAATACTTATTCAATATTAATAAAGAACTTGTTTTACTTCCATACTTGTGTTATTCAATGCTTCCACTATTGACGACTCTGTGAACTTGTTACCAATCGCCTGTTCGTTTCTTATTCTGCTGCATTCAGACTATCTGTGCAACTCCGTGGCTTAGACATCTTACCGCATGTGTCACGCCCCAGTCCCAAAATACCGAGGGACTGGACACGCGGCAATGGCCAGCAGCACGCACCGATGGACAACCCAATTTAATGGATCCATCAGGGCATGCTTAAGCTGTAGTCTAACAGTAAATAGAACCAATGATACAGGTCACAGATTATTCTAATCTCATCCACAACAGATAATCACAGATTAAATGGCAGAGTAATGCAAATAGAAATAACTATCAAATCTCAAATAAATGTCTCGGGAAACAATCCGAGAATATGTCTGATACATCAATGCCAATAGACAGGAAATAAAGGAACTGGAAAGAGAAATAAATGACTACATACGGCCAATGCTCAGGAGAAGTCCTCTGGTACGAGCTCGTCTTCAGGTCCTGGTACAGCTCCTGGAAGTGCTCTGGTACGGGGTATCTCTTGATGGATCTCTTCAGCTATACCTGGGGACATAGTCCATTCCAGGTCCTCAGGGGACATAACAAGGTACAGATAATACAAGCCAAAATATAAGCAGTGCAGCAGAATTAAATGAAATAGCAGGGTAAACTATGTAACCAGCTAAGTGATAAATGCAAGTTGAGAGCATCACTAGAACTCAGGCTGAGCCACTACCAGCTCTGTGTCGGGGAGCCGGTAGCAGTAATAATACGTAAAGGGTCTAGCTCTGCTGGAGAGTCTACGACCTCACACTAATAGTATATATATATGAAAACAGCCTGTAGCCTGTGTGTCTCTCCCCACCCAATGTAATCACACGTCCCATGTCCATGTGGCCCCATGTCCATGTCACGTAAGATCATATCTAATGCAACAAGTCATATAGTATCTAGGAAGATAATGTCAATGCCATAAAGTCTGTATCCTATACAGAATCACCATGAATATCTCAAAAGATCCTGTCCATGAATAGTGTCAAGTGTCCTGGGTTCTGTTGTACTTGATAGGACAAGTACCAAGAGTAAGGGTATCGAATGTCCATCTCTAAATGGCGTACACAACATCGCGTACGGTGTTGGCACCCGACTATGATCGGACGCTAAGTACGTCACACGGTCCTAGGTTAAGCATGTACAACAGTTATAATTAAAATAAAAAAATATACAACAAGACTGTAAAGTTGGCAAGGTATACTTGCCCTCTGATATATAACTAAGCCAAGGAATATTTAGCAAAGACTGCAAGTTTTGGCGAGGTACACTTGCCTGTGGTTCCGGCTCTGATTTCGGCTCTGACTTCAGTTGGAATGGCAGGCGGTACTCCGGTTGCTGAAACAAACATCACCATCAGATCCAGAAAATATCAATCAGCTAAAAATGCCTGTCCTTGGGTCCAATTTGGAGACAAGGGCAAAAACGGCAGTTTTGGGTCAAAACGGGGTCCACATGCGGGCCCGCTTTGCACCGAAAAATGTGTCTGGGTCAAAGGTCTCCAAATTCACCAAACTTAGTGTCAAAAGGTCAGGAACGATGATACGAACCCAACGGAACTTCCAGAATTGGATTCCGATAAGCCGATCACAAAATTGCCCGTCGAGCGGGGCCTATGGGGCCCACGACACGCGATTTCGTCAACGTTCTCAGAATCAAACCAAACTTGACCCACGGGACCAGCGTATTGCTACGAGTTCGATGGCACAAGTTTCGTCTCGATCCGACGTGTGTACACAAAGTTAGGGCGCGTTCCAGAAAGTACAGATACGGGGCGATGTCCGCGGATACGCGTTGATTCCGGTGTGCACGCACACCCGAATCAGCTTTCGCGAAATCCCACACGTCCGTATCGACGATGCGCACGTATCTGTGAAGACCGTGCGCGACCAAGTCGTCCCGTTTGGCGGGGCGTACTCAGTTCCGGGGTGAAATAGGGTCTGGTTTTTCCTGTTTTTGGATCACGGTGTACGATCACCACAGGACGCGATGCCCCGAGCGGTTTATCCGGGCACCGAGAGGGTCATACAGGCTTCGCAACGCAATTTACGGAATCGAAAACAGAGCTACGAGCAAGAAGATACACGCACCTGAACTGGACCCGAAAACCGGGGTCTGGATCGTGTCCGACACGTGTCCGATTCGGAAAACGAATTTAGGGTTAGGGCTAGGGTTTGGCTCGGGATTCCGGCGGCGGGGACGGCGGCTGGGCGGCCGGGCGGCTGAGGAGGGAGCTGGGGGCACGCGGCGGAGGCGGCGCGGCTGGGAGGCGGTGTTGGGAGGCCGGCCGGTTACTGCTGCGGCCGCTGCTGCTGTCGTCGTGGTGACCGGGGACGGCGGAGCGGGGCGTCGGAGGGGAGGAGAGAGGAGGGAGGAGCCGGGTGGTCGTCGGCGAGGGCGGGCGGCGTCGTGGTCGTGGTAGCGGAGTGGGGTTGTCGGTGGCGAGGTTTGTCGACGGGGTCGGCTAGGGCGGTCGGAGGGGACCTTTATTGGGAGGAGAGAGGGGAGCTGGCGCCGGGCAAGGCGGAGGGGCCGGGGTCGTGGCGTGGTGGTCCGGGCGGAGCGGAGCGGAGCGGAGGCGACGGCTCCGCCGCGAGACGCGGGCACGGGCGGGGACGGGGCTGACTGGGGGTGCGGGTTCGGGCACGGGCGGGTCGGGTGGTTGACAGACCCGACCCAACCCGGTTGGGGCTGGGCTAGGTTCGGGTTCGGGGCTGGGCCCGGTGGGCCGGGTCCAGCGGGCCGCGGGCTGGGCTGGGTTTAATAATAATATAATAATAATAATAATAATAATAATAAAATCAGTAATTATTTAATAATAAATAAATAAATAGATTTAGGTGTTTTAAAAATAGGTCCGGGGCCCGATAAATTCCAGAAAAATTGTCCTAAGTCCATTTTTTCATTTTACATCCAAAAATATTATTTTTATAATATTTTTATATTGTTTATTATCATTTAAAAATCATTTAAATATTAAAACCCTGTTTTTAATTACAGAAAATTCCCAGAAAATTCCAGAAAATTGTGAAAAATCCAAATTTAAATATTTTGAAAAATCAGGGGGTTTACAATCTACCCCCCTTAAGAGGAGTGTGTCCTCGCAATCAAAGAATAATCGGTCAACAGAGATGACGCGGTCGCAAGCATCGTTTGAAAACACATCGCAAGATACTTAGGAAAATACCGTTTCCCTAAAATGAAAGTTATACACCTTCCAGAAAAATCTAGTTAAAGCAAGAAAACTACAACTTTTATGAAAACTAGGTTATTATTAACAAGTTGCAAATTACTAGGTTGGGGCTGAGGTCACGAACCAACGGGCACGAGCTAAAACAAGACTAGGAACGGATAACTACAAATCACTTACGCGCATCAGCTACTCCACGAGTCTGCACGTTCTCCACGGTCTTCGCTGGAGCTTGTCCGTGTCCTTGCAGTTGCTTCCTCTGCTGCTGTTGAGCCTGCTGGAAGAGGGTTACCTGAGGTGCCAAGGGTGGCCTCGGTATTGGTGAAGCTTGCAATGCTGGAGAGGCTGACTGTGGTGCTGGTAACACTTGCTGGTTACCTGTTGGTGCTCTGTCTCGACGCTCAGGGCATTCCTTGAATAAATGCTGACTGGATCCGCAAGCTATGCATAATCTCTTCTTTCGTCTGCACTCGTCCTAAGTGTGGCCTCGCTTGCGACAATATGGACAGACAGGTATTGCCTGTAGAGATGCTTCTGGTGGCTGGTGTATGTGAGACTCCCTCGCGATTCCTGCCGGCGGTGCTCCAGCTGGTGCTGATGTGGCGGGTTGAAGATTCGTCAATGCTTTCTCTCGATGCTGGGGGCAATCCTTGGCCAAGTGTTCATTGGTTCCGCAAATCAAGCATAATCCTAACTTACGTCTGCACCCGCTCTCAATGTGGCCTTGCTTGTGACAATGTTGGCAGGTAGGCAGTACTTGCGGAGATGCTTCGGGTGGCTGCTGCATATGAGGCTTCTTTGAAGCTCCTTCCTGTGGTGTTTCGGCTGGTGTTGACGTGGCTGGTTGGCGAATCACCACTGGTTTCTCTCGACGTTCTGGGCAATCCCTTACCGCATGCTTCTTGGATCCACAAGATAGACATTGTCCCAGTCTGCGTCGGCATTCTTTAGCGAGGTGGCCTACCTTGCCACAGTAGTGACAAGTAGGAAGGAATGAGGCTCCTGATGCTGTTCTTGGTAGTGGATTTATCTGTGGTCGCTTTGCAGCTCTTTCCTGTTGTGCTTGGTCTGGTGCTGACGCATACGACCGCTTCTGGCTGGACTCGATCCTTGGGGTGCACTCCACGGGTCTTGCTGCAGTAAGGACGTCCTCGTCGAAGGCGGTTGCATTTGAACTATTTGGCCTCCGTGACTCCGAGCTAGTTCTATCGATGGAGTTCTTCGATTGGTTTTGTTGAGCTTCTTGTTGCACCCTCTGATAGGCTTGCATCATTATGTAGAACATGCGAAACATCTGCTGTTCGTCCATAGGCGGTCCCAGTGGGAAGGAAGGCATCGGTGGAGTAGGCTGCGTCGAGGGTGGAACGTCATCTTGATGGATTATTGAGACATGCTGACTTGCTTGACTTCCTTGTGATGATTGGCCTTCACCGACTGGTATCACATCGTCTTCTTGGGTAACCACAACGGTTTATGGTATTTCTGCATGGGCCTCGTTGCTGGCTTGTGGGTCCATTTTCCTGTATCCAAAATAAACGATAAGAGGCGCACAGGAATCAAGGCAGGATGTAAGTCAATAAATTAATTCGAATAGATATCAAGAACGATTCAAGCAAGTGGATGAGATCCTAAAACTTATCCTATCTTATTGCAGGCCTGTTCGGTCCCTAAGTTAAAACCGAATAATTTAGTCGTAGACCTGCATGGGCCACCACAAAAACCATGTCACGCCCCAGTCCCAAAATGTCGAGGGACTGGACACGCGGCAATGGCCAGCAGCACGCACCGATGGACAACCCAATTTAATGGATCCATCAGGGCATGCTTAAGCTGTAGTCTAACAGTAAATAGAACCAATGATACAGGTCACAGATTATTCTAATCTCATCCACAACAGATAATCACAGATTAAATGACAGAGTAATGCAAATAGAAATAACTATCAAATCTCAAATAAATGTCTCGGGAAATAATCCGAGAATATGTCTGATACATCAATGCCAATAGACATAAAATAAAGGAACTGGAAAGAGAAATAAATGACTACATACGGCCAATGCTCAGGAGAAGTCCTCTGGTACGAGCTCGTCTTCAGGTCCTGGTACAGCTCCTGGAAGTGCTCTGGTACGGGGTATCTCTTGATGGATCTCTTCAGCTATACCTGGGGACATAGTCCATTCCAGGTCCTCAGGGGACATAACAAGGTACAGATAATATAAGCCAAAATATAAGCAGTGCAACAGAATTAAATGAAACAGCAGGGTAAACTATGTAACCAGCTAAGTGATAAATGCAAGTTGAGAGCATCACTAGAACTCAGGCTGAGCCACTACCAGCTCTGTGTCGGGGAGCCGGTAGCAGTAATAACACGTAAAGGGTCTAGCTCTGCTGGAGAGTCTACGACCTCACACTAATAGTATATATATATGAAAACAGCCTGTAGCCTGTGTGTCTCTCCCCACCCAATGTAATCACACGTCCCATGTCCATGTGGCCCCATGTCCATGTCACGTAAGATCATATCTAATGCAACAAGTCATATAGTATCTAGGAACATAATGTCAATGCCATAAAGTCTGTATCCTATACAGAATCTGTCACGCCCCGAGGCGTCCCCCGAGTCGTGACCGCCGTGCGGGCCTGGAGTTGCGCCCGCACAAGGCTTTAATGATTTGCATAGCAAGCACATATTCAGAGTACGCAGATAAATTGAAACACAGATTTGAAACATAGAAAAGTTCTCTTTATTGATAATGAACATCTATTACAAACTCCTGAACGAGTCAACTAATATGCCGAACGGCTTACAAAAGAGATGACTCAAAATAAGATAACAGTCCTTTACATTACATCCCTTTATAAACTCAAAATGATAAAGACCTCCAGGCTGGAGGATCTCTTTGCCACGGAGCTGCATTTGTGTATGAAGAGTTGCAGGCTCCTGACTCCAAAATGCTTCGGGGGCGCGGTGAAGATGCGCCAACAGTTGGACTGGATCGGGTAGACGACTTCGACTCCTCGCTCGGTTCGCCTTGGTGCGGAGAACCTGTTTCAACGAGGGTCAGCATATCGAAACATGCTGGTGAAGGCGAGCTAGCCTGACTATACCAATCAACACGTTGTTTAGTGAAGCATTCATATTTGTGGGTTTCTATCTTGCCTTAGTTCATTTACAAGTAAGCAGCATATTGAATTTACTGAAATGAACGTGCCACTGTTAGGTGGATTTTACCTGACCGTCTGAATTACCTGCACAATACTTACCATGCCTTCCCTGCCACGAAGACACAAGTTAGTATGCAGCAGGTTTAAATATACACGTTGGGATCACTGGCTAGGAGCCATAGTGGACCGTTTATTCTTTGAACGAAGATGGTGTGCAACAAAGCACGTGAGACGCTGCACGCCATCCCGTTCGCACGTGAGACTATCGTAAAGTTCCGCCCGGACCGGATCGGTGCCAGTGCCCAAGCGACCGTCCGCGGAACCCGTTACCTTGTGCACAAGTTGTCCGTGATCAATCGTTCGTGGCACGTTAACGTTGATGCAGTTGAGGCACGTGAACAAGATAAGCAACATTGCATGATTCGTTTACATTGCAACTACGTTATATTCATGCATCAGGATATACGTTTAAACTTGTATCTATGCATTTGATGAACATTACGAACGAACAAGCATGCAAAGATATAACCGTTCATAAGTTTATTGACAAGCATAATGAACCCAGTCTATTCTCTTTTATCTTGGTTTCTTTTATTATTACTTGGTATCGTTTGATCGGGGCAAAGGAGTGAAGCTGGAAGCAGAGCTAGCTAATCGGGTTGGTAGCCACTCACTTAGATTTTGGAAGAAGAAGGAAAGAGGCGCTTCACGACTCCGTTCGCAAGCCGCCTACTGCTCGTTCACCTGCACACGAACAGCTTGATTAATACTTCTTCCTCTCTTTCCAATCTCGGAATAGAAGTGCAAGTCAATGAACGAAAACAATGAAAACCATCGAAACCGTTCAAGAAAACAAGCAAGTCCCAAAACCAACTCAAAGCACGAAAGCAACAAGCGACATCGAAAACCGAGGCAATAAAAGATAGCAGCGGAGAAGTCCCTCCTGACTCTGCCGCTAAGCCGATCCTTGGGGCGCAGTCCACTGAATATGGGAATCGATTCCGAAGAAACAAATCCATAACGAGGACGAGTTCTTAATTCAATCTATCCCGATCGAACGATACCGTCTTGTGTTTCTTAGCCGCGCTCTCCGCATCGGGAGAACGGGGCGCTACAGAATCACCATGAATATCTCAAAAGATCATGTCCATGAATAGTGTCAAGTGTCCTGGGTTCTGTTGTACTTGATAGGACAAGTACCAAGAGTAAGGGTATCGAATGTCCATCTCTAAATGGCGTACACAACATCGCGTACGGTGTTGGCACCCGACTATGATCGGACGCTAAGTACGTCACACGGTCCTAGGTTAAGCATGTACAACAATTATAATTAAAACAAGAAAATATGCAACAAGACTGTAAAGTTGGCAAGGTATACTTGTCCTCTGATATATAACTAAGCCAAGGAATATTTAGCAAAGACTGCAAGTTTTGGCGAGGTACACTTGCCTGTGGTTCCGGCTCTGATTTCGGCTCTGACTTCAGTTGGAATGGCAGGCAGTACTCCGGTTGCTGAAACAAACATCACCATCAGATCCAGAAAATATCAATCAGCTAGAAATGCCTATCCTTGGGTCCAATTTGGAGACAAGGGCAAAAACGGCAGTTTCGGGTCAAAACGGGGTCCACATGCGGGCCCGCTTTGCACCGGAAAACGTGTCCGGGTCAAAGGTCTCCAAATTCACCAAACTTATGTCAACAGGTCAGGAACGATGATACGAACCCAACGAAACTTCCAGAATTGAATTTCGATGAGCCGATCACAAAATCGCCCGTCGAGCGGGGCCTATGGGGCCCACGACACGCGATTTCGTCAACGTTCTCAGAATCGAACCAAACTTGACCCACGGGACCAGCGTATTGCTACGAGTTCGATGGCACAAGTTTCGTCTCGATCCGACGTGTGTACACAAAGTTAGGGCACATTCCAGAAAGTACGGATACGGGGCGATGTCCGCGGATACGCGTTGATTTCGGTGTGCACGCACACCCGAATCAGCTTCCGCGAAATCCCACACGTCCGTATCGACGATGCGCACGTATCTGTGAAGACCGCGCGCGACCAAGTCGTCCCGTTTGGCGGGGCGTACTCAGTTCCGGGGTAAAACAGGGTCTGATTTTTCCTGTTTTTGGATCACGGTGTACGATCACCACAGGACGCGATGCCCCGAGCGGTTTGTCCGGGCACCGAGAGGGTCATACAGGCTTCGCAACGCAATTTACGAAATCGAAAACAGAGCTACGAGCAAGAAGATACACGCACCTGAACTGGACCCGAAAACCGGGGTCTGAATCGTGTCCGACACGTGTCCGACTCGGGAAACGAATCTAGGGTTAGGGCTAGGGTTTGGCTCGGGATTCCGGCGGCGGGGACGGCGGCTGGGCGGCCGGGCGGCTGAGGAGGGGGCTGGGGGCACGCGGCGGAGGCGGCGCGGCTTGGAGGCGGTGCTGGGCGGCCGGCCGGTTACTGCTGCGGCCGCTGCTGCTGTCGTCATGGTGACCGGGGACGGCGGAGCGGGGCGTCGGAGGGGAGGAGAGAGGAGGGAGGAGCCGGGTGGTCGTCGGCGAGGGCGGGCGGCGTCGTGGTCGTGGTGGCGGAGTGGGGTTGTCGGTGGCGAGGTTTGTCGACGGGGTCGGCTAGGGCGGTCGGAGGGGACCTTTATTGGGAGGAGAGAGGGGAGCTGGCGCCGGGCAAGGCGGAGGGGCCGGGGTCGTGGCGTGGTGGTCCGGGCGGAGCGGAGCGGAGCGGAGGCGACGGCTCCGCCGCGAGACGCGGGCACGGGCGGGGACGGGGCTGACTGGGGGTGCGGGTTCGGGCACGGGCGGGTCGGGTGGCTGATAGACCCGACCCGACCCGACCCGACCCGGTTGGGGCTGGGCTGGGTTCGGGTTCGGGGCTGGGCCCGGTGGGCCGGGTCCAGCGGGTCGCGGGCTGGGCTGGGTTTAATTAATAATAATAATAATAATAAAATTAGTAATTATTTAATAATAAATAAATAATTAAATAAATAGATTTAGGTGTTTTAAAAATAGGTCCGGGGCCCGATAAATTCCAGAAAAATTGCCCTAAGTCCAGTTTTTCATTTTACATCCAAAAATATTATTTCCATAATATTTTTATATTGTTTATTATCATTTAAAAATTATTTAAATATTAAAACCCTGTTTTTAATTACAGAAAATTTCCAGAAATTTCCAGAAAATTGTGAAAAATCCAAATTTAAATATTTTAAAAAATCAGGGGGTTTACAGCATGTTCAGATCATGGTTTTGCACTGGCGCAACTTGTGCTCATGCGATATCACGTCCAGATAGAAAAAATCGTCCCGCGGGAGCGTTGACACGATGATTCGCGCCCAGCGGGGACGACCGATTACCTGCGGAAGATCAGGACATATATATATATATATATATATATATATATATATATATATATATATATATATATATATATATATATATATATATATATATATATATATATATATATATATTATTTTAAAAAAAATGGATAGCCCACGACTGGTTCAGGCCTAGTCCGAATTTAGTTTGAACCCGGCCCGGCCCGAAGCTACCAAGTCTGGGTTGGGGTTGGGGTTGGGGTTGGGGTTAGAGGTTCAATTTGAAAGCCCGTCCCGTCCCATCTTATTTTTCGGACTGGCCCAACCCATGACCAGTCAAACCCAGTCAACATGGGCTCAGCCCGGCTTAGTCCGATACACACCTTGAGGTTAGCCTATATTAGTGGGCGTTTGGCTGCCTATCGTATTTGTTGTAGCATTTACATCAATTACATTATTTGTTTGATTGTAAATGGTATAGCTGTAGCCTGTTGCAACAAAAGCAATAATAAATATCGTAATTCTTGTTGCTTGCTACGGTCAAAGTGGCTACAACTCTAAAAATAACAATAACTAGAGGTAACCAAAGATCTTGTGTAAGATCATGGTGTGGCCTATGGGTTAAGGACCAAAATCTAGGGATCTCAGTGTTTGGTCTTGTCTGTATGAAAAAATAGAATTTTAAAATTATGCATAAATGAAAACAAGAGAATTTAGATTTTGAAAACTAGGAAGTTGTTGTGATCAACGGATTATTACCACAGTTTCAAGATTTTGAAAACCTAAAATCTAGTCGCATAATAGATAGAGTTAATTATTCAAATGGTGCATGAGTAATGTAGTAGTTGCCGTTTTGGTGATCAAATTTTTTTTGGGTTAATTTGGTAGCTAAGTTTTATATTTTAGTTTAATTAGTGCCTGAACTAGATTCTGTTCATATTTTGGAATAAAAATCGATAAAAATGGACATGTAATGGTCGTTTGCCTTATTTTTTATATTTTTTTGTCAAGTTTTTGTGTTTGGACTATCATTTTCAAAAAAATATTAGTGTTCGAAGAAATTCTATATATACAAACAACTTTTGTCGAGTACAAAATGACGGCTCTACAATCAATTATAACTGACGTATCAGCTCGTCATGATAAAAATAACCCTAAAGATAAGGCACGTGACCATCACATGTCCATTTTAATGATTTATATGTAAAAATACCAACGAAATCTAGTACAGACACTTTTTAAACCAAAATGTAAAGCTTGGATACCAAATTAATCCAAAAAAAAGTTTAATCACCAAAATGACCATCATGTCATTCCTTGGCCACCATTTTGGCAATTAACTCTATTAGATATGAGCAAACCTTTTTCTAAGTGTCAAAGTATATTGGGATAAAGAAACATGCACAATGGATACTTTGAACTTCGACCACCATAACTCATAAAGGCACACACACGATCACATTGTCTTTCCATAGAAATGATGAGAGGAAAACTTGTATTGATTATCGACAAATTATAACTTTACAATATTTTTTTTACATGTGTACAACTTTTACAGCTTTTAGGAAAGTATGGCATGGGAACTTGATCATCATACGTTAACATTACTCCATTGACGATACGAACCAAGTTTTTTCTTGACGGGAATGAATTTCTTCTCAGATATTTTTAAACTCCTCGATGTCGATGATGAAGTAAAGAAACACTCTGGAATGAAGTAGCTCTCTTTGTGTCTTGTGGGCTAGTTTGCTCAATGTAACGACCCATTTTGCATCTATGCGGATAGCCAATTCAAATGGCACAAGTGCGATGACCCGACCCCCTTGCTCTGTGAGAAGGCTTGCTTGAGGCAAAACAATTCAAACTTGGCCCTTCAGGAGTTCAGACTTAGACTTTCAAAGACGCGCTTGGAGTATCGCTCGGCCGAGGCGAATCATCGCTAAGGTGGGTGGCTACGATGAACCTGTCTTTGCTTAGCCTGCACACGTAAAACATGGACGATACATACTAGTCGCTAGGTGATAACCTTTTTGTATGCTATTAAAAGAAGTTAAAGCACCTAGCTAAGAGAATAATCTCATCTTATGTCTCTTTGCATAAATATGGTAGTAGATTGGTTGAACGAAATAGTATGCTCGCTTTACAGTTCTTATAAAATCTTGGCCTAGTAGCTTTGCTTTTGTTCCAGATATGTTCCTTTAAGTATATTGCTTCATATATTTTGAAATGCTTGTCACAAAGATATTGCCTTGATATAGAAGCACGACATAGATCATGGTTTACTTACCTATGGCAGAAAGACTATCAAAATAGTCGTTTCTGATCCAAGTAATAGAAACATGGAAATGCTTCGGGATCGTTAGGTCGCCAAGGCAACTCCCGAAATCGAAGCTGCAATAAATAGTAAAAGTATCAGCATAACTGTGCATTGAATAGAATGCACCTGATCATGAGATTTCTGAACAAGTATATGCATTCGTGTTGTGTCAAGTAGTTATGTTCATTCAAGGTCTTAAAATATTGCATATAATAAAAATCTTAGTGTTGATCGTCAATGGTCATGGATTGCCTGTGCACGGGTTTATGGTTCCTGCGGACTGTACGCCGAGGCACCGGGGCCGGTCCGATCCGGACAGGAATATCTCATAGTATGCTAGCAACATTAACACGAGGGAGAGGTGGCCTTGTAGCGGGGCTCGCTACCTGCGCTGCAACGACCGTGATGGCTTGTCAAGTAATGTGAATGTATTGTGAAAGTATCATTAAAGTATCATCAAGTATCATTAAAAGAATCATTGCATAAGTGGCGACAACCTACGTATGGGCTCGTATGAACTTGTGGCAAGTAACGGATGCACGACACACTCTGCATGCAGATCGTTAATTGAACCAAAAAAAATCTGAACCTCTGAAACACACTTGAATAATATGAGAAATCTGAACGGCCTGAGTATAATGCATTTGTAAAACCCGAGTCGTAAAGTAATATGAGTAACACAAATTTGTGTATGTCGTTCGCCTAAGTCAGAAACACGTTAGTAATACTTATGTTTGCTTATGTGATTCTTGGTTTCCATATATATATATATTTGTGTTTGGTTGACTTGGTTGTGTCATTGGACAGGGAATGATGAATGATAAGTTGGTAAGTTTTGCCGTATTTTTCTTATATCGTACTGCACACTGCCACAAGAGTTAGGCTTTTTATCTTATGCCATGAAACTGATCATAAGGCAAGACTTGAAAGATAACTTAATAGATGGTGCACAGAAATAATTAAACGTGTTTGGATTTGTCGAGCGGGCGAGAAGCCTCTCCACTAGTGCATTCATGTACTGATAACCCACCAGATTGCTTGCAGGGTACGGAAGAACTTCGTTCGGTACGGAGTATCCCTTCGTGCACGCTAAGGCATGGAGTTCACTCTGGAGCCTTGGAGTATTGCATCTAGAGCGAAGCACATATACATGATATAATGTTGGAACATCGCCTATGTATCATCCCAAGTTGTAAGCCGCTTGGCACGCCTTTATTATTTGAGAGAGTTAGAGAGAGCGCTTTAGCAACTTATAATCTCGGCCTAGGGCCTTATAGTATTTTTTTATTTTTAATAAAGAGCTTGTTATTATTTCATACTTGTGTTCATTCAATGCTTCCGCTATGACGACCCTGTAAACTTGTTACCAATCGTCTGTTCGGGTTCTTATTCTGTTGTATTCAGACTATCTGTGCGACTTTGTGACTTAGCTATTTCATCGCCTCTTCGGATCATGGCCTTGTGCGGGCGCAGCTTTTGCTTGCACGACATCACGTCCTGATGGGAACGATCATCCTGCGGGAGCGCTAGAATGGTTATTCGTGCCTAGCAGGGACGACCAATCCTGCGAAAGATCGGGATGTGACATATTGGTATCAGAGCACGACTTACGTCCTTGGACTTCTTATCGATTTCCTCAGTTTTGAAAGCTCGCTCGTGGATTATATATAAAATGCTCTATCTCGTTATCTCATTAGATATTCCATACAATGCGTCTAAATATTTTTAAAAGTGCATGTGAATGATATGATTGACTGAACGAGCTTGTTATGCGAAGTCCTTTGTGCCAAACTGTGTCAGACTTCGTGGGAATAGACTCATGCTTAAAATTTGCAAGTTGTGTGCGAACCCGAATACCTATACGTGATTTCCAAACGGGTTAGTGTGCGAGATAGAATATCGTTCGAACGATTAGCTATGCACACAACATTTTGGCTAAGTTGTGTTAAGTATCGTACGCCAAGATGCTTTGGTACGAGTAAGTTTGCGAGCGAGATTGGGATATCGTTTAGATAAGATAAGTCAGAGTTAGAATGGCTATCGATAGAAATGTTATCGGACTATCGCTAAGGCGAGTCTACGGAGTCCTGTCTGGGTTTCGATATATAGTTCAAACAGTTAATTGTATCAATAAGTTATGACTCAAAAATATAGTTTGTATGGATAATTATCGATAGAGATATATACGAGACTAAGATTATCGAGGTGACGCATAGGGATTGCGCAGGAGTCCTAAGGAACGAATTGGTGGATATGCGACCAAGTGATGTGAACATAATTTAAGATTTATTTGGATGACTCGATTCCTGAGTGGTATATGTGATAACTCAGGAACATATAAGCAATTAGAAGATTCGTAGGGTATAGCTCAAATCCTGAGTGGTGTATTGATCGTCTTAGAAATGTTCGAGCAACTCGAGAATTTTGGGATAGCAGACGAATCTTGCAGCAAACGACGTAATTGTGTAAAGCCTTAGTATATCAAATGTCTGGCAAGTAAGTAAATTCGAAGGAATCGTGCGAGATTTGATTTGAACGAGTTAGAATGTGTTGAATAAGTGATAAGGCTTATATCGAATGAGGATTCAAGGTAATGTAATCAATATATGGGTCGAGGGAAACTTAGTAGATCGTAAGAGCAATTTTGGATTAAATCAAACAAATTAAAACTTGGGTTTGAGATGGAAGATGCGATCGGAGTTAGCGAGCACGAAATTTTTTATTGATAGAATATCGCTCGCTAGAATTTAGCTTGAGTACAGATGATATGGTTTTAAATTTGGTAGACTTGATACGATATCAATAAGTTGGAAGATAGCATGGATTGATGCAAGTTAGCAAATATCGTGGTTCGATGATTGAGGTAAGCGATGACGGATTTGATCTTGAATTTGGAAAAAAGATCTTGAATTTAGTTCGAAAGATAAAACTCGATAACGGGCCCAGTTGAGAACGATTATCCCGCGGGAGCGCTGGCGTGGTAATTTTACGTCCAGCGGGGATGATCAAATTCGCGAAAGATCAGGGCCTAATATGTCCGATGATTATTCAGACGAACTCGATGAAATGGAACGTTATGAAGGTGGATAGACTTTTGCTTGAGGATTTAAACTTGGTTGTGTGAGGAATGCTAGAAGTAGACTACGGATTGATCGAACGGTAATATTGAAGTTGGACAATTTTGTCTAGACGAATTATGATCATGTCATGAATGGTTATTAGATGAATATGACTTGGTAGATCAATGTATAACTTGGATAAAACAAAGTGTACCGATAAGGTGTTTGTTCGTTTGATGATAACCATAACATTTGATATTCTTGTCATGTATGAGCACAACTCCATGCTCGAATATGCGTCTAGCCCAGATTAGGACGGTTATCCCGTGGGTGTGTTGGTGTGGTGATTTCACGTCCAATGGAGATGATTGAACTTTCCAGAGATCGGAGGATGGTAATTGAAGGATTATCTTGACTTATGGTTCGACACGATAAGATGAGTTTCAGGATACAAATAAATCAAAGTGTTTTGAGGAGGAGTTAGTTTAGAACGTAAAGTAAGATATGTTTGATGGTTTCGTGAATGGAGACGTGGATCATATTGGACGAATTAGAGTTTATGATTGAGATCGAAGATTTAGAATGTGATCGTGACTTTGTGGTCCAGACTTAGAAAAGATTGGATATGTGGATTCTATCAAACTTATTGAGGGGATAGACTATGCGAATCGTTAGGTTAGACATGCGACTTGGATATATCGTAGATTTGGTTAAATGAACGTGTCTTAGGAACGGCTTTGCTAAACAGACTCAGACCCTGTGCAACAAACGTGATAATGTTGATAGGATGATCTGTGCTCGATATTTATAAATCTGAGTGAAACGAGCTTGGATAGAATATCCCGTACGAATGAACAATGGTTTGACCTTAGGAATTGAGACAAGTATCGTGCAGCGAATTTGCACAATGAGAATCGTGAACTTGAAATGTACCTATGACCTTGTGAGCCGACCTAGCGGTTAGGCAGACGACCCTATGCTGAGTAAAAGAATTTATGTGACCGACTTTAGAGTATTGCTTGAGCAAGCCATAGAACTGGGACAACAAGACTTAGAGTTAGACTTGGAATGATAAGTGTGTGCTAGAAGTTGAAGTTTAACATGAACAGACTGGATGATAGGATTTGGACGCTAGTCGGTCGGTTGGATAAATCATGCTTGATGGTTGTATAATGCTTGATTTGAGTAGGATTGGAAATAACATAGATTTTTATTGACCCTGTTGAGGTATCATTATGATTCATAACTAGAACCCTTAAGATTTTCGTGAGTACCTGGTCCGACTTCATTATCATTGAGTTTCGTTGAATGCATATGTTTGGAGGATGCCTTGAACGTGTGCACGATCCAAGACTCAGTGATATATTGAACTCGAGTGCAAAGATTTCACGATCGCAAAGTTGGTTGACATGCATATGTTTAGGGGACGCCTTGAATATATGCACCATCTAAACTCGCGATATGATGGTCTTAAATGCTAGTACAAGTGAATATATTAGATTCGCAAGAATGAGTATAACGATTTGAGCAAGTTGGCCTCGGCCTAAGATCATCGTACATGATAGATCATGTCCCGTGTTAAGCAATATAAGTTTTACGCTAAGGCACAGTAGAGACCGAGTCAGAGAATATGACGTTCGAGTATTATAGCTGTCATGCCCCAGTCTCAAAATACGTAGGACCAGGTATACATACACATGCCAGTTGTACGAACAAGTATAGGAACCCAATTTAATGGACCTAACCAGTCATAGTACGTTATAAAATATAACTAAGTCACAACAACACAGACATGTATAATCTAGTCCCATCCACAAATATCATAGAATAAGGAACTGAATTGTTAGATAAGTCTCAAGTCCACTACATATAAAGTCTAGTGGAGAACAATCCACAAAAAATGAGTACAAATGATTACTGAAAGAATACAACTAAGTAATAAAGAAATAATGAAAATAGTTCGGACATCAGCTAAATAGATAATGACACCAAAGACTCTAAGCAACTATCATCCAGGACGCTCAAGGAAACTCCATTGGCTCCACCTCAAGGTCCTCGTCAGCAAGATCTCCAACTCCGTAATCCATCGGGTACAAGTGCTCGTCGGGATATGAAAAAGGTGCCAGGTCCTCAGAGGGACATAACAAGTACACAAGAAATTGATATGCATGAAAGTAAAGCAGTAAACAATAATAGGATAACTAACCATCTATGTGATATGCACTCGAGATATCTCTAATGGCGCATGAGGGGGGAGAAATAGAAGAATAGTCATCCCACCAGGTGTCCAGAAAGGACTCGGGGGTACACGAGTTACACCATATATACATTAGAAACATAAATCTCATACGCTCACTAGTAGATTCTTCCCTCCCAATGTATCCGAACCATATATGCGGTGTAGACATAATGCAACGACGTCATAATATAAACAACAAGACCAACACTAACTACCAACATAAGACGCAAACTCACGTATCGATGACTAGTCAACACGCTAGTCCATGCACTCACTCACTTAGTGACCGTGTTTGAAATAGTATCAGGTCAGCAGATAACACGTATCTTTACAACATAACGGGTAAGTCTACTACTCTAAACGCGTGCACACAACTAACAAAATAAAAAGAGCTAGGCATATGTAAACTGCACAATACAACCAAGCATAGTGTACTTGCCTTCCAAGACAAAATGCGAGCACAACAATTCTGATTCGGAGCTCTCCACAGAAACGTCTTGAACACATACTAATTAATTATTACACTAATTAGACTCTTACTAACTAGTCAAAATTAGGTTATTAACTAGTTATTAATTATACGTTGATTGCACATACAAGTAAATAGCCCTCAAAATAATACTAGTCGTTAAATGTTACCAAAAATTATTTTAAAGACATTAATTAATAAAAATAAAAATTCTTGAATTAATCATAAAAATAAGCAAAATAATGGTTTTCCTACTATAAAGGGTTTCTACGAAGGTTGGCAACTAGTCATGCTAATATAGGTGCTAAATAGAGTTTTTTCGACATGTAAGTTCTCAAAAGAAAAAAATCATAAAAATATTAAATTCTGGAAATAATTCTAAAATATTAGAAAACAATGATTTAATGAGTCCATACATGCATCTTTATCAGTTCTATTTATTGGTCTGTCCGTTGGACACATACTAGTCTTCTAGCAATATAATTCGCAAAATTTTGCTATTATAACCCTACTATTATGCTTTGTATAAAAATCCAAAATCATAAAAAATCTGGCAAAATAACTTTTAAAACCTAAATAATAGGAAAGCCATTCATATATGGCCAAAGAACAAGTTATAATAGATTTATATGAAAAATAGGTCAACTAGGTGACTTTTTATGCATACAAATTATTTAAATAAAAAATAATATTTCTGGAACTATAAATTAAAAACTAAATTTAATATAGGTTAATAAAATCAAAATTTAATTATTTATAAAGTTTTAGAAGAGTTCGATGAGGGATTTTGGAGAAAACATAAAACAAGGTCACCATTCCATTGCACATACAATTTTTTTTCCAAAAATATTAATAATTTAATAATCTGGAATAAACAGTAAAAATATGGATAAAAAATAATTTAAAAATTATATTTCTATATTAATAACAAGGTTTAATCAAGGGTTCTACCTATGGGTGTATACATACATTCATGTGTTCAATTCTTTACATACAAATTATAAAATAAAACCCTACAATGAAGAACATGACAATGGATTACAAATAAATATAAAAATATATTTATTTATATATAAAAAATAATTATTCATGCAATCATACACATTAGAGAGGGTTTTGAGGAAGAATGAGACTTATTAGAAGAAGAAGGATGAAGAACTAGGGTTCTTGGATGATGGAGGTGATGTTGTCCACGTGTGTGTGGGGGGGGGGGGGGTCGGTCTTGGTGGTAATGGTGGCGGCTAGGGTTCTTGGATGAAGGGAAGAAATTAGGGTTTTGAAGGAGAATTTTGGTTAGGGTTTTTAGAAGGAAAGATGAGAAAGAGAGTATATATATATTTTAAAGACAATAAACTACGGTTGTTATGCTAGGGCCATACAAATGCTAAATGGTCGAATTTTGTATTACATGAAGATCCTACGGGCAGTGTCTCCCGTGTAGGCTACTTCCTACGAAGAAAGATGTACATTTTTGTGTCGTCCTATACCATTAATGTTCAAACTACAATGAAGTATTCTAATGCAACAATTAGATTTAAATTAATTTTAAAAATAATCTAAATAAACACAATAAATATAGAATACCCACAAAATACCTATTTTTGGGTGAGGGTTTTACAACCTAACCACCTTAGAAAATTTTGTCCTCAAAATTAATAATATGGCACGATATAGAAAAACAATAATGCAGTATGTAAAGTCCATACCCGAAGACTCGTGTAAGTGAGAAAAATGCTCTAAGATCGAATCCTCCCACTCCTAAGTCAATTCGTCAAGTGAATGATGCTTCCAAACAACGCGGATTAGTCGAATGGTCTTCCCTTTTAGCACCTTGTCTATGCGGTCGAGAATCTCAACCGGATGCTCCTCTTAAGACAAACTCGGTCCTACAGTGATCTCTGAATAATCCAATACATGGCTAGGATCTGCCACATACTTTCTCAATTGTGAGATATGGAACACATCGTGGACACCCTCCAAGGTCTACGGTAATGCTAGTCTGTAAGCAACCTCTCCAACTCGTTCCAATACGTCAAACGGTCCGATGTACCTCGGACTAAGCTTCCCTCTACCTCCAAATCTGATGGTTCCTCTAGTAGGGGAGATCCTTAAGAACACATGATCTCCCGACTTAAACTCTAGGGGTTGACGATGAGTATATGCCCTCTGTTTCTGTCTACCATGTGCTGCTCGAAGGTGAGCTTGAATCTGCTTGACCTTCTCCACTATGTGAGTCACCAACTCCGGTCCAAGTATCTCTCACCCACATTACTCAAACATACTGGCGATCGACACTTATTTCTGTATAATACTTCAAAATGAGCCATCTGAAAGCTTGCTTGGTAGCTATTATTGTAAGAGAACTCCACCAAATGTAAGTGATCCTCCCAAGATCCTCCAAAGTCAAGCATGCACGCTCTCAACATGTCCTTCAACGTCTAAATTGTGCGCTCTGACTGTCTGTCTGTCTGCGGGTGATAAGAAGTGCTAAACTTTAATCTAGTTCATAGGCTCTCATGCATATTCCTCCAAAAGTGTGACATGAACCTCGAATCTCTGTCAGAAACTATGCTGAGTGGTACTCCATGTAGGCGTACAATCTCCTGCATGTACATCTCTGCCAAAACTTCTGTTGATTGCCCAACTCTAAAGGGTAAGAAGTGTTCCGTCTTAGTCAATCTATCCATAATCACCCAAACTGTATCTCAGTCAGCTGGACTACTCGGGAAACCCGTAACGAAGTCCATGGTGATGTGCTCCCATTTCCACTACAAAATTGGAAGTGGTTGGAGTAGTCCTGCTGATCTCTGATATTCAGCCTTAACTTGCTGACACACTAAGCACTTTGTGATAAACCGTGCTATCTCTCACTTCATCCCGTGCCACCAATAATGTTGTCTCAAGTCTTTATACATCTTCGTACCTCCCGAATGAATAGAGTATGCTAAAATGTGAGCCTCCGACATTAGCTTCTGCCAAAGTTCTCCATTAGGAACATAGAGGCGATCCCCATACCTCAAAGTCCCATCTTCATGTATCCTAAGCCCAGTCTGCAACCCAGCCTCAGTCCTCTGTCTAAGCCTCTGAAATCTCGCATCAGTCGGCATAACTGTCTTGATACGCTCCACCAATGGTGATTGTACTTGAAGGTTTATTAACTTTGCGACTTATCCTAGCATAACCACCTCTATGCCCAGCTGCTCCAAATCATATAACAATTCTTTCTGTGTTGTCAAGAAGTACGCCATCGGTCTCCTACTCAATGCATCCGCTACTGCATTAGCCTTGCCTGGATGGTACTGCAGCTCAATATCAAAATCTGCCATCAACTCGAGCCATCGTCTCTGTCTTTGTTTCAGATCCTTATGAGTATAGACATACTTTAAACTCTTATGATATGTATAGATCTCCACAGTCTCTCCGTATAAATAGTGCCTCTAAAGCTTCAGAGTAAAGATTACTGTTGCAAGCTCCAAGTCATGAGTGGGTTAGTTCTTCTCATGAATCCTCAACTGCCGAGAACCATAGGCTACTACCTTCCCATGCTGCATCAAGACACAACCTAATCCCTTTACAGAAGCATAGCTATAAATAACAAATTCTTCTGATCCAGTAGGTATGGTCAAGATCGGTGCTGTAGTCAGGCGCTTCTTCTGTAACACCCTGTTCCGCTCAAGCGGACTGCCGTCTCAAACGGCAATCGTGCAGCTGTCCCGACCCGCTTTGCCTCGATCAAGAAGCAAAGGATATATCCAGACTTGTCCCTACAGGAATCCGGCTTGGACTTTCAGAGGCTCGCTCAGACGTATCGCTCTACCGAGGCGAATCATCGCTAAGGTGGGTGGCTACGGTGAACTTGTCTTTGCTTAGCCAGCACACATAAAATCTGGAATGTTTATGCTAGTCGCTAGGTGAATCACCCCCTGCATGCTAATAAATCCAACGCACCTAGCTAAGGGAATAATCCCAACTCATATTGCTTGCTAGAACATGGAAAAAGGAAATACTGCTTATATTCAGACCCTCGCATGCTAAGTCCCTTAACGGTTTTATCTCTCGGCTTACCTTCGGGTCCGAGCAACGTGCCTGCTTATGTTCCTTAGAACGCATACTTGTCTGCTTAATGTTTGCCTTGTTTTCATCCAAACCCCGGGAGACTACTAAGTAGTCGTCCCGTGCGTGATTGAACCTGCAAGTATCTAAGACCGTTGGGTCATCAGGCAGCCCCGAACCAGGGGAATGCATCAAGATAAGTCAATCACTGTACAGAATCAAGATTCAAGTATCCCGTGTACTCGTGTTCAAATTGCATTTGCGTCTCAAGTTCCAGTGCACTCATGTTCCCGTGTATCTCGTGATAATTGACTGACCCAACAACTGCATGTCGCGGACAACCTGTGCACAAGATAATGAACGTTCAAGTTCCTGCGGACGGCTACACCGGGGCACCGGAGCCGATCCAATCCGGACGGAACTTTCTGATAGTCTAACGTGAGTGGGCGGCATGGAGTGAACGCCCCTATGGCCTAGCGTCTCGCTCCATACTGTCCCGGGCGAGGTGACGTGTAGCGACACAAGACCTCTCGCACCCAACCGCCCAAAGACTATAAACGGTCCTTTATGGCTTCGCCAGCGACAACTGTTCATATAGATAAGTCATCCTCGCTTAGCGGCTATCCGCGTGCGAGTTATTGCATCGTGTCAAGAAATAATTAAACACCTGAACGATCAAGACATAATGACTCTCTTGTTGCATATGCTATTGGTTTGGTTTTCATCAAGTATGCCTCCTGAATATTTTATACTTGCCCGTGCTTAAATCAATAATGTTTGCCTTGGACAGGGAAGGACAAATGGTAAGTCTCGCCGTGTTTCCTCAAACATCGCACGACGTACTGCCCGACACGTTAAGCTATTCAATGTTTGCATAAAAATGATCCTAAGGCAACTAGAAAGACAACTTAATAGTTGTGCACGGAACCTGTATTACGTGTTTGGATTTGTCGAGCGGGCGAGTAGCTTCCCCACCAGTGCATTCAATGTACTGATAATCCACCAGTTTGTATGCAGGGTGCGGGAGAACCTCGTGCGGTGCGGACGCCTCCTTCGTGCGTGCTAAGGCCAGGAGTTCCCTCTGAAGCCTTGCAACGGTGCGTCCGGGACTGAAGCACATATACAAGACATAAGTTGTGAACATCGTCTGACCATCGCCTGTACATTCATTCCACAGTTGTAGCCATTTGGCATGCTTTTACTGTTTCAGAGAGAGAGGCTTGAGCGACTTGTAATCTCGGCTATACGCCGCCTGTAATACATGTTTCATATCAATAAAGAGATTACTTTACTTGTTTTGATGCTTCCGCTATATTTGTCGACTCAGTGAACCTGTTACCGATCGCCTATGCGTTCATGACTCCGCTGTACTCGGACAATCTGTGCGACTCTGTGGCTTAGAACTCTTGCCGCCAGCCAATGAACCATGGCCTTGCACGGGCGTGGATCACGCTCGTGCGGCATCACGCCCGGATGGGTTAAGCGATCATTCCGCGGGAGCGCTGGCGAGGGTGATTCCCGCCTAGCGGGAACGGCCGATTGCCTGCGGGAGATCGGGGCATGACAGGTTGGTATCAAAGCCTGGCTTCTATGCCTTTGGACTTCGATTCGATATCTCTGTTTTGAAAGCTCGTTCGTGGGTTATGTGCACGCTCTCTCTCAATGCCTCGATGGGATGTTCCAACAATAAGTCTAAATACTTTCAAAATACGTTTTGAATGATATGCTTGCTTGTCTGGTTGTATGCTGCGAGTGGCCTTTGTGCCAACCTGTGCGAACCCTTGAGAGTATCGCTAGTAGCTTGTCCGATTTTCACTAACCCTAAGTTTGGTTGAATGTATCTATTCGAGGCCTTGAACTAGTGCACCATCCAAGACTTAAGAAAAGGTGAAACTCGAGTGCTGAGACTTCGCTATCACTAAGCTGGTTGACGTGTTCACACTAGAAATGCATGTCGAAGGTGCGCACGATCCAGTCTAAGCGGTATGCTGATTTCGAAGCTTGTGCAAGTGAATATCCAAATAAAACAAGTACAAACGACTTGTCTAGGATTGCCTCAACCCTAGATTACTGCTTGTCCTTAGTAAGTCTTGAGGACGAGACTTTTTCTAAGTTGGGTAGGATGTAACACCCTATTCCGCTCAAGCGGACTGCCGTCTCAAACGGCAATCGTGCAGCTGTCCCGACCCGCTTTGCCTCGATCAAGAAGCAAAGGATATCCAGACTTGTCCCTACAGGAATCCGGCTTGGACTTTCAGAGGCTCGCTCAGACGTATCGCTCTACCGAGGTGAATCATCGCTAAGGTGGGTGGCTACGGTAAACTTGTCTTTGCTTAGCCAGCACACATAAAATCTGGAATGTTTATGCTAGTCGCTAGGTGAATCACCCCCTGCATGCTAATAAATCCAACGCACCTAGCTAAGGGAATAATCCCAACTCATATTGCTTGCTAGAACATGGAAAAAGGAAATACTGCTTATATTCAGACCCTCGCATGCTAAGTCCCTTAACGGTTTCATCTCTCGGCTTACCTTCGGGTCCGAGCAACGTGCCTGCTTATGTTCCTTAGAACGCATACTTGTCTGCTTAATGTTTGCCTTGTTTTCATCCAAACCCCGGGAGACTACTAAGTAGTCGTCCCGTGCGTGATTGAACCTGCAAGTATCTAAGACCGTTGGGTCATCAGGCAGCCCCGAACCAGGGGAATGCATCAAGACAAGTCAATCACTGTACAGAATCAAGATTCAAGTATCCCGTGTACTCGTGTTCAAAGTGCATTTGCGTCTCAAGTTCCAGTGCACTCCTGTTCTCGTGTATCTCATGATAATTGACTGACCCAACAACTGCATGTCGCGGACAACCTGTGCACAAGGTAATGGACGTTCAAGTTCCTGCGGACGGCTACACCGGGGCACCGGAGCCGATCCGATCCGGACGAAACTTTCTGATAGTCTAACGTGAGTGGGCGGCATAGAGTGAACGCCCCTATGGCCTAGCGTCTCGCTCCATACCGTCCCGGGCGAGGTGACGTATAGCGACACAAGACCTCTCGCACCCAACCGCCCAAAGACTATAAACGGTCCTTTATGGCTTCGCCAGTGACAACTGTTCATATAGATAAGTCATCCTCGCTTAGCGGCTATCCGCGTGCGAGTCATTGCATCGTGTCAAGAAATAATTAAACACCTGAACGATCAAGACATAACGACTCTCTTGTTGCATATGCTATTGGTTTGGTTTTCATCAAGTATGCCTCCTGAATGTTTTATACTTGCCCGTGCTTAAATCAATAATGTTTGCCTTGGACAGGGAAGGACAAATGGTAAGTCTCGCCGTGTTTCCTCAAACATCACACGGCGCACTGCCCGACACGTTAAGCTATTCAATGTTTGCATGAAAATGATCCTAAGGCAACTAGAAAGACAACTTAATAGTTGTGCACGGAACCTGTATTACGTGTTTGGATTTATCGAGCGGGCGAGTAGCTTCCCCACCAGTGCATTCAATGTACTGATAATCCACCAGTTTGTATGCAGGGTGCGGGAGAACCTCGTGCGGTGCGGACGCCTCCTTCGTGCGTGCTAAGGCCAGGAGTTCCCTCTGAAGCCTTGCAACGGTGCGTCCGGGACTGAAGCACATATACAAGACATAAGTTGTGAACATCGCCTGACCATCGCCTGTACATTCATTCCGCAGTTGTAGCCATTTGGCACGCTTTTACTGTTTCAGAGAGAGAGGCTTGAGCGACTTGTAATCTCGGCTATACGCCGCCTGTAATACATGTTTCATATCAATAAAGAGATTACTTTACTTGTTTCGATGCTTCCGCTATATTTGCCGACTCAGTGAACCTGTTACCGATCGCCTATGCGTTCATGACTCTGCTACACTCGGACAATCTGTGCGACTCTGTGGCTTAGAACTCTTGCCGCCAGCCAATGAACCATGGCCTTACACGGGCGTGGATCACGCTCGTGCGGCATCACGCCCGGATGGGTTAAGCGATCGTTCCGCGGGAGCGCTGGCGAGGGTGATTCCCGCCTAGCGGGAACGGCCGATTGCCTGCGGGAGATCGGGGCGTGACATCTTCAACTTATCAAACGCCATCTGACACTCCTCTGTCCAAATAAACTTTTGGTCCTTGCGGGTCAACCTTGTCATAGGCTCTGCAATCCTCTCAAAATTCTCCATAAATCTCCAGTAATATCCGGCAAGTTCTAGAAAACTCCGTACCTCTGAGACGTTGGTTGGGGTCGCCACGTCTCTTCTGCTAATATCTTAGCTGGATCCATCGATATGCCTTCTCCTGAGATAACATGCCCGATAAAAGAGGCATGATCTAGGAGAAACTCGTATTTTTTCAGCTTAGCATATAACTTCTGATACCTTAATGTCTCCAACACCTTCCTTAGATGCTCTTCGTGCTCCTCCTGGCTCTTCGAGTACACCAAAATATAGTCAATGAATATTACCATGAACTTATCCAAATACTGGTGGAATACTAGGTTCGTTAAGTTCATGAATACAACTGGTGCATTTGTCAACCTGAAAGGAATTACCAAGAACTCGTAATGACCATAGCGAGTCCAGAAAGCCGTCCTCTGAATATCTCCGTGCCTCATATTCACTTGATGGTATCCCGACCTTAGATCAATCTTAGAAAACATCCGTGCTCCTGTCAGTTGGTCGAATAAGTCATCAATCCGTGACATAGGGTACTTATTCTTGATGGTCACTGCATTAAGGGCTCTGTAGTCGATGCACATGCGAACTGTTCTATCTTTCTTTGGCACGAACAAAACTGGGGCTCCCCAAGGTGATGCACTTAGCCTAATGAATTCCTTGTCCTACAACTCTTGCAACTGCACCTTTGGCTCATCTAGCTCATTCTTTGCCAGCCGGTACACATTAGAAGAAGATATCGGTGCTGCTCCCGGCACCAACTCAATAATGAAATTAACTTCCCTTTCTTTTGGTAGACCTGGCAACTAGTCTGGAAAGACATCTGCAAACTCCTCAATAATCGGTGGCGGCTCAACTTCCATCGCCATGCAAGATCCACCATACTGGCCTACTCCCTTCTTCGTAGTTCCTCTCATGAACTCAAACTCTGGCTGGCATGGTGGCTTAAATATAGCACAACCTCTATGGAAATCTAACATTGCATGATATTGGCTAAGCCGATCCATCCCCAGCACTACGTCAAAATTTGGCATTGGGAATACCAAAAGTCGAGCTCTCATCTCCCGACCACAAACAATAATTGAACAAGTCCTACAGGTACTAGTTATATGAACTATTCCTCCCCCGGTAAGAGTCCTCTAACTCTTAGGCAAGGGTGAAGTAGCTATTCTATGCATTGCTATAAATCTAGATGATATGAATGAAAGAGTGGCCCCAGAGTCAAATAAAAAAGTGGAAGGTACTGATCCGACTAGAATAATACCTGTAATAGACTCTCCTTTAGTCTCTTCTCCTCCCCGAGTAAGTGAAAACACCTGTCCTTACCTCTGAGCTCCTGCCTGTTATCTAGCTCTCTCGAATTGCACTACCTGCGACGCCAAGGGTGGTCTTCTCTATTGGCCTCCTGGTGCTGGTAAACGAGGTAATCCTCCTCCTTAGTTGGTTGCTCCTGGTGCCGGTACTGCTAGTTTTTGAACTCCTACTGGAACAATGGCTCCACACTGCAGACACTCCCGAGTCTGATGCTGTCTCGATCCACAAATCATGCAAGTTCCCAGTCTCTTCCAGCACTCCCTTTGCACATGCCCCTTCTTGCCACAGAAGTGACAAGTCGGAGGTTCTCTAAGCTGGTAGGGTCTTGTCCTCTGTTGTTGCTGCTGATGTCCCATTGGTCGTCTGATAGGCCCTTCTTGTTGCGTCTTTGTTGGTCCTTGCTAAATTCTCTACTAATTTTCTTTTCCCTTGTTGATGGCCTTTTGAACCCTGGCCTCCGTCAATAATTCAACATAAGAGATTCAGGATTGTGAGCTGGTATAATGTTGAAGCTCCTGAGTTAGTCCGTGATAAAATCTCTTAGCTTTCTCCAAGTCATTCGGTATAAGAACGCTTCCATATCTACTGAGGCGGCTAACCTCTGAGTCATACTCATCGACTGTCTTGTTCCCCTGCTCTAGATGGAGGAACTGATTATACAATACATCCTTCACAGTGGCCAGAAAGTATTTTTTCTCAAAGTACTCCAAGAATTGCTCCCAAGTCTGGTGTATACCCCATTGGTGCTCCATCGATTCCCACCAGTGATGAATGTTCCCTTCTAACTGAGTCCTTACGCCTGTCATCCATAAGTCCGTAGGCAGCTGTGACACCTCCAAAAGCTTCTTGGTGTTGGTTATTCAAGTTGTGGTATCCTCTCGACTCTCATTGCCTTTATATTGATTGGGGTTCTTTTGCACAAAGTCCTTAATTGAACCAACATGCGCTTGTGGCACTGGAGCTAATGCCTGGGCTGGTGCGGGTGTTGGTGCTGGTGCAGCCATCCTCTCAAGTGCTGCCAGGAATCCCTGCCTCATCTCGACGGTTTCCTACCTCTTCTCTGCCGCTTGCTGCCTCTACTCGACAGCTAGTGCGGCAACCTGCTATCTCTGTTTTTGCATCATCATATGGAAGAATTAGAATATCTGTATCTGGCCATCCTGTGGTGCTGCTATAGCTGGGGGAGCTCCATTAGGCACTATGGAAGGAGCTGGTAGAATAGAATTGTTAGTCTGTCCAGCCGGTCCTAGAAGTAGAGGAGTCATCGAGGTCTCTCCTTGTGTGTGGTCATCGACCCTAGGAGACATATTGCCCCCGATAGTGGCACGTCTATTACGCAAATTTATCTCTCTGCAAGAGATGAACGAAAGATTAGGAAGAGTAAATGAATCATGCAAGATGCAAGTATTTATTCAAATATGACGGATTGGGAGAAAGATGAGTTATAGTCAAATATGGATGAGACTTAAAATTTTAATCCTAAGTATAGGTCCGCTCGGTACAGTTACGTAAACGAAATGACTAACAGGACCTGCATGGGCCACCACTAAAAATATGTCATGTCCCAGTCCTAAAATACGTAGGACCAGGTATACGTACACTTGCCAGCTGTACGAACAAGTATAAGAACCCAATTTAATGGACCTAACCAGTCATAGTACACTGCAAATATAACTACGTCACAACAACATAGACAGATATAATCTAGTTCCATCCACAAATATCCCAGAATAAGGAACTGAATTGTTAGATAAGTCTCAAGTCCACTACATATAAAGTCTAGTGGAGAACAATCTACGAAAAATGAGTACAAATGATTACTAAAAGAATACAACTAAGTAATAAAGAAATAATAAAAAAAGTCCGGGAGTCAGCTAACTAGATAATGACACCCAAGACTCTAAGCAGTTGTTACCCAGGACGCTCAAGGAAACTCCAGTGGCTCCACCTCAAGGTCCTCGTCAGCAAGATCTCCAACTCCGTAATCCGTCGGGTACAAGTGCTCGTCGAGATCTGGAAAAAGGTGGCAGGTCTTCAGAGGGACATAACAAGTACACAAGAAATTGACATGCATGAAAGTAAAGCAGTAAACAATAATAGGATAACTAACCATCTATGTGATATGCACTCGAGACATCTCTAATGGCGCATAAGGGAGAAGAAATAGAAGAATACTTATCCCACCATGCGTCCAAAAAGGACTCGGGGGTACACGAGTTATACCATATATACATTAGAAATAGAAATCCCATACGCTCACTAGTAGATTCTTTCCTCCCAATGTATCCGAACTGTATACGCGATGCAGACATAATGCAACGACATCAATAATATAGACAACAAGACCAACACTAACTACCAACACAAGATGTGAACTCACGTATTAATGGCCAGTCAACACGCTAGTCTATGCACTCACTCACTCACTCACTCACTCACTCACTCACTCACTCACTCACTCACTCACTCACTCACTCACTCAGTGAACGTGTTTGAAACAGTATCAGGTCAGTAGATAACACATATCTTCACAACATAACGGGTAAATCTACTACTCTAAATGCGTGCACACAACTAACAAAATAAAAAGAGCTAGGCATTTGCAAACTGTAAAATACAACCAAGCAAGGTGTACTTGCCTTCCAAGCCAAAATATGAGCACAACAATTCTGGTCCGAAGCTCTATATAGGAACGTCTCGAATACCTACCAATTAATTATTACACTAATTAGACTCTTACTAACTAGTCAAAATTAGGTTATTAACTAGTTATTAATTCTACGTTGATTGCACATACAAGTAACTAGCCCTCAAAATAATACTAGCTGTTAAACGTTACTGTCACAACCCGCACCTGGTATAGGGGCACGAATACGTGGGTACGTCCAGCCTACGTCGCAGAATCAACGGTAGAACGCTGTCTTGGTCTACTATACTATCTAATATCTCATACAATGCATATAAAGTACTGCCATGCCATCTCAATACCAAATAATAATCAATCACATATAAAACTGAAGGAAGATTTACGCACGATATGGAATAGAAAGAAAAGAAATACAAGTCTCAATACAACACATAACCATCTCCAAACCAAACACAGCTCTAGATCTCAAACATAATATAACCAATATCTAAAATAGAAAAACTACTACAATATATGGAAGTCTAAGAGGCCTCAGTCTCTGGCACTATCCTCGGGTGATACTCCATCTGTCAGTCCATAGTGAGTGGGACACATCATTTTTAACCATTCATCTGAAAAATATTTTCCAGTCAGGAATGAAGCGAAGTACAACCCAATAGCAGTTTTAATTAATTGATAATGAATATAAACAGAAATAGAGAATATAATACAGGACGAGAAACAATGAATAATATCAACTATGGTGGAAAAAAAGGTAAATAATGAACAATGTGGTGAAGAACTGTAACTATGCTAAGTGATTAAAATACTAGATAGATATGTGATCGGCTTGGGTGAACATTGTCTATTTAACGTTGGATAAACATTGTCTAAGTTAACATGAAATATTGTCTAAGATTTGATCACATACCTAGCTAACATTTTTCCTTTCCCCCAACTAGTACAATGGATCCAACCAAGACATGTTGTGATACGAGATACTCAAGACCATGTAAACAATAAACCTTGAATACGAAATATTGAACATTGAACACGAAACATTGTCTAAGTTAAACATTGAGAACACGAGAAACAATGAATAATATATATATATATATATATATAACATCCCATGATTGATCCATGCGTATACTAGTCCGTATACCAATGTGTCAAGAGTCATGTAAAATATTTCTAAATTCTTGCATTATTGTAATTAGCAATTAATGAAAACTATCAGAGAATATACTCATCTGTCGTCCAAGCAATGAATGTCAAACTGTGTCCCAACTGGTATCACACAAACCTATATATGAAATAACACATCAATACATGGTGTTGGAATGAATTTACGTTAAACTAGTCAACATCTAGGTCATAAAGCCAATTCTAAGTCAAACCAATGAATTCTAGGTTGCAAGAATCTAATGCTAAGTCATTAAGTCAATACATTATGAAACTGTGCTATACTAGCTAAACTAAGATACTAGAAGTCTCTCAAAAAGTCGTATCCTAAGATACACAAGTTTTCTTAATATAAAAACATAGGTTTTATATATGTATACGAGTCAAATACTATAATATTATAACAAAACAGTTGGAATATGACACATTGGCCTTGCACCAATGCGTATCGCACCTAACTCGATACCCAAAGTCAATACCTTGAGTATCGTCCCAATACCTTGGTAATACCTTGGTATCCCGAGGTAATCCAACACTTAGTATAACTAATACATAAACAACCCCCAATACTAATTATATCAATATAACTAACTTATATGCTTAACTTAACATATAATACACATAGCTAATATACAGCTAATAACCCCAAATACTAAACTACACTAATCATACTAACTATTAAAACTATTTAACTACTAACATATATAATATACTAATATATATATATATATATATATATATATATATATATATATATATATATATATATATATATATATATATATATATATATATATATATATATATATATATATATATATATATCTAACTACTATTAAACTAGCCTTAATACTAAACTACTAACTAACTAGAACATTACCTCATTAGTAAACTGACACTCCATTCTAACTAAACCAAACCATCACCCAAGCCACTAACCACTAACTCACTGACTAACCAAGTATCCAATTTCCTCACTGAACCAAATACCTAAAACTGATACCAATACTCTGCAGGTACTAAACTGAACTTGTTTGTTGATGACTGCAGTGCTGATACTGTGCTGAACTGGATGTTCTCACTGGTACCTGTCACTGATACGGTGCTCAGTTACCCAAATTCGATACCTGATACTGTGCGGATACTTATATTGCTCGATACCTTCAATTGAATGAACTGCACGATGCTACATCCTCCTTGCACAGTGAGACTGAAACTGCACGAGGCTCCTCAGTTGGTTGCTGTATAGTGGCCCGATGCCTGGCTGCAGAATCGTGCAAGAGCACTGTGCTCCCCGCAGTTGCTGATACTCCCTGCTGGATTGCTGCTCGAGGTTGTAATGGAGGCACTGCTGAAGTTGCTACTGCTCACTAATGAGTTTACCCGAGCCCTCTGCTGAACTAAAGCTATACTGCCTGTGGCCTGAGCCCCCTTCAGTTGCTGTGCTGCAGTAGGACTGCTCCTCTCATGCTGAACACTGTATAGTAACATGTTTCTCCTTTCTTGTGCAGCCATGTGCACTGATACCTCCTTGCTGATACTCACTTGGTGCAGTGACTGCTACTGCAGCTGCCTTCTTCTGTACTGCTCATTCGAGCAGTTGGTGCACCCCGAGTCCCCCTTGCTGCCACTGCACGAGCACTGCCTCGAGCTGCTAGCTTCCTGTGGGTGGCTGCACACTGATGCTAATTGCTGAAACTACTGCAATGCTTGCTTCAAAACTGCTGCTCTTTTCCATTTGTTTTGCATATTGAACTACCCAGGCTACTGTAAGTACTGATACTAAAGATACACATTGCTGTTGAAGCTACTTGCACTTCACTGTGAAAGGCTGCAACTTCTCTCTCTGATACTTGGCTGAACCTAGGGTACCTGAAAACCTCTACTGATACTCGAAAACTGATACCCTTTGTACCACACTCGTTGTGCTATGAGCTTGGAACACCTTCCTACACTAAACAACTCAACCCAGCCCAGAACACACTGTGAACACTGTATATGCTTGACACATCAATGTGAGATTGTATCAAACTCTAACCCTCCTAATCACCAAATCTCATATGCACATTCACACTTGCCATCCACAACAGACATATAAGCACCTGCACCTCAAACATAGCCTCAAAGAGGTAGATGAACCACAACAATATCAACAAGGTATATAGTCAAATTGGCCTAAGTGTCAGGTTAAGTTTCTGGCCTTCAAGACATTGGACCAACTCCCCAACTCACTGAATATCAATCTAACCAACTCCAACAACTAAAACCTGCAACCCCCTTCACTAACACCTATACCCGAGCTCCCCCTAAACTCTACACATCTGGCAACACTCCCAAACTCTACTGCTGCCACTGCTACTGTTATCTCTTAATCAGTGCAACATGCCTTAGCTCCGGGTCTTAACCAACCCCCACACCAGGTTGTCATCTAATGGCACACTCAACCTACTAATACCCTATTTCCCATATGTTGCTGCTACTAAGTACCTTTAATACACCCACATGGCCATGTATATGCTCCCAGCCAACACTCACCTTCACATTGATTGCTCACCCTCACACACACACAAGCATAACCACTCGCACCCAACCACTTCCTATATAAATATAAATCAGTCCATATATATGTAGGCATACACTCCCTCTATGTATATATATCAATATCTATCTCTACCCAACTCTAAATATATGAATATATATACCCCTTCACTACTATATATGCATAGATATATACATATATCACTATATGCTCCTACATATATATATACACATAGACCCATACTTATACACTAATCACAAGTACACTTATATATACATACATATATATATATATAAATACCATATATATATATAATTATACATCCACGTATAATGAGAAGAACAAAACATCAAACACATGGAGTGCACCGCACCCGTATCACACTTGCTCTATGATACGTGTGGGATACGGCTCCAACACACAACCAAACGCATCCCGGAGGATACGGGCAAGTCAAATACACTAAATATGAACAATACATATAGTAATTAGAGTGTCTATGTGTCCGTGTCACAATGCGATATGCACAAGGCTCCGTGTTAGAGGAAAACTTCCAAAATCAACCCGTTTCGTCAAATTGATGAGATACGGCCTACACGTATCCAATTGTGGATACGACACTAGTCACAAACAAGCAATCATATGTCAATTTGGTCTAATTGACCAATTGACAAACACAACATGTGCCAATCTCGGAATTCTCCCAAAATTGGTACCAAAATGCACGTGACTTCCACCGTAGGTCTCTGATCGTCCCAAAACCAAATCCTATGGGTAACCTATGCATGTGGGTTAGTTTCTCATGGTAAAATCTCAGATATAGAGTCTAATAGAATGGGGAAAAACTAAAATATACCTATTAGGAGATGGATTTCCAATGAAAAGTCTCCATATGCAAAGTAGCTCCTCTCCTTGTAGATCTTAGCCTCCTCTTCCTTGCTCCTTGCTCCTTGCTTGTAGATCCTTGATGTAGAGGCCTCAATGATGATTTTAGAAAGAGATTTGAGAATAATTTATGGGGGAATGGAGGGAAATTGGAAGAGGGAAAAGTAGATCTAGAAATTTTGGGAAGAAAAGAAATGAGAGCACTCTCTCTCCTCCTAATTATGGCTGGTCATAAACCCCTCTCCTAGCAATGTATAATATCCCAAATACCCCTTGGGGCCTCTCATGAAGAAATTAATTAAGGGGGAAGGTTCTAGTCTAATGGTTTCACTAATTAAATCCAACCTCCTAATCCATGGGCCTAATTAAATGGGCCCAAACTAAACTCATCCAAATGTTGGGTTCATGCATATAATAAAATAGGTTAGGTCCACTACACAAGTCTAAAATAAATACTATGTCTAATCAAATACTAAACAATGCAATAAATAATTAATTACTCATGCACAATATTAATTACAACCCTCCTAAAAATAAAATTCCCTTGTCAATTACCAAACTATCCTTGATTGGAAATATGAGGGTGACAATCCTACCCACCTTAGAAAAATTTTGTCCTCAAAATTAAAGATGATCGTAACCCCATCTAGGTCAACCCAGTCTAAACTGAAACACACATCACTAACTATGGTCTCTGTCCATCATAGTTTTTGCAGTATCCGACCGGGTATACTAACTACACAATAATACGCAAGCAGTCTATAAGAAAATAACTAACCACACAAACAACAGATAGAAAGGAAATAAACAGGGCAAAACTAGCTAACTGATCACCTGAAGTGTCATCCTCTCTTACTGCCATTGCAAATGCCCCGCCCTGCTAGGGTGGCTCTCTATGTTGGTGCTGATTAGTCTGCGGTACCACATGTAGCCTAGCTCCACCTTTCTGACTGCGATTTGGTCCGTACGGGTTGTTGGAACACTCCTTCACCTGATGGTCAGGGGAACCACAATACAAGCATAGTCTGAGTCTCTTCCGACAGTTCTCCCAATCATGCCCATGCCTTCCACAATAGGCACAAGGAAAAGTTTGCTGAATCTGCCTTTGAGGCTGTTGCGGTGCCTGATGTACTGGATTCTGAAACTGTTGGATCTGTTGAGCTGGTGCCATAACTGGTACAAGGTACTGCTGATGCTGATATACCCTCGGCTGCTGAAAATGGGTGTGCTTTTCTGGGCTCGTACCACTACTCGCTCCTCCGGTGTCTCTCGGCCTCTTGGAGCCAAGCTCCAAATCGTCTTCTGCCCGCTGCGTGTCACGCCCCAGTCCCAAAATACCGTGGGACCAGACACGTGGCAATGGCCAGCAGTACGCACCGATGGACCAACTCAATAATAGAGATCCATCAGGGCATACTTAAGCTGTAAAACAAGTCTACGACAATCATGGTACAACTAGTCTCATCCACACAAGACATAAAACATGATCCACAGAATAAATAAGGAATGTAAATCATCATCCAGTCTCACAAAGTACTTCGGGGAACAACCCGATAAATATCTAGTACAATGGTTCAACAGCCCAGAAAGTAAAAGACTGAAATAAAGAAATGAAAGCTGAGCATGAACATGGATGCTCAATAGAAGTCTTCAGCTAAGACCTCGTCCTCAGATGGTGGTACAACTCCTGGATCAGCTCCTGCTCCAGTCCCGTAGATCTCGGGATAAACCACGTCTGCAAAATCTGGGGAACAAAATCCGGATCCAGGTCCTCAGGGGACATAGCAAGGTACAAGAAAGAACATGCCAATAAATACAGATAAGCAGTGCAGCAAATAAATAACTAAATGAACAATGGGGTAAATAAGTAACCATCTAAGTGTAAATGCAAGTGAGAGCATCACTAGTCTCAGGCTGAGCCACTACAAGCTCTGTGTCGGGGAGCCGGGTAGCGGTAATAACCGGTAGTGGGTCAGGCTCTGCTACGAGAACCTGCGACCTCTCAATAATAGAAAATATACATAAATACAGCCTATAGCCTGTGTGTCTCTCCCCACCCCATGTAACCACGCATATCATGACCACAACGTCTCATGCCCATGTCAAGCGCGATCATAGCTAAATGCAACCAGTCATAAGTATCTAATAATATAATGTCCATGTCCTGTATCCTATACAGAATCACCACGAATATCTCGGGAAAATCCTGTCTCATGAATAGTGTCAAGTGTCCTGGGTCATATGGTACTTGATAAGACAAGTACGAGAATATAAAGTGTCACGGATGTCCATCTCTAGATGACCGTACCCAACACTGCGTACAGTGTCGACACCCGACTGATAATCGGACGCTAAGTACGTCACACGGTCCTAGGTTGAGCATGCACAGCAATATATATAAAACAAGGAAAATAGATAACTAAACTGCAGAGTTTGGCAAGGTACACTTGCCTGATGTCCGAATATCAACAACTGTCCTGGTATCTGTGGATCCGGTGGGAACTACTCCAAAAGCTGTAATAAATATCACCAACAGTCTCAGAAGATGTCAAATAGCTGGAAATGCCTGTCCTTACGTCCAATTTGGACACAGGGGCAAAAAGGTCATTTTCGGGCCAAAGCGGGTTCCATATGTGGGCCACTTTGCACCGAAAAGCGCGTCAGGGTCAAAGGTCTCCAAATTCCGCAAACTCAGTGTCTACAAGTCAGGAACGATGATACGAACCCAACGGAACTTCCAGAATTGGATTCCGATGAGCCGATCACAAAATCACCCGTCAAGTGGAGCCTGTGGGGCCCACGATACGTGATTTTGTCAACGTCCTCAGAATCGAACCAAACTTGGCTCACAGGACCAGCGTATTACTACGGATCCGTTGGCGCAAGTTTCGTCTCGATCCGACGTGTGTACACGAAGTTACAGCGTGTTCCAGGATCAACGGATACGGGGTGTCGTCGGCGGATACGCATTGATTCCGGGGTGCACGCACCTCCGAATCGACTTCTGCGAAAACCCACACGACCGTATCAATGTCGCGCACAGTTTGGTAAAGACCGCGTGCGACCAAGTCGTCCCGATTGGCGGGGCGGACTCAGTTCCGAGGTGAAACAGGGCGTTGTTTTTTTCCTGTTTTGGATCGCGGTGTACGATCACTACAGGACGCGATGCACCGAGCGAGTTGCACGGGCACCGAGAGGGTTATACAGTCTACGCATAGCAATTGACAGAATCGAAATCGGAGTTGCGAGGTGAGAGAAATTAGTACCTGTACAGGGCTCCGTGGATCTGAAGTCCGCGTGTCCGGTCTGCGTCCTGATCGTGTCCTCGCGAGTCTGGGCTAGGGTTCAGATCAGAAGTCAGCGGAGTCGCTGTGAGGCGGAGGAGTCAGGCCCGGGGTCGCTGTGCGAACTCGGCGGAGGGGTGAGGCCGCGCTCGGGGTCGCTGGGCGGAGATGGGAACTGAACAGGGGCGGCTGCTACGGGTTCGGTCGACGACGGAGGCGGGGTCGACTCGGCTATGCGGAGGTGGGTTGGTCGGCGTCGGTGGAGGGCGACGTCCGAGGGGTCGGCGAGGCTAACGGCGTTAGGGCCTCCGGGTAGCCGTCGGTTTCGAAGGAGCACGGCGGAGGGGTTTTAGGTGACGGGAAGCGGCGGCGTCGCGGGCCAGCTACTGGGCGGGGCAGCTGGGTGGTTGACGGCGAAATTGATGGTGGCGGAAGCTTAGGGTTCAGGTGATGGCGAGGCACGGACGCCGAGGGAGCCCTATATAGGCTGCTACAGGAGCCTTCGGCGGAGGAAATCCTAGGGTTTCCACACGGTTTGGATCCGGGTCGGGTTCGGCTTGGATCCAACCCGACCCGAACGCTGGGTGGTTTGGTCTAGCCCGGGGTTGGTTTGGTTTGGGTTGGTTCCCAATCCAAGTGGCTAAAGGTCCTCGATACGTTGCTCCGGTGTCCGATAAATTCACCGAAAAATGCCATGCGTCCGGTTCTCCATTATACACCATAAATTTTTACTTCCAGAACATTTTAACTCCATTTAGTCACACTTAAAATTATTTAACCCATAAACCACAGTGATAAATTCCAGAAAAATACCGAAAATACGGAAAATTATATAATCTGATTTCTGAAATTTAGGGTGTTTACAATCTTCCCTCCTTAAAAGGATTGCGTCCTCGCAATCAAAGAATAAGTTACTAAAGAAAAAGTTATGGAAGTACAAGGTTGCTTAGTTTTCAACTGCCTCCTCGAACAAGTGGGGGTAACGCTGGCGCATACTATCTTCCCATTCCCAAGTCGATTCGCCTGGTGAATGATGTTTCCATGCTATACGAACCAGTCTGATCGTCTGTCCCCGTAGTGTCTTCTCACTGACGTCGAGGATGCCAACTGGTTGTTCCTCATACCTCAAGCTCGGGCCTACTGCGATCTCTGAATGATCGACTACGTGACTTGGGTCGGTCACGTACCTTCGCAACTGGGAGACGTGGAATACGTCATGCACTCCCTCTAAGGATGGAGGTAATGCAAGCCGATAAGTCACCTCACTAACGCGCTCGAGGATGTCAAATGGCCCAATATACCTTGGGCTCAGCTTGCCTCTGCTCCCGAATCTGATAGTACCCCGAGTGGGCGAAATCCTCAAGAATACGTGATCCCCTTCTTTGAACTCTAGGGGACGTCTGTGTGTATCTGCCCAATGTTTCTGTCTGTCCTGAGCTGCTCGTAGATGATCCTGTATCTGCTTTACCTTCTCCACTGTCTGCGTTACCAATTCTGGACCCAGTAGTTGACGTTCACCAACGTCACTCCAACACACTGGTGATCTGCACTTCCTTCCGTATAAAGCTTCAAATGGTGCCATCTGGATGCTGGCCTGATAACTGTTATTGTAGGAGAACTCTACTAAGTGCAAATGATCTTCCCAAGAACCTCCAAAGTCTAGCATACATGATCTCAACATGTCCTCCAAGATCTGAATGGTGCGCTCCGATTGTCCATCTGTCTGCGGGTGGTATGCCGTGCTGAACTTGAGTCTGGTGCCGAAACTCTCTTGCATGCTTCTCCAGAAATGAGATATAAATCTCGAATCTCGATCCGATACAATACTAACAGGTACTCCATGTAATTTGACGATTTGTCGCATATACATGTCAGCTAGTACCTCTGTGGACTGTCCAACTCTAAATGGCAAGAAGTGTGCCGATTTAGTGAGTCGATCCACGATCACCCATACTGCGTCTCTTCCGCTGGGGCTCTTCGGAAATCCTGTGACAAAGTCCATCGTGATGTGCTCCCACTTCCATTCCGGTATCGGGAGCGGCTGTAACATACCTGCAGTCCTCTGATGCTCGGCCTTTACTTGCTGGCAGACTAAGCATTTGGCCACAAATCTGGCGATCTCCCTCTTCATTCCATGCCACCAGTAATACTGTCTCAAGTCTCGATACATCTTGGTTCCTCCTGGGTGAACAGAGTACATAGAGCTATGTGCTTCAGTCATTAGCTCCTGTCTCAATTCTCCATTTGGAACATATAGGCGGTTTCCAAACCTTAATGTTCCGTCTTCGTGGATGCGTAGTCCTGTCTGCATACCTGCTTCTGTCCTTTCTTTGAGTCTTCGGAATCTAGCATCGGTGGGCAATGCTTCTTTAATCTTCTCCACGAGGGATGACTGAATCTCAAGATTAGCCATCAATCCATTCTGTCCCGGTACGATAACCTCTATCTGTAGCTCCTGTAAGTCCTTCAATAACTCGGGCTGCATTATCAAGAAATAAGCCGTAGGCTTCCTGCTGAGTGCATCTGCAACAACATTCGCCTTTCCCGGATGATACTGCAGATCGATGTCAAAATCCACCATTAGTTCCAGCCAACGTTTCTGTCTCATGTTAAGCTCCTTCTGAGTATACACATACTTCAGGCTCTTGTGGTCAGTAAAGATTTCTACCCTCTCTCCATAAAGGTAGTGCCTCCATATCTTCAATGCAAATATCACTGCTGCTAGCTCCAGATCATGCGTGGGGTAGTTCTTCTCGTGGTCCTTCAACTGTCTCGACGCATAAGCAATGACTTTGCCATGTTGCATCAAAACACATCCTAGTCCACTGCCTGATGCATCACTGTAAACAACAAAACCTCCTGACCCTGAAGGAAGAGTCAAGACAGGTGCTGTTGTTAATCTTCTCTTCAGTTCTTCAAAAGCCTTCTGGCAGTCTTCTGTCCATACAAACTCCTGATCCTTTCGTGTTAGCTTTGTCATTGGTTCTGCAATCCTTGAGAAATTTTCTACGAACCTTCGGTAATATCCCGCAAGTCCTAGAAAACTTCTTACCTCTGCAACTGATGTAGGTGTAGGCCAAGTCTCTATCGCCGCAACTTTCTCTGGATCCACTGAAAGTCCTTCTCCTGATATGATGTGTCCCAAGAAAGGCACTTTGTCCATACAGAACTCACACTTACTGAGCTTGGCATATAACTTCTCTTGCCTCAAGGTCTCTAACACGATTCTAAGATGCTCCTCGTGCTCTTCAGGGCTCTTGGAATATATGAGAATGTCATCAATGAATACCACTACGAATTTATCCAAGAATTGATGAAAGACCCTGTTCATTAAGCTCATAAACACTGCTGGTGCGTTGGTTAAACCAAACGGCATCACCAAGAACTCATAATGCCCATACTTCGTCCTGAAAGCTGTCTTCGGGATGTCTTCCTTCCTCACCTTGATCTGATGATAGCCGGATCTAAGGTCAATCTTCGAGAATACCCTTGCACCACTCAATTGATCGAATAGGTCATCAATGCGTGGTAAGGGATACCTGTTCTTGATGGTCACGGCATTCAGTGCCCTGTAATCAATGCACAACCGTACTGTTCCATCCTTCTTCGGCACAAATAAGATGGGTGCTCCCCAAGGTGAAACACTGGGGCGAATGAAACCCTTCTCCAAAAGATCATCTACCTGTTCTTTCAACTCCACTAACTCCTTCGGTGCTAGCCGATATACTGATGAAGTGATTGGCTCTGCTCCTGGAGTTAAGTCTATTGTGAATTCTATTTCCCGATCAGGCGGTAAACCTGGAAGATCATCAGGAAATACATCCACAAATTCTAATATGACTCTTGGGTATCCTGTCTCCTCTTCTACAGATAATACCCTAAGAGTAGGCTGAACTCCTTGCTCTACTGCTCCTCGGAGAAACTCAAATTCTGGATGTCCTGGCGGTCTAAATATAACCCGCCCAAGTCGGCAATCAAGAGTCGCATGGTACTGACTTAACCAGTCCATACCAAGTACGACATCATAATCCGGCATGGAAAAGATTAGAAATTGAGCTCGCATTTCTCTGCCACAAACTACTACAGAACAAGATCTACAGACGTCACTAACCGGAATAATACCGCCTCCCGTAAGAATCCTCTTCATCCTCGGAAGGGGTGCGGTAGCTACTCTATGGGTGGCTACAAAGCTAGCTGCTATAAATGAATGCGATGCTCCAGAATCAAATAAAGCTACTGCAGGTAATGAAGCTACTATAATAGTACCTGCGATGACCTCGCCTGCTGTAGCCTCCTCCTCAACAGCTAATGGGAAAGCCTGTCCTCGTCCCTGAGCTGGACCTCTCTGCTGCTGCTGCTGCTGCTAGAATAGGGCTGCCTGTGGTGCCAGTGGTGGTCTCTGCTGATTCCCTCCTGGGGCTGGTGGTCTGACCCCACCAACTCCTGTTTGCTGGCCTCCTGCTGCTGGATAAGCTGGTCGTGGTGTAGGTAATGCTAGTCTTGGTGCTCCGTCCCGGCGTTCAGTACAGTCCCTGGAAAAGTGCTGGTTGGATCCGCAGCTCAAACATAGTCCCAATTTACGCCGGCACTCCTTCTCAATGTGTCCTACCTTGCCGCAGTGGTGACAAGTAGGAAGGGGTCTGTCTCTCTGTGCTGCTCTATCTGGCATACCCCTCTGGGTTCGCTTCGCTGAATCCCCATGTGCTGGCCTGGATGGTGCTGATGTGATAGGCCTCTTCAGATTAGATTCCCTCCTGGTGACGCGCTCCAAGCGTCGGGCTGCTGCAAGGACATCGGTATAAGAGGTAGGTGCTACCGTTCCAATCACTTTCTGAAGCTCGAACTTCAAGCCGTCAAAGAACTTCTCTGCTTTTTCTTCCTCCGTTGAAATCAGTGTTGGGGCAAAGCGGCTCAGGCGAATAAATTCTGCATTGTATTCCTCTACTGACATGCTGCCTTGGATAAGGCGGTTGAACCTGTCTCTGAGCTCTGACCGTGCAATGGCTGGAATGTACATCTCTTGGAAGAGTCTGGAGAACTCTTCCCATGTGACTCGGTCCTGTCCAAGCCTCCTTTCTTCTGCTAACCACCAGTGATGCGCATTATCAGTCAACTGCATTCTGACTGCAGTCATCCACTTCTCTCTTGGAAGTTCAGCGGCTTCCAACTGATGCTGAATGTTGGTGAGCCACTCATGAACTTCCGTTGGCCCTTCTTTACCAGAAAATGTGCGAGGCTTGAGATGACGGAAATCGGTGATAGATCCCGTCGATGTCCGCCTTGCTGGCGGATTTGCCTGCTCCAATGCGGATACCAGGCTGGTCCTCAGATACTCGGCCTCCTGCCGATGGGCCTCTTGCTGAACTTGCTGCTGTGCTTGCATCATAGCATACATCATCTGGAATATCTGTTGCCCGTCCATGGCTTGTCCTGGCGGGAATACTGGCACCTGGGGAGTGAACTGTGGTGGAGGTGGGATATCATCTCTCCGGAACCTTGGATTAGGCTGCCCGGTTTGATCACTCTGCGATGCTTGTCCACCATCCCCTGGTGTCACTTCGTCTCCATAAGTAACCACAGCGTCGTGTGGTGTCTCCAAAGGGATATCATCTCTGTTCCCGGAATCCATTGCTCTGCAATCAAAAGATAAACTATGAGAACGCTCAGAGGAATCAATACAGGATGCAGTTCAAGTAACAATTTTGAGTTCGATATAGAGTTCAACAGATGGGTTAATGATGGATGAGATCCTATAGTTCATACTATCCTTAGGGCAGGCTGGTCCGGTCCCTAAGTTGAAACCGAACTATTTAGTCGTAGACCTGCATGGGCCACCACAAAAACCATGTCACGCCCCAGTCCCAAAATACCGTGGGACCAGACACGTGGCAATGGCCAGCAGTACGCACCGATGGACCAACTCAATAATAGAGATCCATCAGGGCATACTTAAGCTGTAAAACAAGTCTACGACAATCATGGTACAACTAGTCTCATCCACACAAGACATAAAACATGATCCACAGAATAAATAAGGAATGTAAATCATCATCCAGTCTCACAAAGTACTTCGGGGAACAACCCGATAAATATCTAGTACAATGGTTCAACAGCCCAGAAAGTAAAAGACTGAAATAAAGAAATGAAAGCTGAGCATGAACATGGATGCTCAATAGAAGTCTTCAGCTAAGACCTCGTCCTCAGATGGTGGTACAACTCCTGGATCAGCTCCTGCTCCAGTCCCGTAGATCTCGGGATAAACCACGTCTGCAAAATCTGGGGAACAAAATCCGGATCCAGGTCCTCAGGGGACATAGCAAGGTACAAGAAAGAACATGCCAATAAATACAGATAAGCAGTGCAGCAAATAAATAACTAAATGAACAATGGGGTAAATAAGTAACCATCTAAGTGTAAATGCAAGTGAGAGCATCACTAGTCTCAGGCTGAGCCACTACAAGCTCTGTGTCGGGGAGCCGGTAGCGGTAATAACCGGTAGTGGGTCAGGCTCTGCTACGAGAACCTGCGACCTCTCAATAATAGAAGATATACATAAATACAGCCTGTAGCCTGTGTGTCTCTCCCCACCCCATGTAACCACGCATATCATGACCACAACGTCTCATGCCCATGTCAAGCGCGATCATAGCTAAATGCAACCAGTCATAAGTATCTAATAATATAATGTCCATGTCCTGTATCCTATACAGAATCACCACGAATATCTCGGGAAAATCCTGTCTCATGAATAGTGTCAAGTGTCCTGGGTCATATGGTACTTGATAAGACAAGTACGAGAATATAAAGTGTCACGGATGTCCATCTCTAGATGACCGTACCCAACACTGCGTACAGTATCGACACCCGACTGATAATCGGACGCTAAGTACGTCACACGGTCCTAGGTTGAGCATGCACAGCAATATATATAAAACAAGGAAAATAGATAACTAAACTGCAGAGTTTGGCAAGGTACACTTGCCTGATGTCCGAATATCAACAACTGTCCTGGTATCTGTGGATCCGGTGGGAACTACTCCAAAAGCTGTAATAAATATCACCAACAGTCTCAGAAGATGTCAAATAGCTGGAAATACCTGTCCTTACGTCCAATTTGAACACAGGGGCAAAAAGGTCATTTTCGGGCCAAAGCGGGTTCCATATGTGGGCCACTTTGCACCGAAAAGCGCGTCAGGGTCAAAGGTCTCCAAATTCTGCAAACTCAGTGTCTACAAGTCAGGAACGATGATACGAACCCAACGGAACTTCCAGAATTGGATTCCGATGAGCCGATCACAAAATCACCCGTCAAGTGGAGCCTGTGGGGCCCACGATACGTGATTTTGTCAACGTCCTCAGAATCGAACCAAACTTGGCTCACAGGACCAGCGTATTACTACGGATCCGTTGGCGCAAGTTTCGTCTCGATCCGACGTGTGTACACGAAGTTACAGCGTGTTCCAGGATCAACGGATACGGGGTGTCGTCGGCGGATACGCATTGATTCCGGGGTGCACGCACCTCCGAATCGACTTCTGCGAAAACCCACACGACCGTATCAATGTCGCGCACAGTTTGGTAAAGACCGCGTGCGACCAAGTCGTCCCGATTGGCGGGGCGGACTCAGTTCCGAGGTGAAACAGGGCGTTGTTTTTTTCCTGTTTTGGATCGCGGTGTACGATCACTACAGGACGCGATGCACCGAGCGAGTTGCACGGGCACCGAGAGGGTTATACAGTCTACGCATAGCAATTGACGGAATCAAAATCGGAGTTGCGAGGTGAAAGAAATCAGTACCTGTACAGGGCTCCGTGGATCTGAAGTCCGCGTGTCCGGTCTGCGTCCTGATCGTGTCCTCGCGAGTCTGGGCTAGGGTTCAGATCAGAAGTCAGCGGAGTCGCTGTGAGGCGGAGGAGTCAGGCCCGGGGTCGCTGTGCGAACTCGGCGGAGGGGTGAGGCCGCGCTCGGGGTCGCTGGGCGGAGATGGGAACTGAACAGGGGCGGCTGCTACGGGTTCGGTCGACGACGGAGGCGGGGTCGACTCGGCTATGCGGAGGTGGGTTGGTCGGCGTCGGTGGAGGGCGACGTCCGAGGGGTCGGCGAGGCTAACGGCGTTAGGGCCTCCGGGTAGCCGTCGGTTTCGAAGGAGCACGGCGGAGGGGTTTTAGGTGACGGGAAGCGGCGGCGTCGCGGGCCAGCTACTGGGCGGGGCAGCTGGGTGGTTGACGGCGAAATTGATGGTGGCGGAAGCTTAGGGTTCAGGTGATGGCGAGGCACGGACGCCGAGGGAGCCCTATATAGGCTGCTACAGGAGCCTTCGGCGGAGGAAATCCTAGGGTTTCCACACGGTTTGGATCCGGGTCGGGTTCGGCTTGGATCCAACCCGACCCGAACGCTGGGTGGTTTGGTCTAGCCCGGGGTTGGTTTGGTTTGGGTTGGTTCCCAATCCAAGTGGCTAAAGGTCCTCGATACGTTGCTCCGGTGTCCGATAAATTCACCGAAAAATGCCATGCGTCCGGTTCTCCATTATACACCATAAATTTTTACTTCCAGAACATTTTAACTCCATTTAGTCACACTTAAAATTATTTAACCCATAAACCACAGTGATAAATTCCAGAAAAATACCGAAAATACGGAAAATTATATAATCTGATTTCTGAAATTTAGGGTGTTTACACTGCGCATGTCTCAAAATTTCCTTAAACGTAGCGGTACTGTCTCCATTAGTTTGAGACTTAATCTCACTGTTCAGTCCCTTCCTGAACTTCCTAGCTCTGGCCCGAGGATTCTATCCCTCAATAAATTGTCCCAATCGGCAATATTCTGCCGCATACTCGTCCACCGTCGAGTCCCCTTGGACGAGGTTCTGAAATTGACTCTCCAAAGTACTCTGAGCCACATCCGGAAAGAACTTCTCTTTGAACAGCTCCTTGAAAACTTCCCACGTAATTCCCGGCACTGATATCCTTGGGTCTGTCCTGAACCATGTCAAAGCAATGTCGAATATCATACAACCCGCTGCCTCTATATGTAGCATCTCTGGAATCTACGCCAGCCGCAAGTTCCGCTCGATGTCCTCGATCCACTCATCCGCATAGATAATCCCCTCTGTGCCCCTGAAATCCTTTGGCCCCATCCTCTTAAAGTCTATGATAGTACCCGGCCTCGGCTGATGCAGAATAAACTGAGCTGGTGCCGTCAGTGGTTGGGCGGTAGCTCTCTCAACTGCTGCAAGCACGATCCGGTAAGCATTCTCCATACTCTGTTGTAGGACCTCGGACTGTCACTGCTATGCCTCCATTATCTTCTGGAAGAGCGCGAACATCTGTATCTGATCAACTGTAGGTGGCAGAGGTGGAAGATCCTCGAAAACTGTCTGTCCTGTCCTCGGTACTGGAGGTGGAGAACCTCCGAAAGCTGCTGCAGATATGCCCACCTAGACTGGTGAAGATAACCTCCCGAATGTAGGTACTGGACCTTCGTCTGAGGGTGCTGTCCTCAAGGGTGATAGAGTGACTAATCGTGCTAACATTGTGCCTGAGCGCTGGGAACGCGTCTTCGGCGGCATTCTGAGGACATATTCAAAATAAGAAATCAATATTGAGCAAGAGACGATATCATCAAGGAAGGACAAAAATTTCAAAGCGATATTCAGAATAAAGATGACAAGATACAATTATGTTGGAATCATTTCCTAGTTGTGATTGAGTATCCCTCTCATCCTAGTATCCTATATCATAACCTATCGCAGGCTCGCAGTAGTACAACTAAGTCGTTGCACTACCACGACATCGCACTATTGCGAAGACTGGCCTGTATGGGCCACCAATAAAAATGTGTCACGACCCGCACCCGGTATAGGGGCACGAGTACGTGGGTACGTCAAGCCTATGCCGCAGAATCGGCTGTAGAACACTATCTTGGTCTATTATACTATCTAATATCTCACACAATGAATATAAAGTACTGCCATGCCATCTCAATACCAAATAATACTCAATCACATATAAAACTGAAGGAAGATGTACGCACGATATGGAATAGAAAGAAAAGAAATACAAGTCTCAATACAACACATAACCATCTCCAAACCAAACACAGCTCTAGATCTCAAACATAATACAACTAATATCTAAAATAGAAAAACTACTACAATATATGGAAGTCTAAGAGGCCTCAGTCTCTGGCACTATCCTCAGGTGATACTCCATCTGTCAGTCCATAGTGAGTGGGACACATCCTTTCTAACCATTCATCTGAAAAATATTTTTCAGTCAGGAATGGAGCGAAGTACAACCCAATAGCAGTTCCAATTAATTGATAATGACTATAAACAAAAATAGAGAATATAATACAAGATGAGAAATAATGAATAATATCAACTATGGTGGAAAAATAGGTAAACAATGAACAATGTGGTGAAGAACTGTAACTATGCTAAGTGATTAAAATACTAGATAGATATGTGATCGGCTTGGGTGAACATTGTCTACTTTAACGTTGGATAAACATTGTCTAAGTTAACATGAAACATTGTCTAGGATTTGATCACATACCTAGCTAACATTTCCTCTTTCCCCCAACTAGTACAATGGATCTAACCATGACACGTTGTGATACGAGATACTCAAGGCCATGTAAACAATAAACCTTGAACACGAAATATTGAACATTGAACATTAAACATTGAATATTGAACATTGAACATTGAACATTGAACACGAAACATTGTCTAAGTTAAACATTGAGAACACGAGAAACAATAAACAATATATATATAACATTCCATGACTGATCCATGTGTATACTAGTCCGTGTACCAATGTGTCAAGTGTCATGTAAAATATTTCTAAATTCTTACATTATAGTAATTAGCAATTAATGAAAACTATCAGAGAATGTACTTGCCTGCCGTCCAAGCAATGAATGTCAAACTGTGTCCCAACTGGTGTCACATAAACCTATATATGGAATATCACATCAATACATGGTGTTGGAATGAATTTACGTTAAACTAGTCAACATCTAGGTCATAAAGTCATTTCTAAGTCAAACCAATGAATTCTAAGTTGCAAGAGTCTAATGCTAAGTCACTAAGTCAATACATTATGAAACTGTGCTATACTAGCTAAACTAAGATACTAGAAGTCTCTCAAAAAGCAGTATCCTAAGATACGCAAGTTTTCTTAATAATAAAAAAAAGGGTTTTATATATGTATACGAGTCAAATACTATAATATTATAACAAAATAGTTGGAATATGACACCTTGGCCTTGCACCAATGCGTATCGCACCTAACTCGATACCCAAAGTCAATACCTTGAGTATCGTCCCAATACCTTGGTAATACCTTGGTATCCTGAGGTAATCCAACACTTAGTATAACTAATACATAAACAACCCTCAATACTAATTATATCAATATAACTAACGTATATGCTTAACTTAACATATAATACACATAGCTAATATATAGCTAATAACCCCAAATACTAAACTACACTAATCATACTAACTATTAAAACTATTTAACTACTAACATATATAATATACTAATATATATATATATATATATATATATATATATATATATATATATATCTAACTACTATTAAACTAGCCTTAACACTAAACTACTAACTAACTAGAACATTACCTTACTAGTAAACTGACACTCCATTCTAACTAAACCAAACCATCACCCAAGCCACTAACCACTAACCCACTGACTAACCAAGTATCCAATTTCCTCACTGAACCAAATACCTGAAACTGATACCAATACTCTGCAGGTACTAAACTGAACTTGTTTGTTGATGACTGCAGTGCTGATATTGTGCTGAACCGGATGTTCTCACTGGTACCTATCACTGATACGGTGCTCAGTTATCCAAATCCGATACCTAATACTGTGCAGATACTGATACTGCTCGATACCTTCAATTGACTAAACTGCACGATGCTACATCCTCCTTGCACAGTGAGACTGAAACTGCACGAGGCTCCTCAGTTGGTTGCTGTGTAGTGGCCCGATGTCTGGCTGCAGAATCGTGCAAGAGCACTGTGCTCCCCGCAGTTGCTGATACTCCCTGCTGAATTGCTGCTCGAGGTTGTAGTGGAGGCACTGCTGAAGTTGCTACTGCTCACTGCTGAGTTTACCCGAGCCCTTTTCTGAACTAAAGCTATACTGCCTTTGGCCTGAGCCCCCTTCAGTTGTTGTGCTGCAGTAGGACTGCTCCTCTCATGCTGAACACTGTGTAGTAACATGTTTCTCCTTCCTTGTGCAGCCATGTGCACTGATACCTCCTTGTTGATACTCACTTGCTGCAGTGACTGCTACTGCAGCTGCCTTCTTCTGCACTGCTCATTCGAGCAGTTGGTGCACCCCGAGTCCCCCTTGCTGCCACTGTACGAGCACTGCCTCGAGCTGCTAGCTTCCTGTTGGTGGCTGCACACTGATGCTAATTGCTGAAACCACTGCAATGCTTGCTTCAAAACTGCTGCTCTTTTCCATTTGTTTTGCATATTGAACTACCTAGGCTACTGTAAGTACTGATACTAAAGATACACATTGCTGTTGAAGCTACTTGCACTTCACTGTGAAAGGCTGCAACTTCTCTCTCCCTTTGCGGATACTTGATGTCAGTGATTTCTCACTGATACTTAGCTGAACCTAGGGTACCTGAAAACCTCTACTGATACTCGAAAACTGATACCCTTTGTACCACACTCGTTGTGCTATGAGCTTGGAACACCTTCCTACACTAAACAACTCAACCCAGCCCAGAACACACTGTGAACACTGTATATGTTTGACACATCAATGTGAGATTGTATCAAACTCTAACCCTCCTAATCACCAAATCTCATATGCACATTCACACTTGCCACCCACAACAGACACATAATCACCTGCACCTCAAACATAGCCTCAAAGAGGTAGATGAACCACAACAATATCAACAAGGTATATAGTCAATTTGGCCTAAGTGTCAGGTTAAGTTTCTGGCCTTCAAGACATTGGACCAACTCCCCAACTCACTGAATATCAATCTAACCAACTCCAACAACTAAAACCTGCAACCCCCTTCACTAACACCTATACCCGAGCTCCCCCTAAACTCTACACATCTGGCAACACTCCCAAACTCTACTGCTGCCACTGCTACTGTTATCTCTTAATCAGTGCAACATGCCTTAGCTCCGGGTCTTAACCAACCCCCACACCAGGTTGTCATCTAATAGCACACTCAACCTACTAACACCCTATTTCCCACATGTTGTTGCTACTAAGTACCTTTAATACACCCACATGGCCATATATCTGCTCCCAGCCAACACTCACCTTCACATTGATTGCTCACCCTCACACACACACAAGCATAACCACTCGCACCCAACCACTTCCTATATAAATATAAATCAGTCCATATATATGTAGGCATACACTCCCTCTATGTATATATATCAATATCTATCTCTACCCAACTCTAAATATATGAATATATATACCCCTTCACTACTATATATGCATAGATATATACATATATCACTATATGCTCCTACATATATATATACACATAGACCCATACTTATACACTAATCACAAGTACACTTATATATACATACATATATATATAAATACCATATATATATATATATAATTACACATGCACGTATAATGAGAAGAATAAAACATCAAACACATGGAGTGCACCGCACCCGTATCACACTTGTTCTATGATACGTGTGCGATACGGCTCCAACACACAATCAAACACATCCTGGAGGATACGGGCAAGTCAAATACACTAAATATGAACAATACGTATAGTAATTAGAGTGTCTACGTGTCTGTGTCATAATGCGATATGCACAAGGCTCCGTGTCAAAGGAAAACTCCCAAAATCAACCCGTTTCATCAAATTAACGAGATACGGCCTACACCTATCCAATTGTGGATACGACACTAGTCACAAACAAGCAATAATATGTCAATTTGGTCTAATTGACCAATTAACAAACACAACATGTGCCAATCTCGGAATTCTCCCAAAATTGGTACCAAAATGCACGTTACTTCCATCGTAGGTCTCCGATCGTCCCAAAACCAAATCCTATGGGTAACTTATGCATGTGGGTTGGTTTCTCATGGTAAAATCTCAGATATAGAGTCTAATAGAAGGGGGAAAAACTAAAATGTACCTATTGGGAGATGGATTCCCAATGAAAAGTCTCCAAATGCAAAGTAGCTCCTCTCCTTGTAGATCTTAGCCTCCTCTTCCTTGCTCCTTGCTTATAGATCCTTGATGTAGAGGCCTCAATGATGATTTTAGAAAAAGATTTGAGAATAATTTATAGGGGAATGGAGGGAAATTGGAAGAGGGAAAAGTAGATCTAGAAATTTGGGGAAGAAAAAAAATGAGAGCACTCTCTCTCCTCCTAATTATGGCTGGTCATAAACCCCTCTCCAAGCAATGTATAATGTCCCAAGTACCCCTTGGGGCCTCTCATGAAGAAATTAATTAAGGGAGAAGATTCTAATCTAATGGTTTCACTAATTAAATTCAACCTCCTAATCCATGGGCCTAATTAAATGGGCCTAAACTAAACTCATCCAAATGTTGGGTTCATGCATCTAATAAAATAGGTTAGGTCCACTACACAAGTCTAAAATAAATACTATGTCTAATCAAATACTAAATAATACAACAAATAATTAATTACTCATGCACAATATTAATTACAACCCTCCTAAAAATAAAATTCCCGTGTCAATTACCAAACTACCCTTGATTGGAAATGTGAGGGTGACAGTTACCAAAAATTATTTTTAAAGACATTAATCAATAAAAATAATAATTCTGAAATTAATCATAAAAATAAGCAAAACAATGGTTTTCCTTCTATAAAGGGTTTCTACGAAGGTTGGCAACTAGTCATGCTACTATAGGTGTTAAATAGAGTTTTCCCGATATGCAAGTTCTCAAAAGGAAAAATCATAAAAATGTTAAAATCTGGGAATAATTCTAAAATATTAGAAAATAATGATTTAATGAGTTCCTACATGCATCTTTATCAGTTATATTTATTGGTCTGTCCGTTGGACACATACTAGTTTTCTAGCAATAAGATTGGAAACATTTTGTCATTATAACCCTACTATTATGCTTTGCATAAAAATTCAAAATCATAATTAATTTTGGAAAAATAATTTTTAAAACGTAAATAGTAGGGAAGACATTCATATATGGCCAAAGAACAAGTTATAATAGATTAATATGAAAACTAGGTCAACTAGGTGACTTTTTATGCATAAAAATCCTTTAAATAAAAAAATAATATTTCTGGAACTATAAATTAAAACCTAAATTTAATATAGGTTAATAACATCAAAATTTAATTATTTACAAAATTTTAGAAGGGTTCGATGCAGGATTTTGGAGAAAACATAAAACTAGGTCACCATTCACATTGTACATGCAATTATTTTTCCAAAAGTAATAATAATTTAATAATCTGGAATAAACAGTAAAAATATAGATAAAAATAATTTAAACATCATATTTCTATATTAACAACAAGGTTTAATCAAGGGTTCTACCTATGGGTGCATATATACATTCATGGGTTCAATTCTTTACATGCAAACTCTAAAATAAAATCCTACAATGAAGAACATGGCAATGGATTACAAATAAATATAAAAAAATATTTATTTATATATAAACAATAATTATTCATGTAATCATACTCATTAGAGAGGGTTTTGAGGAAGAAGAAGACTTACTAGAAGAAGAAGGATGAAGAACTAGGGTTCTTGGATGGTGGAGGTGATGTTGTCCACGTGATGAGGGGTCGGTCTTGGGGGTGATGGTGGCGGCTAGGGTTTTTGGATGAAGGGAATAAATTAGGGTTTTGAAGGAGAAATATATATATATATATATATATATATATATATATATATATATATATATATATATATATATATATATATATATATATGGAGAGAGAGAGAGAGAGAGTGGGGGGTCACGTGAGGTGTTCGCGGTTTTGAGGGTGGTAGCCGCGGGTATTGGGGGATGGGTAGGATTAGGATTAGTTGGTAGTTAGTTATGAGATTTTCTAATTAGTTTGTTAGTTATTTAAAAGTCAACAACTAACCAACTAACCAATTAATGACAAATATTTGATTTGATTCTATGGGATAAAAAATAGTAATAAATAAATAATTAAATCCTACAAAGAGGGAAGTGACCTTATATATATATATATATATATATATATATATATATATATATATATATATATATATATATATATATATATATATTAAACACGATAAACTACGGTTATTACGCTAGTGCCATACTAATGCTAAATGGTCGAATTTTGTGTCACATGAAGATCATACGGGTAGTGTCTCCCGTGTAGGCTACTTCCTACGAAAGACGATATAGATTTTAGGGTCATCCTATGTCATTAATGTTCAAACTACGGTGAAGTATCCTAATACAACAATTAGATTTAAATTAATTTTAAAATAATCTAAATAAACAAAATAAATATAGAATACACACAAAATACCTATTTTTGGGTGAGGGGTTTTACAATAGCTAGCTCGAATTGAGTGATAGAGTTATTCAATGAAACAGACCCAGCACACATGCGACACGAAGTAAAAAAAAGAGTAAAAAGTTGTGTTTAATCGGGTCTAAGGATACAGAGTATTACACTTGAGTTAGAATAAATAGTGTGCGATAGAACAGTTTGTGCTCTCGAAGTCTCGAGGACGAGATTTATTCTGAGTGGTGTATAATGTAACGACCCATACCGCATCAATATGGATAGCCGATTCAAACGACATAAGTGCGACGATCCGACCCGCCTTGCTCTGCGAGAAAACTTGCTTGAGGCAAATAAATTCAAACTTGGCCCTTCAGGAGTCCATACTTAGACTTTCAAAGACGCGCTCAGAGTATCGCTCGGCCGAGGCGAATCATCGCTAAGGTAGGTGGCTACGATGAACCTGTCTTTGCTTAGCCTGCATACGTAAAATATGGACGATACATACTCGTCGCTAGGCAATAACCTTTTTGCATGCTAATAAAAGAAGTCAACGCACCTAGATAAGGGAATGATCCCATCTTATGTCTCTTTGCATAGAACATGAAAGTATATTGGTTGAACGCAATAGTATGCCCGCTTTACATTTTTTATAATCTTGCCCTAGTAGCTTTACTTTTGTTCCTTATATGTTCCTTCAAGTATATTGCTTCATATGTTTTGAAATGCTCTTCACAAAGATATTTCCTCGATATAGAAGCAGGACATAGATCATGGTTTACTTACCTATGGCAGAAAGACTATCAAAATAGTCATTTCTGAGCCAAGTAATAGAAACATGGAAAGGCATCGGGACCGTTGGGTCGCCAAGGCAACTCCTAAAATGGAAGCTGCAAGAAGTAGTAAAAATATTCGCATAACTGTGCATTGAATACAATACACCTGATCATGATATTTCTGAACAAGTATATGCATTCGCGTTGTATCAAGTAGTTATGTTCATTCAAGGTCTTAAAATATTGCATATAATAAAAATCTTACTGTTGATCGTCAATGGTCATGGACTGCCTGTGCACAGTTTTATGGTTCCTGCAAACGGTACGCCGGGGCACCGGTGTTGGTCCAATCTGGACAGGAATATCTTATAGTCTGCTAGTAACATCAGCACGGGGGAGACAGGGCCTTATAGCAGGGCTCGCTACCTGCGCTTCAACGATCGTCGTCTGCCCGGACTATAGTCCATGATGGCTCGTCAAGTAATTTAAATGTATTATGAAAGTATCATTAAAGTATCATCAAGTATCATTAAAAGAATCATTGCATAAGTGGCGGCAACCTACGTATGGTCTTGTGGCAAGTAACAGATGCACGCTACACTCTGCATGCAGATTATTAATTGAACCAAGAAATCTGAACCTCTGAAACACACTTGAATAATTTGAGAAATCTGAACGGCCTGAGTATAATACATTTGTACAACCTGAGTCACAAAGTAATATGAGTATCACAAATTTGTGTATGTCGTTCGCTTGAGTCAAAAACACGTTAGTAACACTTGTGTTTGCTTATGCGATTCTTGGTTTCCTTATATATTTGTGTTTGGTTGACTTGGTTGTGTCATTGGAAAGGGAAGGATGAATGGTAAGTTTGTAAGTTTTGCTGTGTTTCTCTTATATCGTACGACATACTGCCACACAAGTTAGGCTTTATATCTTATGCCATAAAACTGATCCTAAGGCGAGACTAGATAGATAACTTAATAGATGGTGCACAAAACTAATTGAACGTGTTTGGATTTGTCGAGCGGGCGAGAAGCCTCCCCACCAATGCATTCATGTACTGATAACCCACAAGATTGTTTATAGGGTGGGGGAGAACCTCATTCGATACGGAGTATCCCCTTGTTCACGCTAAGACGTAGAGTTCACTTTGGAGCCTTGGAGTGTTACGTTTGGAGCTGAAGCACATATATAGGATATAATATTGGAATATCGCCTATATATCATCCTAAGTTGTAAGTCTCTTGGCACACCTTTATTGTTTGAGAGAGAGAGAGAGAGAGAGAGAGAGAGAGAGAGAGAGAGCTTGAGCGACTTGTAATCTCGGCCTAGCGCCTTGTAGTATTTCTTGATTTTTAATAAAGAGCTTGTTATTGTTTCATACTTGTGTTCATTCAATGCTTTCGCTATGACGATTATGTGAACTTGTTACCAATTGCCTATTTGGGTTCTTATTTTGTTATATTCTGACTATCTGTGCGACTCTATAACTTAGCTATTTCATCGCTTGTTCGGATCATGGCATTGTGCGGGCACAGCTTTTGCTCGCGCGATATCATGTCCTGATGGGAACGATCGTCCTGCGGAAGCTCTGGCACGATGATTTGTACCTAGCGGGGACGGCCAATCCTGCGAGAGATCAGGACGTGACACTCTACTCTCGATATGCTCTCAAGAGTGTTAATTGCCCCCCTTTAAAAGCCCCAAGTGTGGACTATCTATAGATTCACGGGGAACTATCCCATGTAACTGCCTTGGCAATTTTGTAGCCTCCCGGTTGTGAAACTACTCACTGGTTCTGTGGGACTAAAGTAACGATTGAACCATTTAGGGAGTAGCCCACGTTCTCTTCCACTCTACAGAAAGCAAGGCCATGATGGGCTATCAGTCCTCTCTACTTAACGAAAAACAAGAACATGATATCCTGATGATAGGGTGTCAATAACTCACTAAGAACTTGGATTGTTCACCCTATTAACCGTCTAGTCAGTTTGGCACACCGTGAAACAGAAGTAGTGTAGAGTCATGCTGCGAAAATAGTGTAGGATAGTTCCACGGAAGCTGAAAGTTCCAAAAAAATATAGTGTCATATCCCAGTTCTACAAAATCGAAGGTCGCCACTGGATGTGATATCGTACAAGTCTAAATTGCACTTCTACAAGGCAAGATCAATCATGCTGGATAAAAATATCTCAGAAACAGAGTTATTATAGCAGAAAATAAGCAGAAAAGTTGAATAAACACAAGTTATACACAAAATGATTCTCTTTATTGATAATTTGCAACAAAATTACAATGACCGAGACCAAAAAGAACAACTTGAATACAAGTACTCCCTCTCAATACAATAAAACATGTCATAAGGTTTATAACTCATAAAATTAATACAAGAGACAATGTTCTTTATATTAAGTCTCTTATATACAAAAGAAATTATCTCCGACCGAACATTTTCAAGTTGTTAATCTGAGCTCAACAATCTTTTAATAAAGTTTGTAATAATTCGCTAAAGCTATATATTTGATTAATATACTCATTCTTCAGGTATAATTCTAGGAACACATTTTTGCTATGCTACTAATACTTGTACTTGCTCTGCTATTCTGCCTAAGCCTGGGTTAGGAGTCCTTGGTGTTCACTCTTAGCCGCTCGGGGATTCACCCTCGCTACACTCTCACTCGGCGCAAATTGTTGATAAAACTCCAAAATAGCATTTTCTTTTGACCCGATTATTTTCTTGTTTTTCATTACCATTTTCATAAGAATGAATACTACGATTCATATTTCAAATAGGCATGGATACATCATCTATAGGATAACTTCCATCTTGAGAGTTATTTGTGGGGTTTATACGATATCCGCGATCTTTCGTACTCATCACACGTTTAAGCAAACTCTGCATCTGAGGAAGGGGGTCAGTATATTGGAATGCACTGGTGAGTGGCCTCTAGCCAACTTAACTAAATCACACAGTAATTATGTGAGAGTAGATAGAATTATAATGCGTTATTTCTATTCTTGCCTTATGATCAGTTAATATTTTAGAAACATGATATATAAAAGTATATAGGTGACATCAGTAAACAGTTTCATATATATATATATATATATATATATATATATATATATATATATATATATATATAAGTGCGTTTCTGCATCAATTGTTAGCCTTCATAAAATATAATGTGTGTTTTGAATTCATCCTTACAAACAATCTGATAGGCCTGTAAGTAGATTGACATTAGCACACAACCTAACTATATGAAGGTCATTGCACCACAAGCCATCTTGGACTATCTCGGGTTAGACGGTTCTCTTTCAACCGCGGATAGTGAGCTCCCCTGAAAGTTTCCAAATTACCCTATATTGACACACCCTTCCAATCCGGATAGTTAGTGTCACATACCAATTTTGCAGTCACTCCTGGACATGATGTCATACATGCCTAAATTGTACTGTATAAGGCAACCAAAACGTCCAGTAGAACAATTATAAGACGAAGTCATTGCAACAAAAATATTGAGCAGAAAAGTTGAATCAACACAAGAACAAAAATGATTCTCTTTATTGATAATATGCAGCAAAATTATAACGACTCGAAGTAAAAGAAACAACTCGATTAGAATCTCTCTCTCTCTCTCTCTCTCTCTCTCAATACGATAAAATATGCCACAAGGCTTACAATTCAAGAACTCGACAAACAACGATGTTCCATACATTATATCCTCTATATACAAAAGCTACATCTCCAGCCGCAACGCTCCAAGTTTTCAATCGAGCTCTAACACCACGTCTAAGCAAACATCACACCTAAGATGATCTAGCAAGGGGTCAGTACATTGGAGAAGGAACTAGTGAGTGACCTCTAGCCAACTCAACTAAAACTAACATGTTGATTAAGTGAGTGCAAACAAACATATGTTGTCTTTCTAATCTTGCCTTAGAATTAGTTACATGGCATGAAAAAATATGTCTATAAGCAGAAATATGTTGGTGATACATCGTAATTGTTCCCTCTGGTGTGTGGACCACAAATTGTTTCACTCTGGGGCTACTAGAATGAAGCGTTCGGGGATATCATATTGTCTTCTACAAAAGGAAAGATGCTTCTCCTTTATTTTTGGAGTACTAGTTGCGCACTATCTCACACATGATCCTTCGTAAGCGACATAAGATTTTCCGAAATAGTAGTCATTTGATTGTATTATTTGACATTTTGATTTAATCTGGACGTTTAAAAAATACAATTAAACGACTGCTATTTCGGAACACGTTTAAGAATGCTTAAAGAGCGGAGATCCCTCTCTCTCTCTCTCTCTCTCTCTCTCTCTCTCTCTATATATATATATATATATATATATATATATATATATATATATATATCGAAATGTTATGAATCAATTGGCAAGTGCAATTCCAATATCTTGATTTCGAGTCATGCATATCTCGTAGTCATGTTTAAACTTTAACTTGACGTGTAAGTAAAGATTAGGGTTAGCTCTTGATAGATTAAATGGTCCCTGACTCATCTCTTAGAGCTATGCCCAATTTTATCCTAAAACTCTACCTATTTCCAGACCCACCTCAAACTTTGACTGACTTGAGCATCAGAGTGGCCTGGGGGGAGTTCCCCTCGCCACTCTGATGCTCAAGTCAGTCAAAGTTTGATTTGACTCAGGAAGCTCTCCGATCATCATCATCATTATATCAGTTTGATATTATGGTAGTTATGACGCGACCAGTATTTGTAACAATCTAGCATCCATCAGCAGACAACAATTTCTCTACTCACAATAACAAAAGTTACATGTAGGAATTTCGATTTACAATTTCTCACCAACAACAAATGTTTTCACCATATAAAACACAAATATCTGCAGCCAGATGCAATGCTGTTCAGTATGAGTACAGAAAGCTCACTATGAGTACAAGAAGTATCAGAGCATCCATCAGCAGACAACAATTTCTCTACTCACAATAACAAAAGTTACATGTAGGAATTTCGATTTACAATTTCTCACCAACAACAAATGTTTTCACCATATAAAACACAAATATCTGCAGCCAGATGCAATGCTAGTATGAGTACAGAAAGCTCACTATGAGTACAAGAAGTATCAGAGTTAACAGAACACTATAAATAGGAAGGAACAGATCAGTCGAACATCGTTGCAAAAATGTCAGTAACGCCCTCTGGTACGGATGTGATACGTTCTAGAGGCCAAAGCTCTCAAGTTGGCTCTGGCAGAGTGAAGTGTTTGTCGTGGCGGCTGCTGCTGCTGCTGCTGCTCCTCACGCGCCTCCTGAAAAGTTCCCATAAATTCCTCCCTCTGCAGCCTTAGCGCCAATGCAGCATCTTCAACCTGGCTCGGCCATTCCCTTCTCCGTGTGGCGGCAGCAGCAGTACTACTACTCCTGTCTCTTCCCATCTCCCGCGATACCTGGGCTGCACTTACGAAGCTGCTGCTGCTACTAGTTCTCGTGTTTCGACTGGCAATGCTGCTGCCTCTGGGTTCATTTCTTCTACTGGTCTCTGGACTCTGAGCTGCACTTACGAAGCTGCTACTAGCTCCCATGTTTCGACTGGCAATGCTGCTGCTTCTTCTACTGGCCTCTGGACTCTGCGTGCTGTTGCGAGGATTTGTAGCTGCTGCGTTTTTTCTTGCCTCCACTTCTTCGGGAAAAAGGAGCTGGATGGTGTTCCAGAGCACCGTGTTGATAGTACAGGACCTCCCGTTGCTGCAACAGAACAGCGACACATAAACATCATTTAACATCGATTTTTTCAGAAAACGATAGTTTCGACAGGGAGATGGTTTGCTTTGTTTGCCTGATTAGTTGCCTGCATTTTGGACATCGCTTTCCACATTTAGCAGCGGCGCATTTCAAGCATTTCATGCAGAAGCTGTGGATAAAAACAAGTTTAGGACTTCTTATACAATCTGTATTGATAGTAACTGTGGAGTTGCAAAAAGTTTTGAAACAGGCTAGTACAGCCAGCCCAAACAACAACAACAACAATGCTCTAACAACTCCGAGTACCGACAAATCATAGAAGCAGAACGATTGCTAATTTCATAAGGACTGAAGGATATAGTCGTATCAATGCCAAACGTATTCTGAAGTGGCAAAGGGGATATTCAAAGAGAAAAATCGGTGGCAAGCGTCCACAAGTTCAGCCACCAAGAGGTCCAAATCATCTGTAAATGATGCTTCAAGCCAGGGCACATCAAGAGCAATTGCAGGAGGTTTAACAAACAGTAGTTAAAGTGTGGGTAAACAAGTCATCAAGCCAAGCCATTCAATGCCTTCAATGTACCATGGTGAACCAGCGGCACAGATTCCACAACAAGGTCCACGATGGATGATCTAAGAAAATAATCAAAGACCAATGTTACAAAGAGGTGCGCGCCTAGACCCATGATCCAGGCAACACCGACATCCCAGGCAATCGTATTATCTGGATGGATTCCATCATAGATTAGAAATCGAAGCAACAAACTAGGAAGAAAAAGAAACACGGACAAGCCTTCATATGAGTTAGCAGGTGAGGTCGCTACAAGTAACATCCTATGTTTCATCATGTCCAGCATCAGTTTATTTCATTCAGAAGCAAAACATTAACTCATATCGGCTACATTTGCCTAGCTGGCTGTAAAAATTATGTAGAGAGATAAACTGGCTGTAAGATTTGATCCATGAAATTGGCCTAATTGGCTTACGCCAGACAGACGGGTGTATTTGTTAGTTGAATTTAAAAAAAATTAACACATACGCTAGACGAACTAGGTATTTTCAACAAATATTCTAGTCTGACTGGCATACTTATAGTAAATAAGCCAGACATACTGACATTTCTTCACGCATATTTGTAGTGATACTCTAGACGAATTGGCGTATTTGGCATTTCTTCACGCTAGTCCGTCTGGCGTAGGATCTATAAAACACTAACCCAAACCTAATCTTAACCATAAAAATACTAACAATAACCCTAATCCCCATATAAGAACCCTAACCCTAATCCTAATCTTAAACCTAAAATATAATGCCCCACTCCACAAGGTGCATACTGGTTTGTTGGCTCGAAGGGCTTGATTGGACTTGGATTCATTCGAAGAAATCATGCAAAGTTCTTTGCGACCGTGACGAAGTCGATTCGTCAATGGTGGGTGATTTTGATTATTCTCTTATTTACCTTCATACTTAATAAAAATATTACTAGTCTTTGTTTCTATATGTCATGAGACTGTTAATGCAATAAAAAGAAACAAGATAAAACAGAGTAATATCATTGTTGTTAACTTATTGAACATAAAATATTGAACTGTTGTTATAGATTTGTGTAATACTAATATAGTGTTGTTGTTATGTTATCATGGTATTATTGTTATGTTATCTTGTGGAATATGGTACTGTTGTTTCAGAGATGAAATTTGTGGAGAAGGTATGTGACTGTTGAGTCTCAAGATAGAAATAAGTGGATTTGGAAAATATAAAAGCACGAGCGATGACTCGAGGAATGCGGTAATAGAAAAGGGATGTGTTGCATGCATAGTTATTTTACGTTTCTATTATCATATATGTTATATTTTTATAGCTAAGTATACAAGATTTAGTTACACAAAATAAGTAGAACAAGTATTGACGTACTAGCACAAGTAATTCAGAATCTTCAATAGCTACCTGCACGTGAAAGATTATCGTCTTACCATGAGTAGTCCAAGATACAACCAGTGACCTTCATATAGACAAGTTGTATCTCTAATAATGTCAGTTTGTGGGGAAGAATATGGTAGGTTTTGGTACGTAGGGGCAAATTCATGTCACATTTATTTTTGGTATGTAGGGGCGAATTCACGTCACATTGGTTGCATAGAAGAAAGGTAGCCTTGGGTAAGATTTATTGGGTCAAGTGACACATTTATGTTCATGTAATATGTTTAACAGATGACACATTTATGCTTTATATGAATGCTTATAAATTGTTAACTGGTCCTAAGATAAGAATAGATTGACTACTTAATAATTTTACATATTTTCACATGATTACCATGTTGGTTTAGGTGAATCGGCTAGAGACCGCTCACCAGTGCATTCCCTAATGTGCTAACCCTATCCTCCTCAGGTGCGGAAAGTCACTTGGATGTGCTGAGGCATTTGGAGTTCGTTTGGAAACTTAAAGTTGTTCAGTTAGAGATGATATCTTTTGTTTATAAAGAAAATAATGTATGAAATAATGTTGATTGTATTAGTTTTTGAGTTATAGAATTACAATGGCTCTTAGGCCAAAAGAACAACTTGATTATAAATACTGGAACTTATTACAATAGAGGATGCCACAAATTCAATAAAGAGATATTATATTTTCTGCTTATTTTCTGTTTTAATAACTTTTTTTCTAAGATATTTTAATCGACCGTGTTTGATTCGTCTTATATACAAATTATAATTTAAGCTTGTACGACATCACACCTAGTGACGACATTTGGAGTTCGTTTGGAAACTTAAAGTTGTTCAGTTAGAGATCTTTTGTTTATAAAGAACATAATGTATGAAATATTGGTTGTATTAGTTTTTGAGTTATAGGCATCCTCTATTGTAATAAGTTCCAGTATTTATAATCAAGTTGTTCTTTTGGCCTAAGAGCCGTTGTAATTGTGCCACAAATTCAATAAAGAGATGTTATCTTTTCTGCTTATTTTCTATTTTAATAACTTATTTTCTAAGATATTTTATCGACCGTGTTTGATTCGTCTTATACAAATTATAATTTAAGCTTGTACGACATCACACCTAGTGACGACATTTGGAGTTCGTTTGGAAACTTAAAGTTGTTCAGTTAGAGATCTTTTGTTTATAAAGAACATAATGTATGAAATATTGGTTGTATTAGTTTTTGAGTTATAGGCATCCTCTATTGTAATAAGTTCCAGTATTTATAATCAAGTTGTTCTTTTGGCCTAAGAGCCGTTGTAATTGTGCCACAAATTCAATAAAGAGATGTTATCTTTTCTGCTTATTTTCTATTTTAATAACTTATTTTCTAAGATATTTTATCGACCGTGTTTGATTCGTCTTATACAAATTATAATTTAAGCTTGTACGACATCACACCTAGTGACGACATTTGGAGTTCGTTTGGAAACTTAAAGTTGTTCAGTTAGAGATCTTTTGTTTATAAAGAACATAATGTATGGAATAATGTTGATTGCATTAGTGTTTGAGTTATAGGCATCCTCAATTGTAATAAGTTCCAGTATTTATAATCAAGTTGTTCTTTTGGCCTAAGGGTCGTTGTAATTGTGCTACAAATTCAACATTATTATTTTTTGCTTATTTTCTATTTTATAACTTATTTTCTGAGATATTTTATCGACCATGTTTGATTCGTCTTATACAAATTATAATTTAAGCTTGTACGACATCACACCTAGTGACGGCTTTCAGTTCTGTGGAACCGAGGAGTAACATATAATCCTAACTTTATTTTGAAACCCTAACCCTATATAATTGTAAAACCAAAACCCTAATCATGCCTAATCATGAAACCCTAACCCTATATAATTGTAAAACCAAAACCCTAATCATGCCTAATATAGCAATAGTTATTTTAACAATGGTCATTTTGCAGATGATTGGCCAAAATGAGCAACTCTCATGGCTTTAGTAGGGAGCGGGCTCCTAAGCTAGCTCTCGCCTTCTTCAGGATTTGCTCCTAAATTTCAACTATGATCGACCTATAACCGACCAACTTTTATCTCTATATAAAAATTTTTGAATTCAGTCACAACCTGTGACTAAGAAATAGACTTGTCAATTGGACCGGGCCGGCCCAGCCTGGCCCGACCTAAAAAATTGGCCCATGTGTCGTCTTGGCCCATTTAATCAGTGTTGTACTGGGTCATATATATTTGTCCATAAGATAGGCTCGGCAAGGCCCAGCCCGGGCACGGTCTTTATATGTTAGTTCTAGCTATATGTCATGGTGTTGTTCCCTGTTGTGTTGTGGTTTTTAGGATTTACTCGTGTTTATTCTCCCAGTCATGCGATTTGAGGAACTCCTCTAATACAACTTAAAGTACTGTTCGCTACTGAATTTCATGTCATTATTTTTGTTCCTATAATCATTTAACCCCTCTTATTTTAGTTGGTGTCTAATTTATGGACCGGATCAAGTCGTTTGATCCTAAAGGTCCGTACTGAGAGAATGTTCCGAGGTCTGGCCTGGTCCGACCCGACCCGACCCGAGGTCCGACCCAATCTGACCCGAAGCCCACCGTGTCGTGGGTCATGTGTCGGGCTGGGCTTAGATTTTCATCCTTAGGCCCGGCCCGACCCGACCAACTATATTGTATGGGCCTGTGAGGCCCGACCCGACCCACTTGACAGCTCTACTAAGAAACTATATTGTAATGGCATAATAGAGGTTAGTCGGATACTTAGAGAGAATGTCTAGTTAAGTGAGGAGGTAGAGGTTTTCGAGTAAGACGATAATTACGATGTAGTTTACATGAACCATCAAAAAAAGTCCTACAAAAGACTTGGGCCTGTCAAGCCTGCTTTCCTCGATAGAAGCCCACAAAAGGGCCAAAACACAACAAAGCCTACTCATCATCAAAGCAAGCCCAAGCCCATGTACGAAGGACCTCATTGTCATGGAAGCCCTTTCCTTACTCCTCAATATAGTTGATGAGGACTCTGAGCAACTCTCATGGCTTTAGGAAGGGGCACAGCCAGCCAGTTTTTACTAAATAGGCATGTCAGTCTTAACTAAAGAAAAGTAGTGCAGAGAACTAGTAAGAATTGTGCCCGCCGACCAATTTCTCTATAATATGTTCGTTCATACCAATATACATGCTAAAATAAACCAACACATTATTAACCCTTTTATGTAAGCTTGGACACCCTGTAGGCCAATGCGTACAAGCTTGAGCTTTCTTAACGTGACTCATTTAACGACTCAGTACATGGATGTCAAAGTTTGTTTATACAGGCAGTGTGATTTGGGAAGATTTTGTTTGCTCCGCAACTGAAGAATAATAGTGTTGAGAACTACTAAGAATTGTGTCTATCATCCAATTCGTGATACTTGGCAAGATTCTTCTGCATTCTATTTCTATAATATCTTCATTCATACCAATATACCTGCTAAAATAAATTAACACATTCAACCATTTTCTAGTTATCAATCCCGCAACACCAAATTCCTCTTTGCTCACAGATAGTTACAGAAAAAAATCACTCCCGTCTATCTCCATGCTCACAGATAGTTACAGAAAAAATTCTTTTGCATTCTATCTCTATAATATCTTCATTCATACCAATATACTTACTAAAACAAATCTACACATTATCAATCATTTTTTGGTTATCAACACCAAATTCCTCTCTGCTCTCTATTCGGAAACACAATTTCCATGCTCACAGATAGTTACAGAAAAATTCTTCTGCATTCTATCTCTATAATATCTTCATTCACACCAATATACTTACTAAAACAAATCTACACATTCCTGCCATTTTCCTCTTTGCTCACAGATAGTTACAGAAAAAATTCTTTTGCATTCTATCTCTATAATATCTTCATTCATACCAATATACTTACTAAAACAAATCTACACATTATCAATCATTTTTTGGTTATCAACACCAAATTCCTCTCTGCTCTCTATTCGGAAACACAATTTCCATGCTCACAGATAGTTACAGAAAAATTCTTCTGCATTCTATCTCAATAATATCTTCATTCATACCAATATACTTACTAAAACAAATCTACACATTCCTGCCATTTTCTAGTTAACAACCATTTTCTGGTTATCAATCCCGCAACACCAAATTCCTCTTTGCTCTCTGTTCGAAACACAATTTCCATGCTCACAGATAATTACAAAAAAAATTCTTCTGCATTCTATCTCTATAATATCTTCATTCATACCAATATACTTACTAAAAACAAATCTACACATTATCAATCATTTTCTGGTTATCAATCCCACAACACCAAATTCCTCTCTACTCTCTTTTCGGAAACACAATTTCCATGCTCACAGATAGTTATAGAAAAAATTCATTCTTGTCTATCTCCACCTCACTCTAGTAAATATCCTTCCAAAATACTAGGGTAATGTGGATAATCCGTCGAATCCATTATTGGCTTCTTCACGATCGATTAGGTAAAATAGTTCTATAATGTTTGTTTTTTCATATAGGCTAGTACTCAGATTGTGTCAGCCAATACAATTTGTATTGCATTGACACAATTTCTCTATACTATATAAATAGAGGCTCGATAAGCTTTTGTGCTCTACAAAAATAAAAAAACCATAAAAGAGTACCAGTATATATCAAGAAGTCATGTTCCTGCTCAAATTCTCATCATTTTTCAACAGACTTGATGAAATTAACGTTAAAATACAAAATATAAAAAAATGCTTTTCGAAATACTACTCAGATTGTGCCAGCCATATAATTCGTATTACATTGGCAGAATTTTTCTATACTACATAAATAGAGGCTCGATAAGCTTTTGTGCTTTATAAAAATAAAAAAAAGCAAATAAAAGAGTTCTCTACCAGTGTATTTGAGAAGCCATGACATTTCCTGCTCAAATTCTCGTCATTCCCAGCGACTTACTGAAATTAACGTTGAAATACAAAATATAGAAAATGCTCTTCGAAATACTCGAATAATGTTAAATGGTTGCTAGAGTAATCTTTGTTTCGTGAACCCGGCTTCTTTTGAAGCCCGAACCGAAGCATGCATCATAAGTGTCTGTATATGTTTGTTTTATATCTAGTGTTCTCTATCTTTTTTAGGGGAGATCTACTCCGGTGCTTACTGGAGATAGACTCTTATCTATGCTAACTATCTTTGTTTGAATTTCTTTATTATGTTTGCATTTATGATATTATGGAAAAATCTCTTGTGTAAAATATGTACTACTTAATCTTAATGTTATGCTAATATATAATTAATAAATACTTTTTTTCAAAAATTACTATAATCGCTTGTAGAAAAAAATGAGTTAACTAACGAAAGAAAGATTGATTTATTCTACAACAGCAAATAGGGATTGTGGTAACTAAGGGAAGAAAGCTCTATCTTACCACAATAATTCTGGTGCAGAATAAACTGCGGCAGAATTACTGCGGTGAGACAAAATCTTTCTTTCGTTTGTTACCACAATACTTGTAGCATTTGTTGCTGCAGAATAAATCAATCTTTCTTTCGTTATTTAACCCACGACAAGGGATTGTAGTAATTCTAGAAAAAAATCTTTATTAATTATTATATTAGCATAGCATTAAGAATAGTAAACATTTTTACATAAGGGATTTTCCTATGCCATACATGCAAAAATAATAAAGAAAATCAAACAAAGATAGTAAGAAAATCAAACAAAGATAGTTGGCATAGGAGTCTATATCCAATAAGCACCAGAGTAGATCTAAGAACATCAAACATAAAAACAAACGTCTACATACACTTATTTAATTTAAACCTTCTAAAACTAAAAAGAGTCGATGCATTCTTGTAGTTTTCTCGTCTACATACCTCCATAATCAGTGCCTGCTGCTTCTAGAGTAGTCTCTAGAGTCTTTCTTCTAATTTTCAAATTCTTTGAAGGCTTGCTTCCATTGGAGCTTCAATAGCAGTCGGGTTCACGGAGCGAAGATGCCTCAAGAAACCATTTAACACATTATTCGAGTATTTTGAAAAGTATTTTCTATATTTTGTATTTCAACGTTAATTTCAGCAAGTCGCTGAGGAATGGTGAGAATTTGAGCGGAGGGTCATGACTTCTCGATACACATAGTTAGAAAACTTTTATGTATTTTTTTTGTTTTTTTAGAGCACAAAAGCTTATCGAGCCTCTATTTATAGAGTGTAGAGAAATTATGGCAATGCAATATGAATTGCATGATTGGCATAATCTAGTATTTTGAAAAACATTTTCTATATTTTGTACGTTAATTTGAGCAGGGAGGGTTATGTAGAAAACTCTTTTATGTGTTTTTGTTTTTGTAGAGCAAAAAATCTTATTATTGAGTGTTGAGACATTCTGTCAATGCTATACGAATTGCATGACTGACACAATCTGAGTACTACAACTACGCAGTCTGTATAAAACAAACTTTGCAAAACTGTTTGACATAATCGATAGTAGTAAAATCAACAATGGATTCGACGGATCATCAACATCACGCTAGGATTTTCGATGGACATTTACGAGAGTGAGGTGGAGAAAGATGGAAGTGGATTTTTTTGCTCTAATTGGCTGTATGTGAATTGTGTTTCCAAGCCTTGCAGGATTGATGATCAGGAAAGGGTTAATAACGTGTTGGTTTATTTTAGCAGGTATATTAATATGAATGAACATATTATAGATATAGAATATAGTCGAATCTCGCTATGCGTCACAAATTGAATGCCGGGCACAATTCTTACTGGTTCTTTTCTTCAGCTGAAGACTATTATGCCTATTTAGTGAAACATTGGCTAGCTCTGGCTACCTTGCGGAGCAAAGAAAATCTTTTCAAATTATACTATCGGTATGAACGAACAAACTTTGTACAACCTGTTAATGTAGAAAAAAATCGATGCCAATAGACTCTGACATTTATGTACTGAGTCGTCAAAAGAGCCATGTTAAGAAAGCCCGCAAGGGCCAAAACACAACAAGTCTACCCATCATCAAAGCAAGTCCACTTACTCCTCAATATAGTCGATGAGAACGCTGACCAACTCTCATGGCGGGCCCCTAAGCTAGCTCTCGCATTCTTCAGGATTTGCTCCTAAATTCCAGCTATGAACGACTTATATAGCCAATTAGGCTAAGTTTTATCTCTAGATAAACATTTCTGAATTCAATCACAACCTGTGACTAAGAAAACTAAGAATTCTTTAGGTAATAGCATAGTAGAGGCTAGTCGGATATGTAAAGAGAATGTTAAGTAAGGAGGTAGAGGTTTTCGAGTAAGACGATAATTATGATGTAACTTACATGAACGCTGACCAGCTCTCATGGCTTTAGGAGAGGGTGGGCCATGACTAAGCTAGCTCTTTTATTCTTAAGGATTTGCTTCTAAATTCCAGCTATGATCGACCTATAGCCAATTAGGCCAAGTTTTATCTCTAGATAAAAATTTCTGAATTCAATCATAACCTGTGACTAAGAAAACTAAGAATTCTTTAGGTAATAGCATAGTAGAGGCTAGTCGGATATGTAAAAAGAATGTTAAGGAGGTAGAGGTCTTCGAGTAAGACAATAATTATGATGTTAAGAAGCCCTTTCCTTACTCCTGAATATAGTCGATGAGAACTCTGAGCAACTCTCATGGCTTTAATAGGGGGCTCCTAAGCTAGCTCTCGTCTTCTTCAGGATTTGCTCCTAAATTTTAGCTATGAGCAACTCTCATGGCCAAAACACAACAATCCTACTCATCATCAAAGCAAGCCCAAGCCCATGCATGAAGGACCTCATTTGTCATGGAAGCCAATCCTTACTCCTGAATATAGTCGATGAGAACTCTGAGCAACTCTCATAGCTTTAGTAGGGGGCGGGCTCCTAAGCTAGTTCTCGCCTTCTTCAGGATTTGCTCCTAAATTCCAGCTAGGCCAACTTTTATCTCTATATAAAAATTTCTGAATTCAGTCACAACATGTGACTAAGAAATAGACTTGTCAATTGGACCGGGTCGACCCAGCCTGGCACAAGCATGACCCAAAAAATTGGCCCATGTGCCGGTCCGGTCCGTTTAATCATGGGCCCGGAATGGCCCGGCCCAGTATACTAGGTCGTACCAGTATGTATTTGTCCATAAGATGGTCCTACAAATGAAGACTTGGGCCTATCAAGCATGCTTTCCTCGATGGAAGCCCATATAAGGGCCAAAACACAACGGTCCTACTCATCATCAAAGCAAGCCCATGCACGAAGGCCCTTTCCTTACTCCTAAATATAGTCGATGAGAACTCTGAGCAACTCTCATGGCTTTAGTAGGAGGGGCTCCTAAAAACAGCTCTCGCCTTCTTCAGGATTTGCTCCTAAATTCCAGCTATGAGCAACTCTCATGGCCAAAACACAATAGTCCTCATCATCAAAGCAAGCCCAAGCCCATGCACGAAGGACCTCATTTGTCATGGAAGCCAATCCTTACTCCTGAATATAGTCGATGAGAACTCTGAGCAACTCTCATGGCTTTAGTAGGGTGCGGGTTCCTAAGCTAGCTCTCGCCTTCTTCAGGATTTGCTCCTAAATTCCAGCTATGATCGACCTATAACCGGCCAACTTTTATCTCTATGTAAAAAATTCTGAATTCAGTCACAACCTGTGACTAAGAAATAGACTTGTCAATTGGACCGGGTTGGCCCAGCCTGGCACAAGCCCGACCAAAAAAATTGGCCCATGTGCCGGCCCGGCCCATTTAATCATGGGCCCGAAATGGCCCGGCCCAGTATACAGTATATATTTGTCCATAAGATAGGCTCGACCTGACCCAGCCCGAAGCCCGGGCACGGTCTTATATATTAGTTCTAGTTATATGTCATGGTGTTGTTCCCTGTTGTGTTGTGATTTTTAGGATTTAATCGTGTTTATTCTCTCAGTGATGCGATTTGAGGAACTCCTCTAATACAACTGAAAGTACTGTACGCTACTAAATTTCATGTCAATTATTTTTGTTCTTATAATCATTTAACCCCTCTTATTTTAATTGGGGTCTAATTTATGGACCGGATCAAGTCGTTTGATCCTAAAGGTCCGCACTGAGAGAATAAACCAGAGGTCCGGCCCGGTCCGACCCGAGGCCCAGCCCAATCTGACCCGAAACCCACCGTGTCGTGGGTCATGTGCCGGGCTGGGCTTAGATTTTCACCCTTAGGATCAAACGACTTGATCCGGTCCTGCCCAGCCCGACTCGGCCAACTATATTGTATGGGCCTGTGAGGCCCGGCCCGACCCACTTGACATCTCTACTAAAAAACTATATTGTAATGACTTGATCCGGTCTAGTTAAGTGAGGAGGTAGAGGTTTTCGAGTAAGACGATAATTACGATGTAGTACATTTACATGAACAATCAAAGAAAGTCCTACAAAAGACTTGGGCTTGTCAAGCCTGCTTTCCTCGATGGAAGCCTACAGAAGGGCCAAAACACAAGCCCATGCACGAAGGACCTCATTGTCATGGAAGCCCTTTCCTTACTCCTCAATATAGTCGATGAGGACTCTGAGCAACTCTCATGGCTTTAGGAGGGGGCGGCGGGCCCCTAAGCTATAGCTCTCCTCTTCAGGATTTGCTCCAAAATTCTAGCTATGATCGACCTATAGACAATTAGGCCAACTTTTATCTCTATACAAATTTTTTTGAATTCAATCACAACCTGTGACTAAGAAACTACGAATTCTTTAGGAATGGCATAGTAGAGGTTAGTCGGATATGTAGAGAGAATGTCAAGTGAGGAGGTAGAGGTTTTCGAGTAAGACGATAATTACGAAGTAGTGTTCGGGATAGATTGGTTAACCTCGACATTAGCAACAATAGACTGCACGCACAGAAGGGTCTCATACCAACTTCTAGGCAAGAAAATACATGAATTTGCTCGTGAACAGAAGGAATTCGTTACGAGAAGTATTTGAATTGTCAGTTCAAGAAGTATTTAGAACAATGGGAGTGCAACTGCGAAAGGTTGTTGCTGATTTTTATCATTTATGGACCCAAAAAGCTCACAATTGCCCACACAAGCTCATATGTTTTGCTATTTTCTTGCATTCTTTTGCTAATTCATGACCTCAGTTCTATAACATGAGGTGATGACATCCCCATGTAAGAAACTTCTTATTCTAAAATTTTCTTTCTAGAGATTTCTTTCATCTCTGAAGAGTTTACTTCTATGATCTTACATTAATGTGTAATCTACAAGTGACGCAAACATGCAACAATTATATCATTTAAATTTTGTCGCAACGATTTTCTTGTCATACCTGTGTCCGCAAGGTGTTGTACTCGGTTCGAAGCAGATCTCCAAGCAAATCTGTCAGATGCCAAAAGAGTACTGAAATTAGTACACCATTCAAGAACCAACTAATCTAAAATTGGTAACTCACCGCGCAAGAAAGCTCTTCCCTCAGCTTGTCCATACACGGAAGCCCTTTACCGCTTTCCTCCCCCTTCTTCTCTTTGTCGTCGGCGGTATCCTTCTCTCCCTTCATATTCTTCTCTTTGTCATCCGCAACATCCTCAGCTTCTTTCTTCTTCAAGACTTCAGGACCTAAAAACCCAAGAACTGAAAAACAATGTTTACATGTATAAAACTTTGTAGTGTCCCTGTGGCATTTTTAGGACAACATTGTACAAGACATGATAGACAACCCATAATACACTAGGACACACCAAAATAAGTGATGTGTCTGTTGCATACACAGTACAGAAAGAAACAAAATTAATCATATGAAACCATCAATCAATCAACCAACCAATCAATCAAGTTATGGAACCAACTTTCGTTGGTAGCTAGCAATAGAAACAAAAAAAAAAATTGAATGACAGACACTCCAAAGTACTAGGATACATTCAAAGTACGTGTCGTGTCGTGCCGCGTTGTATCTTGTCTGTGTCTCGTTGCGTTGCCCAGAAATAGTGTGAAAGTAAACAAAATGAACCTTATTTTGTAGTGTCCTTGTCGCGTTTTAATTAGGACATAATTGTACAACCCATAATAGACTAGGACATGCCAAAATAAGTGATGTGTGTGTGATGTCACATACAGTACAGAAATAATCAAAACTAATCATATGAAACCATCAATCAATCAAGAAGTTATGGAACCATCTTTTGTTGGTAGCTAGCAGTAGAAAGAAAGAAAGAAAAAAATTGAACTGACAGACAGGCACTCCAAAGTACTGGGACACATTCAAAGTACATGTCGTGTCGTGTTGTATCGTATCTTGTCTGTGTCTTCTTGCGTTGCGTCGCCTAGGAGCGGTGTAAAAGTAAAGAAAATGAACCATATCAAACTATCAATCAACAAAAAAAAAAAATAAAAGAAAAAAAAAGGGGGGGGAAGAAATTAACCAATTACCTTTCTTGGCATCCTCTTCATCACCATCATCAAGGCAAAGGACTACCGCAGGGATCGAATCGGGATCCTGCCTCTTCAATCTCCTTTTCCTGAAAAAAAAAATCAAGAAAAAAATAATCAGTGTCGTGTTGTGTCGGACACGGCACGGACACCACTGTACAATTATTAATTTTTTTTTTGGGACCTTTTGGAGGACTTGGTGGAGGGAGGGGACTTCAAGTTGTGGGTGGTGGTGATATGGGGACGCTTCTTCTTGTGGCGGGACTCGCGGACGGGGGTGTCATCGACAACGAGGCTGGCGAGGAGGAGGGCCTCCTCGTCCCAGCCGGCCATGGCGGCGGCGGTGCGGAAGGTGGGGCTGAGGATGCCATCCTTGGCCGCCGAGCGAGGAGGGGACCTCTTGGCTGATGGGGGGTTCTTTGGGCTCTTGTTGTTGGTCTCTTGAGCAGCTGCCATTCTCTGGTTGAGGAGTTTAGTGAGAAGAAGAAGGAAAGGGATCTCTCTCCCTCTCTAACGGCTATATTGTACAAGGGACGTTAGCGCAGAGAGAGAGAGAGAGAGAGAGAGAGAGAGCGCAACGGTCGGATTTTTTGAAATTTTGAAATTTGCTTATGAGTCCCTTAAATGTATCTTAATTTCATGAGCTTACTAGAGTACAGACCCCTCAGTTAATTTTATATGCTATGACTACAACCAAATGCCTACAACCCTCTTACAACCGCCACGTGGCGGCCGTCCATTGGAGGAGGGGGGAGAGGTGGGACCCGGTGGCTGTCTGGGCGGCCGCCACGTGACAGGAACGTCACGTGGCAGCCGCTCATTGGAGGAAGAGATGGGACCGGATGTGACCCACATAGTAGGGGGGAGTGAGGGTTGTAAGAAGGTTGTAAGCATTTGGTAGTAAACTTCGCATTATTGTATAGTATATAGTTTAGGATCCAAAAACACTAACTCCAGGAGGCCAAACTCTCTAAATGGGCCTAAAATCCAAGATGGTATAAACTCTAGGGGTCTAAACTCTAATTAGCACTAATTTAATTGCACAAGTTCTGCATACCTTGGTTATACACATTTTTATGACTTGAGAAAAGGAAAAAAAATATCATATCACCTTAAACGATAAAAAAAAAAAAAGTAATAGATAGGCCCTGGGTACGATATGCGATGAACAAAAAAGGAACTATTTTTTTCTGACAGAGAAAAAAAAAATCAATAATGCTAAGTTTACTAACAAATCTTACAATCTGCTTACAACCCTCTCTCCCCCCTGCTATGTGGGCCACATCCGGTCCCACCTCTTCCGCCTCCTCCAATGAACGGCCGCGACGTGGGCGCCACATGACAGTTATAGGCATTTGGTTGTAGTATAGCATAGTCCGAAAAAAATAAGCCTCTTAGAACCCATGGGATTTATTTTTACTTCTCCTCTTCCAACATTTATTATGAAATTTTAGGACGACAATAGCTTTACTCAAATGTGTGATTGTCTATTTTATCTATTATTTTTGGATTTCCATGATGTTATATTTATTTTAAAGAATATTATCGAAACATTAATTTTTCAAAAAAATTACTGTACCGATAATAAATTTATATTAATTAAATATAACGATAGAAATTTTGTAAATTTTGAAATTCCGATACATATCGCCAATCCAGATGGCAAACATTTGGAGAACTTGATTTTCGCCAACTCAGTTGGCGAAAATCCAAATTTTGGGCTGGAATAGACATATTTTCGCCAACGGAGTTGGCAAAAATATGGGTGGGTTGGTTCGGGTGGGTGGGTGGGTTGGTTTAATGCTCGGGTGTTGGTGGGTTGGTTTATTATGTTGGTTGTTGGTTTAAATATGTAGGTGGTTGGTTTTAAATATTGGTAGGTGGTTTAATATGTAGGTGGGTGTTGGCGGGTGTTGATGTATTATAAGGAGAGGGAGGGAGGAAGCAACGTTACAGGAAAGTGAAGAAGAAGCAGAGAAGAAGAATAAGCAGAGAAGAGAAGAGAAGAGAAGAGAAGAGAAGAGGAGGAGGAAGTAAGCAGAGAACATAACAGAAGAGAAGAGAAGAAAAGAGAAGGAGAACATGTTTGTAAATTTTATAATTATAATTATAATTATAATTATGTAATTGTAGTTACTATTTTAACTATTATAATTGTAATGTTCGCGATAGTAGCCATGCTAACACTAAATATTTGATTACATATTTTAACACTAAGTATTAAATATTGCAGATGGATACCAAAAACGATGGACGTATTCCAGGAGGGCCTACCACAAATACGATTATCCAGCTACGTGAGTCGCACATTTCTAGTCTAGTATTTTTTAGACAATATTAAAATTGAATTATTTTAGTAAATATAATTTATATTTTTTTATATGTCTAATAATAACATCGTTTATATATGTCATATATAGCAATACGATTATCCTGATATGTTTCGAGCACGAGAGCATGTCGCATGGCGTTATGAGGACGACGTTGGGTACTGGATGTTGACTGAAGAACAACATGGTATGGTGAACGTATTTTATTTTGATCATATTGATCAGATACATTTTCTACGTCACGACCGAGACTTGATCTGCAGTTTAGTTGAGCAGTGGTGGCCCGAAAGAAATACATTTCAGTTACCGTTCGGAGAAATGACCATTTTGCTTGTAGATGTGGCAAATATCTTAGGATTACCTATCACGGGTGAACCTATAATATTTGAAAATGATGAATCATTTTGCGCCAAAACTGTGATTAGAAATTATTTAGGCGTGGAGCCGCCTACCATATATGGTAAAAGTTTCATGACGCTTTCTTGGCTCCGCCACAACTTTATGCACCTAGATCGTATTGGTGAGGAAGAAATGTTAGTAGATACGGAACGAGTAAGTATAACATTTAATGTTATTATTTATATAATATATATTTTTATTTAGTTTAACTGATATATTTTTTATTATATGTTCAGGTTACTGCTTGCACCAGGGCCTACTTACTAGGTCTAATCAACAAAATTTTATTTCTAAACTCCAGATTTAGGGCAAATTTATATTTTTTATCTTTTCTGGAAAATTTGATAGAACCTACCTGTCATGTATGGGGAGCTTCTGTGTTGGCATATCTGTACAACTCCATGTCAAATTTTGTGTATTTTACTTCAGTGGATAAAAGACAGAAAAATTTGAATGAATGTATGACATTATTACAGGTATAAAATTTTCATATAATTTTATTTACTAAAAAAATATGTACACTTACATGATATTTTTTTTCTAGGTTTGGTCCTATGAGCACTTCAGTATTGGTAGGCCAGTCTCCCGTATTGATATTTTATTTCTAAACTCCAGATTTAGGGCAAATTTATATTTTTTATCTTTTCTGGAAAATTTGATAGAACCTACCTGTCATGTATGGGGAGCTTCTGTGTTGGCATATCTGTACAACTCCATGTCAAATTTTGTGTATTTTACTTCAGTGGATAAAAGACAGAAAAATTTGAATGAATGTATGACATTATTACAGGTATAAAATTTTCATATAATTTTATTTACTAAAAAAATATGTACACTTACATGATATTTTTTTTTCTAGGTTTGGTCCTATGAGCACTTCAGTATTCCCATCAGCTTTACGCTAGATGACTGCTGCAGCTGATCCAACTCAATGTGCTCACAAGGATATCGCAGTATATCGGGGCCAATTCGATTCACTAAGGTTTAACGAGGTAAAATTTTTATTGTGTCTTATATATTTTTTTGTATTTCATACAGTCAATATGTTTATTATCTTATAATTTTGTTGACATAAAATTTTTATAGTGTCTTATTTTTTTTGTATTTCGTACAGTCAATATGTTTATTATCTTATAATTTTTATAGTGTCTTATATTTTTTTTTGTATTTTATAGTGTCTGCTCCTTCCCGTTCACCTCGGGGTAGATCTCTCTGCTAAAACTGGAGACATAATCCGGATTCCAGGTCCGCAGGGGACATAGCAAGGTACAAGAATAACTTAAGCTAAAGTAAATGCAGTACAAAAATAAATAAATCAATAGGGTAAACTATATAACCAGCTATGTGATATACAAGTTGAGAGCATCACTAGAACTCAGGCTGAGACTACTACAAGCTCTGTATCGAGGAGCCGGTAGCAGTGATATCACTAGTAGAGTGCCTAGCTCTGATGTAGAGTCTACGGCCTCATAATAATAAATAAATATATATATAATCATCCTGTAGCCTGTGTCTCTCCCCACCCAATGTAATCACACGTCTCATGTCCATGACACGCAAGATCATGACCTCTAACTGATGCAGTGAGTTATAATGATAGCTAAGCATATATATAAAGTCTATATCTCGAATCCTGTAACCTATACAGAATTACCATGAATATCTCAGGAAGATTCTGTCTCATAAACAGTGTCAAGTGTCCTGTGGTATGACGTACTTGATAATACAAGCACGAAGATATATAGGGTCACAATATCAATCTCTATGTGACGTTACACAACTCCGCGTACGACGTTGACATCCGAATATTATTCGGATGCTAAGCAATGTCACACGGTCCTAGGTTGAACCGATACATCATATAAATAATTTAAGAAAATAATATAATACAATTGCTGCAAGTATGGCAAGGTACACCTGCCTGGGGTTTGGTTTCCAACTGCTGCTCTGGTATCAGTAGCATCTGCAGGTTCTCCTCCGGTTGCTGAAATAATCATTACCATCACGCTTAGAAAATATCAAATAGCTAGAATATTCTGTCCATAAGTCCAATTTGGACACAGGGGCAAAAGTGACAGTTTCTGGTCAAAGCGGAGTCCACATGTGGCCCGTTTCACACCGAAAAATGTGCCAGAGATAAAGTCCTTCAAATTTGTTAAACTTAGTGTCTACAAATCCAGAACGACGATACGAACCCAAGGGAATATCCAGAACTGGATTCCAATGAGCCGATCACAAAATCGTCCGTCAAGTGGAGCCGTGGGGCCCACGATACAAGATTTTGTCAACGTTCTCATAATCGAACCAAACTTGGGTCACAGGACCAGCGTATCGCTACGAGTCTGATGGCGTAAGTTTTGTTTCGAAACGACGAGCGTACACAAAGTTACAACGAGTTTCAGAACAGGGCCGATACGGGACGTTGTCGACGGATACGCATTGATTCCGGTGTGCACGCACATCCAAATCAACTTCCGCAAAATCTCACACGTCCGTATTGATAGTGCGCACCTTTCGATAAAGTTTACACACGACCAAGTCGCCTTGTTTTAGCAGGGCACACCCAGTTCCGGGAAAATTAGGATTTTAAATAACCAATATTTTGGTCATTTTCACCCTCGAAATAATTACAAACTACAACTTAGGATTTTAAAACTTGCTTAGGTGGCCTAAATATCTGTTCAGGTAAATTTTAGAATTAGTTAACAGGTTGTGCGTAAAATGGTCGTGAACCGGGGAGTTCGAAACAAATTCTGAATTTTCAGAAATTGGGATTTATTTTCCTGATTTTGCGTCGCGGTTTGCGACCGACACAGGATGCGATACCCCAACTAATTGTACGGGTTTCGAGAGGGTCACGAGGTCTACGCGTCACAACAGACTATTCGGAAAATGAGGTAACGAAGAGAAAGAAGCGCTTACCGGAACGAGGGATCGGTATCGACTATACGTCGTGTCCACGCGGTGGCTCGGCACGGCGACTGCGGGTTGACGGTGCTCATCGACAGCGGGGTATGGCCGTGTTGGCTGGGTCGAGGTCGCCGGGGTCTTCACCGGAGAGGATCGGGGTCGTCGGTCTTCGACGGAGTTGGGTGGCTGCTGGTCGTTCGGGTGGCGGTGGCCGGTTGAGCTCGGGGGTCGTGGTTGATGGTGGAGAGGAGCCGAAGGAGAGTAGTGGTGGAGGCGGTGATAGCGGGGGTTCATCTGGGTCAGGGTGCCGAGGTCACGACAGAGTCGCCGGGGAAGAGGAGGCGGCCGGAGGAGGTTGGTGAGGGCGGTGATGGTGGTGGTTGGGGTTTAAATAGGTGGAGATGCTGGCGGTTGGCTGGGAGGAGAAGGAGCAGGGCCAGCCGGTGGGAAAGACTTGCGGGAGGGAAGGCGGAGCATCGACGGCGGAATCAATCAGCCGCGGGGAGGTGGCGGGAGGCGAAACGGCGAGGAACGACTGGAACTCGAGGAATTTCTCTGCGGTTACTGTAGCATAGTTCGGGTCGGGTTTCGGGTAGTGGGTCGGGTTCAAATCCGACCCGATCCAATAGGATTGGTTTGGGTTGGGTTGGGTTGGATTGGGTTGGTTCAGGATTAAACTGGTTTGGTTTAGGTTGGTTCATTTAGGTTTATTTAAAATCATTATTTTAGGTCTTTAAAACTAGTTTTTGGGTCCAATAAATTTCAAAAAAATTGCAGCAAGTCTAATTATTTATTTTACATCCAAAAATATTATTTTTATAATATTTTAATATTTAATAAAATCACACAATTAATTTAATACCAGGAATTATTTATTTTAATTATTTAAAAATTACAGAAAATTCCCGAAAATTCATTTTTAAAAATCTAAAAAATCTGGGGGTTTACAACAAGTCCCCGTGCCGGAGAAAACCCCCCAAAATTAACCCATTTCGTCAAATTGACGAGATACGGCCTACACGTACCCAATTGTGGACATGACACTAGTCACAAACAAGCAATTATATGTCAAATTGATCTATTAGACCAATTGACAAATACCACATGTGCCAATCTCGAAATTCCCCCAAAATTGACACCAAAATGCACATAACTACCACCATAGGACTCCTATGAATCTAAAACCAATTTCTATGGGTAGCCTATGCATGTGGGTTAGTTTTTTATGGTTAAATCTCATATTTAGAGTCTACTAGAAAAGGAAAAACTGAAATGTACCTATTGGGAGATGGATTCCCAATAAAATGTCCCCAAATGAAGAAAGTAGCTCCTCCTTGTAGATCTTGGCCTCCTCCTTGTTGCTCCTTGCTTTCTTCTTGTAGATCTTTGATGTAGAAACCTCCAATGAAGAATAGGGAAGGAATTTATGAAAAAATTGGTGGAGAATTGATGAGGGAATGAAGGAAATTGGAAGAGGGAAAAACTAGATCTAATGGAATTGGAAATTAAAATGAGAGAGGCACTCTCTCTCCTCCCTCTATGGCCGGCCCTAGCCCTCTGCTCAAGCAAGTATGAAATATCCTATTTACCCCTTGGGTCCTCTCATAAAAAAATTAATTAGGGAGGGAAGGTTCTAGTCTAATGGTCACTAATTAATCCATCCTCCTAACAATGGGCCTAATTCTTAGGCTCAATTTAGACTAATATGAATTGTTGGGTTCATGCAACCTATTAAATAGTTAGGTCCACTACTCAAGTCTAAAATAATCCTACAACTATCAATCAATAAATAATATAACAAATAAATAATCATGCATGCACAATATTTAAATACAAAACATCCTTAAATAAAAATGCGAGGGTGACAATCCTACCCACCTTAGAAAAATTTTGTCCTCAAAATTAAGGAAGAAACTAACTACCAAAATTAAACAATACAATGCAAGAAAGAATTATACCTCACGGCTCGAATATATATGGATATCGCTCGCGCATCTCGGCCTTTCGCTCCCAGGTACTCTCTCTTGGCGAGTGATGCCTCCATGCGACGCTAACCAGAGGAATCGTCTGGTTCCTCAGCACCTTCTCTCTCTGATCCATAATATTCAATGACTGCTCTGGATAGCTAAGAGTAGGGCCCACCTCTATGTCCGAGTGATCCAACACATGACTGGGATCTGCCATGTACCGTCTCAGCTGTGACACGTGAAATACATTGTGCACTCCCTCCAATATAGGTGGTAAGTCTAGTCTGTATGCAACTGCACTAACCCTCTCAAGAATACTGAAAGGTCCGATGAATCGCGGACTAAGCTTTCCGCCTCCACCGAAACGAATCGTGCCACGTGTCGGAGAAATCCTTAAGGAAACCAGACCGCCAACCAAGAACGAAACACAACCTTAGCACCCTAATAAAACAAACAATCAACACAAGCAATACAAAACAAAAATCTATACCTCAAACTCCAAAGGTCTCCGGTGGCTATCAGCCAAATGCCGCTGCCTGTCCTGCGCCACTCGAAGTCTATCCCTGATAAGCTTCACCTTCTCGGCTGCATCCACTATCATACCTGGACCCAATAAAGCTCCCTCATCAACATTATCCCAGGATAACGGAGTACGACATCTCCGTCCATACAATGCCTCGAATGGTGACATCTCGATGCTCGCTTGGTAGTTATTGTTGTATGAAAACTCTACTAAGTAAATGTGATCCTCCCAAGAACCTCCAAGATCCAAAACACAGGTTCATAACATGTCCTCGAGAGTCTGAATAGTCCTCTTCGACTGTCCGTTAGTCTGAGGGTGATATGCGGTACTGAACTTGAGCTGAGTGCCCAAGCTAGCCTGCAAACTCCTCCAGAAATGGGATGTGAAGCGACTATCCCAATCTGACAATCTGGCGCACATACATCTCCACGAGCTTATCCGTAGATGTATCCACTTTAAATGGAAAAAAGTGGGCTAATTTGGTCAACCTGTCCACGATGACCCAAATTGCATCTTTACCTCCTGGAGAACGCGAAAGTCCTGATACAAAATCCATGGTCACATGCTCCCATTTCTACTATAGAATGGGTAAAGGCTGAAGCAATCCACCTGGCCTCTGTCTCTCCGCCTTTACCTGCTGGCAAACTAAGCATCTGGATACAAAGCTAGCTATCTCCCGCTTCATACCATACCACCATACATGCTCTCTCATGTCTCTATACATCTTGTTGGCACCTGGATGCATAGAGTACTGAGAACGATCTGCCTCCTGCAGAATCTTCTCGCGTAATGCTCCTCTCGGTACACACAATATATTACCGTATCGCAATGATCCATCATCTGCGACGATGAAGTCATCTGCCAGTCCCATATGAACCTGTGCTCTGATGCTCCTCAGAGACTCATCCTCATACTGTCCGACTCTGACCCGGTCCATCAGCTCTGACTATACCTGAAGTCCCCACATCTGTGATGCGACTCCAGGAACTAATACCTCAATGCCCAAACTGTCAAGATCGGCCAATAAATGTCTATCTCTCGTCAAGCACATAGCCACGGGATACCTGCTCAAAGCATCCACGACTACGTTGGCCTTCCCTGGATGGTACTGCAAAAAATATCAAAGTCTTTCATCAACTCCAACCATCGTCGCTGCCTCATGTTGAGATTTTTTGTGTGTAAACACATACTTCAAGCTCTTGTAGTCTGTGAAGATCTCTACTCTCTCTCTATACAAGTAATATTTTCATATTTTGAGAGCAAAGATAACCGCTGCCAACTCCAAGTCATGGGAAGGGTAGTTCTTCTCATGTGGGCGTAATTGCCTGGAAGCATAGGCAATCACCTTCCCGTGCTGCTGTAACACACAACCCAAACCCTTTTCTGATACATCACTGTAAATGGAAAATCCTCCTGCTCCTGATGGCAATGTTAAGATTGGAGCTGTTGTCAACCTCCTCTTCAGCTCCTTAAATGTTGACTGACAATCCTCAGTACAGACGAATTCTACGTCCTTCCTGGTTAGTCTAGTCATCGGCTCTACAAGTCTAGAAAATTCATGAACAAACCTCCGTTAGTAGCCCGCCAATCCAAGAAAATGCCTGATCTCTGCTACTGAACTCAGGGTAAACCACGATTCAACTGCTAAAATCTTCTTCGGGTCCACTGAGATTCTATTTCCTGCAATAACATGCCCGAGGATTCAACTTTATCAAGGAAGAATTCACACATTTATAACTTGCCATACAACTTCTCCTTCCTGAGGGTCTCCAAAACTATCCTCAAGTGCTGCTCATGCTCCTCTAGGGTCTTCGAATATATTAGAATATCATCAATAAAGACTACAACAAATTGATCCAGGTACTGATGAAATACCTTGTTCATCAGGTTCATGAATACTGCTGGGGTATTGGTCAACCCAAACGGTATCACCAAGAACTCGAACTTCCCATAACGAGTCCTGAAAGATGTCTTCGGGATGTCTTCCCTTTTTTCCTTCACCTGGTGGTACCCTGATCTCAAGTCTATCTTTGAGAAAACCTTCGCTCTGCTCAACTGGTCAAACAAATCATCAATCCACGACAACGGGTATTTGTTCTTGATATTGAGGTTATTAAGTGTCTTGTAGTCGATACACATACGTACCGACCCATTATTCTTTGGTACAAAAAGTACTGGAGCATCCCATGGTGATGAACTAGAATGGATAAAGTCCTTGTCTTGTAACTCATCCACCTACTTCTTCAACTCTGTCAGTTCACTGTTGTTGACTCTATAGACGTGCTGAGATATCAGGTCTGCGTCTGGCACCAAATCTATAGAGAACTCCACATCTCTATCCGGCGGCAACCCCGGCAACTCCTCTAAAAAGACATCCATGAACTCTGCAATCAACGGATGTGGCGGCTCCTGCTTTTCTACCAAAGCTCCACAGAAATTGCCTTTGTTTTGCTCTGCTCCTCGGACGAACTCGAACTCCGGCTCTCCTGGCGTCTGAAATAAAACTCTGCCTCCACGATAATCGATACTAGCATGATGCCTACTCAACTAATCCATCCCGAGTACTATATCGTAACTCGGAAGTGGCATTACGAGTAAACATACGCTCAACTCTCGGCCTCCCAAATAAACCCTCTGGTTCTTGCAGACATCACTGACCAGGATAGTGCCACCCCCGATCATGATCTTGCAAGCCCTCGCCAACGGTTCAGACTCAAGACGATGCCTCAAAGCAAAAGATACAGATACAAAGCTATGAGAAACACCAGAATCAAATAAATATGAGCTGGAAAGAAATTAAGATAAACTGAACCTGAGATGACATCGCCAACTGGCTCCTCCTCCTCCTCCTCGACAGTCAAGGCAAAAGCTCGCCCCTGTCGCTACGCTCCTCTCTGCTGCTGATGCTGAGCAAACTGCTGCTACTGTCCCGCTGGTGGTCTAGCGGGTGCTCTCTATGCCCATCCTCCACCCTGAGATGGACGAGTTGGAACTTTAGGACAAGCCCTCAACTGATGATCTCACTAACCGCAGAATAAGCATTGGCCAAGCCTCATCCTGCATGCGTCACATCTGTATCCTTGCTTCTTACAGAAAGTGCAAGAAACTGTTGTCCTCTGGATCTGATGTATCTGTTGTGCCGACTCTCTAGCTGGCCCATGATACTGCTGCCTCTGGTGCTGGTAATGCCTCTGGTGCTGCTGCTGGAAATAAGGCCTCTTTGTTGGACCTATGTTGGTGCTGGATCCTCCTGTGTCCCTCGACCTCTTAGAGCCAAGCTCTAAGTCATCCTCCGCTCTCTGCACCTGTCTGAGAATCTCCTCGAAGGTGGCGGTAGGATCTCTGTTGGTGTGGGATTTGATCTCCCGGTTCAAGCCCTTCCTGAACTTCCTGGCTCTGCCTCTAGGGTTCTACCCCTCCATGAAGTGATCTAGTCGGCAATACTCTGCCGCATACTCGTCCACTGACATACCTCCCTAGACGAGGCACTGGAACTAGCTCTCTAAGGATGTAAGAGCCACGTCTGGGAAAAACTTCTCCTTGAAAAGCTCTTTGAAAGCCTCTCAAGTGAGTCCTGGTATTACGATCCTGGGGTCTGTCCGGAACCATGTCAAAGCAATATCGAACATCATACACCCTACTGCCTCTATCTGTAACATCTCTAGAATCTGTGCCAGCCGCAGGTTCCGCTCGATGTCCTTGATCCAATCATCTGCATAAAGGATCCCCTCTATGCCTCTGAAGTCCTTCGGGCCCATCCTCTTGAAGTCTATGATGGTCCCCGGCCTCGGCTGCTGAGGAATAAATTGAGGTAGTACCGTCTGTGGCTGGACTATGGAAGCTCTCTCAACTGCTGCAAGTGCGATCTGGTGAGCATTCTCCACGCTCTGTCACAGGACCTCCGACTGACGCTGTTGTGCCTCCATCATCTGCTGAAAGAGCGCGAACATCTGCATCCGATCAACTGCAGGTGGTGGGGGTGGAAGATCATCGAAAACTGTTTGCGCTATCCTCGGTACTGGAGGTGGAGCACCTCCAAAAGCTTTTGCTGATACGCCCACCTGGACCGGTGATGCTGACCTCCTAAATGTAGGTGCTGGACCATCGTCTGAGGGTGCTGTCCTCAAGGGTGATAAAGTGACTGATTATGTTGTCGTGTCACCTGAGCGCTGGGAATGCGTCTTCGGCGGCATCCTGAAGATAGATTGAAATAAGGAATCAATATTGAATATGATACAATATCATCAAAGAATGACATAATTTTATTCAAAGTAAAGCAAATATTCAATAAATAAGGATTGCAAAATAGATTTTTGGAATTTTTCCTAGGTGTCATTGAGTAAACTCTCAGCCTAAATCCTGTTTCCTAAAGCGGGCTCGTAGTAGTACTCTAGACGAGCACAACTATGATATCGTATCATAGAGTCGCAAGTAGTGTGATATCGTAGGATAGATGAGACATGCATGTGCCACCACTAAAAATGTGTCACGACTCGCACCCGGATATTCGGACACGAGTTCGTGGTTACGCACAGCCTACGCCGCAGCATCGACAGTAGAACGATGTCTGGATCATTTCTAACTATCTGACATCTCAACAATATAATATGGTACCTATCAATCTCTCAACTCCAAACGGAGGGACAATATGGTATCTCACAAGTATGGCTAATCTCAATCACAAAACAAACTAAGAAAGATAAAGCACGAATGGAATAGCAAAGAAAATAATAAGATACAATTCATAATCTGAAATAATATACAAACTGTGAATCTCAACAAATATAATAGTCTAATACAAGCCAACACAAATAACTAGACCTCCTCGGGCTCTACATCTAAGTCCTCCTAGTCTATAGGAGTATCCTCTATAGGTACGCCGTTCTGCGGCCCATAGAATATGGGACACTACTCTAAAAGCCAATTATCTAGTAGGAAAATATATCCAGTCAGGATTAGAGTAAAGTACATACTTCTGAAAGCAGTTTCAATAACATAATCGAGCATATAAAATAGATAATAGAAATAAAATACAAGATCACTAAACATATGAACGAATGAACAATAGGTATACAGGTAATATACGAGAATATAGAACAACAATATGAATATCAGCAATATGATAAAGTAATTATAAACTAACTAAAGTGCCTCAGAATACAAGTTCATTATGTGATCGATTTTGGTGAACATGATCAATAAGGTAAGACGATTACAAGTGAGGTATGTAATCAGAATGTACACGATGAACAATGGGGATTTGATCACATAATCAACTCCTACTTTCTCATCCCCAACTAATACCAATGGATCTAATCACGATACGCTACGAACACGAATATGACCGCTAAACACGAGCAGTTAGTGTACACGAATATAATAACCACTGAACACGAGCAGTGGATGTACACGAATAAGCACACTGAATACGAGCAGTGTGTGAATACGAAATATAAATCAATACCCAATATACACGATAAAATACATGTACACGAGTACCTGCTGAACACGGTAGGGGATAACATCTCCTGACGGGATCCATGTAGTACAAGTCTATGAAATTACTGTGTCAAAATCAAGTATACAATTCTAGAACATGCATATATACACTATTATGAATTAAAAACTATCAGAGAAATATACTCGCCTGAAGTCCTGAGCAAGGTGTGTCTCTCGATGCCCAAGCTGGTGTCACACAGACCTATATATGGTATGTTGTATCAATACAAGGTTCGAAAATAAAAATAAGTTAAGTGATGCAATTCTAGGTCAATAAGCCATTTTTAGGTCAAACCGATTAAATCTAGGTTACAAGAGTCTAACACTAAGATACTAAGTCAAAGCACTATGAAACTAAGCTATACAAGCAAACCTATGATACTATAAAACACTCAAAAAACCGTATCATAAGATACACAAGTTTTCGTATATGAAAATAGTACTTTAGATATATATATACAAGTCAATATATATAATACTATAACAAACCAATGCAAATATGATACCTTGGCCTTGCACCAATGCATATCGCACCTATCTCGATACACAAACCCAATACCTTGGTATTACCTTGGTATCCTGAGGTAATCCATAACCTCTAAACATATAGCTAATACATAAATATAAACCCCCAACCAATATACTAATACACATATATATATAATACCTCAAGTACTAACTATATAATGTATCTAAACTACTAACATATAATATGAATCAATATACTACCTACTAACCACTAATCAATAAAATATCACAACTAATACAAATATATATATATATATATATATATATATATATATATATATATATATATATATATATATATATATATATATATATATATATATATATATATAGCTAACTATTTACTAACATACTAACATATATAACTATACTACAACCCATTAAACCACCAATCTAAACATACCCGACACTGTAGATACTAAACTGCATACTGATAATGAAGAATATCTTAGAGTTGTTGATACTTGAAACTGTGTTGAACTGGACATAGTATTGCACACTGAACTGTGAAATTTGATATCCTGCTGATACTCGAATGCCCAACTTCTCTCCCTCTTGCTGTGCACTGTACAGTTTTTGAACTAATGCTCAGTGGCTATGCTGATACTTGGTGTGGGAGCTGCTGTGCTACTGTGCTCTTCCCGAGTTGTTGTGCATATCCTGCACTGTGCAGATACCTGAATTCATTGCTGCCATGCCTCAGAGCTGCAGCTGCTGCCCTTTTCAGTACAGTGGTGCACTTGTTGCTGTTGCAGCTAGCTGCTGCAACACTGGCTTCTTGCTATTGGATGGGTGCTGTAGCGTGCTGCAGATGATGCTCTGCAGGTTGATGGCTGCACTGTAGCTGATGTACCTCGACTGCTGATGAACACTTCTCAGTAGCTCTCTGCAGTGTACTACAACTAGCTAAATATATCTCTTGCAGTTGAACCACCCGAGCAGTGGTGCACTGGGCTTACCCGAGCCCCTCTACTGAGCATTGTTGCAAGGCCACTTCTCAATACTCCCTCACTCTCTGACACACACTCACACAAACTGTAAATCCCCTGATTTTCAAGAATTTTTAATTTGGATTTTTCACAATTTTCTAGAATTTTTTTAGGATTTTTTATTAATTAAACTAAGGTGTTTTAATTATTAAATAATTTTTAAAAGATGTTAAATAATATTAAAATATTATAAAAATAATATTTTCTGGTGTAAAATGAAAAATTAGACATAGGGTAATTTTTCGGAAATTTATTGGACCCCGGAATTATTTTTAAAGACCTAAAAATCAAGTTATAATTAAACTAAAATAAAACTAGAATTAAACCCGGTTCAATTGAACCAAACCAACCCGAACCAACCTAGACCGGTTTAGCTAAACCGAACCAAACCCTAGCGGGTCGGATCCGGGTCTAACCCGGTGACCCGAAACCCACTAACCCGACCCGCATTTATAGTCATAGCGAATCGGGCCGGATCCACCGCCCGACCCGACCCGCGTCTACCCGACCCGTCTTCTACAGTGCCATCCCTAACCGCCCCGAGCCCGAACCCTTGCCTCCCCTCCGCCGGCCGACCTGCCGCCCGCTCGCCTCCCAGCCGCTCCGGCTCCCCCGCACCCGCTGCCTCGTCGACTCCCGTAACCGTCGCCGTTCCTCCTCCTCCCTCTCTTCTATAAAACCCTACCCTCTTCTCCTCTCTCCGCCTCTGTCCTCCGTCCCCGCCTCGCCGTCCCCGTCGTCCCCTGGCCCAGCCTCCATCTCCTCCGCCCAGACTCGTCCCGCAGCAGCCCTCTCCTCCTCCTGTAGCTCCTCCCTCCTCGAGCTTCGTCGCCGGCAACTCCCACGAGCACCGCCCGCCTCCACCAGCACAGCCTGGCCCAGCCACCGCCTTCTGCCGCCGCCCCTCGACCTAGCCAGCCTCTGCTGCCCCCACCGCCTCCGGCCAGCAGCAGCAGCAGTCGCCCACGGCTCCGGCGAGCCCCGGCGACGCCCAGCCCGCCCCAGCGTGCTCCGCCGCCTCCAGCGACGCCACCCGCAGCCGCCTCAGCCTCCCTCCGGCTGCCGCAGCTCCGGCGAAGCCCCGTCTCCAGAAACCCTAGCCCCGTGTCGAGTCGCCTCGTGTCGACTCACGGGCACGAAAATCCTTGGTTCACAGAGCCCTGTTTAGGTAACCCGTTCTCTCTCCTCATTATCCCATTTTTGTGCCGTCTGTTGTGACACGAACCCTGCGTGACCCTCTCGATGCTCGTGCAACCCGCTCGGTGCGTCGCGTCCTGTGGCGATCGTAAACCGCAATCGAAAAACAGGAAAAACAACGCCCTGTTTCACCCCGGAACTGAGTCGCCCCGCCAAATGGTACGACTTGTCGCGTGCGGTCTTCACCGAAAGGTGCGTGCCATCGATACGGACGTACGGGATTTCGTAGAAGTTGATTTGGATGTGTGTGCACACCAGAATCAACGCGTATCCGCCGACAACGTCCCGTATCTGCCTGTTCTGAATCTCGCTGTAACTTGGTGTACACACGTCGGATCGAAACGAAACTTGCACCATCGGACTCGTAGCAATACGCTGGTCCTGTGACCCAAGTTTGGTTCGATTCTGAGAACGTTGACAAAATCGCGTATCGTGGGCCCCGCGGCTCCACTTGACGGGCGACTTTGTGAACGGCTCATCGGAATCCAGTTCTGGAAGTTTCGTTGGGTTCGTATCATCGTTCCTGACTTGTTGACACTAAGTTGGACGAATTTGGAGACCATTGGTTCTGACACATTTTTTGGTGCAAAGCGGCCCACATATGGACCCCGTTTTGACCTGAAAATATTATTTTTGCCCCTGTGTCCAAATTGGACTCAAGGACCGGCGTTTCTACCTATTTGATATTTTCTGAACCTGATGGTGATATTTATTTCAGCAACCGGAGCAGTACCTATAATTCCCACTGAGGTCAGAGCTACAGTTGGAGACAGAACCCCAGACAAGTGTACCTTGCCAAATCCTGCAGTTCTTGTTACATATTCTTTGACTTATTTATATATTGTTGTACATGCTTGACCTAGGACCGTGTGACTTACTTAGCGTCCGATTAATAGTCGGGTGCCAACACTGTACGCAAAGTTGTGTAACGTCACCTAGAGATGGATATCGTGACCCTTTACATTCTAGTGCTTGCATTATCAAGTACGTTATACCCAGGACACCTGACACTAATCATGAGACAGAATCTTCCTGAAATATTCAAGGTGATTCTGTATAGGATACAGGTTTCATGACATAGATATTATTTTCTTAGATCTAACTATGACTGGTTGCATTAGTTTTGATCCTGCGTGTCATGGACATGAGACGTGTGATTACATTGGGTGGGGAGAGATTTACCATACAAAAGGCTGATTATATATATAATACTTTAATTGAAGTGCCTTAGACTCTGACACAAAGCTTTGGTACCTTACTGGCCCTTCGAGAAAATACTGCTATGGGTTTCTCCGACACCGATCCTGTAGTAGTCTCAGCCCGAGTATGACTAAAACTCTCACTTGCATATCACTTAGCTGGTTATTTATTTACCTTTTTATTTTATTTATTGTTGCACTGCATTTATTTTGGCATGAGTTATCTTGTACCTTGCTATGTCCCCTGAGGACCTGGATCCGGATTATGTCCCCAGGATTAGCAGAGGAGATCCACAGAGGTATACAGTACATGAGCATTAGCAGAAGCAGAAACAGGTGCATACAGTGAAACAGAACCAGGAACCGAGGACTAGGTTATTGCCATAGATTTCATGAGTATATATTTCTTCTATACTCAGTCTGTGTTGCTATTTACATTTTTGTTTCATGAACAATTGTAACAGACTTAATATCGGGTTGTTCCCCGATTTTATTTACTTGTGACTGGATGATGTTTTATTTCCTTTTGTTGATATTGATGTATTTACTCTGTGGATGAGATTAGTAAACCCTGATCGTTGTAATACAGTTTAAGTATGCCCCGATGGATCCATTAAATTGGGTTTGTCCATCGGTGTGTGCTGCTGGCCATTGTCACGTATCTAGTCCCTCGATATTTTGGGACTGGGGCGTGACACAAACACTTACACAAACACTTCCTATACAAATATATATCAGTATCTATATAGCTACCCAACTCTCTATATATGTATATATATATCCGCATATGCATATATATATATATATATATATATATATATATATATATATATATATATATATATATATATATATATATATATACTCTATTTATAACAATAGCTATATATATCTATATACACTCTCTACTAAATATATATAGATACAATCATATATATACCTATATATATGTATATATATATATATATATATATATATATATATATGTGTGTGTGTGTGTGTGTGTGTGTGTGTGTGTGTTTGTCTATATACACACACACACATATGTATATATATATATATATATATATATATATATATATATATATATATATATATATATATATATATATATATATATAGACCCCCCCCCCACACACACACACACATATATATATATATATATATATATATATATATGTGTGTGTGTGTGTGTGTGTGTGTGTGTGTGTGTGTGTGTGTGTGTGTGTGTGCGTACAGATCTATCTTTGCTTCATCCATCCTTAGCGCATCTGCATCTGCTTTATCACCATCATGCGCATCTTTCTTCCCTAACGAGGCGAACCCTGCAGGCGTGGGCTCTCCATTTAGGTAGCTTCCCGGATCTCCCGCAATAAGCGCAAGCCGCTTTGAGTTGGTTCATTTTCGTAAAGGTTCTGAAAGAATCGAACTATTCAAAAGATTCGTGTACGGATTGCGCCTGCCTTTATCTTCTTTAAGAGAGTCCCGAGCAAGTACAGTATACGAGTGCTACAGCTACAGGGAAGAAGTAGAGCCAAGGTGCTGTTAAGCCGTAGAGTGCTAACTAAGACTTGGAGACTTGTAGTTTTCTTAAAGGAAGATGCCAGCTAGCTTACTTGGCTTTGTTTACAACAGAGAGGGAAGTCCCTTCCTTCCTCACTAGCGTTCGCCTCACTTCGCAGGGCGGATCAGGCCGTGGGTAGTTTTTTCCAAGCCAGAGTCTCGCTTCTACTCCATTCCCAGGCTTCGGGTAAAATCTTCCTATTCTGGCGTGGAACCAAGTTGTGGCGGTGGCGGGCGTCGTGAGGGCAGCCAAGATAAAAACACCCCAAACCCTCGCCGCTTATAAAGTCTCGATTAGTCAATAGTCTTCCCCAGGCGACCGGAGGGAGCACTTACATATTTCTTTGTTTCATCTTACAAGAAATAACAGATGGGGCTTGGTCATACATAGAATTCTAATTTGCAACTAGGTGGTATTCCACTAATGCAATGAGTTAGAGAGTAAGCCATTAGGCGTCATAACGGATTCCCTCCGTATTGGATAGATATGGCCCATATCTAGGAAAAAGTGCACTTTTTGACTACTACTTCCATTCATTTTTTCCGACCTTATTTTTTACTACTCTTTCTTACAAGATTTTTTCCATTTTGACAACATTGGTCGGAAAGGTATGGCTACTCTCTTGTTTCCTGCTGAACCTCCTTCCCAATATAGGCTTCGCTGCCATCCCTGCTTGCATTTTTCTTTTTTTCAGTGTGGTCCGTCCTGTCCACTTCATGAAGTTACGGGGTTGGATGAAATAGCTATGTGCTACGGTGCCCGGTGCCAAAGTGAGCCTAGCTTAGCCGCCCTAAGTGGCTGATTCTTCCTTACAAAGGGAATAGATGAAAGCCTAGGCACATATATATCCAGAAGTGCCGAAAGCTGACTTTTGATTTCAGACACTCGGGATCTAATCCGATCTATATCATCCGGAGGAGATATGACGCTCGCAAAAGTCTGATTATCTACCTTCTTACTTAGCTAACCTTACTAAACGGTATAGACTAAAGAAAGACAGATAAATCTTAACAAGCTGATCGGCCCGGTCATCCTTATTCATTAAAGGGAGACCTCACCGCTCCGTGGGCGACCTAACGGTCGCCTGCTACTGCGAAGGATTTCCCTATTGCGTCTTTTCTACTGCTCGCTTGGACTTCTGTTCTGAACCTGAAACTGGTTTTTTCTCCACCCGATCAGAAAGAAGTCCGCAGCTCACGATGGTGGCTCTTCACTTGGTGTTCACTATTCTTTTGTATTGGCACTAACAATGGCACCGACTTTAACTTTGACTTAGTCCTCCGCTCATGAATCTGGCTATCTCAAGATATCCGGATTCTATTCCTTTCTGATGCGCCTTATGTTTCCAAAAGGTAAGACTTTCCCCTTCCAGGGTGACCCCATTTGCCCGAGCCCTAATCGAGGAATGGCAATCTCGTTTCGGCATTGCTTGAGCGCTTGGATCAAGTTAAGTAAAGACTGACTACAATTAAAGATCCTTCATCGAGGTTGGTAATGGTTGTCTATGGCAACCTAGAAGATCAACCACTGAGTTGGACTGCTCTCCTTACTTGCACTTGCCATTCAACCGGGTAAGCTCATTCTTTCTTTTTTCACTTGCCTTCCTCTTGCTGTAGTCTTCGGACATGACACATATGCCTCAATAAAACCACACATGCTCTCTAAGTCCTTGCCTTCCAGATTTCCATGCCAGACTGGCACACCACCAGGCATTGGAAATTCCTTCATTACAAAGGGATAGAGAGAGTTGACATCATAGTAGTATAGCTCTTCGCCAAATGGCATCTGGTTACCAAAACACAAGATCGAGCCTTGTTTGCTGATTCACTCGCTCGGGCATTGCATTGATCGAGAAGGGAAAGTCAGATTCTTTCTGACGTCTCTCCAGTCTGTACAATATAATATAGACGCTGGTGGCATCCCTATTACCCAAGACGCCGCAGCGAGTGCATATCAGATCATGAGTGACTTTTTAATGGATGATACCCTTGCTAAGAGAACAAATCTCATCCCATCACCGGATGGTCAAATCAAAAATATTTATCCTTTCTTACTCGATGAGTTCACGAAGTATTTGATAAAGAAAAGGGGTGAGGATAATCTAACAAAGATAGAGAGGCGAGAGGAGAAGTGTTGTTTGCATTGAAAGCGAACCCACCAGGAGTCGGAGAGCCTTTCGATGAAGCCTGTGTACCCACTGGGAAAAAGGCGATGTAATCCCCGGCCCAACCTATAGGTCCGCTAACGTAAAGCGAGGAGTTGAGCCTGAACTGGCGAACCGAAGTCACTGTTGTTTCTCTTGTTTTGGTTTTGTGCCCTTTAGGCATCTCTTAAGGGATGACCAGTATCTTTCTTTCTGGTTTGACACCTCTTGGAAACCGAAAAAAGAGACCCTTCAATGTGGGACCTGAAAACAGAAGCTAGAGTTGAACGATCTACTTTTCTATCCTGTGGTCCTATCCTATATAAGGAAATCAGGTCTCTTCCTTAGGTGGACTGCCGAGCTACAAGTCCTACGACACAGGAGCGGGATTCTCTAAAAAGCCAAGGTCGTGGGTGGCCAAGAGGGCCCACTTGGAGACGACTATCAAAGGAAGAGAGAGGCGCTTGCGGCAAGCAAAGTGAGCTTTGGCTTGAACTCTTGTCCACCGCAAACCAAGAATGTAAAGACCCCCGAATCAGCCTACACACCCACTTCTTTTGAAGCTGGAAAGAGGGAATTCTTTACGCTCGCCTTTATCCGAGATATAGTTCTTTTCTAACCAGGGCAGGACATAGACTAATGGGAGCCCTACTATATACACACGCACACACACACACACACACACACACACACACACACACACACACACACATATATATATATATATATATATATATATATATATATATATATATATATGTGTGTGTGTGTGTGTGTGTGTGTGTGTGTGTGTGTGTGTGAAGCAACCCCCCTTAGCACACATACACACACCTATACAATTACATACTTATACACACACTCACTAATACACACACACACACACACACACACACACACACACACACACAGAGGATAAGCAGTAAGCAGTAGCAGCAGGATAAGCAGTAAGCAGTTGCAGCAGAAATAAGCAGCAGTAGCAGTAAGCAGCAGTGATAAGTAGCAGCAGCGATAAGCAGAAGCAGTAGCAATAAGCAGCAGTAGTTTGAGTGCTTAAAAATTAAGTTGTAGATAAGTTAAGTTAGTTAATAAGCTAAGTTAGTTTATATTGATAGTTAAGTATGTATATATATATATATATATATATATATATATATATATATATATATATATATATATATATATATATATATATATATATATATATATATGAGAGAGAGAGAGAGAGAGAGATATATAATCACTAGTTAGCATTGGTTAGTATTATTTCTAGATTACCTTGAGTTACACCAAGATAATGAGAGTTGAGGTATCTTGGGTAAGGGTATTAAATATCCGAAAGGGTATGTTAGTTTAATATAGTATTGTTATAAGTATAAATACATGCTAGTGTATAGTGAGGTATATGGGTTAGTTAGCTAATGTTAGATATTGTATTACCTTGTTATACCAAGGTAATGTCAAGGTGTTGGTTTATACTCAAGGTATTGAGTTTGTATATCAAGATGGGTGTGTAGGTGGTGTGATACAGCTTTTGGCTCAAAGTCAAGGCATCCACTTAGCATTAGTTTAGCTAGGAGTACTATATATATATATATATATATATATATATATATATATATATATATATATATATATATATATATATTATAGTATTTTTATATATAATAACTTATGTATCTTATGATATGGTATTTTGTTGGTATCCTAATATCCTAACATAGCTAGTATAGCCTAGTTACATAGTGTATGGACCCAATATCCTAGAGATGGACTCATACAACCTAGAAATAGCTAGTTTGACTAGTTTGACCTAGAGTTGACCTAGTTTGACTGTTTTGACTTAGAAATGGCTTTATGACCTAGAATTAAACTAGTTTAACTTATTTTCATTCCAAAATCTTGTATTGATACAATATTCCATATATAGGTCTTGACACCAGTTCGAATACTGTCATACATTCTCTGATAGTTTTTATTATTTGATTACTACTATAATTCAAGTATTTAGAAATATTACTTATGATTCATGACACGATGGTACATGTATTGTTATTGTTATTGGATCGTCAATCATGAGATGTTACCTTGATTATCGAGATAATATCGAATACTGCTCCTTGTTGGTATTGGATAACATTAGATATTATAGGTTAAATATTGGATACATTGGCTAGTAACGTGTCATGATTCGATCTATCGTATCAGTCGAGGCAGGAGAAAATACTAATTAAATATGTGATCAAGAACTATCGGCTAATAGTGTAATCATTGGCTACTAACTAATCATACGCTTCACATATGGTTGAGTTAGCTCCTTAGTGTAATCATTGAATATCCCAAGCCGATCACATATTTAGTTAGTATCTCAAACACATGGTATATTGTAGATTCTATTTTCAGTACATAGATTACCTTATTCTATTTCTGACATTATAGTTCATCTCCTTCATTCTTGTACGCAATAATTTATATTTCTGTTGCTAGTTTTGCATGTTCCTTCATTATTCTTAGATCATCAGTTATATTCTCATCATATATAACATCCCCTATTTTACTATTTTATAGTTTTTGTCAATTAATTGGAACTGCAATTGGGTTGTACTTCGCTCCATTCCTGAGTGGATAACATTTTTCAGAGGATCCGGGAGATTGGTGTCTGACGTACTATGGACCTCGACCTATAGATGGTGCAGACATGGACCCACTAGTTCTGGAGTGACTGCCGGGAGATCTAGCCAGAATCACTAGTTATCATAGTTAGTTTTCTTTCGTATTTTGGTACCGGATTTGTTTTCGATATAAATATTAAGACTTGGATATTGTTTCTATTTGTTGTTGTTATATTTAGACTGCATAGTTATGTTAGGCTTCTTGATATCCTATCGTGCTATAGATTTATAATTTAGTATTGTGTTGCATTAAGTATATTGCCCTCCTTCTTGGAGTTGAGATATTATTGGCAGATTATACATTATTATGAGATTATTAGATAGTATAGTTGACCTAGACAGCGTTATACCACCGATGCTGCGGCGTAGGCTCGACATACCCACGTACACGTGCCCCTTCACCGGATGCGGGTCGTGACAACGTGCATGTCGGCCATGTCAGAAAATTCGTTAGGATTCTCTCCTGAGTGCGCGCACAAACTTCTCAATAATTTTTACACTTCTAATTCAAAGTAATTTTGAATTCAACTGAACAAATTCAAAAACTTTGAAGGAGATCTTGTAAAAGCATAAAAAGTGCGCCTAAGATAGATGGCGTAGTTTCCTACAAAAATACCCAACAAGCAGAAGAATTGCATACTTTCTACTTGTTCCAGAAGAAAGACGTGAATTCTTACTTTGGTGCACTTTCTTTTATTTTAGAGGATGGCGCATTATTCAGAGAGCCAAAAAGTGGCACACTTTCTTCATATCACAAAAGTTGGAGCACAAACGATCGTCTCTCTCTCTCTCTCTCAAGCATTTAATGTAGCAGACTGACAGCTGACATATGCAAAAACTGAAGAGTCAAAAGGCATCATTACAGCAGAGCGGCGGCACAAAAACCCAGGTTGTTATTTAGCGACTCAGCCTCAGTGTCACTCCTTCAAAAGTGCGTCGTAATGCCACTTCTCCAAAAGTGCACCGCAGTGCCTTTCTCTCCAAAATTGTGCCGCAGTGCCTTTCTCTTCAAAAGTGCACTGTGATGCCACTTCCTCAAAAGTGTGCCGCAGTGCCACTCCTTTTAAATGTGCGCCGCAGTGCCTCCTTTCAAATGTGCGCCACAGTGCCACTACTTTCAAATGTGCACTACAGTGCCACTCCTTTCAAAAGTGTGTCGCAGTATTACTCCTTTCAAAAATGTGTCGCAGTGCCACTCCTTTCAAAAGTGTGCCGCAGTGCCACTCCTTTCAAATGTGCATCGCAGTGCCACTCCTTTCAAAAATGCACCACAGTGCCACTCCTTCAATAGTGAGCTGCAGTGCTACTCCTTCAAAAGTGCATCGCAGTGCCACTTCTTCAAAAATGTGCCAGTCTCCAAACAACTTCTAAAGCACGCAGGCTATTCACCAACAGTGAGCAATTATAAGTGCGTGTTATACATGTCGTACTTCTCATAAAAGGTGTACAAATAACTGTCTGCCATAACATATGCTTTCCTCACATAGTAAGCTACATGTCAAGCGAAAAGCAAGTTATGCACCCACTCATGCAGAACGTGGGATGTTAATCCACAAAAAAGTGTGCGCATAATGGTAAAATAGTGTTAACTGTGCAAATTGCATGCATATCCTCATTACCTCTCTTAAGCTCTATAAATACAGGTTCTTTGCAACCTACACAGGGATTATCGGAGCATATATCAAGAGATATACCCACACATACCTACATATAGAGGGAGCTACCTACACTTACACAGAGAGGAGCAAACACAGAGATAGAGAGAAAGGATCTAGAATTCTCAAGTCCTTAAAATTCAAGAGCAGAGCGAGAGAAATAAAACTTTTACGTGCCCCTGTGCCAAAGCCTTCCTATTATTCAACTCTCCAAGTTGTTCACAGCAATCTTTAAGACTTCAAAATTCAAGAGCAGGGCGAGCAAAATAGAAGCTTTTACGTGCCTTTGTGCCAAAGCTTTTATATTGTTCAACTCTCCAAGTTGTTCGCAATATACCTTTCAGTTCTTCATTGTTATGTGCCAGTTCTTTGTCAACGTGTGCATTTCTTTACCGTTGAGTGGCCTAAGGAGTAAAGTGATCGTCAGCAGATCAGATCTCTATAGATATACTTCCCCAGAATTAAAGAATCAATTATACTTAGATTCCTGTTTAGGATCTTCATTTATACTTTTCTTTCTTTACTCTTTAACAGTTTGTAAACACGAAAGTTTTCCCCATCGTCTGAACATTTCGTTGACCAAACAGCCATAATTCAGGCCTGGTGGCTTTTAAGATCATAACCCATATTCTGGACAATGCGCTTGGCTTGTGAACTGTAGCAGTATATTTGCATCCTTCTACCTTCAAGTTCTGGTTCTTGCTCATCTGGGATGAATGACTGAGGATATTCTACCCTGCCGAAGATGATGGGTTTATCTTCCCTCCTCCTTGGTGGAACTATAAAGTAGGAGTTTTGACTAAGAAGAATTTGGTTCACTGCGTAGGTGGCAATCACTTGTGTATGCAGCTACAGGCCTAGACCGTGCTCTAGAGAATACATCGTATTTAAATTCACAACATCAGAGTAGTTCAAAGATAATCCTTTATTGATGAAGTAAGAAATCTTATCGTCAAGAGAAGGGACATTAATATGAGCGACCATATATTCTTCCAGTTCGTCCTCCTCGTGATCTACCCCCAATTCGAGTGACGACTTTGGGGTTCTCCTACGAAGTTTTACTACTAGTGGATCTGAAGCGGTAGCAGGCACTAGACTCAGCCTTCGTAGGCGAACAACCAGTGGCTCCGATGCCTTCTTGTGGAGTTTTACCACCCGGTGAGGAGCCGTGTTAGGAGCCCGTCCTTTGAGACGGACCCTTAAATGTTCGTCAGTCATAGTATCAGCCTCTACTTTATCGTCGATATCATTACCACCCTCATCTTGGTGGACTTGTTTGTACAGGATCGAATCAGAGTAATATGCCTCGACCCCTTTGAATAGGTCAACATCGACGAACTCTATTTTGACCAAGCAGTAATCATCGACGAACTTCAAGCACTGGTACAGGAGTTAATGGTACTATCATGAACTCATATATATATCCATGGATATCCCAACAAGATATTATAAGACGCATCCACGTCTATGATGTAGCAAGTGACCTATGTTCGTAGATCGCTGATCTGACACTTTAGGCAAATCTTTTCCAGATGGTAGCTCCTTCCAGCATTGAAGTCGCTGATGGTAGTATTGGTTACTGCCAACTGATGTATTAGGATTCCTAGGGTATGAAGTAGACTCCGTAGGATTATACTGATAGATAAATCAGGGTCAATGTGCATCCGGTCCACTTTAATAGCCCCAATATATCCTGTATAGTACAAAGGGCGATCGTGTATGTTATTCTTCAACAACATGTAGGGCTTCTCCAGCCCTTATGCCGCATCCTTCTACAACGATTTATCAAAGCGAGTCTCCTTCTGCTTTTGTTTTTCCACTGCAGGAGTCTGAGACGGACTTGGGTTGGATGCAACATGTGTCGTGGTTGGAGGAATGATATCTTCGGGAGCATTATAATTGCACTGTTAGGCCATCCCCGACCTTGTTGCTCATGTCAAAGTTCCTTCGACGGAGGGAGAAACCATGTGGCAGGCTTTAGACTTCTTCCCCTTTGACTTAGTGGCAGAATGTGGCGCTTGCTGCGTTATATCCTAAACAAGATCTGGGTGAACCCACATGACCTCGTCCTACGATGTGCTAAGAGGTACCAGCCTGGTTGCTAGGTTGTGACCTGGAGGGAGGTTAACGACCTCAATCATTGCCCTTAGAATTACGACAATGCCATCCTGGGTCTCCATTGCTGGGAAATTACCAAACTGGAGAGACACCATGTTGGTAGCGACCGTCTTGTCATAGAAGTCCAAAGTGAGGGCCTTGGAATCGAGCAGCCGCTGGATGTATCATTTTAACACGTAGCAATCTCGTGTTGGATGATGGATATACCGATGATAGTTGCAATATTTGGGATTTTTGACCTTATTTGCCTTATCGGATTGCTAGATCTCAGGCAGATGGAGCTTATTTCCCTTCATCAGTATGTCAAAGATAGGCATGATATCATTGTCGTCGAAGGAGTAGGTCTCCCTCGGCTGTGGAGCTTCAGCCAGCTTTTGTTCCGGCGTTAGGGATTTCTTGGCCAAGTTGACGGTAAGGGCTTGTTTTCCTTTGCCGTTACAGCTACTGTTGACGTTATTATTGTTGTTGAGGACACTTTTCCCTATCGTCGGCGACGGGAATCTAGATTTTGAGCAGTTGGAAGTCCTTTACATTCTTCTCAACAGCGACGGCACTGATGATGAATGTCGTCCAATCTTTGAACTACATAGCACCAGTCCAGAGTTGTCACTACCATATTCTGAAACAGGGGTATTTTTGAATTTTTACAATATTTACTATTATGTTATTTACCATTAATTAATTGCATAATAATATATTTGATTTAAATAGTTATTATGTGTGATGTGTAAATAATTATAGTATTAGATGCAGTGTTAATTATTTTATTTAGCTAGCAGACTGACCTAGAAGCCAGTAGATAGCACCTGCCCGAATTATGAAATTTTGAGGTTAATTGTTTTATTTTAGAATTAATTTATTGGAGTTTGTAATTAATTACTGTATTTTATTTAATATTTTGCGCTATTGCCTTTGCTTCGATATTTGGAGCACTATCCAGACTTTTGTCTTCCAACAAATTTCACAATCTTGTCCTAGACATGCCCGCCTTCAATTCCGCTATTTTTGCAACTCATAATTATGCTCTTTGTGCATTGTTTCTGGCCACACAAAAATCGTCGCGGACGTTATTTTTAATTTCCTATTTTTTTTATCGTTGTGCGTTCCAATCGAAATTGGAGGCCATCTTGACCTATTTTTCGTGCGACCCAAATTAGGGTAATGTTCTGTTCTGAGTCTTCTTCAATATTGGTATTGATGACTTGATCTGATTTTGACCCCAAGTACTCCTAATTAATTGTTGAACATAACTTGCATTTATTTCTATTTAAATTGAGGATGCCAATTTATCCGATTTTAAAATCCCAATTTAATTTCAGTGCCCTGCAAATTCAGCCCGTACCAGTCTTACAGCACACCCTGACCCTACAAAATTATCGGACCCCGAATCGCCCGCCCAATTTTCGTCATTTCATGTGTTTGTGCAATTTCCCGAATTTAAGGGGCTAAGTTGCAATTATTCAATTGTAGGTGCCAACACCTAATTATTTTAACCAATGAGGGAGCCTATTAAATTTTTATTTAAAACCTACATGAATTAATATTTCATGAATCATCATGACCACTCATTTAAGTGGGTGAAATCCTCACCCTACATCACACCCTCTCTCTCTCCCTATTTAATGATATGTCTACATCCTAAACCCTAATCCCTATGCATCCTAGAAAACTCCACCCTCACAAGCCTCCCTCCCTCCTACGTTGAAATTCCTCTCCTTCTTTTTCTCTTCTTCTTTTCTTCTTCTCTTTCCTTCTTCTTCCTCTTCTTCTCCTTCTTCTTTTAAATTGTTTTTGAATTTAAACATTCAAACTAGTTGGGGGGGGGGGGGAACTCCCTGTGCTCCCCCGGTTACTGTTCGGCCGGGTCCCTGTTCCGGCGGACTGTGCTCCCCCGGCGGCTCAGGCTCTCCATGGCGGCTGAGCCAGCCCGGCGCTGCTGTCCGGCGGCCTCCGGCAGATCTCCCCGGTGGCCAACCTCCCCGCCGGTCTGCTCCATCCCGCAGCAGTTTCCCGGCGAGCGGTCAGCCGGCTGCTCCCGCTGGGACCACTGCTCCTCCCTCCATCTCCCTGTTCCGGCGGCCGGCCACCTGTCCGCTGCTGCTCCTCCTCCTCCTGATCGGCCGGCGCTGCCCTCCGGCCGGTGAGCCTCCGCCGACCTTCCCTCTCTGTAAGCCTCTCTCTCTCTCTCTGTTTATATATATATATATATATATATATATATATATATATATATATATATATATATATATATATATATCTTTATATATATATATATATATCTTTATGTATATATATATCTTTATACGTATATATATATCTTTATATATATATACGTATATGTATATATTAACATGTAAATTGTATATGTAATTGTAATTTTAAATTAATGTATACGTATGTGCTTAGTATAGTATATGTTTAATATATATTGTATGTATTTAAAAATAAGTATACGTATATTATTTATTTTATTAGTAATGTATAGTATAGTGTATATATGTATATATGTATATATATATATCTAATGTATATATATGTGTTTGTTTATACATTTAATTAATGTGATAAATTAGTATATGTATATATAATCAATATAAGGTATTGTATGTATTTAAATAAATAGTATAAAAATGTATTTAAAATTTATGTTTAATATATATATTAGTATGGTATATATATATATACCTAATATACGTATTTGTGCATATTGATTAATGTTTATATCTAATGTACATATATAAATGTTTGTTTATATATTTAAATTAGCATGAAATTAGTATATGCTTTAATTAAATTTGTATGTATAATTAATGTAAAGTATTATATATGTGGTAATTAGTATATTTAATAAATTACTTTATTAATATCTGATTAATATGAGCAGTAGGTAATTAAATAAATTCTATATTTAAGTTTGGCATATATATATATTTTGTATATATATATATATACTTGATATAATTTCATATATTGTACATGTATGTTATTTATGAATAAAGTGTTTAAATGCATGTATTAGCATAGTATATATATATTTCTGTATATGTTGGAAATTGTAACTTGGTATATTTAATTAGTATACATATATATATTCTTGTGTGTATTATATATATATGTGCATGTATAAATTATTTTTCATTAAATGTTAAACGTGTATTAAAAATGTGTTTTTAGTATTTAATAATATATCTATAATGTATTGGCATATATATGTGTTTAATTTGATGGATATAAATACGTGTCCTACTTTGAGCATTTTAAATATATATAAATACTTAGCATATTTTCAAAATATATGTAATTGGTATATTCATCTGTATAGTACTGTATAATTTAATTGGTATAAATTAGTGTATAAAAATAATAGTATACGTACTATTTTTGGTGTGTATATATATATATCTTTATGGTTCAATTGACATAGCTATATATGTGTAGGTATATTTTTGTATAAACCATTAGTACATTTATAATATATATACATGTATATTTTGCAGTTGTATTTAATTGGAGATATGTTGTATGTACATACAGGTATTAGTTTTATTTAAAGTGTATATATTATACTTATAGCTATTATGGTAATTTAGGGATATATATATGTAGTTGGCCTATCTAGTAGATGACCCCTACCGTACCTAGCGTAGCCCTAAGGCCAGTGTATTTCTATTGTGTGTTAGGATAGCTTCTGATACAAATGTAATTGTGATGTGTTTATAGGACTGTTGGTTTACCAGGGGATACTCTGGAACAGGACATCCATAAGTACCAGCTAAGGACCAAGGCAAGTACATTCTCTGATAATTTCCAATTCTTGATAATTGCTATAAGTTCAATGATCTTGAAATGTTACAACTGAATCTTTGACACTGTGCTACACGGACTAGTATAGCTTGGATCTGCAGTCATGAGATGTTACCTTAATTATCGTATTGACATTGTACACGACATGTATATTTAGAAACCGTATATGATAGACTTTACTTGCTCGTGTATCGTGACGTGTCATGGTTGGATCCACAGTACTAGTTGGGGGCGGGGAAGTAGTTAGTAAGAAATGTGATCATAACCTCTTATTGTAGTATAAAAACTGTAAGTGTTAATCATGCTCTTCACCCATGATTAGCCAGGCCTTATAGCAACCGTACATGTTCCCAAGCCGATCACATTTCGAAACTACTATTTCAAACACTTAGAATAGTTACAGTTCTCTATATTTTCATATACTACATCACCCGTATATGATACTGTTCCTTATTCTTTCATTTTATACATGCACTGACTGTGTTTCATTGCCTATTGCCTGTCTCTCTTAAACTGTCATTACATTATTCCACTGTCTTCTCAGTAGCTAGCATGACATGTTTTATTGTATTATAGACATTATCAATTAATGGAACTGTTATTTGAGATTGTGCTTTGCTCCTTCCTGACTGGAAACATTTTTCCAGACTATGCCTTAGATGACCGCTGTCCGACACTTATGGTGAGTAGCTGCAGACTTAGTAGTTGTGATTCCAAGAGGTCTAGCTGGAAGTTATTTTCATTGTTAGTTCTTAAGTAGACTATTTGGTACCGGATTTGTCTCCGGCATTTTGATGATTCTTGGATATGGTTAAGTTAAGTTATTTCTTGTGGACTTGTACTGTGTTTAATGTTAGTTTAGTATTCGAAATCTTATCGTGCTGTGATTCTGTGGTTGAGTATGTGTTCATCTTATTTGTGTCATCCGTGCCTCCTAATGGAGATTGGATGCCTGCGTGACATTAGTTAGATAGTATCAATACCTAGACAGCGTTCTACCGCCGATGCTGCGGCGTAGGCTGGACGTACCCACGCACTCGTGCCCCTAAACCGGGTGCGGGTCGTGACACGTTTTTAGTGGTGGCCCACGCAGGTCAGACTTCGCGAGTTGTGCGATGTCGTAGTAGTGTAGCATCCTTGTTATACTACTGCGTGCCTGCTATAGGACATAGGACATAGGATACTAGGACGAGAGCAAATTCTCAATCACAATTCCTTGAGAGATTCCTGGGATGACCCCATGAGAATCTTATTATAATCTCCAATTTGATTCCTTCGCCCTTGTTTTCGTCCGTCCTTACTCATTGATATTGAATTTGATTATTGTTGATCAATTATTAAAATTTAAATTCCTGGTATCGTTGTTGAGTTGATTTCATATCGAGGTGAATTTTACGGGCTAAAATTTACGGTATCATCTGATGACATATATTGATGAGGACAGTGAGAAGGGTAAAACGTCTACTTTGGTTATGGAACCTAGGGTTTATCGCAGCCATATTAGCTATCGTGACGAGAACGTAGGAACCGACTTGGATGTACCTATTGTAGTTATGAAACTTAGGGTCTCTCGCAGCCATACCGGTTGGCGAGGCGAGGATTCTAGATGACATGATTATAGAGTTGCATACCTTAGTTACGGAACCTGTCGTTATCGCCTCTATGCTTACTGGCGTGGCGAGGATTCTGTGTGTCATGATTTCTGGCAGACGTGTATGATTATCAGGTTGTATCTTAAATTGGTTCTTAAAATATCATCTCAAGACTTATCCATTTTGTTATTCCAGGACTTTGTTCCATCGCTTCTTTTCTTTACTAGCAGTAAAGATACCTTCCGTCCTTGATCCAGTTCCTTTTTGAGCTTATTTTCTTTGAGAATTCCTTGTTAGTATGATAATTAATGACTTGCAATTTTGGTTGTGTCTTGTATTAGTTGACTGAGTGTTGCCTGTGAATTGTAAGTGTTTCCTAGTTGGACACATGAGCATTAGGCATTAATCTAGAGATACCCATAGCATAGTACCTTGTAGCAATAGTTCTATGATAGGTGTTATTATAATTAGTATTGGTATTATAGAAAGTGCAAGTGATCGTGATTTGTAATAAGTTTGACGAGTTAATCTAAGGATGAAGCTAGCGTTACCATACCAATAGTGCTAGTGATTCTACATCAAATATTTGTTGAGCAAGGTGCAAATGACAGTAAGTACTTCGTGTGATGACAAACAGATTGGGGTATTAAGTAATATAGATAGAAAATCATTGAAGAAAATATGTGAGATGATAATTTGGATTATTGGAAATGATAGTGCAATTATTTCGGACAGTACAATTTTCGTACACAGTTGAGGTTGTAAATAATTAGTGTATTAGTGTGCACCTTGAGTATTAGAGACTGTGAGTAGTATATGTATACTTGTGGATTAAATTTATAATTTGTAGAGTGGAAATAAATTTCAATTTTAAAGAATTTTTGAGGAGATGAGACTTTATGTTATTAAATTTTGAGTATTCGAATTCAATTCAATAAACATAGTCAAGGCTATAAGGATTTTAAAGGTGATTAAATTTTTGATATTGAGTATCTGATTTTGAGGAGTGTATGCAAATATTTTTAAGTTGATCGAGAAGTTAAACCTTGACGATTATTTCGAGGATTAACTTTATGGTAGATAAAAGATGAATATTAATATATGAGTAGATGATATACATGTGTAAGGATCTGATGATTTGAGTATGATTGAGATCTCACTGCCAACCGACTCGGGTGTCAATCTAGGGTTGTATTAGAGAGAGCAGTACTTAGTATAGTGTATTGCAATTGATATGCACTTGGGTGATAAGAATAACTAGTGTCAACTATTGCAGTAGGTAAGGAAACTAGCAGTGAGTATGCTTGTAGTAAAGTGTGGTACATAAAGAGATAGAGGTATCAAACCTTCCATGCATCATTTGACCTATGATTATATTAGAAGATACTGCAAGTAATATGTTAGCAGGTTCTTTCCTTTCTTTCCTCATGTTCTTCTCTTCTGATTGATTGATACCTTAGTACCGAAGCTTGTATACATGATTCTTGTTATAATGTAGTTAGTAGTACCCCTGATACATGGACTGCAACACCATAACAAATGAGACCATAACCATGTATGTTCACCCTAGATTGTATGTGGTATGACTATAGGTAGAATTTTCTTAGACCGTGATTATTGGTATTGACTGTAGTGAAGATTCATGAAGGGTTATGACTTGACAAGAGGAACAAGATGATTAAAATTCGAGGATGAATATTGATTTAAATAAAGGGCCAATAATTTAACATGGCAGAATTTATGATTAATTAATTCCAAGAAAGATTATGACATGTTTAAGTTGGTTATTAATTTGGAAATTTTGGGAGATTTATCAATGTATTTATTTAATTACGAGTTATGAATTTTAGAACTTTATATTTGAATGTGACATTTGGAGAATCCTCAAATATCATATTGTTGAGTTTTGAGGAGGGAATAATAGTGTGTATGATTTAAACACTAGTATGAGGATTTTAAATTTCGAGGACGAAATTCTTTTAAGGTGGGTAGACTTGTCACTACCACATTCTGAAACAGGGGTATTTTTGAATTTTTACAATATTTACTATTATGTTATTTACCATTAATTAATTGCATAATAATATATTTGATTTAAATAGTTATTATGTGTGATGTGTAAATAATTATAGTATTAGATGCAGTGTTAATTATTTTATTTAGCTAGCAGACTGACCTAGAAGCCAGTAGATAGCACCTGCCCGAATTATGAAATTTTGAGGTTAATTGTTTTATTTTAGAATTAATTTATTGGAGTTTGTAATTAATTACTGTATTTTATTTAATATTTTGCGCTATTGCCTTTGCTTCGATATTTGGAGCACTATCCAGACTTTTGTCTTCCAACAAATTTCACAATCTTGTCCTAGACATGCCCGCCTTCAATTCCGCTATTTTTGCAACTCATAATTATGCTCTTTGTGCATTGTTTCTGGCCACACAAAAATCGTCGCGGACGTTATTTTTAATTTCCTATTTTTTTTATCGTTGTGCGTTCCAATCGAAATTGGAGGCCATCTTGACCTATTTTTCGTGCGACCCAAATTAGGGTAATGTTCTGTTCTGAGTCTTCTTCAATATTGGTATTGATGACTTGATCTGATTTTGACCCCAAGTACTCCTAATTAATTGTTGAACATAACTTGCATTTATTTCTATTTAAATTGAGGATGCCAATTTATCCGATTTTAAAATCCCAATTTAATTTCAGTGCCCTGCAAATTCAGCCCGTACCAGTCTTACAGCACACCCTGACCCTACAAAATTATCGGACCCCGAATCGCCCGCCCAATTTTCGTCATTTCATGTGTTTGTGCAATTTCCCGAATTTAAGGGGCTAAGTTGCAATTATTCAATTGTAGGTGCCAACACCTAATTATTTTAACCAATGAGGGAGCCTATTAAATTTTTATTTAAAACCTACATGAATTAATATTTCATGAATCATCATGACCACTCATTTAAGTGGGTGAAATCCTCACCCTACATCACACCCTCTCTCTCTCCCTATTTAATGATATGTCTACATCCTAAACCCTAATCCCTATGCATCCTAGAAAACTCCACCCTCACAAGCCTCCCTCCCTCCTACGTTGAAATTCCTCTCCTTCTTTTTCTCTTCTTCTTTTCTTCTTCTCTTTCCTTCTTCTTCCTCTTCTTCTCCTTCTTCTTTTAAATTGTTTTTGAATTTAAACATTCAAACTAGTTGGGGGGGGGGGGGAACTCCCTGTGCTCCCCCGGTTACTGTTCGGCCGGGTCCCTGTTCCGGCGGACTGTGCTCCCCCGGCGGCTCAGGCTCTCCACGGCGGCTGAGCCAGCCCGGCGCTGCTGTCCGGCGGCCTCCGGCAGATCTCCCCGGTGGCCAACCTCCCCGCCGGTCTGCTCCATCCCGCAGCAGTTTCCCGGCGAGCGGTCAGCCGGCTGCTCCCGCTGGGACCACTGCTCCTCCCTCCATCTCCCTGTTCCGGCGGCCGGCCACCTGTCCGCTGCTGCTCCTCCTCCTCCTGATCGGCCGGCGCTGCCCTCCGGCCGGTGAGCCTCCGCCGACCTTCCCTCTCTGTAAGCCTCTCTCTCTCTCTCTGTTTATATATATATATATATATATATATATATATATATATATATATATATATATATATATATATATATCTTTATATATATATATATATATATATCTTTATGTATATATATATCTTTATACGTATATATATATCTTTATATATATATACGTATATGTATATATTAACATGTAAATTGTATATGTAATTGTAATTTTAAATTAATGTATACGTATGTGCTTAGTATAGTATATGTTTAATATATATTGTATGTATTTAAAAATAAGTATACGTATATTATTTATTTTATTAGTAATGTATAGTATAGTGTATATATGTATATATGTATATATATATATCTAATGTATATATATGTGTTTGTTTATACATTTAATTAATGTGATAAATTAGTATATGTATATATAATCAATATAAGGTATTGTATGTATTTAAATAAATAGTATAAAAATGTATTTAAAATTTATGTTTAATATATATATTAGTATGGTATATATATATATACCTAATATACGTATTTGTGCATATTGATTAATGTTTATATCTAATGTACATATATAAATGTTTGTTTATATATTTAAATTAGCATGAAATTAGTATATGCTTTAATTAAATTTGTATGTATAATTAATGTAAAGTATTATATATGTGGTAATTAGTATATTTAATAAATTACTTTATTAATATCTGATTAATATGAGCAGTAGGTAATTAAATAAATTCTATATTTAAGTTTGGCATATATATATATTTTGTATATATATATATATACTTGATATAATTTCATATATTGTACATGTATGTTATTTATGAATAAAGTGTTTAAATGCATGTATTAGCATAGTATATATATATTTCTGTATATGTTGGAAATTGTAACTTGGTATATTTAATTAGTATACATATATATATTCTTGTGTGTATTATATATATATGTACATGTATAAATTATTTTTCATTAAATGTTAAACGTGTATTAAAAATGTGTTTTTAGTATTTAATAATATATCTATAATGTATTGGCATATATATGTGTTTAATTTGATGGATATAAATACGTGTCCTACTTTGAGCATTTTAAATATATATAAATACTTAGCATATTTTCAAAATATATGTAATTGGTATATTCATCTGTATAGTACTGTATAATTTAATTGGTATAAATTAGTGTATAAAAATAATAGTATACGTACTATTTTTGGTGTGTATATATATATATATCTTTATGGTTCAATTGACATAGCTATATATGTGTAGGTATATTTTTGTATAAACCATTAGTACATTTATAATATATATACATGTATATTTTGCAGTTGTATTTAATTGGAGATATGTTGTATGTACATACAGGTATTAGTTTTATTTAAAGTGTATATATTATACTTATAGCTATTATGGTAATTTAGGGATATATATATGTAGTTGGCCTATCTAGTAGATGACCCCTACCGTACCTAGCGTAGCCCTAAGGCCAGTGTATTTCTATTGTGTGTTAGGATAGCTTCTGATACAAATGTAATTGTGATGTGTTTATAGGACTGTTGGTTTACCAGGGGATACTCTGGAACAGGACATCCATAAGTACCAGCTAAGGACCAAGGCAAGTACATTCTCTGATAATTTCCAATTCTTGATAATTGCTATAAGTTCAATGATCTTGAAATGTTACAACTGAATCTTTGACACTGTGCTACACGGACTAGTATAGCTTGGATCTGCAGTCATGAGATGTTACCTTAATTATCGTATTGACATTGTACACGACATGTATATTTAGAAACCGTATATGATAGACTTTACTTGCTCGTGTATCGTGACGTGTCATGGTTGGATCCACAGTACTAGTTGGGGGCGGGGAAGTAGTTAGTAAGAAATGTGATCATAACCTCTTATTGTAGTATAAAAACTGTAAGTGTTAATCATGCTCTTCACCCATGATTAGCCAGGCCTTATAGCAACCGTACATGTTCCCAAGCCGATCACATTTCGAAACTACTATTTCAAACACTTAGAATAGTTACAGTTCTCTATATTTTTATATACTACATCACCCGTATATGATACTGTTCCTTATTCTTTCATTTTATACATGCACTGACTGTGTTTCATTGCCTATTGCCTGTCTCTCTTAAACTGTCATTACATTATTCCACTGTCTTCTCAGTAGCTAGCATGACATGTTTTATTGTATTATAGACATTATCAATTAATGGAACTGTTATTTGAGATTGTGCTTTGCTCCTTCCTGACTGGAAACATTTTTCCAGACTATGCCTTAGATGACCGCTGTCCGACACTTATGGTGAGTAGCTGCAGACTTAGTAGTTGTGATTCCAGGAGGTCTAGCTGGAAGTTATTTTCATTGTTAGTTCTTAAGTAGACTATTTGGTACCGGATTTGTCTCCGGCATTTTGATGATTCTTGGATATGGTTAAGTTAAGTTATTTCTTGTGGACTTGTACTGTGTTTAATGTTAGTTTAGTATTCGAAATCTTATCGTGCTGTGATTCTGTGGTTGAGTATGTGTTCATCTTATTTGTGTCATCCGTGCCTCCTAATGGAGATTGGATGCCTGCGTGACATTAGTTAGATAGTATCAATACCTAGACAGCGTTCTACCGCCGATGCTGCGGCGTAGGCTGGACGTACCCACGCACTCGTGCCCCTAAACCGGGTGCGGGTCGTGACAAGAGTCTTACTCCTAGAAGTAAATTTCTCTGGCACATGTCCATTATTATAAATTTAGGATTATCGGGGGATAGCTTTAGCGCAACTTGCCTGTATCGCTCTATATACTTTCGTACAAGATCTTTTTCTTTCTGGGTGATATATGTCAGGGAGGACATCATCATGTCATTTTCTACATCATAGAATCGGGCAAGGAAGAGGTGCTTGAGGTCTTCGAAGTAAGAGATACAATTGTCATGAAGACTATAAAACCAGTAGAAAAGCTACCCCGAACAATGCCCCGACAAAGAGATTAGTGAGGAGAGCATCGATGCGGGGTAGATGCCTCATTGCTATCTCAAAATAACTCATGTATTGATGGGAAAATATCTTTTCGTCAAATGGAGTCATGGTGAAGGGCTTGTACTTTGGCAGATACGACCATCTTTCCACTCAAGTGGATATGGTTGTCGTACCCCCAACTCGTACAGTGTGTCCCGATTTTCTATTGAGTCCAGGTGGGCTCAAAGTTCTCATATTTCTCGCATGGCCACTCGGGCCTCATCTGCTGCGGAAGGAGCAGACGACCCTTGGAGAGTATGATTGCCATCAGCGGGCGGGGCAGTTGCGTTTGAGTCTCCATTGGTCCCAGGATCCTGGCTTGCTTGCACAGAGGTCATCGGCAATTGTGAAACCATGTCCGTCTTGATCTCCAGCATTGTTTGGGTCAAAGATTGCATTAAGGCACTCATAGTGTACCCCCAACTCGTGTAGTGTATCCCGATTGCCCATCGAGTCCAGGCGGGCTCGAAGTTTTCGTATTTCTCGTATGGCCTCTCGGGCCTTATCTGCCGTAGAAGGAGCAAACGACCCTAGGAGCTTATGATTTCTATCAGCAGGTGAGGCAGTTGCGTTCGAGTCTCCATTGGTCACAGGATCTTGGCTTGCTTGCACAGAGGTCATCGACGATTATGAGACCATGTCCGTCTTGATCTCCAGCATTGTTTGGGTCAAAGCTTGCATTGAGGCACTCATAGTGTGCATCATCGCTTCTAGAGTATCGAGGTATTGACGGTCGATAGTGCCTTCAACGTCCTCCCCAGCCATATATAATATTCTGACATGGGAAGAGAGATAGGACGATGGACCTCTCACTTTTTGGCTCAGACTCTTGCATCGAGTAGTCCTCGGGGAAGCTTGGCAGTGCCGTATCCTCCTCAGATTCAGAGGAAATACTACCCCCAGCATCGAAAGGTGCTTCCTTTTGGTGAGGGTCGCTACCTCAGGGATTTCCACGTTTGTTCCTTGAGAATCAATGTCTTCATAGAACAATGGGTTATTATAGAGTTCTGGAGGACTACTACCCCCAGCTTGCGGGGTCATCATAGGTCTGGAGGAAGTACCATCCCCAGTTGTTGATAGTTTTTCCTTTGAGCGAGTGCCCAAGAAAATACTTTATGTCGGTACCGCTGCTTGCCTCCGGCCCCTCGACACACTGGCCGAGAGTGGAGGGTTGGAGGTGCTGGACTTTTGACCTCCCCTTGTAGAGGAAGACTTCTAAGCAGAACAACATGAGGCAAAGGGAAACTCCTCTTCTTCTGGTATTTGCACCTATTTTTTGGGACACTAACGGATGGGTGCTCTAGGTTACATTCATTGCAATACCGACTTCCTGTTTGCAGGTACTATAATTTTAGCACAACAATAGTTAATGATGATGTGGGCACAGTGGTGTCCAGGAGGGGATATCTTACATGTCGCGGTCATCTCCCTTGTCTTGTGCTTGTGATTTATAACATCACGCAAGTCAGACGAGGGATGATTCACCTTTGTACCCTGGTTGTGAACACGGGTAGACCGAACACATGGGTGTGTAGGCGAGATTTTTGCTCTCTGACCTGGGGTCCGTACAAGAAATTTCACCAAGTCACTAGTAAAAGACTTTTGAGACTGATTCTGTCCATGTGCCACTGCGGGCTGGGCGCATGGGTCGATCTTGTATAACTTTCTGTCAGGGGCACGCATAATAGTTAGCGACACACTTTGACGGTCAGCCAATTGAGCAGTTGCTTGAGCTTAATGAGCCTGCACAGCCCTAGACTTCCTTGTCCTAACATGCACTGGTGCATAGTTGTCACGCCCCAGTCCCAAAATACATAGGACCAGGAATACGCAACACGCCAGCTACGCATTCGACCAGACTCTAGTCTGACTCGAATACGTATAAGCTGTAATAAAAAGGGTCACTATCTAAATAATCCAGTAAATATAAACATCTATGTCTCAATCCATAATGAACAGAAATATACAAGAAAGAGCTACATGTGCTAAAGTCGGCCGCCTAATAATACACAAACTCGAATAGACTCGAGAAGAAATATAAGTCTATAAAAAGTAGGCTACAACAGTAGATGAATAACAATATGAATAAAACAATCATAATGCCAGTAGAAATAATATGAATACCTGCTACAAATACCCGCAAGACATGCAACTCCATCAGCAACTCCAAGGGCTCCGTAATCGTCTATGCTGCAAACCTGGCTGGGGACCAGGTCCTCAGAGGGACGTAACAAGGTACAAAAATACAATAAGCCATAGTATAACAGAAAGAAACAAGTACAACAACGGTGTAGTCTAGCATAACCACCTAGGTGAGACACAATTTTGAAGACAATGTTCGATGCGTGGGCTGTCCAAAATAAAATCATAGCTCCGGACACGGAAACACACGGGACATACCGCAGCTCCGGGCAAAGAGTCACACGGGTGATACAACTACTCTAGATACAGGATCACTACATAAATAGTAAATATACATATATAAGCGCGTGCAGAGGAGCCCAAACGTCTAGTAGATGTCTTTCCCTTCCCAAGCGGTCAACGATTGTGCGCTGAACCTGAATCTCTATCTAGCAGTCTCGTCACACAGAAGTAACTATCAACAAACGCGACCCTAAGGTCGTCCCAGTCTCCGATTATGATGTCAGTATCAAGATACAGGAATATGGCATGATAACAGTGTATGGACGTGTCCTAGGGTTATGATATACACAGGTACGTACATCAAGGTGTTGCGAACATCTATCACTCGTTACCAGACGTTACCGACGAACGTCTGCAACCGGTTTTGACCCGGACGCGGAGTAACGATTCTAATCAAACACGCACACAATGCATATAATAAAATAATAAATATCTGATAACTGAAATACAGGGTGGCAAGGTACACTTGCCTGGATCCGGCTGCTGAAGATGGGTCTCCGGTACAACGTCCAAGTCCGCGGATCCCGTAGTACCTAGAGACGAGATACAAGCTCAATCAATAGACTATCAAGAGGCTGAAATAAGATGTGACACACGTCTATCATATGTTCAATCTCAGTTACAACTCATATGGACACGAAGCCAGAGGGTTGACCAAGGTTGACTAAGGGTTCTTTACGTCAATTCTGATTAATCACCTGTACAATATCATCAAACAATCCTCAATCTTATTTCTCACCACGGTGTTTATTGGTACCTCAAGCTATGATCAATCCTCAGGCTTCACCCCGGTGTTCACAGACGTTAACATGCACATTTAATTATCATCCTCGAAATAAATAAATAATTATTTATTTAACCCTCAAATTTATACAGTCACTATCATTTCATAATAAACTTCTCCTTAATTAAATTTATTATTACTATTCATCCTTTAACAAATGACCAACAATGCATATAACATTACGTATAAAGCCCTAACAAATCTCAAATGGCATTTAAATCCTAACTTCATTATATATGTCATTTCCAACCATCAAATGTATATATTTCATATCCTCAACCCATGAACATCAATGCATATTTAAACCATAAATAATCAACTAGCATTTCACCATCAATTGCATATTATAACATGTATTAAACCTAAAATCTCATATGCATATATAACCCCAAAATCCTAATACATATATGTAACCCTTAACTAAATCCATTTTATTCTCAAACCCTAAACTTAATGTATAAACACACATCAATATATAACATACTACAAGGAGAAGGGGAGAAACTCACCTTGGCGGCGTGGTGGTGGGTCTCGCCGGAGTAGGCTGTGGTGGTGGTGGTGATGATGATGATGATGATGATGATGATGATGAGGATGATAATGAGTATGATGATGGTGAGGATGATGGTGATTAGGATGATAATGATTAGGATGATGATTAGGAGGAGGATGATGAGGATGAGAGGCAGGGTGGCCGGAGTGTGGAGGTCGCCCGAGGTGGTGTAGATAATTTTGACGATGGTGGTGGTGGAAGGAGTTCAGGCGGGGTCAGGTGCAGAGGAGTCGAAAAGGGTGGCTCAGTCGTGTGGGGTGGCTCGGCGGAGGAGGGTCGTGGCAATGGTGGCACGTGAAGGTGGTGGTTACACGTCGGGGTAGAGATGGAGGTGGTCATGGCGGTCACGGTAGTAGTGGGGCGGTGGCTGGAGGTGGTTGATGACAGTGAGATAGAGAAGGAGAGGGAGTGGCCGTGGGGGAAGGCTCGGCCGGGGTACAGCGGGTGGCCGGGTGGAGGGACTCGGCCGGGGTCGGGGTTGTCGTGAGGAAGAAAAAGAAGAAGAGATGAAGAAGAAGAAGAAAGGAAGTATTTGGCTGTGGGTTTGTGAGGTGGAAGGAGAGAGAAAGTCTGTGGGTTTAGTGCCGCATGGTCCTACTTTGGCGCCCCTTGATGTGGATGCATAGACCAACACCCAAGCTTCTGGCATCGTCATATTTTTCTCTGCCAGAGCTTGAATGCTGAGCGATCTTCTTCTCAAACATGACTATCGCATCGACAGGGATAGCCTGGGTAGACACATGATATACTTCTTCAGGAAGAGAGACATAGAGCGCATGCTCTGAAGTTTGGCGAGCCACAGGGGCCTTTGCTATCCATGTCCTACGGGTCTTCTTAGGTTTTGCTAGCCTTGGCGAAGGACTAGTGCTACCCTTTGAGAGAATTTCTTCGAAAGCCTGATGGTCAAAGCGTACAACCGACATCTTCTGGGTTGAGCCCAGCTTCGCCGCAACAGACTGCGTCACAACCTTCTAGTCGGAGGAGAATAATCTACCCTACAGAGTCGCCACCTTATTTGCCATTGATGTAAAACTTGAACAAGTTTTATTCTTTAACAAAATAAAGAATACAAAGAAATTCTAGACAAAAAATCTAAGTACAATGTTTTTTTATTCTGAGGAGTGTGACGATGGAGATCGAGTACTGCAGTGACTCCTTTACTCCGTTGATGGTCCGATGAGGGAATGAGAAATTCTCTCTTGTGCTTGACTGTGTATCTGTCTCTGTTTGTGTCTGTCTATGTGTTGGCTATGCTACCTTGCTATTTATAGCCATCATAAGTTTGGGCTATGTGTGCGCATATGCTATGCGCGCATGGATGCTGAAGCTGCCATGTCTTCATCCTTAACAGGATAGAACTGCCACCGTAGACGCAGGTCACGACGGAGTTACCATGTGGGGTCTTTGTTAGGATCCGTTGTTGCTAAAAATCTAGTTGGTTCCCGTCCTTGGTGTGCACAACTTGGTCAGCTCGATGTGTGACCTGCACTTAGTTGTAGAGAATCTCCTCAGTTACAACAGAAAGATTTTGGCTTAAAAAGGTACTGGCATGTTGAACGCATAGGGTCTGAGACACATTGGGCCAGAGACGCATGGAATGCATAGAGTCTTGAACGCATAGGGCCAGAGACGCATGGAGTCTGGAGTCTGGAATACATAGGACCAGATACGCATGGATCACATGGAGTCTGGAATGCATATGGCTAGAGGCGCATGGAATGCATGGAGTCTGGAACGTATAGGGCCAGAGACGCATGGAGTCTGGAATGCATAAGTTCAGAGACGCATAAAATGGTTCTGCTAGATAAGGACAAAAGAAGTCATGATGGTGACGTGATCACTGGTGCCAACTGTTATCATCAGAATCGAGGCATTCAAAGCCATTATTGTTGTCAGAGTCATAAATGCACTGACCTGACTGAGGTGTCTCTATGCGTCCAAGACATTATCCGTTAATTTATCTTTGGTGCATGTGACTGAGACGCATAGGGGTCTTTGAGATTTTTTTTTTATGCTTCTACAGGCACGATCATGTACTCATGTATCCGTGGACATCCCAAAAAAATGTTGTAGGATACGTCTATGTCTATGACATAGTAGGTGACCTCTGTTCGTAGATCGTCGATATGGCATTTCAGCCTAATCTTACCCAGAGCCACTGATGGAAGTGTTGGTTGCTGCTAGCCGATGCTTTCGGATGCCTAAGGTTTGAAGCAGACTCCCTAGGATTATGCTGATGGACGAACCGAGGTCAATGTGCATTCGGTCCACCTTGATGGTACCGATGTACCCTGTATAGTACAGGGGACTATCGTGTCTATTATTCTTTAGAAATATGTCATATTGCAAGAATATAATGTTGTGTATTACCTCCATCACATTATTATAATGGGGACATGTAGCAGAATTCTCATCTGGCGGCTTGACCTGTGCCAGGTATGTGTCGATATTCTATAATGCCTCGCTCAGGGCATCCTGAGTATCCTTGGAAAGTCGGAGGAGCTCAAAAAGTAAAAACTTTGCCGGAGTATTGGCAAGTTGTGCCAAGATATCAAAGTTGTAGGGTTTCTCCAACCCATGAGCCATCTCTTTTCGCAAAGGTTTGTCGAAGCGAGTCTCTTTCTGCTTTAGGTTTGTCGGCTGCGGGGTTTTGAGAAGGACCCAGTTCAGACGCAATAGTGGGAGGAACGACATCTTCGGGAGCATTATAGTTGTGTTGGTAGGCGAGCCTGACCTAGTTATTTCTGCTATAGCTTCTTCGGTAGGGAAAAAACTGTATGGCAGGATTTGGACTTCTTTCTCCTAGACTTGACGGCAAAATGCGTTGCTTGCTGCATCAAGTCTGGAACAAGATTCTGGTGAACCCACATGACCTTGCCTCACGACGTACGAAAAGGTACCATCCGGGCCGCTTGGTCGCGAGCTGGAGAAAGATTGACAACCTCTATTATTGCCCTCAGGATCGGGAAAACACCATCTTAGACTTTCGTCACCAGGAAGTCACCAAACTAGAGAGATACCATTTTGGCGACAACTGCCTTGACATCAAAGTCCAAGGTGAGGGCCTTAGAATCAAGCAGACGCTGGATATACAGCCTTGTCATGCCCCAGCCCCAAAATATCGAGGGACTAGACACGTGGCAATGGCCAGCAGCATACACCGATGGAAAAATCTAATTTAATGAATCATCGGGGCATACTTAAGCTGTATTACAACTATCAGGGTTTACTAATCTCATCCACAGAATAAACACAGCAATATTAACAAAAAGTGTTAAATAACATCCAGTCACAAGAAATTAAACTCGAGGAACAACCCGATATAAAGTCTGTTACAATAGTTTAATTAAACAGGAAAAATAGTCTATTTGACATTAAAAACTGAGCATAGAGAAGCAGACGTTCAGGAGAAGTCCTCAGCTATCATGTAAACTCCCTTAACCAGATTTCAGTAATTTAGGATTAGTTTAGACTAATTAGAATTATTGCAACTTTTTAAAAATTTATTTATTATATATTCTATTGATTGTGCACATGTTCATTACAATTAATTAGGGCATTACACTAGCTGTTAACCCTAAACAAAGTTTATATACCTGTCCTAGACATGTTAGACTACTTTTTCTGTATTTTGTGCAACTCCCAGAAACCTTGTTTGGTACATCGTTTTAGTCGCACAAATATCGTTACAGACGTACGTATTTATTTCTTATTTAAATTTCTGCTCTTTACCCACCTCTGTACCCTAGGGATTTGAGGACCAGTAGGCACCTGTTTTGCCCAAAGAAAAATACGATAATATTCTACTATAATTGTATTACAATTATCGTATTGACACCGTAGAAAAATTATGACCCTAACTGCCTCAAAATAATTAGTGAACACCGTGTGCAGTATTTATTAAATAATAAATACGAGGATCTGTATCACTCAGAAATCAGACCCTGCCTCTGCCTAGACTCACCCCATACTGTCCAAAACATTTTCCCCAGCTGTTTCCCTCATTTTTGTACAATTCAGAATTTTGGGGAAACAGTATTTAAAATCAGGTAAATTGCGAAATTACGCAAAATATAAATTTTAGGCTTTTATGCAATTTATGAAAAGTTAGGGGTTTTTATGCAAAATTACATGCAAGGTGGCATAATCCTATTGGCTAGACAATAGGTGTGTGGGACCCACCCAAAACACCCAGAAAAATCCTGTAGAAATATCCAAAAAATCAAATTACCAATATAACCCTGAATTTCCCAATATTTACGAAAATGGCATTGCCCCTAAACCCTATATAAACCCTCACCCCCTCCCTTTCAAACTCCACAGCCTCTTCCCTCAGCCACCTCCGGCCACCCAACTCCGGCCAACCCTCCGCCCTGACCCCCTCTCCCCTCCGGCCAAGCCCCACCGCCTGCACCACCCTGCTCCGCCGGCCACAGCCCCCGCAACCTCCCCACTCCCTCACTGCCCCAGCAGCCACCACCACCCGAGCCACCCCCTGCGCCACCCTCCGCCACCGTGCACCGCCACCAACCCCACCACCCGACTCGCCACCCTCCCCTCCACCGGACCACCACCCCTCACCGCCCCACGACCCTCCCTCCGCCGGCCAGAGCCCCCGCAGCTCCTCCCCACTCCCCTAACCCTAACTGCCACCCTCTACTCCGGCCGCCCCTAGCCGCCACCACCACCGTCATGGACCTCCGCCACCACCAACAACCTGACCGCCACTCCTCCCTCCGCCGTTCCCCCACCCTGCCTGGCCACCTCCGCCACTCCTCCGCCGCCGGCAGCCCCCGCACTCAGCTGCTGCTGCTGCTGCTAACAGCTACTGCTGCTGTTGCCGCTCCTCCGGCCGCCTCCGGCCAGCTCCGCCGCCGTCCTCCCGCCGTCGACGACGTGTGGACCCCACCTGTCAGTAGGTATACCCCCTAAATCTAATATATATGTAATTATATATATATACCTATATGTATACCTATATGTATATATATGTATATATATATGTATATAAATATGTATATATATGTATATTTATATATATATATATATATATATATATATATATATATATATATATATATATATGTATTATATAATAAATGTTATATAATGTTATTATACAGTATAATTATACTATATATATTATTATTATTTATTAAATATATGTATATATTTATATATATCTATGAATATTATACATATATATTTATATTATGTATATATATATATATTTATATAACATATATTGTATATGTTATATGTATATATTATATAATTACTATTATATTTATAGTATATATATATGTATATATATACTATGCACTTTCCTTTTTATTATTTATATGCACTTAGTTATATATATATGATTATATATATAATTACTATCATAGTACTGGATATACAGTACATATGTATATATAATTCCTGCATTTATTATATATGTATATATATATATATATATATATATATATATATATATTATCTATATGTAATATATTATATTCAGCTGGATAATACAGCTTATACATATATATATTTTCAATTCTTGCAATGTCATTTCAATTAATTACATATATCTATATATATATGATATTATATATTATACTGTGCTGGATATTACAGCCTATTTATATATGCATATTTAAAATTCTGTACTGTCATTTCAATTTAATTATATTACATCAGTGGATATACCCTGATTATTTATATTATTATATCAGTGGATACACCCTGATTATTATATTATTATACATATATGGCAGTGGATATACCCTGCTACGATTATAAATGTTATATATACTTGCATTTTCTGTTCATTATATGATATAGATACTGCTATATATATATTATATCTATATATATACATACTATATATATATCTATATATATATACTTATTATTACAACCATGATATTCACGAACCCTGTCTGTTTTAACAGAAACCACCTTCAGCACAGCCAGTGACCCCCTGTCACCAGCAACCTCAAACCTGATTGTGAGAACAGGTTATCAACACTATCAGGGAGTAGGCAAGTATACCTTGCCAAGTTATTGTTTAAACTTTAAATTATCGATAACTGTTTTGTTTCTGAATTTCATATACCATGATTACCTGAGACTGCCTTGGGTACATTCAGCTGATATGTTGACATTAAACATAATATTACAGACTCACCAACAACTGTGAGAGTATTTTAATATTCTCCTAGACCCTATCACGGGAACACGCAACATGGTTGCAATGCATATTGGGATGCGAGCTGCGTATTTGATTAGCTACCAGTACGTGTGACCCGCATCACGGATTAGAATAACTCAGGAAAAGTACGACTTGATATTTAGTTTCATTGGGATGGGAAAGATAACTAGTAGACGTATGGGACACCCCCTCCATATATGATTTATACCTTCGTACCATGCTCCTCGGAGATAGTCGATTGCAGAGCTACCCGTGAGTCCGGGGGCATACGACACATATACTAGCCAGTCACCACGATTGGTGAATTACGTCAGCGTATGTCTAGCTACACATTTCCATGCGTACTATGTCACGCCCCGGTCCCGCCCGGGCCGCCGCTCCGCCCTGCCCCGCCCTGTACGGCCTGGATTTAACGAACCGGGCACGAATCACCGTGCCTCGGCGCGCCGAACGCGTATGACAGCGCCCGTCCCGCGGGCGCGAGGGAGGAAGGGGAGCTAATCGAATGGCCCGAGTCGAGCTTTCGGGGGACGTGATGCCGCACGGGCCTGGGGTTGCGCCCGTGCAAGGCCGTGGTTCGTTGGCTGGCGATAAGAGTTCTAAGCCACAGAGTCGCACAGATTGTCCGAGTGCAGCGGAATCATGAATGCATAGGCGATCGGTAACAGGTTCACTGAGTCGACAATATAGCGGAAGCACGGAAACACAAGTTGGAGTAAAGCAAGCTCTTTTATTCATATTAAAACAAGTGTTACAGACGGCGTATAGCCGAGATTACAAGTCGCTCGAGCTCTCTCTGAAACATAAAAGCGTGCCAAGTGGCTACATTTATGGATGATATACAGGAATGTTCAGGCGATGTTCAGGCGAGGCGATGTTCTAACATTATGTCTTGTATATGTGCTTCAGTTTCGGACGCAGCGTTCTAAGGCTCTGAGTTGAACTCCACGCCTTAGCACGCACGAGGGAGGCATCCGCACCGAACGAGGTTCTCCCGCACCCTGCAAGCAATCTGGTGGGTTATCAGTACATGAATGCACTGGTGGGGAGGCTACTCGCCCGCTCGTCAAATCCAAACACGTAGTACAGGTTTCGTGCACCAACTATTAAGTTGTCTTTCTAGTTGCCTTAGGATCAGTTTTATGCAAGATTTGAATAGCCTAATCCGTGTGGCAGTGCACCGTGCGACATGAGAGGAAACACGACGAGACTTACCAACTTACCATTTGTCCTTCCCTGTCCAAGGCAAACCAAGTTAATTCAAGTAGAAACATGTATAAGCATTCAGGGCAAAGCATATGCAAACACAAGCGTTTCAGTGCGAGATCCCGTTCTGGGCGTACGATTTACAGGAAATATCAGACGTGTTGCATACTATGATCAAGTACTCTTTATGCAGGAGTGTTGCTATAACAAGATCGTTCAGGTGTTCAGTTATTCTCGATGCGATGCAGTGACTCGCACGCGGGTAGCCGCTAAGCGAGGATGACTTATCTATATAAACAGGAGGTCACTGGCACGGCGCCATAATGGACGGTCTAGTCTCAGTACGGAATGTCGTGCGACGCATAGAGCAGGACGTCCCATGGCATTCCGTCCTATAGCAGGCGACTATCAGGAGTTCCGTCCGGATCAGATCGGTGCCAGTGCCCCAGCGACCGTCTGCGGAACTAAAACCTTGTTTCCAAGTTGTCCTGTGACCATGCAAGTCTCTAATCTTCAGGGTCAGGTCAGGTATAGGAACAAGTTCAGGGCAGGATATATATATATATAGAACAAGCTTCATGGAACAAGTTCAAGTCAGGATATATATATATATTTGTAACTTGTTGTGGCAGGGTCAGGATTACTCTAAATGTTGAGTATCGGCTCCACGAGCCATTTGATTCAGTACAGGACAGTATTGCTCAACGAGCAGGGATTCTTGGATCACAGGATTGGTGCAAGTTCCCTGGTTCGGGAATTGCCTTAGCAACCTAACGGTCCCAGGTATATTCAGGTTTATTCATGCACGGAACGACTATCAGGTAGTCTTCCGAGGAGAACCTAAATGAATGCATGACAAGCAGAGTGTTTCACGGTCGGGGCATATTTATGCAGCAAGCATTGAAACTAGGCAATACATAAAAGCAGGCAAGCATGCACTTGTATAACTTAAGCATTCAAGTTCGCTCGGGCCCGAAGGTAAGCCGAGCGAAACCGTATTGGGCCTTTCCGAGCGAAGTTATCTAGGGTTGTGCAGTGTTAGGGAGTGAACAGTGCACTTCTGAATATACGTTTGTGTCATTCTATTCGAGGCATAGCGGGTCCAGTTGCATGAGGCATAGGTAACATGCGAGGGTCTGAACATATAAGCAATATTTCATTTCCATGTTCTAGCGACAAGCAGTACAAGTTGGGATTATTCCCTTAGCTAGGTGCGTTGGATTCTTATTAGCATGCAGGGGGTGATTCGCCTAGCGACTAGCATGTATCCTTCTGTATTTTATGTGTGCTGGCTAAGCAAAGACAAGTTCACCGTAGCCACCCACCTTAGCGATGATCCGCCTCGGTCGAGTGATACTGCGAGCGAGCCTCTGAAAGCCTAAGCCGAACTCCTGTAGGGACCAAGTCTGGATATCCTTGCCTCAAACGAGTTGCCTCGCTGAGGGGGCAGGTCGGGACGTTTGTACTTTGCCGTTTGAATCGGCAGTCCGCTTGAGCGGAACGGGGTATTACATCATCCACCACTCAGAAAAAGTCTCGTCCTCGAGACTTCCTGAGGGCAAGCCATACTATCGAATTTTTGAATCTAGCCCAAGCGTAGCTATCGGTACCACTAGATCCATTGGAACACAAAATCCTCTACTCGATGCTTACGTCGTGTCGCGGGTATACTGGTTCAGTATAATTTGCGCCTTAGCGCGGGACAAGTTTCTTAACACGAGGCACGTTTCAATCGATCTTGGATAGCGATCTAAGGCTGAGGCAAACTTATACAAGTCGTTATGCTTGTTCAGGAGGATTTTCACTTGCACTAGCTTTTGAGATCAGCATATCGCGTGTCTGGATCGTGCACATATTCGAAGCATCCCTCAAACACATGCATGTCAACCAACTTAGCGATAGTGAAGTCTTAGCACTCGAGTTTCACATTTCTTAAGTCTTGGATCGTGCACATATTCGAAGCGTCCCTCAAACACATGCAGTCAACCAAACTTAGGGATAGTGAAATCGGACAAGCTACTTGCAAAAATTTCAAGGGTTCAATCCAATTCCATATAAATCACCAGGATACTTCCAACAGAGTCAATCAAATCTGATTTCCATATCATTTCCATTTTAACCAAGTATTTGGACTACCGTTAAACACGATCAATCTGATACCGACTAGCGTCCATCCATTTGGGTTAACTTAGCATACGTTACCGTTCCCAAGTCTAACCCTAAATCTTGCTGCCCCAGTTGTGATGCTTTATACAAGCAATATGGTAAAGTCGGTAGCACAGGCTCATTCACTCGGCACAGGGTCGTCTGCCTAATCACTAGGTCAGCTCACAAGGTCATAGGTACAGGTTCAAGCATATCGCGATTCATCGTACAAATTTGTCGCACGATGCTTGCCCCAATTCCTAGGGTCAAACCATTGTTCATTCACAGGGGGTATTCTACCCAAGCTCGTTTCCCTCAGATTTCTAAACATCGAGCACAGATTTACCTACTTTTATTAACACGTTCGTTTTCATGGGGGACGAGTCCGTTCGATAAAATCCAAAATATATCCAAGTTGCAGGACAAGCCTAGTGGTTTGCATATTCTATCCCTCAATTGATAGAATCTTATCCATTCCAAGTCTAGTCCACCAAGCCAAGATTCAATTCTAAACCTTAGATTATTTCTCCAAGTCGTTCAACTTGATTCACGTATTCGTTCTCAAAACCATCAAATATGATTTTATTCTAGGTTCAAGGCTAACTAATCCATTAAATTTTTTTTTTCTCCAATCACTTGCATTCCAAGTTCATCTTATCCTTTAACCCTTAATTTCCATCCAATCATAAATCCACCAAGTCAAATCCGTTTATGTAGTGATTGTAGTTCGTTCTTCCAAACTCCAAGCAAGATTTGTTATCGCTTATATCATTCCCAGAAACCTAACATTTCCTTTGCTTGTATCGATCCATGCTATCTTCAAATTATCGATACCAAATCAAATTTATATTCCGAAGCCTAATATTCACTCTCGGGTTAACTTGTTCGAGCGATAATTTATTCACGTACAATCCTTTGTTTAAATCCGAAACCGCTCACACGATTCTCTAATTCCCAACAAGTTTTCTTAACCAAGATATTAGTTTCCATTTCCGAGAGTTTCTATTCGATATAAGCCCTATCATTTATTCAAGTTATTCTCAATATCGTTCAGTCTGAATATCGCACGGGTTATGGGTCCGTTTGTACGTTTCTAAATGATCCATCCACCACTCGGAATCGAGTCACTTAATCAAGTTCTTAATCGTTGCTCGCATTATCGTTAGCTTACTCACTAACTTCGTTCCGCAATTTCTAGCACGATACTCAGGTTCGCCTGATAAAATCTAATCTCATTATATATTCTGGATTGATAGTCATCCAAGCAACCATATTTGATTTTTGTCTTCCAACAAGAATCATCGTTCGAGCTATTTCCATAACCAAGCATGATTCGCCTAAGCGATAAATCCGATGAAGTCTATCGATTTGCAGCTCTAAGTCTGACTTGTATCATTCCTGAACGATATCCAAATCTCGTTTATAACTGGCTTGCACCAAAAGGTCTTGGTGCAAGATATTCTACACAACTTAGCCGAAAGGCTGAGTGCATAGCTAACCGTTCGGACAATATTCGTTTTTGCACTAACCAGTTGGGTAAACATGTATAGGAATTTCGGGTTGCATATAATGCTCGAGTCTAGCACGAATCTAATCCCATAAGGACTAGCACAGGATGGCACAAAGGCCCTTGCAACACAATTTCATACAAGCAATCATACTTTTTAAATGCAACTCTTTGAAAGTATTTAGACTTATTGTTTGGAGCATCCCATCGAGGCATTGAGAGAGTGTGTGCACATAACCCACGAACGAGCTTTCGAAACAGAGATATTAGAAACGAAGTTCAAAGGCGTATAAGCCAGGCTCTGATACCAATCTGTCATGCCCCGGTCCCGCCCGGTCCCGCCCGGGCCGCCGCTCCGCCCTGCCCCGCCCCGTACGACCGGGATTTAATGAACCGGGCATGAATCACCGTGCCTCGGCTCGCCGAACGCGTATGACAGCGCCCGTCCCGCGGGCGCGAGGGAGGAAGGGGAGCTAATCGAATGGCCCGAGTCGAGCTTTCGGGGGACGTGATGCCGCACGGGCCTGGGGTTGCGCCCGTGCAAGGCCGTGGTTCGTTGGCTGGTGATAAGAGTTCTAAGCCACAGAGTCGCACAGATTGTCCGAGTGCAGCGGAATCATGAATGCATAGGCGATCGGTAACAGGTTCACTGAGTCGACAATATAGCGGAAGCACGGAAACACAAGTTGGAGTAAAGCAAGCTCTTTTATTCATATTAAAACAAGTGTTACAGGCGGCGTATAGCCGAGATTACAAGTCGCTCGAGCTCTCTCTGAAACATAAAAGCGTGCCAAGTGGCTACATTTATGGATGATATACAGGAATGTTCAGGCGATGTTCAGGCGAGGCGATGTTCCAACATTATGTCTTGTATATGTGCTTCAGTTTCGGACGCAGCGTTCTAAGGCTCTGAGTTGAACTCCACGCCTTAGCACGCACGAGGGAGGCATTCGCACCGAACGAGGTTCTCCCGCACCCTGCAAGCAATCTGGTGGATTATCAGTACATGAATGCACTGGTGGGGAGGCTACTCGCCCGCTCGTCAAATCCAAACACGTAGTACAGGTTTCGTGCACCAACTATTAAGTTGTCTTTCTAGTTGCCTTAGGATCAGTTTTATGCAAGATTTGAATAGCCTAATCCGTGTGGCAGTGCGCCGTGCGACATGAGAGGAAACACGGCGAGACTTACCAACTTACCATTTGTCCTTCCATGTCCAAGGCAAACCAAGTTAATTTAAGTAGAAACATGTATAAGCATTCAGGGCAAAGCATATGCAAACACAAGCGTTTCAGTACGAGATCCCATTCTGGGCGTACGATTTACAGGAAATATCAGACGTGTTGCATACTATGATCAAGTGCTCTTTATGCAGGAGTGTTGCTATAACAAGATCGTTCAGGTGTTCAGTTATTCTCGATGTGATGCAGTGACTCGCACGCGGGTAGCCGCTAAGCGAGAATGACTTATCTATATGAACAGGAGGTCACTGGCACGGCGCCATAATGGACGGTCTAGTCTCAGTACGGAATATCGTACGACGCATAGAGCAGGACATCCCATGGCATTCCGTCCTATAGCAGGCGACTATCAGGAGTTCCGTCCGGATCAGATCGGTGCCAGTGCCCCAGCGACCGTCTGCGGAACTAAAACCTTGTTTCCAAGTTGTCCTGTGACCATACAAGTCTCTAATCTTCAGGGTCAGGTCAGGTATAGGAACAAGTTCAGGGCAGGATATATATATATAGAACAAGCTTCATGGAACAAGTTCAAGTCAGGATATATATATATTTGTAACTTATTGTGGCAGGGTCAGGATTACTCTAAATGTTGAGTATCGGCTCCACGAGCCATTTGATTCAGTACAGGACAGTATTGCTCAACGAGCAGGGATTCTTGGATCACAGGATTGGTGCAAGTTCCCTGGTTCGGGAATTGCCTTAGCGACCTAACGGTCCCAGGTATATTCCGGTTTATTCATGCACGGAACGACTATCAGGTAGTCTTCCGAGGAGAACCTAAATGAATGCATGACAAGCAGAGTGTTTCACGGTCGGGGCATATTTATGCAGCAAGCATTGAAACTAGGTAATACATAAAAGCAGGCAAGCATGCACTTGTATAACTTAAGCATTCAAGTTCGCTCGGGCCCGAAGGTAAGCCGAGCGAAACCGTACTGGGCCTTTCCGAGCGAAGTTATCTAGGGTTGTGCAGTGTTAGGGAGTGAACAGTGCACTTCTGAATATACGTTTGTGTCATTCTATTCGAGGCATAGCGGGTCCAGTTGCACGAGGCATAGGTAACATGCGAGGGTCTGAACATATAAGCAATATTTCATTTCCATGTTCTAGCGACAAGCAGTACAAGTTGGGATTATTCCCTTAGCTAGGTGCGTTGGATTCTTATTAGCATGCAGGGGGTGATTCGCCTAGCGACTAGCATGTATCCTTCCATATTTTATGTGTGCTGGCTAAGCAAAGACAAGTTTACCGTAGCCACCCACCTTAGCGATGATCCGCCTCGGTCGAGTGATACTGCGAGCGAGCCTCTGAAAGCCTAAGCCGAACTCCTGTAGGGACCAAGTCTGGATATCCTTGCCTCAAACGAGTTGCCTCGCTGAGGGAGGCAGGTCGGGACGTTTGCACTTTGCCGTTTGAATCGGCAGTCCGCTTGAGCGAAACGGGGTATTACATACTACAAGTTCTTTACTTGCATTTTACTTAGATGGTTAGCACCCCGTATTTATTTTCTTTATTCAGTATTTTCATACATGGCATGTCATTTTCTGTATCTTGTTATGTCCCACTGAGGACCTGGTTCCCTGCCAGATCTAGACGAGGCTTTCTACCCCACTGTGTACGGCCCTAATCAGGAGGCTAGATGTGCTACCGAGGAGGAGCTCGAGGAGACACCCTCAGAGTATGCTTGACCCTAGAGGCCTGTCACCTGGAGATGGAGATGTTTTCATCAGATAGACACTACTTAGTCTATCTGATTTTTTTGCGCTATTATCAGTTTTTGTAGTAGGCTTGTATTCTCACCAGTTGTGTACTGTATCAGACTCAGTTTTATATATATTCAGCACTTGCTTTTCTGACATTTTGTTGTGGATGAGATAGATTTGTCTGTGTTGTACTTGTAGTATTTTAGGACAGCGTAGCACGTCCCTATGGGTCCATTCAAAATGGATTAAGCCCTTAGTGACGTGTCAGCTGGCCAGTGACACGTGACCTAGTTCCTGACATTTTGGGACTGGGGCGTGACACGGTTTTAGTGGTGGCCTATGCAGGTCAAGTTTTCATTGCTAGCGGTATGATGACATGCCCAGCAAGCCTGCAATAGGATAGAAACATTAGGTCTCATCCACACTGACACCATCTTTGAATAATTCTTTATTGCATCCTGCTTGATTATCATTTATTATCTCCTTTGTATTTTCTAATTATTCTATTTTCTTCAGAAATATGGACATACCTGGGAAACCTGCGAATAATGGGGCTGACCAAGCAACAGACCCTTCGCCAAGTGTTCAAGGAACCCCGTCCAATCACCAGAATTCTGACCAGGAGACAACACCAACACCACAGGCGGAGACACCTCTGCCTCCACCTCCAACCTTTCCTGCTCTGATGCCACAACCTGAGGGACAGTCTCAAATATTCCAGTTCCTCCAAACTGTGTTGCAGACCCAGTGGCAATAGACTGAAGCCCTGAGACAGTCTCAGTGGCAACAGACTGAAGCTCTACGACATACTTTGATGACGGCCTTGGAGAGAACCACTGCCCCGGCACCAGCACCTGTCCAACCAGTGGGCACAATCAAAGGGTTCCACCAGATGAACCCGAGGACCTTTAAAGGCAGCAAAACTCCTGAGGAGATCTCCGACTGGATCTCCAACACTGAAATGTTGCTGGAAGGATCACAACTCCCTCCTGACCTATGGATGACCGCTGTGAGGGCCCAACTTCTCGGCAACGCCCATCACTGGTGGGAATCTATAGAGCGTAGCGTCGGCAAAGACCAGACTTGGGAACAATTCTTGGAGCACTTCAATGCCAAGTACTTCCCCGCAACAGTCCAAGATGCCCTATACTCCCAGTTCCTGCACCTGGAGTAGGGAAACATGACGGTAGATGCCTACGACGCAGAGTTTAGCCGACTGAGTCATTTTGGTGCTGTTATGATCCCGAACGAGCTGAAGAAGGCTAAAAGATTCCACCACGGCCTCAACTACGAGCTCCAGAGGTACACAACGACGCAGTCAAGGATCTCCTACAATGAGGTTCTTACAGAAGCCAGGGAGCAAGAAGCAATTGGCCGAGGAGCAAGACGCTCAAATTCAACCTTTCCGGCCAAAAACCAGCAAGGAGCAGGAGGACCTATACGTCGTCCCCAATATCAGGCTCAGCAGACGACGGGGCCTTACCAGAAGAAGGAGCTCCCAATTTGTCACTTTTGTGGCAAAAAGGGGCATTATATCAGAGACTGCAGGAAGAAGAACGGATTATGCCTGCTATGTGGAGCTAGCCAACACATGGCCAAGGACTGCCCACAACGCAGAGATGCAGCACCTCAGCCAGGGCAGAAGTCAGGAGCACAAGCCCAGAAGATGCTACCCTCCACATCAGGAGGATATCAGCGAGGAGCACCCTTGCCTACTCAGGAGGCCCAGTTCAAGGCCAGACAACAACCTGGAGGGCAAAGGCACGGACAAGCCTTTGCGTTAGCTGCAGTTGCAGAAGAGCCTGAAGGGGAAACTATAACAGGTACCATTTTAGTTGCATCATTACCTGCAACTGTATTATTCGATTCTGGGGCTACTTTGTCTTTCATATCCAGTAGTTTCGTAGCCATGCACAAGCTATCCACTTTCCCGCTACCCAAGTACTGGAAAATACTTACTGGAGGAGGTATTATTCCAGTTACCAACATTATTAAAACATGCCCGGTAGTCGTTTGTAGTAGAGGACTAAGAGCACGATTTTTGGTACTTCCAATGCCAAATTTCGATGTGGTCTTAGGCATGGACTGGCTAAGCCAGAATAATGCTGTCCTAGACTGCCGAAAGGGAAGTGTTATCTTTAGACCTCCAGATCACCAAGAGTTCGAATATGTCCGAGGAACCATCGAGCAAGGAGTAGGCCAGACTCCTAGAGCTTACATGGCGATGGAGACAGCACTTCTATCAGTTGTAGCAGAGTTCGCAGATGTATTTCCAGAAGAATTGTTAGGCCTACCGCCTGACAGAGAAGTGGAGTTCATTATTGAGCTAATTCCCGGAGCTGCACCAGTATCCTCCAATGTATACCGACTGGCGAAGAAGGAGCTTGACGAGCTGAAGCTTCAACTGGAGGAATTACAGATCAAGGGATTTGTTCGTCCTAGTGCATCACCCTGGGGAGCACCAGTGCTGTTTGTACCAAAGAAGGACGGAACATATCGCATGTGTATTGATTACAGAGCCTTCAATGCTCTGACAATCAAAAACAAGTATCCCTTGCCGAGAATTGACGACCTGTTCGATCAACTAACAGAAGCCGTGGTATTCTCGAAGATAGACTTGAGATCAGGATATCATCAGGTTAAGGTACGGAGAGAAGATATTCCAAAGATAGCATTCAGGACTCGATATGGTCACTACGAGTTCCTGGTGATGCCGTTTGGACTAACTAATGCACCTGCCGTATTCATGAACCTGATGAACCGAGTCTTCCACCAATATCTAGACCAGTTTGTGGTAGTCTTCATCGACAACATTCTGGTGTATTCGAAGAGCCACGAGGAGCATGAAGAACACTTAAGACTGGTGCTAGAGACGCTGAGACGGGAGAGCCTTTATGCTAAGATGAGCAAGTGTGAATTCTTCCTTGATCGTGTCGCTTTTTTGGGATACGTTATCACAGGAGAAGGCATCTCGGTAGACCCAGCAAAGATTTCATCTGTGGAGATATGGCCAACTTCGACCAATGTCTCAGAGGTGAGAAGCTTTCTAGGACTTGCCGGATATTACCGGAGGTTCGTAGAAAACTTTGCAAGAATCGCGGAGGCGATTATCCGTCTTACCCGCAAGGAACAGGAGTTCTTATGGACTGAAGAATGCCAGACAGCTTTTGATGAGTTGAAGAAGCGTCTGACTACAGCCCCCATTCTGACAATACCATCTGGATCCGGAGGTTTCGTAATCTATAGCGATGCATCCAAAAAAGGATTTGGTTGTGTCTTAATGCAACATGGGAAGGTTGTAGCTTATGCCTCAAGACAGCTGAGGACTCATGAGAAGAATTATCCCACTCACGACCTGGAGCTTGCCGCAGTCATCTTTGCCCTGAAGCTATGGAGACACTATCTATATGGCGAACGAGTGGAGATTTTTACCGATCACAAGATCTTGAAATATGTCTACACTCAGAAAGACTTAAATCTGAGGCAAAGACGATGGCTTGAAGTAATGACAAATTTCGAGATTGATTTGCAACACCATCCGGGGAAAGCAAATGTGGTAGCTGATGCTCTAAGCAGAAGACCCTCGGCATTCTTTATGATCACCCAACCAGGTCTTCTGAGAGATCTAGAAAAGTTGGGAATAGAGGTCATTATGCCAGGACTTGACGGCCAATTATCAAACTATCAGCTGCAATCAACCTTGGTAGAAAGAATCAAAGCTGCTCTACCAACAGATGCAAGATTTCAGAGGCTTCGTCAAAGAACAGAGGTTGGAATCCAGACAGGATGTCGCATACACGAAGATGGGACTCTAAGATGTGGTGATCGTCTTTATGTTCCAAATGGAGAACTTCGTAATGAGCTGATGTCAGAAGCTCATAGCTCAACATACTCTATACATCCAGGAGGCACAAAGATGTACAGAGATCTGCGACAATATTACTGGTGGCATGAAATGAAGCGGGAGATAGCACGCTTTGTGGCTAAATGTCTGGTGTGTCAGCAAGTCAAGGCTGAGCATCAGAGGTCTGTCGGTTTACTTCAACCCCTCCCAATACCTGAGTGGAAATGGGAACACATTACGATGGACTTTGTTACGGGCTTTCCAAGAAGTCCTAGTGGTCATAATGCTGTATGGGTAATCGTAGATAGACTCACAAAGGCTGCTCATTTCCTACCTTTCAGAGTTGGACAATCTACAGAAGTCTTGGCAGACATGTACATGAAGGAGATCGTGCGTCTGCACGGAGTACCAGTCAGTATAATATCTGACCGGGATACGAGATTTACATCCTACTTTTGGCGAAGTATGCAAGAAAGTCTTGGTACCCGCCTCAAGTTCAGCACCTCGTATCATCTGCAGACAGATGGCCAGTCAGAGCGCACCATCCAGACCTTAGAAGATATGCTGAGAGCCTGTATGCTTGACTTTAGTGGATCATGGGAAGATCATCTACACCTGGTGGAATTTTCCTACAACAACAGCTATCAAGCGAGCATCCAAATGGCTCCCTTTGAAGCTTTGTATGGAAAGAAATATCGTTCCCCAGTATGCTGGAGCAATATTGGCGAGAGACAGATCTTGGGTCCAGAACTAATCATTCGTACAGTGGAGAAGGTAAAGAAGATCCAGGGACACCTACGAGCTGCACAAGACAGACAGAAGCACTGGGCCAACATTCATCGCCGACCTCTAGAGTTCCAAGTGGGAGAGCATGTGTTCTTGAAGATCTCACCTACTCGAGGTACTATCAGATTTGGAGAAAGAGGGAAGCTAAGTCCAAGGTACATTGGACCCTTCGACGTGCTAGATCGCGTCGGAGAAGTTGCTTACAGGCAAGCTCTACCTCAGACCTTGGAGGAAGTACATGACGTCTTCCACGTATCTCAACTGAGGAGGTACATCCAGACCCGAGTCATGTGCTGGACTATTCAGAGATCACCATCGGGCCAAGCTTATCGTACCAGGAGGAGCCTGTAGAGATCTTGGACCGTAGCGAGAAAGTGTTGCGAGGCCAGACTATTCCTCTCGTTCGTATTGCATGGAGACATCATGCACCAGGTGAATCCACCTGGGAACGAGAAGAGGATATTCGACAGCGTTATCCCCATCTATTTCCAAACCAGGGTATGTCCAATATTTCAAACTCAATCTTTCTTAATCATTATATGTCCTAAATAAATCTTTCATTTTTATTATATATTTGTTTTTATTTCGAGGACGAAATATTCTAAGGAGGGTAGATTGTAAACTTTCTCGACCAGATTTCAGTAATTTAGGATTTGTTTAGACTAATTAGAATTATTGCAACTTTTTAAAAATTTATTTATTATATATTCTATTGATTGTGCACCTGTTCATTACAATTAATTAGGGCATTACACTAGCTGTTAACCCTAAACAAAGTTCACATACATGTCCTAGATATGTTAGACTACTTTTTCTGTATTTTGTGCAACTCCCATAAACCTTGTTTGGTACATCGTTTTAGTCGCACAAATATCGTTACAGACGTACGTATTTATTTCCTATTTAAATTTCTGCTCTTTACCCACCTCTGTACCCTAGGAATTTGAGGACCAGTAGGCACCTGTTTTGCCCAAAGAAAAATACGATAATATTCTACTATAATTGTATTACAATTATCGTATTGACACCGTAGAAAAATTATGACCCTAACTGCCTCAAAATAATTAGTGAACACCGTGCGCAGTATTTATTAAATAATAAATACGAGGATCTGTATCACTCAGAAATCAGACCCTGACTCTGCCTAGACTCACCCCATACTGTCCAAAACATTTTCCCCAGCTGTTTCCCTCATTTTTGTACAATTCAGAATTTCGGGGAAACAGTATTTAAAATCAGGTAAATTGCAAAATTACGCAAAATACAAATTTTAGGCTTTTATGCAATTTATGAAAAGTTAGGGTTTTTTATGCAAAATTACATGCAAGGTGGCATAATCCTATTGGCTAGACAATAGGTGTATGGGACCCACCCAAAACACCCAGAAAAATCCTGTAGAAATATCCAAAAAATCAAATTACCAATATAACCCTGAATTTCACAATATTTATGAAAATGACATTGCCCCTAAACCCTATACAAACCCTCACCCCCTCCCTTTCAAACTCCACAGCCTCTTCCCTCAGCCACCTCCGGCCACCCAACTCCGGCCAACCCTCCGCCCTGACCCCCTCTCCCCTCCGGCCAAGCCCCACCGCCTGCACCACCCTGCTCCGCCGGCCACAGCCCCCGCAACCTCCCCACTCCCTCACTGCCCCAGCAGCCACCACCACCCGAGCCACCCCCTGCGCCACCCTCCGCCACCGTGCACCGCCACCAACCCCACCACCCGACTCGCCACCCTCCCCTCCACCGGACCACCACCCCTCACCGCCCCACGACCCTCCCTCCGCCGGCCAGAGCCCCCGCAGCTCCTCCCCACTCCCCTAACCCTAACTGTCACCCTCTACTCCGGCCGCCCCTAGCCGCCACCACCACCGTCGTGGACCTCCGCCACCACCACCAACCTGACCGCCACTCCTCCCTCCGCCGTTCCCCCACCCTGCCCGGCCACCTCCGCCACTCCTCCGCCGCCGGCAGCCCCCGCACTCAGCTGCTGCTGCTGCTGCTGCTAACAGCTACTGCTGCTGTTGCCGCTCCTCCGGCCAGCTCCGCCGCCGTCCTTCCGTCGTCGACGACGTGTGGACCCCACCTGTCAGTAGGTATACCCCCTAAATCTAATATATATGTAATTATATATATATACCTATATGTATATATATGTATATATATATGTATATAAATATGTATATATATGTATATTTATATATATATATATGTATTATATAATAAATGTTATATAATGTTATTATACAGTATAATTATACTATATATATTATTATTATTTATTAAATATATGTATATATTTATATATATCTATGAATACTATACATATATATTTATATTATGTATATATATATATATTTATATAACATATATTGTATATGTTATATATATATTATATAATTACTATTATATTTATAGTATATATATATGTATATATATACTATGCACTTTCCTTTTTATTATTTATATGCACTTAGTTATATATATATGATTATATATATAATTACTATCATAATACTGGATATACAGTACATATGTATATATAATTCCTGCATTTATTATATATGTATATATATATATATATATATATATATATATATATATATATATATATATATATATATATATATATATATATATGATCTATATGTAATATATTATATTCAGCTGGATAATACAGCTTATACATATATATATTTTCAATTCTTGCAATGTCATTTCAATTAATTACATATATCTATATATATATGATATTATATATTATACTGTGCTGGATATTACAGCCTATTTATATATGCATATTTAAAATTCTGTACTGTCATTTCAATTTAATTATATTACATCAGTGGATATACCCTGATTATTTATATTATTATATCAGTGGATACACCCTGATTATTATATTATTATACATATATGGCAGTGGATATACCCTGCTACGATTATAAATGTTATATATACTTGCATTTTCTGTTCATTATATGCTATAGATACTGCTATATATATATTATATCTATATATATACATACTATATATATATATATATATATATATATATATATATATATATATATATATATATATATATATATATATATATATATATACTTATTATTACAACCATGATATTCACGAACCCTGTCTGTTTTAACAGAAACCACCTTCAGCACAGCCAGTGACCCCCTGTCACCAGCAACCTCAAACCTGATTGTGAGAACAGGTTATCAACACTATCAGGGAGTAGGCAAGTATACCTTGCCAAGTTATTGTTTAAACTTTAAATTATCGATAACTGTTTTGTTTCTGAATTTCATATACCATGATTACCTGAGACTGCCTTGGGTACATTCAGCTGATATGTTGACATTTAACATAATATTACAGACTCACCAACAACTGTGAGAGTATTTTAATATTCTCCTAGACCCCATCACGGGAACACGCAACATAGTTGTAATGCATATTGGGATGCGAGCTGCGTATTTGATTAGCTACCAGTACGTGTGACCCGCATCACGGATTAGAATAACTCAGGAAAAGTACGACTTGACATTTAGTTTCATTGGGATGGGAAAGATAACTAATAGACGTATGGGACACCCCCTCCATATATGATTTATACCTTCGTACCATGGTCTTCGGAGATGGTCGATTGCAGAGCTACCCGTGAGTCCGGGGGCATATGTCACGACCCGCACCCGGAAATTCGGGCACGAGTGCGTGGGTACGTCCAGCCTACGCCGCAGAGTCGGCGGTAGTACGCTGTCTAGGTCAAATCCATATTTACTAACTAGCTCATTCACAATTAACATAGGCAAGATAATAATGAGAACAGAAACTTAAGATTGCAATTGAAATAAATGTGACAACCGATTCAAATGTTTAGTACAGAAAAATCAGAATGAATTCGGGGACAAACCCGATAAATAAGATAAGAATATAAATAAAGATAGCTACTACTAGCTACTCGGCAGCAGGGGTCTCCTGGGTGGGATCTGGCTCCTCATAGGTATCATCAGTCCCCTCATAGGGACCATAATAAGTAGGGGCAAGATCCTCATCAACGCCTAAATTAACAGATCCAGTCAGGAAAGGAGCAAAGTACACAGTGCACAACAAGGTTAAAACTAAATATTTATGATAATTAAATATTGAATATCATGTTAAGAAACTGCATAACAGAACATCATTATCTCAGAGTTAAAGCTGTAAGCAGGAATATGAGAAAGCAGAAATAAATGAAACAGGAATTGAAACTACAACAGTCAGCAAGATATATAACATGACCAGAAACTATCTGTGTGAACTTGTGTTTATTTTTAGAATACATAGTTGGCATGTAGGGGTTTATAAGGCTAATCCGGCCGTCATAAACGGCTATTAAACAGGGGAAATCGAGATCCGGCTGAGGTACAGTCGCGTACCAACAGCTATTAAACATGACAAGGGGAAGGGTAAACTACATGCCTTCTAGTATTCTCCCACCCGACATAAAAAACAAGACAGGAACTTCAATATTCAAGACATGAAAATCCAGCATTTCTAACACTAGGTGTAATCATCAAGGGTACTAGTAAAGCAGGGAATTAATTATCATAATATAAAGTTTTAACTTGAAGTGCAGGTACTTGCCTGTTGTTTGGATCCGATTAATTTGGTTCTTGGAGAAAATTTCCAGAGATGGGTCCAAAAGCTGAAATAGGCATTACCATCATGCTCAGAAGATGTCAAATAGCTAGAAACGCCTGTCCTTGGGTCCAATTTGGAGACAAGGGCAAAAACGGCAGTTTCTGGTCAAAACGGGGTCCGCCGGTGGGCCCGCTTTGCACCGAAAAACGTGTCCGGGTCAAAGGTCTCCAAATTCACCAAACTTAGTGTCAACAGGTCAGGAACGCTGATACGAACCCAACGGAACTTCCAAATTTGGATTCCGATAAGCCGAACCCAAAATCGCCCGTCGAGCGGGGCTTGTGGGGCCCACGACACGCAATTTCGTCAACGTTCTCAGAATCGAACCAAACTTGACCCACAGGACCAGCGTATCGCTATGAGTCCGATGGCGCAAGTTTCGTCTCAATCCGACGAGTGTACAAGAAGTTAGGGCAAATTGCAGAAAAGTCGGATACGGGGCGATGTCCGCGGATACGCGTTGATTCCGGTGTGCACGCACACCCGAATCAGCTTCCACGAAATCTCACACGTCCGTATCGACGATGCGCACGTGTCTGTGAAGACCGCATGCGACCAAGTCGTCCCGTTTGGCGGGGCGCACTCAGTTCCGGGGTGAAACAGGGTCTGGTTTTTCTTGTTTTTGGATCGCGGTGTGCGATCACCACAGGACGCGATGCCCCTAACAGTTTGTCCGGACACCGAGAGGGTCATACAGGCTTCGCAACGCAATTTGCGGAATCGAAAACGGAGCTACGAGCAAAAAGTTACACGTACCTGAAGGGGACCCAAAAATCAGGGTCAAACCGTGTCGGACACGCGGATCGAACTAGGGTTAGGGTTGCTGATTTGGGGGTTTCCGGCGGTGGACCGGCCGGAGGAACGCCGGGGAGGCTGGGGGCGGTTCGTCGGCTTGCTGGGACGTGGCCGGTGCTGGGCGGCGCGCCGGGAACGGCTGGCCGGAGGCGGTTCGAAGGGGGAGTGCTGCCGCTGCTGCTGGAGTCGGGCGCCGGAGACGGTGGAGGAGGGAGGAGGAGATGCTGGAGAGTGGTGGGCGGTGCGCCGGTCGGCGGGAAAGGAGGTCGGCGGCTGGGGTACTGGCCAACGAGGGGTGGTCCGGTCTAGGGTTCCGGCGGGTTAGGGGAGGGGAATGAGGCGGAGGAGGAGAAAAAGGGGGAGGGTTTTATAGGGTGGTGCCGGGGCGGTTCGTGGCCGGGGAAGGCGGGCCGAGGGGAGAACGTGGCCTCCTCCGGCGGAGGCGGCGGAAGAACCGGTCGTGGCCGAGGGATCCGGCCGCCCGGTCGATCGTGGGGGAGAGAGAAGGGGACCGGGTGGGGTCGGGCGGCGGGCTCCGGGTTGGCGGACCCGCCCGACCCGCTAACCGTGGCTGGCTGGGCTGGGCTGGGTTTCGGCCTACTGGGCCGGGCCGGACCAAAACGGGCCGGAAAATAAAATAAAAATAATAATAATAATAATAATAAATAAATAGTTAATTAATTAATAAAATTATTTTTAGGCATTTAAAAATAGTTCTGAGGCCCAGAAAAATCCAGAAAAATTATCCTAAGTCCAGTTTTCCATTTTACACCCAAAAATATTATTTTCATGATATTTTAGTATTATTTATTGCCAATTAAAAATTATTTATTAATTAAAAACCTTGATTTTAATTACAGAAAATTCCCAGAAAATTTCAAAAAATTGGGAAAAATCCAAGATTTAATAATTTGAAAATTTAGGGGGTTTACAACCTACCCAACTTACAAAAATTTCGTCCTCAAAATTTAAGAATAACAAGGCACGGAAAGGCCGAGAAATAAAATATACCTCAGGGTTCAAAAAGATAAGGGTAGCGCTCTCTAATCTCGTCTTCTCGCTCCCAGGTGGATTCGCCGGGAGAATGGTGCTTCCAAGCTACGCGAACAAGAGAAATGACCTGGTTCCGTAGAACTTTCTCTGATCGATCCAGTATCTCCACGGGTTGCTCTTGGTAAGTCAGACTTGGGCCTACTTCGAGCTCTGAGTGATCCAAAATGTGGCTGGGGTCTGACACGTACTTTCTCAGCTGCGACACGTGGAAGACGTTATGGACTCCATCCAGAGAGGGTGGCAATGCCAGTCGGTATGCCACTTCTCCGATTTTCTCCTGAATGCCAAAAGGTCCAATAAATCTTGGACTGAGTTTTCCACTCCTTCCGAACCTAATGGTGCCACGTGTCGGGAAAATCTTCAAGAATACCAGTTCTCCAACCTTTAACAAAGTCATAATCAAGTCTTAGTTCCATAATCAAATTGTTTAAATGGACTTGAATTTCATAAATTTAATTACCTCAAATTCCAAGGGCCTTCGGTGGCTATTTGCCCAATGTCGTTGCCTGTCTTGAGCCACTCGAAGTCTGTCCCTTATTTGCTTTACCTTCTCAGCTGAATCGATCACCATCTCTGGTCCCAGCAGGGCTCTTTCTCCAACGTCGTCCCATGATAGCGGGGTATGACATCTTCGTCCATACAGAGCTTCAAATGGAGTCATCTCAATACTTGCCTGGTAACTGTTATTATAAGAGAACTCCACCAGATGTAGATAGTCTTCCCAGGATCCTCCAAAATCCAGAACACATGTACGGAGCATATCTTCAAGTGTCTGGATTGTACGTTCCGATTGTCCATCGGTTTGGGGATGATAAGCTGTGCTGAATTTGAGTTGCGTCCCCAAGCTGGCTTGTAAGCTCTTCCAGAAGTGAGAGGTGAATCTTGAATCTCGGTCGGAGACAATACTTACTGGAACTTCTTGCAGCCTGACAATGTGTCTGATATATAAATCTGCCAGCTTTTCTGTAGATAGCCCCACTTTGAAAGGTAGAAAATGTGCAGACTTGGTCAGTCTATCTACTATCACCCAGATTGCATCCTTTCCACTAGGTGTCCTTGGAAGTCCGAAAACAAAATCAATTGTGATATGTTCCCACTTCCACTCTGGAATGGGTAGGGGTTGAAGCAATCCTCCAGGTCTTTGTCTTTCTGCCTTGACTTGCTGGCACACTAAACAACGAGATACGAACCTAGCTACTTCTCTTTTCATGCCATGCCACCAAACATGCGTCCTCAGGTCCTTGTACATCTTGTTGGCTCCTGGATGTATAGAGTATTGCGATCTGTGCGCCTCTTGCATAATTTCTTCTCTTATGTCTCCTTGAGGTACACATAATCTATCGTCATGCCTCAGTGATCCATCTTCATGAATTCTGAAATCTTCCACTAATCCAGCTTGCACTTGACCTCGAAGGCTTCGCAGGCCTTCGTCTTGAAACTGGATCTCCTTGATCTTATCTATTAAAGTAGACTGAATCTGCAAGTTCATCATTTGGCCTTCTTTTCCTGGGATAATTACCTCAATACCTAAATTTTCCAGGTCCTCAAGCAAGTGTCGGTCCATAGTCAAGTACATCGCCATAGGATATCTGCTTAGAGCATCAGCAACTACATTGGCCTTCCCAGGATGATATTGAAGGGTGATATCAAAGTCTTTTATTAGTTCCAGCCACCTTCTTTGCCACATGTTCAGCTCTTTCTGGGTGAAGATATATTTTAGACTTTTATGGTCTGTAAATATTTCCACCTTTTCTCCATAAAGATAATGCTTCCATAGTTTAAGAGCAAAAATGACAGCTGCCAATTCTAAATCATGAGTTGGATAGTTCTTTTCATGGGGTCGAAGCTGTCTAGAGGCATATGCTATTACTTTCTTGTTCTGCTCCAATACACAACCTACACCTTTTCCAGAAGCATCACTATAAATAGCGAAACCTCCGGTTCCAGAAGGTAAGGTCAGAATAGGGGCAGTAGTCTGCCTTTTCTTCAATTTCTCAAAAGCATGCTGACATTCATCAGTCCAGGTGAACTCTTCATCCTTCCTTGTTAATTTTGTCATGGGTTCAGCAATTCTAGCAAAGTCCTTCACAAACTTCCGATAGTAGCCAGCTAGTCCCAGGAAGCTTCTAATTTCTGCTACCGAGTCTGGAGTGGGCCAGGATTCTACTGCCGTTATTTTCTTAGGATCTACTGCTATTCCATCTCCAGTCACAACATGTTCCAAGAATTCTACTTTGTCTAGGAAGAAAGCACATTTAGATAATTTTCCATAAAGTTTTTTCTTCCTCAAAGTCTCCAATGCTAGCCTCAAATGTTCTTTATGTTCTTCGGGGGTCTTGGAGTAGATCAAAATATCATCAATGAAGACCACTACAAATTTGTCTAGGTATGGCTGGAAAACTCTGTTCATTAAGTTCATAAAAACTGCTGGGGCATTCGTCAACCCGAACGGCATTACTAAGAATTTGTAGTGTCCGTTCCGGGTATTGAAAGCAGTTTTAGGGATGTCTTCCTTTCTCACCCTTACTTGGTGGTAACCAGACCTCAAATCAATCTTTGAAAATACCCGAGCTCCACTCAACTGATCAAATAGGTTATCTATCCTGGGCAGGGGATACTTATTCTTAATTGTTAAGGCATTCAAGGCCCTATAGTCAATACACATTCGGGATGTTCCGTCCTTCTTGGGCACAAATAATACTGGAGCTCCCCAGGGTGAGACACTAGACCTAATGAAACATTTGTCTTCTAGTTCTTTGATTTGCTCATTTAGTTCTATTATCTCCTTCTTGTTGATTCTGTAGGGATTTTGAGATACTGGTGCTGCTCCTGGCACTAAGTCAATGGAGAATTCAACTTCTCGGTCTGGGGGTAAGCCTGGGAGATCCTCAGGAAAGACATCAAGGTATTCAGAGATGATAGGTAGTGGCAATTCTTCTGTTACCAGGGCTCCACAAATTTTGTTATTACCCATTTCTCTAGAACCTCTAGCAAATTCAAATTCTGGCTTGTCAGAGGGCCTGAAGATTACACTACCTCTGTGGCAGTCTATAGTGGCATGATGTTGACTTAACCAATCCATACCCAGTATAATGTCAAAACTGGACACTGGCATTAAAAGTAGCCTAGCATACAGTTCTCTTCCACATAATGTAATAGGACAATTGTTACAGGCATCACTAACCGGGATGATTCCTCCACCGGTAATGATCTTATAACAATTCCTAAGGGGTTTAGTGATTAAGCTATGCTTCATAAGGAAATCTACTGACATGAATGAATGTGAAGCTCCAGAGTCAAATAAAGTAATAGCTGGTATTGAATTTATAAGCACAGAACCTGTGATCACGTCTGCTGTGGCTTCAGCTTCTTCCAGAGTCATTGCATAAGCATGGCCTTGCTGCGGTGCACCCCTCTGTTGCTGCTGTTGGTGCTGAGCAAAGCGTTGTTGTTGTGTTGGAAGCGGGGGTCCCCTCTGTTGTGCTACTGGGGCCCTGGCCTGGACTGGAGCCTTGGGTGCAGCGGTGCGTCCTTGAGCAGCAGGACAGTCCCTCATTTGATGCGCTGCTGAGCCGCAGTAGAGGCAGGCACCTAGCCTCTTCCTGCAGACTTGCCAAGTGTGACCTAGTTTTTGGCAAAAGTTATAAGCAGCAGCTTGTTGGTTCTGGCCTTGAGCCTGGTGTTGGGGTGCTGGAGCTCGAGGGAGAGGACGCTGAGTTTGCTGCGGGGCCCTCTGCTGTTGTTGTTGTTGAAAAGGGCATTTGTTGGATCCTGTATTTCCGGTATCTCTCTCTCGCTTTAGTTTATGCCCCATGTCTCTCTCAACGCCTTGTGCCACGCTCAGGATTTCTTCATAGGTGCGAGCTCGGCTGGTGGTGACAGCAAGGCGAATATTCGGAGATAGCCCCTTCTTGAATCTACGGGCTCTGTCCTCCGGGGTACGAACCATGTACTCCGCAAAGTGGCTTAACCTGCTAAATTCAGCAGTATACTCATCAACAGACAGGTTACCTTGTTCCAGTCTCTCGAATTGGCTTTCGAGAGCTTCCCGAGCCACTTTGGGGTAGAATTTCTCCTTGAATAGTCTCTTGAAGTCCTCCCAGGTGATGTCAGGAGCAGATAGTTGGGGTTCATCTCTGAACCAGGTTCGAGCAATGTCGAACAGTTGCAGGCTTGCGGATTCCACTTTGAGGTCATCAGGAACCCGAGCAGTCTTCAGGAGTCTCTCGACATTCTCTATCCACTCATCGACATAGAGAATGCCCTCAGTTCCGTAGAATTCCAGGGGTCTAAGATTCTTGAAGTCTTTGGCACTCCCTGGCCTCTTGAGTGACGACTCCTGAGACTTAAGAGCTTCTGAGAGGCTGGTCCGCAGAAGTGCAGTCTGTTCTTTCTGGGATTCCACCAATCCCTGGAATACTCCAAGTAGTTGTGCCCCATCCAGAGTAACTGTCGGAATAGATGGAGGCGGCGGGAGTGCAAGAGTCTCGGGCATATTCTGCTCAGCTGGTTCTGACGTGCCTCCTACTGTGTTCCTTGTCTGGACCATTCTGAAACATTAAGGGATAGGAAGATCAGAATAGAATACTTGGAAATCAAAGGCGATAGGAAAAATTGAGCAGAAATGATATCAAGAATTGAAATAAGGACCCTATACTGTGAATGAACTTTTCCTAGAATCCTCAATCTTATTCCATACCCTGTCCTAGGGTATTACCCTATTTTAGGATAGGACCCGCATGGGCCACCATAAAAACATGTCACGACCTGCACCCGAAAATTCGGGCACGAGTGCGTGGGTACGTCCAGCCTACGCCGCAGAGTCGGCGGTAGTACGCTGTCTAGGTCAAATCCATATTTACTAACTAGCTCATTCACAATTAACATAGGCAAAATAATAATGAGAACAGAAACTTAAGATTGCAATTGAAATAAATGTGACAACAGATTCAAATGTTTAGTACAGAAAAATCAGAATGAATTCGGGGACAAACCCGATAAATAAGATAAGAATATAAATAAAGATAGCTACTACTAGCTACTCGGCAGCAGGGGTCTCCTGGGTGGGATCTGGCTCCTCATAGGTATCATCAGTCCCCTCATAGGGACCATAATAAGTAGGGGCAAGATCCTCATCATCGCCTAAATCAACAGATCCAGTCAGGAAAGGAGCAAAGTACACAGTGCACAACAAGGTTAAAACTAAATATTTATGACAATTAAATATTGAATATCATATTAAGAAACTGCATAACAGAATATCATTATCTCAGAGTTAAAGCTGTAAGTAGGAATATGAGAAAGCAGAAATAAATGAAACAGGAATTTAAACTACAACAGTCAGCAAGATATATAACATGACCAGAAACTATCTGTGTGAACTTGTGTTTATTTTTAGAATACATAGTTGGCATGTAGGGGTTTATAAGGCTAATCCGGCCGTCATAAACGGCTATTAAACAGGGGAAATCGAGATCCGGCTAAGGTACAGTCGCGTACCAACAGCTATTAAACATGACAAGGGAAAGGGTAAACTACATGCCTTCTAGTATTCTCCCACCGACATGAAAAACAAGACAGGAACTTCAATATTCAAGACATAAAAATCCAGCATTTCTAACACTAGGTGTAATCATCAAGGGTACTAGTAAAGCAGAGAATTAATTATCACAATATAAAGTTTTAACTTGAAGTGCAGGTACTTGCCTGTTGTTTGGATCCGATTAATTTGGTTCTTGGGGAAAATTTCCAGAGATGAGTCCAAAAGCTGAAATAGGCATTACCATCACGCTCAGAAGATGTCAAATAGCTAGAAACGCCTGTCCTTGGGTCCAATTTGGAGACAAGGGCAAAAACGACAGTTTCGGGTCAAAACGGGGTCCGCCGGTGGGCCCGCTTTGCACCGAAAAACGTGTCTGGGTCAAAGGTCTCCAAATTCACCAAACTTAGTGTCAACAGGTCAGGAACGCTGATACGAACCCAACGGAACTTCCAAATTTGGATTCCGATGAGCCGAACACAAAATCGCCCGTCGAGCGGGGCCTGTGGGGCCCACGACACGCGATTTCGTCAACGTTCTCAGAATCGAACCAAACATGACCCACAGGACCAGCGTATCGCTACGAGTTCGATGGCGCAAGTTTCGTCTCGATCCGACGAGTGTACAAAAAGTTAGAGCGAATTGCAGAAAAGTCGGATACGGGGCGATGTCCGCGGATACGCGTTGATTCCGGTGTGCACGCACACCCGAATCAGCTTCCACGAAATCTCACACGTCCGTATCGACGACGCGCACATGTCTGTGAAGACCGCACGCGACCAAGTCGTCCCGTTTGGCGGGGCACACTCAGTTCCGGGGTGAAACAGGGTCTAGTTTTTCCTGTTTTTGGATCGCGGTGTGCGATCACCACAGGACGCGATGCCCCGAACAGTTTGTCCGGACACCGAGAGGGTCATACAGGCTTCGCAACGCAATTTGCGGAATCGAAAACGGAGCTACGAGCAAAAAGTTACATGTACCTGAAGGGGACCCGAAAATCAGGGTCAAACCGTGTCCGACACGTGTCGGACACGCGGATCGAACTAGGGTTAGGGTTGCTGATTTGGGAGTTTCCGGCGGCGGACCGGCCGGAGGAACGCCGGGGAGGCTGGGGGCGGTTCGTCGGCTTGCTGGGACGCGGCCGGTGGTGGGCGGCGCGCCGGGAACGGCTTCCCGGAGGCGGTTCGAAGGGGGAGTGCTGCCGCTGCTGCTGGAGTCGGGCACCGGAGACGGTGGAGGAGGGAGGAGGAGATGCTAGAGAGTGGTGGGCGGCGCGCCGGTCGGCGGGAAAGGAGGTCGGCGGCTGGGGTGCTGGCCAACGAGGGGTGGTCCGGTTTAGGGTTCCGGCGGGTTAGGGGAGGGGAATGAGGCGGAGGAGGAGAAAAAGGGGGAGGGGTTTTATAGGGTGGTGCCGGGGCGGTTCGTGGCCGGGGAAGGCGGGCCGAGGGGAGAACGTGGCCTCCTCCGGCGGAGGCGGCGGAAGAACCGGTCGTGGCCGAGGGATCCGGCCGCCCGGTCGATCGTGGGGGAGAGAGAAGGGGACCGGGTCGGGTCGGGCGGCGGGCTCCGGGTTGGCGGACCCGCCCGACCCGCTAACCGTGGCTGGCTGGGCTGGGCTGGGTTTCGGCCTACTGGGCCGGGCCGGACCAAAACGGGCCGGGAAATAAAAAATAATAATAATAATAATAATAATAAATAAATAGTTAATTAATTAATAAAATTGTTTTTAGGCATTTAAAAATAGTTCTGAGGCCCAGAAAAATCCAGAAAAATTACCCTAAGTCCAGTTTTCTATTTTACACCCAAAAATATTATTTTCATGATATTTTAGTATTATTTATTGCCAATTAAAAATTATTTATTAATTAAAAACCTTGATTTTAATTACAAAAAATTCCCAGAAAATTCCAGAAAATTAAAAAAAAATCCAAGATTTAATAATTTGAAAATTTAGGGGGTTTACAGCATACGACACATATACTAGCCAATCACCACGATTGGTGAATTACGTCAGCGTATGTCTAGCCACACATTTCCATTCGTACTACAAGTTCTTTACTTGCATTTCACTTAGATGGTTAGCACCCTGTATTTATTTTCTTTATTCAGTATTTTCATACATGGGATGTCATTTTCTGTCTCTTGTTATGTCCCACTGAGGACCTAGTTCCCTGCCAGATCTAGACGTGGCTTTCTACCCCACTGTGTACGGCCCTGATCAGGAGGCTAGATGTGCTACCGAGGAGGAGTTCGAGGAGACACCCTCAGAGTATGCTTGACCCTAGAGGCCTGTCACCTGGAGATGGAGATGTTTTCATCAGATAGACACTGCTTAGTCTATCTGATTTTTCTGCGCTATTATCAGTTTTTGTAGTAGGCTTATATTCTCACCAGTTGTGTACTGTATCAGACTCAGTTTTATATATATTCAGTACTTGCTTTTCTGACATTTTGTTGTGGATGAGATAGATTTGCCTGTGTTGTACTTGTAGTATTTTAGGACAGCGTAGCACGTCCCTATGGGTCTATTCAAAATGGATTAAGCCCTTAGTGACGTGTCAGCTGGCTAGTGACATGTGGCCTAGTTCCTGACATTTTGGGACTAGGGTGTGACATATCATCTCGTCCTCAGGTACTGGTACTGTTCCAAGAAGTGCTCATGTTCCGTATACCTCTGGATAAACCTCGTCTGCTAATCCTGGGGACATAATCCGGATCCAGGTCCTCAGGGGACATAGCAAGGTACAGATAATACAAGCCAAAATAAATGTAGTGCAGCAATAAATAAAACAATAGGGTAACTATATAACCATCTATGTGAAATGCAAGTTGAGAGCATCACTAGAACTTAGGCTGATACCACTACAAGCTCTGTGTCGGGGAGCCGGTAGCAGTTATACTATGTGTTTTACTATGTGTTTACTATGGATTTTATATATATATGAAATCAGCCTGTAGCCTGTGTGTCTCTCCCCACCCAATGTAATCACACGTCTCATGTCCATGACACGCAAGATCAAAACTAATGCAGCAAGTCATATAATGTCTAGGAATATAATATCTATGTCATAAAACCTGTATCCTATACAGAATCACCTTGAATATTTCAGGAAGTTTCTGTCTCATGATTCGTGTCAGGTGTCCTGGGTATAACGTACTTGATAATGCAAGTACGAGAATATAAAGGGTCACGAATGTCCATCTCTAGATGACGTACACAACTCCGCGTACGGGGTTGGCACCCGACTATTAATCGGACGGTAAGTAAGTCACACGGTCCTAGGTTTAAGCATGTACAACAGTTTATAATTAAGTCCAAGTAATATGTATCAAAAACTGCAAGTTGGCAAGGTACACTTGCCTGGGGTTCCGGCTCCAATTATGGCTCTGACTTCAGCAAAATTTGCAGGCAGTACTCTGGTTGCTGAAATAAATATCACCATCAGATTCAGAAAATATCAATCAGCTAGAAACGCCTGTCCTTGAGTCCAATTTGGACACAGGGGCGGAAAAGACATTTTCGGTCAAGGCGGGGTCCACATGTGGGCCGCTTTGCACCGAAAAATATGTCAGGGTCAAAGGTCTCCAAATTTATCCAACTTAGTGTCAACAGGTCAGGAACGATGATACGAACCCAACGGAACTTCCAGAATTGGATTCCGATGAGCCGTTCACAAAATTGCCCGTCAAGTGGAGCCTATGGGGCCCACGACACGCGATTTTGTCAACGTTCTCAGAATCGAACCAAACTTGGGTCACAGGACCAGCGTATTGCTACGAGTCCGATGGCACAAGTTTTGTTTCGATCCGACGTGTGTATACCAAGTTACAACGAGATTCAGAAAGGTCGGATACGGGGCGTTGTCGGCGGATACGCGTTGATTCCGGTGTGCACGCACATCCAAATCAACTTCTGCAAAATCCCGCACGTCCGTATCAATGACGCGCACGTATCGGTGAAGACCGCACGTGACCAAGTCATCCCGTTTGGCGGGGCATACTCAGTTCCGGGGTAAAACAGGGCGTTGGTTTTCCTGTATTTGGATCACGGTTCGCGATCACCACAGGACGCGATGCACCGAGCGGATTGCACGGGCATCGAGGGGGTCACACAGCCTACGCGTCAGAACTGACAGAACAGAAATCGAGGTAGCAAGGAGAGAGATATGAGTACCTGAACAGGGCTCCCAAAATTGAGTTGCGCGTGTCCGGGTTCGAGTCTACCGTGTCCTGGATGTGTCCGGGCCGTGTCCTGGCTAGGGCTTGGGCTCTGCCGTGTCCGAGCTCGTCGGAGGCTGTACTGGACGGCTGAGGGTGTCGCCGGAGTCGGCCGAGGCACGGGTGGAGGCAGCGCCGGTGCTGCAGTGCCGGCCGGAGTCGGGGTCGGTCTGGCCGCGGATTCTGGAGGCTGGAGGTTTAGGAGTCGGCCGGAAGTTGGCCTGGGCGTCGGGTTCTGAGGAGTTGGGCGGAGTCGAGGGCGGCCGGGTACTGGTGCTGGAGGGCGGCTGGGACGAAGGGGGTTGGCCGGTGTCGGGGTTCTCGCCGGAGAAGAAAGGGAAAGGGGAAAAACCTAGGCGGCCGGCTGGGGTTTTATAGAGGGAATAGGGGAGGGGAACGGCCGGAGGTTGGCCGGAAGTTGAAGAGGAGGCACCGGTGGGTGTTCGGGGAGAGGAAGCGGACGGTCTCCGGCGGCCACGACGGTGGAAACGGCCGCCGGAGATGAAGAGTCGGGTAGGTGACTGGTTTGGGGGTTAGGGATCCAAACAGGTCGGGTCAGACCCGGATCCGACCCGCTAAGATGGGTTGGGTCGGTTCGGGCAGACTGGCCGGTTCGGTTTATTTTGGGTTGGTTTATTCTGGTTTAGGTGAACCGGGTTCAGGGTTAATTAGGTTAATTTTTACAATAGTTTTTAGGGCTTTAGAAATACTTTCGGGGTCCAATAAATTCCCGAAAAATTACCCTACGTCCAGTTTTTAATTTTACACTAGAAAATATAATTTTCATAATATTTTATTATTATTTAACATTAATTAAGAATCATTTAATAATTAAAACACCTTAGTTTAATTACAAAAAATTCCAAAAAATTTGTAAAAAATCCAAATTAAAATTTCTTTAAAAATCAGGGGGTTTACAATCTACCCCCTTAAGAAGATTGCATCCTCACAATCAATGAATAACCGATCAACAGAGATGACACGGTTGCAAAATTTATTCGAAGCACATCAAGATTAAGAAAAGTCAAGGTTGTGGGTTTAAACACATAGGGAAAATCATTTTCCTAAGCAATGGAAGTTATGCAATTTCCCAAATGTAGGAAATCTAGAAAATTACAGTTTAGAAAAACCAGGTTATCCTTCAAAAATATATCAGGTTAACAATTATAAAACATTCTAGGTTATTTAGCAAGTTCAAAATTACTAGGTTAATACTAGGTTATCAATTATTAGCAAGTTAAAACTGTCAGGTTAAGTCTAAGGTCACGAACCAGCAGGCACGAAGTAAAGCAATACTAGAAACATAAAACTATAAAAACTTACGCGCATTAGCTACTCCATGATTTTGCGCGTCTCCTACAGTCATCACGAAAGCTTGTCCGCGTCCTGGTAGTCGATTCCTCTGCTGCTGCTGGAAGAGTGTTGATCTACTTGATTGCCTTGTTGAGTTGATTGACATCTATCTTCTGGTGTCACTTCATCTTCGTGGGTGACCACAACACCTTGTGGTGTTCCTACAGGAGTCTCGTTGCTTGATTGTGATTATATTACTCTGCATCCAAAATAAACTATAAAAGGCGCACAGGGGAATCAAGGCAAGATGCAAGTCAAGGAATTAATTCGAATCCGAGATAGATGTCAAGAACGATTCAAGCAAGTGGATGAGATCCTAAAAACTTATCCTATCTTTATTGCAGGCCTGTTCGGTCCCTAAGTTGAAACTGAACAATTTAGTCGTTGACCTGCATGGGCCACCACAAAAACCATGTCACGCCCCAGTCCCAAAATATCGAGGGACTAGACACGTGGCAATGGCCAGCAGCACACACCGATGGATAAACCCAATTTAATGGATCCATCGGGGCATACTTAAGCTGTATTACAACTATCAGGGTTTACTAATCTCATCCACAGAATAAACACAGCAATATCAAAAAAAAGTATTAAACAACATCCAGTCACAAGAAATTAAACTCGGGGAACAACCCGATATAAAGTCTATTATAATAGTTTAATTAAACAGGAAAAATAGTCTATTTGCCATTAAAAACAGGGCATAGAGAAGCAGATGTTCAGGAGAAGTCCTCAGCGATCACCTTGTCCTCAGGTACTGGTACTGTTCCAAGAAGTGCTCATGTTCCGTATACCTCTGGATAAACCTCGTCTGCTAATCCTGGGGACATAATTCGGATTCAGGTCCTCAGGGGACATAGCAAGGTACAGATAATACAAGCCAAAATAAATACAGTGTAGCATTAAATGAAACAATAGGGTAACTATATAACCATCTATGTGAAATGCAAGTTGAGAGCATCACTAGAACTTAGGCTGATACCACTACAAGCTCTGTGTCGGGGAGCCGGTAGCAGTTATACTATGTGTTTTACTATGTGTTTACTATAGATTTTATATATATATGAAATTAGCCTATAGTCTGTGTGTCTCTCCCCACCCAATGTAATCACACGTCTCATGTCCATGACACGCAAGATCAAAACTAATACACCAAGTCATATAATGTCTAGGAATATAATGTCTATGTCATAAAACATGTATCCTATACAGAATCATCTTGAATATTTTAGGAAGATTCTGTCTCATGATTCGTGTCAGGTATCCTGGGTATAACGTACTTGATAATGCAAGTACGAGAATATAAAGGGTCACGAATGTCCATCTCTAGATGACGTACACAACTCCGCGTACGGGGTTGGCACCCGACTATTAATCAGACGCTAAGTAAGTCACACGGTCCTAGGTTTAAGCATGTATAACAGTTTATAATTAAGTCCAAGTAATATGTATCAAAAACTGCAAGTTGGCAAGGTACACTTGCCTGGGGTTTCGGCTCCAATTGTGGCTCTGACTTCAGCGGGATTTGCAGGCAGTACTCTGGTTGCTGAAATAAATATCACCATCAGATTCAGAAAATATCAATCAGCTAGAAACGTCTATCCTTGAGTCCAATTTGGACACAGGGGCGAAAAAGATATTTTCGGTCAAGGCGGGGTCCACATGTGGGCCGTTTTGCACCAAAAAATGTGTCAGGGTCAAAGGTCTTCAAATTCGTCCAACTTAGTGTCAACAGGTCAAGAACGATGATATGAACCCAACGGAACTTCCAGAATTGGATTCCGATGAGCCGTTCACAAAATCGCCCGTCAAGTGGAGCCTGTAGGGCCCACGACACGCGATTTTGTCAACGTTCTCAGAATCAAACCAAACTTGGGTCATAGAACCAGCGTATTGCTATGAGTCGGATGGCACAAGTTTTTATTCGATCCGATGTGTGTGCACCAAGTTACAGCGAGATTCAGAAAGGTCGGATACGGGGCGTTGTCGGCGGATACGCGTTGATTCTGGTGTGCACGCACATCCAAATCAACTTCTACAAAATCATGCACGTCCGTATCAACGACGCGCACGTATCGGTGAAGACCGCAAGTGACCAAGTCGTCCCGTTTGGCGGGGCGTACTCAGTTTCGGGGTAAAATAGGGCGTTGGTTTTCCTGTTTTTGGATCGCGGTTCGCGATCACCACAGGACGCGATGCATCGAGCGGGTTATACGGGCATCGAGGGGGTCACACAGCCTACACGTCAGAACTGACAGAACAAAAATTGGGGTAGCAAGGAGAGAGATATGAGTACCTGAACAGGGCTCCAAAAATCGAGTTACGCGTGTCCGGGTTCGAGTCTACCGTGTCCTGGATGTGTCCGGGCCGTGTCCTGGCTAGGGCTTGGGCTCTTCCATATCCGAGCTCGCCGGAGGCTGTACTGGACGACTGAGGGTGTCGCCGGAGTCGGCCGAGGCGCGGGTGGAGGCAGCGTCGGTGCTGCGGTGCCGGCCGGAGTCGGGGTCGGTCTGGCCGCGGATTCTGGAGGCTGGAGGTTTAGGAGTCGGCCGAAAGTTGGCCTGGGCGTCGGGTTCTGAGGAGTAGGGCAGAGTCGAGGGCGGCCGGGTACTGGTGCTGGAGGGAGGCTGGGACGTAGGGGGTTGGCCGGTGTCGGGGTTCTCGCCGGAGAAGAAAGGGAAAGGGGAAAAACCTAGGCGGCCGGCTGGGGTTTTATAGAGGGAATAGGGGAGGGGAACGGCCGGAGGTTGGCCGGAAGTTGAAGAGGAGGCGCCGGCGGGTGTTCGGAGAGAGGAAGCGGACGGTCTCCGGCGGCCACGGCGGCGGAAACGGCCGCCGGAGATGAAGAGTCGGGTAAGTGACTGGTTTGGGGGTTAGAGATCCAAACGGGTCGGGTCGGGTTCTCAGCGGGTCGGGTCAGACCCGGATCCTACCCGCTAAGATGGGTTGGGTCGGTTCGGGCAGACCGGCCGGTTCGGTTTATTTTGGGTTGGTTTATTCTGGTTTAGGTGAACCGGGTTCAGGGTTAATTAGGTTAATTTTTATAATAGTTTTTAGGGCTTTAAAAATACTTTCGGGGTCCAATAAATTTTCAAAAAATTATCCTACGTCCAGTTTTTAATTTTACACTAGAAAATATAATTTTTATAATATTTTATTATTATTTAACATCAACTAAAAATCATTTAATAATTAAAACACCTTAGTTTAATTACAGAAAATCCCAGAAAAATTCCAGAAAATTTGTGAAAAATACAAATTAAAATTTCTTGAAAAATTAGGGGGTTTACACGCTTCAACGTATAGCAATCCCGCGTTGAATAATGGAAATACCGGTGGTAGTGACAATATTTAGAATTATCGACCTGGTCTGCCACATTAGGGCATTTAATGTCGGAGAGCTGGAGCTTGTCACCCTTTATTAGAATATCGAAGATCGCCATTACGTCATCGTCGTCGAAAGAGTAAGTCTCTTTCGGCCTTGGAGCTTCGGTAGGTTTTTTTGTGGAGGGCTTTTTGGACACGTTGACGATAAGGGCCTATTTTTTTTTATCATCACAGCCTCCATTGTTGTTGTTGTTGCTATTATTGTAAGGTTACTTTCCCCTATCATCAGCTACAGGATCTGTATTTCTAGTAATTGGGAATCCTTCATATTTTTGTCAGCAATAATGGCACTTATGATGAACGTCGTCCAGTCTTTGAACTAGGTGGCGTCCATCCAAAGTCTTACTGTCAGAAGTAGATTTCTTCAACACATATCCATTATTGTAGACTCAAGATTGCAGGGGGATAATTTTAGTGCAGCTTTCTTGTATCATTCTATGTATTCCCGTACAGGCTATTTTTCTCTCTCAGTGATGTCCGTCAAAGAGGACATCGTCATGTCATTTCTTTCGTCATAGAATTGGGCAAGAAAAAGAATTTTAAGATCTTCAAATGAGGAGATACAATTGTATTGGAGACTGCAAATCCTGTCGAAGGCCAATCTAGATAATGCCCTGACAAAGAGCTTGGTGAGAAGAGCGTCGCTGTGAGGTAGATGCCCCGTTGCCTTCTCAAAATAACTCATGTATTGACGAGGCGATGTCTTCCCATCAAATGGAGTCATGGTGAAAGTCTTGTACTTGGGCAGGTACGGCATATTTTTTCACTCAAGAGGATATGGTTGTCGTATCCCTAGCTAGCATAGTGTGTCACGACTGCCTATTGAGTCCAAGCGGGCCCCAAGTTCTCGTATTTCTCGTATTATTTCTTGGGCCTCATCTACTGTGGAAGGAGCAGGCAATCCTGGCAAAGTATGATTGCCATCAGCTGGGGGGCTTGGTTGACCCAAGATCCTTGGTGGTTAAGAGGCCATATTTGCCTTGATTTCCAGCATTGTCTGGATCAAATCTTACATTAAGGCACTCATAGTGTGCATTATTGCCTCCAGAGTATCGAGGCATTGGCGATCGTTGGTGCCCTAAATGTCTACACCAGCCATGTAGACTGCCCTCATATGGGGAGAATAGATGGTACGAGGGATCTTTTACTTTTTGCATCGAAATCTTGTGTAGAATAGTTCTCAGGGAAAGTTGGCAGCACTGAATCTGCTTTTGACTCAAAGGAAATACTACCCCCAGCATCGGAAGCACTTCACTTTGATGGGATTGACTACCCCCAGGGATCTCGACGTCTGTTCCTTGAGAATCATTATCTTCTCAGAATGACGAATTATTGTAGAGTTCTGGAGGATTGCTACCCCCAGCTTGCAGAGTCACCTTGGGTCTCGAGGAAGTACTACCCCCAGTTGTTGATAGTTTCGCCTTCGAGCGGGTACCCAGAAAAACTCCTTCTACAGGTACCGTTGCTTGCCTCCCTTGTACCCGCCTTCTTGACACACTAGCCGAGAGTGGAGGATTGGAGGTGCTAGACTTTCGGCCTCCCCTTGTGGAGGAAGATTTCCAAGATGAACAACACAAAGCGAAGGAAGCTCCTCCTCCTCTGGTATTTGTACCTATTTTTTGGGTTGCTGCCGGATGGATTCCCTTGGTTGCAATCATTAAATACCAACTGCCTTTTTGTTGGTACCTCCACTTTAGCACAGCAACAGTTGATGACAATATTGGCACAGTGGTGCCCCAGAGGGGCCATCTTATATGTCGTAGTTATTTCCCTCGCTTTGCGGTTGTAATTGATCACGTCATGCAACTCTAGCGAGGGATGATTCACCTTTACACCCTCCTTATGAGCATGGGTAGACCGAGCACATAGGTGTGTAGGTGTTGTTTTTGCTTCCTGGCCTGAGTTTGTACAATAACTTCCCCTATGTCATTAGTGGAAAACTTTTAAGACTGACCCTGTCCCCGTGCCACTACGGGCTAAAAGCATGGGTTGATCTTATATAACTTTCCGTCAGGGGCACGCATTATAGTTAGCGGGGCACGTTGACGTTCAGCAAAATGAGCAGTTGCCTGAGCTTGGGGAGCTTATATTGCCCTATAATTTCTCGTCTTAGTATGCAATGGTGCATAGTACGAGGAGTCCAAGTTTGGGTTTTCCCCCTTTTTTAGCATGGCTTATAGGGTTTGCGCTGCATGAGATTCTTTCGAAGATAGAGCCTTTATTGTTGTCAGGGCCGCATGCAGCTATCTGTCTGCGGCTGGAGCTTGATGATGCATGCTTCCTCCTTTGCGCCTTACTCTGTAGGAGCATGGGTTGTGCGTCAACCCCTAAACTTCTGGCATCATAGTATTCTCCTCTGCAAGAATTTGGGTGGTGAGCACTTTCCTTCTCAGACGGGGCTGTCGCATGCACGGGGAAAGCCTGACTGAAGGCATGAAGAATTTCTTCAGCAATAGGAAGGGAAACAGGGAGCGCATGCTCCACATTTGGATAAGGCGCAACGGCCTTTGCTACATAAGTCTTGCAAGTCTTCTTAGGCTTTGCTACCCATGGCGAAGGACTCGCACTGCTCTTAGAGAGCATTTTTCAAAACTTCCTGGTCAAAGCGTACAACCAGCATTTTTTAGGTCGATTCTAGCTTTACCGCATAGGACTGCATCACAACCTTCTCGTCATAGGAGAAGGATGTCCCCAGCAAAGTCGTCATCTTGTTTGCCATTGATTCAAAGTTGAAACAAACTTTGTGTGTTTAACAAACAAAAGAGTATAAAGAAATCATATTATACAGAAAATCTAGGTACAATTGTTTTCGATTCTTGAGAGTGTGACGATGGAGATCAAGTACTACAATGACTCCTTTACTCCGTTGATGGTACAACGAAGAAATCAGAATACTTTTTATGTTCTCTCTCATGTGTCTGTACCTAGCCTATTATGGGAATACTACCCAGCTATTTTTAGCTATCCTGCTGATGGACTATATATATGCGTATCTGCTAGGTGGCCGCATGGAGCTCCTTTAAAATAATGCGGCTACAACACTGGCCGTATAACACGGGCAGGCCTCCACGTAGCCTTCAGTTGGGATATGTAGTATTTGCCATTAAAATTGGTTGGTTTAATAACAAACTAAATAAGTACAAAGAAGTCCTAGATAGACAATCTAAGTATAATTTTTTTTATTCTAGGGTGTAACGATGGCCAAAGAGCGCTATGGCGGCTCCTTTACTCCATTGATGGTCCGATGAGGAAATAAGGATGCTCTCCTTTCTATTCTCTCTCTTGTGCTTGGGGGTGGTCTGGTCTCTCTGAAGAAGAAGAAAGTCGACCTTTGAGGCATCCAAGTTGCTCATATTTATAGCCACCATGCTGATGGGTTATAGGCGTCACATATGCCTCTGTTTGGTGGTCGCAAGGGACTCCTTCAATAGGATACAGTTATAACTGTAGCTGCACAGTGTGGGTTGAGTCCCGGGCGAGCTGCCACATGGACATCTTGTTGGAATTTGCTGTTTGCTAGAGTTTCTCGTAGTTTTCGTCTTCCGTTGCATGACTCGGTCAGCTTGACATATGGCCCGCGTTTGTCACAACCGATTCCAGATTTGGTATTTCTTGAATTTAAATTTATTTTTCTGATACTGTATTCTTGTTGTATTTTTCGTATTGGTTCATGTTATTTTATTTTATTTTTGTTGAGAGAGACTACCTGAGACCAGTAGATATCCATTGGCATTATCATAGACCCGATTTAGGACCCGTATATAGAATGAACACTTGGTTTGGTTCATTTGATTGAGCCCATGACTGAACCATATTTCTTCCCTCTTAGTACATATATGAGTATTTCTCTCTCCTCACTCATTTTCTTATTTCATTCTTTTTGCTTTCTTCTTCCTCCTCTCCCTCAAGCTCCCTCTATCCAAACCTTAGCCCTAGGAAGAAGTTGATGTGACTTGACAGTAAGAGGTAGAGGCTATGAGCCACCTAAGGCAAGTATATTTTAGTCAATGGTGAAGCCTTGATTTTTAGATTTTGTATATATATTGTTTTAAATATGTATGTTTGATGGAAAATATTTCCTATGTGTTCTTCATTATTTTTAGTTCTTGGAGTTTTTGAATTTTATGAGTATATTTGAGTAGATCTGAATTTGAAGTTTACGGTTTTTTGGGTTTCATGAGTTTTTGTGATTTTGATCTACTAAAATTTGGTATCTTAGGAAGCAGTTTTTTGTGTGGTTGATATAGCACTATATTTCGAGCATTTTGGCTTTTGGTTCACTTGATTTGGAGTTAAAATAAAAAATTTATGAATAAAACAAGTTTTCGAATTTTTTGTGTTTTTCCATAAAGTTTGTGTTATTTTAGGGACGAAGGAGTTCCATACACCCAGCTCCATGCGTCCCTTCCAGCATGACGTCTATCTTGTTAGGCATATGACTGTCTCTGCATATATGCCCCTAAGTTAAAAGCACAGAACACTGAACGGATGAAATTTTCCATAAAGCGATAGCTCGTGCGGCGAGAAGCTCATGCGGCCAGTTTGTCATTTGACTTAGAAATGACATTTGTGTCCTTTCCTTGCACGTATTTTTGTGTGTGCACATTTTTATGCTTTTGTCTTTTCTCTGACACACATTATTGCACGTCATATCAATCACTTTATGTCACTTCTCTGACATGCACTGATGATCCATCCACTTAGCACTTGTCCCCAAGAGTGGACTTTGTTTTGAGCATACGCCCAAATTATCCATGTGGCCAGTTGGTTCATATGGTGGCCTGTTGCATGCGGCCAGTTGGTTCATGCGACAGCTCGTCCATGCGTCCAGCTCCATGCGGCCAGTTGGTTCATGCGGCGGCATGTTGCATGTGGCCAGTTGGTTTATGCAGCAGCTCATCCATGTGTCCAGCTCCATACGGCCAATTGGTTCATATGGCAGCTCGTCCATGCGTCCAGCTCCATGCGGCCAGTGAGTCCATGCGGCCAGTGGACGATGCAGTCTGGAATTCTTGTGTGCATTTTGTGTTCCTTTTAATTATGTCAACTTAATAACTCCTTTTAGTGATTATTTCTGTGTGCTTCCTTATGTTGATACAAGTTTATGTTACAAGATAAGTTTTGTATATGATTTACGAGACAATTTTATGCACAAGTTTACAATCCTCACGACACCGTAGAAATATTTGTGTATAAAATCTATTGCATTTGGTATTGGACAATCGAGTGTGAGTATTGTCCAATGTATCACGTAGCACGAATATGATAACTCGTAAAAAGCTCGTACTCGTAACTCGTCATTCTAGGAAATTCTCAAGTGTCCACGACTTGAGAACTTGAAATAATTTAGTAATGATCAAACAAGATAAGATTTACCTAGATCATTGGGAGGGAAGAATATTGCGCTACCGGCTACCCCGATCTCTAAGGGCCCCATGCAGCATGGACCAACCTGCTAGGCAAGGGCTCTATGACTGACCAAGTTTACGCATGTTGCGGCACTTACAAGACAAGTTTATATACAAGTTTATGTTACAAGACAAGTTTATGTTTATAAATCAAGTTTATAATCACAAGTTTAAGTTTATGCTTACAAGTTCAATTCTATGTCTAATCTAGTAACAAGTTATGTTATAGTGATGTTAAATGTGCTTTTAAGTTTACTAGAAAAGCGTACCCTTGGTCATCCGGGTTGACTGCAGTATCGGTGGTAGCAATATTCTTAAAATATATATTTAGTAATTAAGGCCTTAGCTAGTTAATTGTAGCAAGCCATAGATATGTTTGGTCGTGCGATGAATGTTATTATTTTTATTTATAGCTCGCTCTTCTAGTTTTATTTCTCTTGATGCGTGGTTAGAGTGCAAAGTTCTGCTCGGGTGAAGGACTACAACCCTGGTCCTTGTTTGGTTTAAGGGTTATAGTCCTGATCCAGAGTAGTTCCTATGCCCTCTTGCCGTTCGTTACCTTACTTTCATCTTAGCACTTGTTATCAGTTCTATCATTATATTTTGAGATAAGTACATTGGTACCGTACAAGTCTCGACCTTTGTCACGACCCGCACCCAAAAATTCGGGCACGAGTGCGTGGGTACGTCCAGCCTACGCCGCAGAGTCGGCGGTAGTACGCTGTCTAGGTCAAATCCACAGTTAACTAATCTAGCTCATTCACAAAATAACATAGGTAAGATAATAATGGGAAACAGAAATTTAAGATTTCAAATAAAATATATGCGACAACAGATTCAAATGTTTAGTACAGAAATTCAGAATGAAATCGGGGACAAACCCGATTACTAAGATAAAGAGCAAATAACTAAGATAACTACTGCTAACTACTCCGCAGGAGTAGCTTCCTGTACGGGAACTGGCTCTGCCACTGTATCACCTGCTGCCTCATAGGGGCCATAATAGGTGGGGGCAAGGTTCTCATCATCGCCTAAAACAATGGATCCAGTCAGGAAAGGAGCAAAGTACACAGTGCACAACAAGATTAAACTAAATATTTATGACAATTAAATTGAGTATCATATTGAGAAAGTTGCATAAAAGAACATCAATATCTCAGAGTTAATGCTATAAACAGGAATACGAGAAAACAGAAATAAATGAGGCAGGAAATGAAACTACAACAGTCAGCAAGAACTATAACAAGACCAGAAGCTATCTGTGTGAACTTGTGTTTATTTTAGAATACATAGTTGGCATGTAGGGATTTATAAGGCTAATCCGGCCATCATAGATGGCTATTAAACATGAATAATCGAGATCCGACTGAGGGTACAGTCGATCACCAACAGCTATTAAATATGGCAGGGGAAAGGGTAAACTACATGCCTTCTAGTATTCTCCCACCCGACATGAAAAACAAGACATGAACTCCCATATTCAAGACATAAAATCCAGTATTCTAGAACTACGTGTAATCATCAAGGGTACTAGTAGAGCAGGGAATTAATTATCATAATATAAAGATTTAACTTGAAGTGCAGGTACTTGCCTGTTGTTTGGATCCAATTAATTGTCCCCGGGGAAATTTCCAGAGATGAACCCAGATGCTGAAATAAACATTACCAACACGCTCAGAAGATGTCAAATAGCTAGAAACGCCTGTCCTTGGGTCCAATTTGGAGACAAGGACAAAAATGGCAGTTTTGGGTCAAAACGGGGTCCGCCGGTGGGCCCGCTTTGCACCGAAAAATGTGTCCGAGTCAACGATCTCCAAATTCACCAAACTTAGTGTCAACAGATCAGGAACGCTGAAACGAACCCAACGGAACTTCCAGAATTAGATTCCGATGAGCTGATCACAAAATCGTCCGTCGAGCGGGGCCTATGGGGCCCACGACACGCGATTTCGTCAACGTTCTCAGAATCGAACCAAACTTGACCCACAGGACCAGCGTATCGCTACGAGTCCGATGGCGCAAGTTTCGTCTCGATCCGACGAGTGTACAAGAAGTTATGGCAAATTGCAGAAAAGTCGGATACGGGGCGATGTCTGCGGATACGCGTTGATTCCGGTGTGCACGCACACCCGAATCAGCTTCCGTGAAATCTCACACGTCCGTATCGACGATGCGCACATATCTGTAAAGACCGCACGCGACCAAGTCGTCCCGTTTGGCGGGGCGTACTCAGTTCCGGGGTGAAACAGGGTCTGATTTTTCCTGTTTTTGGATCGTGGTTTGCGATCACCACAGGACGCGATGCCCCGAGCGGTTTGTCCGGGCACCGAGAGGGTCATACAGGCTTCGCAACGCAATTTGCGGAATCGAAAACAGAGCTACGAACAAAAAGTTACACGCACCTGAAGGGGACCCAAAAACAGGGTCGAATCGTGTCCGACACGACACAGGACACTGTGTCCTGTGTCGGACACGGGGGAGAGAATTAGGGCTAGGGTTAGTGTTTAGGGGAAAATTCCGGCGAGGGGAGCGGCGGGCCAGCCGGAGCTGAGGCGGAGGGAGGCCGGAGCTTCGCCGGGCGGCTCGCGGAGGCGATCGGCTACTCGGCTGCGGCTGCTGGAGCGGCGGGGACGGCCGGAGGAGTGGCTGCGAGGAGGGAGGAAGGAGGCTGGGGCTGCGGGGACCGCTGGGACGGCGGAGGCGGGCTGCCGGCGTCGGGCGGAGCGGGGGCGGGTGCAGCGGCGGAGCGGAGGCGAGTGGGTCGAGGGGGCGGCCGGGGTCGGGGCTTTATAGGGAAGAGGGGAGCTGGGTCGGCCGGGGATGGCGGAGGCGAGGGCGGGGAAGGCGGAGCGGAGCGAGGACGTGGGGCTGGCGCGGGCGGAGCGGGCCGGAGGCGGCGGCTCCGCCGCGAGACGCGGTACGGGGGGGAAACGTGGTCAGCGGGTTGCGGGTCGCGGTCGGGCGGGTCTGGCGGATCCGACCCGACCCGCGAGGGGGCTGGGCCGGGCTCGGGCCCAATGGGCCGGGCCGGGCTGCTGGGCTGGAAATAATAATAATAATAATAATAATAATAATAATAATAATAATAATAATAATAATAATTAATTAAGTAATTAAAAAAATAGTTTTGAGGCATTTAAAAATAGGTCTGAGGCCCAAAAAAATCCAGAAAAATTACCCTAAGTCCAGTTTTTCATTTTACACCCAAAAATATTATTTTCATGATATTTTAATATTGTTTATTAATAATTAAAAATTATTTAATATTTGAAAACCCTGATTTTATTTTCAGAAAATTCCCAGAAAATTCCAGAAAATTGTGAAAAATCCTAATTTTAATATTTTTGAAAAATCAGGGGCTTACAATCTACCCAACTTATAAAATTTCTTCCTCGAAATTTAAATTATGGCGTGGTTCTTTCTGTCCAAACTCACTTGATTATAGTCTAACGGGTTTCTCTCAGGTGGACATTGCGGTCGCTACCCAACTTAGAATTTTACCCATCTATCCTCTAAGGCTGTACAACTAGTAAGGCTAGGTCTTAACTTAATAAATCATGGTATTGAATCTTTAAGTCTTTAACACAAACACACCATCTATGGTATTCCCTTAGTCATAGAGGTTATCATCAATTCGACCGGTCTGAGGGGTACATCTAGCACTACAAATCAAACTTATACCGAACACAGGATTTTGTCTTTCCGAAATAAGGGAAGATGAGGATCAAATAATAAAGAGTTTAAGGGCGAGGTGGTAGAACAGAGGTATAGGGATCAAGGCGTTTAAGGAATTCTAATAGGAATCGTCAGGCGGTTATGGATTGAGATTCTATTCTGGTAATCATTTATTCGCATGCTCGTATTAGTACAGTTATGTAACTGATATAATATGCTCGAACGTATTTAGGGGCAAGTATACTAGTCAACTATATATCTTAATCCACGTAAAGTAGTCGTGCGAAGTGTGAATTAAAATACACTAAGGTTGATCAGACCGTAGTACACTGATTCTGAATAGACGCTTGTATTAGTGGGGTTGATCAGACCTCAATAATACAGGTGTCATGAACAAGCCCGATAAAAAGCAAGCTTGCAAAACTAGGCTATAAAATAGCAGCATAAGTCAAGTTCAGCAAAATTAAGTGCGCTAGATGATGATGAAAAGGAGGTACAAATTATTGAAGTTCACAAAATAACACAAAATAAGCATAATAGCAAAAGTCTCTAAAATCTCTACAGTTATCAATTTAAAAGCATACCAGGTTAAAGTTCAAAATTACTAGGTTGGGACTGAGGTCACGAACCAATAGGCACGAAAACAATACTAGAAAAGGTATCTACGAATCACTTACGCGCATTAGCTGCTTCCAGAGTCTACGCGTTCTCCATGGTCATCATGTAAGCTTGTCCGCATCCTGGAGTAGCGGGACAGTCCCTCACTTGATGTTCTGTTGATCCACAATATAGACAGGCACCCAGTCTCTTTCAACAAACTTGCCAGGTGTGACCTTTTTTTTGGCAAAAGTTACAAGCAGCAGCTTGTTGGTTCTGTCCTGAACCTGGTGTTGGGGTGCTGGAGCTCGAGGGAGAGGACGCTGAGTTTGCTGCGGGGCCCTCTGCGGTTGTTGTTGTTGAAAAGGGCGTTTGTTGGGTCCCGTATTTCTGGTATCTCTTTCTCGTTTTAGTTTATGCCCCATGTCTCTCTCAACGCCTTGTGCCACGCTCAAGATTTCCTCGTAGGTGCGAGGTCGGCTAGTGGTGACAGCAAGGCGAATATCCGGAGACAGCCCCTTCTTGAATCTACGGGCTCTGTCCTCCGGGGTACGAACCATGTACTCCGTAAAGTGGCTCAACCTGCTAAATTCAGCAGTGTACTCATCGACAGATAGGTTACCTTGTTCCAGTCTCTCGAATTGGCTTTCGAGAGCTTCCCGAGCCACTTCGGGGTAGAATTTCTCCTTGAATAGCCTCTTGAAGTCCTTCCAGGTAAGGTCAGGAGCAGATAGTTGGGGTTCATCTCTGAACCAGGTCCGAGCTATGTCGAACAGTTGCAGGCTTGCAGACTCCACTTTGAGATCATCAGGAATCCGAGCAGTCTTCAGGAGTCTCTCTACGTTCTCTATCCATTCATCGGCATAGAGAATGCCTTCAGTTCCGTAGAATTCCAGGGGTCTAAGGTTTTTGAAGTCTTTGGCACTTCCTGGCCTCTTTTGTGGTGACTCCCGGGTCCGAAGAGCTTCTGAAAGGCTGGTCCGTAGCAGGGCAGTTTGTTCCTTCTGAGATTCCACTAGTCCCTGGAATACTCCAAGTAGCTGTGCCCCATCCAGAGTAACTGCCAGAACAGATGGAGGCGGCGGGAGTGCAAGAGTCTCGGGCATATTTTGCTCAGCTGGTTCTGATGTGCCTCCTACTGTGTTCCTTGTCTGGACCATTCTGAAAGATTAAGGGGTAGGAAGATTAGAATAGATTACCTGGAAATCAAGGGCGATAGAAAAAATTGACTAGGACCGATATCAAGGTTGGAAACAAAATATCCTATTATGTGAATGAGCTTTTCCTAGAATCCTCGATCTTATTCCATACCCTGTCCTAGGGTATTACCCTATTTAAGGATAGGACCTGCATGGGCCACCATAAAAACGTGTCACGACCCGCACCCGAAAATTCGGGCACGAGTGCGTGGGTACGTCCAGCCTATGCCGCAGAGTCGGCGGTAGTACGCTGTCTAGGTCAAATCCACAGTTAACTAATCTAGCTCATTCACAAAATAACATAGGCAAGATAATAATGGGAAACAGAAACTTAAGATTTCAAATGAAATATATGCGACAACAGATTCAAATGTTTAGTACAGAAATTTAGAATAAAATCGGGGACAAACCCGATTACTAAGATAAAGAGCAAATAACTAAGATAACTACTGCTAACTACTCCACAAGAGTAGCTTCCTGTGCGGGAACTGGCTCTGCCACTGTATCACCTGCTGCCTCATAGGGGCCATAATAGGTGGGGGCAAGGTTCTCATCATCGCCTAAAACAACGGATCCAGTCAGGAAAGGAGCAAAGTACACAGTGCACAACAAGATTAAACTAAATATTTATGACAATTAAATTGAGTATCATATTGAGAAAGTTGCATAAAAGAACATCAATATCTCAGAGTTAATGCTATAAACAGGAATACGAGAAAACAGAAATAAATGAGACAGGAAATGAAACTACAACAGTCAGCAAGAACTATAACAAGACCAGAAGCTATCTGTGTGAACTTGTGTTTATTTTAGAATACATAGTTGGCATGTAGGGGTTTATAAGGCTAATCCGGCCGTCATAGAAGGCTATTAAATATGAATAATTGAGATCCGGCTGAGGGTACAGTCGCGCACCAACAGCTATTAAACATGGCAGGGGAAAGGGTAAACTACATGCCTTCTAGTATTCTCCCACCCGACATGAAAAATAAGACATGAACTCTAATATTCAAGACATAAAATCTAGTATTCTAGAACTACGTGTAATTATCAAGGGTACTAGTAGAGCAGAGAATTAATTATCACAATATAAAGATTTAACTTGAAGTGCAGGTACTTGCCTGTTGTTTGGATCCAATTAATTATCCTCGAGGAAATTTCCAGAGATGAGCCCAGATGCTGAAATAGACATTACCAACACGCTCAGAAGAAGTCAAATAGCTAGAAACGCCTGTCCTTGGGTCCAATTTTAAGACAAGGGCAAAAACGGCAGTTTCTGGTCAAAACGGGGTCCGCCGGTGGGCCCGCTTTGCACCAAAAAACGTATCCGGGTCAACGATCTCCAAATTCACCAAACTTAGTGTCAACAGGTCAGGAACGCTGAAATGAACCCAACGGAACTTCCAGAATTGGATTCCGATGAGCCGATCACAAAATCGCCCATCGAACGGGGCCTATGGGGCCCACGACACACGATTTCGTCAACGTTCTCAGAATCGAACCAAACTTGACCCACAGGACCAGCGTATCGCTACGAGTCCGATGGCGCAAGTTTCATCTCGATCCGACGAGTGTACAAGAAGTTAGGGCGAATTACAGAAAAGTCAGATACGGGACGATGTCCGCGGATACGAGTTGATTCCGTGTGCACGCACACCCGAATCAGCTTCCGTAAAATCTCACACGTCCGTATCGACGATGCGCACGTATCTGTGAAGACCGCACGCGACCAAGTCGTCCCGTTTGGCGGGGCGTACTCAGTTCCGGGGTAAAACAGGGTCTAGTTTTTCCTTTTTTGGATCGCGGTGTGCGATCACCACAGGATGCGATGCCCCGAGCGGTTTGTCCGGGCACCGAGAGGGTCATACAGGCTTCGCAACGCAATTTGCGGAATCGAAAACAGAGCTACGAACAAAAAGTTATACGCACCTGAAGGGGACCCGAAAACAGGGTCGAATCGTGTCCGACACGACACAGGACACTGTGTCCTGTGTCGGACACGGGGGAGAGAATTAGGGCTAGGGTTAGGGTTTAGGGTTTAGGGGAGCGGCGGGCCAGCCGAAGCTGAGGCGGAGGGAGGCCGGGGCATCGCCGGGCGGCTCGCGGAGGCGGTCGGCTACTCGGCTGCGGCTGCTGGAGCGGCGGGGACGGCCGGAGGAGTGGCTGCGGGGAGGGAGGAAGGAGGCTGGGGCTGCGGGGACCGCTGGGACGGCGGAGGCGGGCTGCCGGCGTCGGGCGGAGCGGGGGCGGGTGCAGCGGCGGAGCGGAGGCGAGTGGGTCGAGGGGGCGGCCAAGGTCGGGGCTTTATAGGAAAGAGGGGAGCTGGGTCGGCCGGGGATGGCGGAGGCTAGGGCAGAGAAGGCGGAGCGGAGCGAGGACGTGGGTCTGGCGCGGGCGGAGCGGGCCGGAGGCGGCGGCTCTGCCGCGAGACGCGGTACGGGGGGGGGAAACGTGGTCAGCGGGTTGCGGGTCGCGGTCGGGCGGGTCTGGCGGATCCGACCCGACCCGCGAGGGGGCTGGGCCGGGCTCGGGCCCAATGGGCCGAGCCGGGCTGCTGGGCTGGAAATAATAATAATAATAATAATAATAATAATAATAATAATAATAATAATAATAATAATAATAATAAAGTAATTAAAAAAATAGTTTTGAGGCATTTAAAAATAGGTCTGAGGCCCAAAAAAATCCAGAAAAATTACCCTAAGTCCAGTTTTTTATTTTACACCCAAAAATATTATTTTCATGATATTTTAATATTGTTTATTAACAATTAAAAATTATTTAATATTTGAAAACCCTGATTTTAATTTCAAAAAATTCCCAAAAAATTCCAGAAAATTGTGAAAAATCCTAATTTTAATATTTTTGAAAAATCAGGGGCTTACAACCTTCATTTATTCTTATGTCTCTTTTCTGCTAACATTGTGATATGTTTGGTCTATCACCTTTAGCTTATTTATGATATTTATTGATTTGGGTTCTGACCCAACTGGTTTTGTATGGACAGGATATCCAAAGGAGAACCAGGATCCATCGCATTTTCAGCCAAGATGGCTCGCACTTATAGGACTGCGGCCGGAGCTCGCGAGTGGGTTTCCTTCCTCCACCCCAAGTTGTGTTACTTCATTTTGTCGTGTTTAGCAAGAAGCAGAGTTAGCTCCTTATATTTTTGAGACTACGATCAACATGATGTATATATTAGATCATGGCCGGTATATTTGATATGTATAATTATACTCTGCTAGTGCAGCATTTTGTATTCACTAGCTTCATGATCATATGTGGTATATAATTTGGGATATCTTTTTACTTTCATATATGCTATACTCTTGTACTTGTGTTAATGGATTGAGATACTACGAATTGTCGGGCTTAGGACTGACATCATAGCATGCTAGAGTTCACCCATATATCTTCTAGACAACCTTAACATATTGCGGTTTACTCCGGTTAATAACTCCTTTTAGTGATTATTTCTGTGTGCATGGAGGTCTCTACTAGACTGTCAAATCTCCATTTAATGCGGGATTCGATTCGATCCTTGGGGAGATTTTTTGGGATTCTAAGCCATCTCACGACGCGGAGCCCGAGGCGACGGTTCACCCATGGGTGACGGCAGTTTTCGAGGAAATAAATATAGATCACGCAAATCGAGATATCTGGTTCATCCTCATAACTGCATGGTTTATTGCCTCAACCTTTTTATGTGTCCCAGGATCCTATAAATAGGTTGGCTCGAAAAGAGGAGAGATAACTCTCGTCTCTCAGTTCCCCCATTTTTGTGAAAGAACATGTCGAGGGCTACTATTTATCTCATCGAGGAGTTTATCAAGAGCTGTGTCGATCCGTGGCCTCCTGATGCTGGCGTTCTCCTTGAAGGTAAGAGTATGTCATGATATCATGGACACAGAGACATAATTATACGGCTTAACGTGGATAAAAAATTATCTAGAACATGCGCAGGCCCGACCCTCATAGAGTTCTGTCGCATAGTTGTGCAGTCGTTTGCCACATGTGTGCGGAGCCTATATGTGTCTTGGCCACATGGATGAGGATTTCTCTTGATCATGCATGTGGACTTGGCTACCTCAGGATATCCCTTCCCGCGTGTGGCTGTGACTTGGAAGAGGCATGTGGCTACTGCATAATTTTATAACCTTTTTTGAAACTGACATGTGTTCTCTTTATGCAGCTTTTGCCACCCTTCATGGTGCCCATGATGGAGCATGAAATAATATCATAGAACCCGTCATTCCAAGAGAATGTCACTCTTATGCGAGGGTTCCTTGTCAAGAACTGATCTAGGAGATGAGGACGGTTCGCCAAGAACCGATCCAGGAGACATGAGTATCCTGCATCATGCACGGAACTGTTCTTATTCATGCAGCGTGCTAGTTGTGTTTCTCCCCTTTATGCAGCTTGCTACCGGCTGGGGACCTGCGGCGTCGATGACAGGATTTGGATTAATTTTCATTCCTATCTTTGGTCTTCACGCCTGGTTGTAGAGCGCATTCTCCTTCTCCTCCCTTGCTATCCATCAGTATGGAGTCTTTTCTATATACTGCGGTTTGCATTATGGAGGGATGATCCATAAAGCATGAGCTCTGCCGCTGGGTCCCCTTGTATCAGTAGCTGCAACGGCTCGGAGAGGCGCCTCTAATAAAAAAAGGTTTATATCAGTGAGACTTCATGGAAACCTTTAAAATAAGTTTCTATCATGTGTACTTGTGACCTTAAATACTAATGAAAACCTTTGAATATAATGGATTTCCATTATATGTACTCATAATCTTGAACATTAATCAATAAAGTCTCTCATTTTTCAATAGTCTTGTGGACGTTGGGTATTTGTACCAGAGGTGGTATGGACATAGTACAACACCGTTGTTACCAAGGATATCCTATTGGGGGATCTTTGGTGGACTTATTACTTCTTGCGCACGAGAGTACAAGTAATAAGTTTGAAACAGCCCTTGCCAGAGGTGATATGGACGTGGCAAGTTTGGTAGACTTAATGCCGTTGGCTCACTTAAATTTAAGTATGGGTGATAAGTTAAGACGACGACTAATGATAGTCGTAGGAGAGGTTTGCTCAGAGATAATATGGATATGGCAAACTCTCGGGAGAGGATGTGAGGATGATAGCTCCGGGGTGACATAGACGTGAGCTGATCGACAGTCATACCGAGAGATTGGGCACGATCTCAATAATTTTGTGGAAAAAATAAAACAAGCCAGAGGTGATATGGACGTGGTTGTTTTCTTTCATTGAGAACATCCAGCTGGGGGGTCTTTGGTGGACTTATTACTTATTGTGTACCAGAGTGCAAGTAATAAGTTTGAATTAAACCCTATCAGAGGTAATATGGACGTGATAGGTTTGATGGACCCATTACTTCTTGCACACCAGAGTGCAAGTAATAGATTTAAGACAAGCCCTGCCAGAGGTAATATGGAAGTGGCAGATTTTGTGGGCTTAATACCGCTGGCATACTTAGAGTTAAATATAGATGCTAAGTTGAGATGACAATCGATATCAGAGGTAATATGGATGTGATGATTGATAGTCAAACAAGAAAGGTTTGCTCAGAGGTACGAAGGATATGGCAAACCCTGCCGACGAAAAATGTTAGGACAGTAGTTCAGAGGTAATATGGACATGAACCAATGCCCAGAAAGACTTACTGAGGAGTAATTTATTGAGTGTAATATATCCAGGAATATGGATGGACTTGAGGGTTGCTTCACTGGGGAGATTGTTAGGATGGTAGCTCAGAGGTAATGTGAACATGGTTAGTGTCTAACAAAATTGGTTTGAGTGGTTGTAGAAGCATAAAAAATGCTGGAGAATTATACGCATATTATACAGTCAAAACATCCAAATACATGAAGTCTCTCTCCGCGTAAAACAGAGCTTCAAGGCTGTGTGGCATAAAATGTGGCTTCAGAGCTGTACGCGTAAAATAGAGCTTCAAGGCTGTGTGGCATAAAATATGGCTTCAGAGCTGTACGCGTAAAACAGATCTTCAAGGCTGTGTGGCATAAAATGTGGCTTCAGAGCTGTACACGTAAAACAGAGCTTCGAGGCTGTGTGGCATAAAATATGGCTTCAGAGCTGTACGCGTAAAATAAAGCTTCAAGGCTCTGTGGCATAAAAAAATGACTTCAGAGCTGTCCGCGTAAAGCAGAGTCTCAAGGCTGTTCTGCGTAAAAGGTTGTTATACCTTCCTGCATAAAGTTTAAAATACGTTGTTTTTAATGTAGCGTAAAGTTGTACGAGGAACTCTTCGTATTCCTCGGATGAATTTGTCAGACAAATCAGTGAACCTGACATCTGACAAAAGTACTGCACGATGATCGAAAGGACGGTTGTGATGATAATTTTGCACAGAGACCCAGGTTGTCATTTAATGACATATTCTTGATACAAGTTATTTTTACGCATTCAAAGAATACGCTGCCTATTCTACATGGGCAGAAATGAGTTTTTATGCTCAAGATAAGACAAAATCAGACGCCACATCAAAACTGTTTCATGTACAGAGATTAAGGCATATCTCTGCATTTAATGCACGAGATTTAGGCATATCTCTACATTTAATGCACGAGATTTTTGTTCTATTTTGTCATGACTGGAAAAGCTAAAACTGTGACTAATACGCTCACATCACTATCCTTGCATTTTATGCCAACCAGGCTATTTTCAACTATAGGAGTACGCCGTATGCTATCTCCTCGAAATACGCCAACTCGGCTATATTTGAAAAGGTACGTGATAAGGCTATTTAGCCCAGAATACGCTCAAGACCTCAGTCATGAAGGATAATTGGCTACTTTACGCTGGTTATCTATTATTCATGAATCATCAAGCTTTACGCAAGGAGCAGTTACCTACGTGGCTTGCACGCCGTGATCTTCGAGAAGCAGTTATACGCGTTACCTTATAAAGGGATACATGTCATACGCAGATTCAGAAGATTATTTGAACGTGGATAACAATTATTATAACCGCAACGTAAGGAAGCAATCCTCTTCATAGTTTGGCTTTTTACGTCAACAAATAGTTATTTGACTTTTACGCCAACCATTTTACGCAAGGGCAGTTACCTACGTGGCTTGCATGCCACGATCTTCAAGAAGCGGTTATACGCGTTACCTTATAAAGGGACACGTGTCATACGCAGATTCAAAAGATTATTGGAACGTGGGTAGCAGTTGTCATAACTGCAGCGTAAAAGATGCAACTCTCTTCATAATTTGGCCTTTTACGCCAACAAGACAGTTACTTGGCTTTTATGCCAACCTAGACAGTTATTTGATTGATCTCTATAAATAGAGACCCCTGGTTACAGGGCAGAGGGATACAGAGGCATAATCACAATCAGATCAGAGAGAGAAAAGAGCACAGACAGGGAGTGTTGGCTGACAACTTTGGCAACAAGAATTCGATCCTACTTGCAACTTTCCTTTGACCGGCTTTTGCCTTCAGTTCAGAGAAAGTTTGAAGCTTCTACTTTTTCTATGGCACTTCTTCATCATCGTGTAGTCCAAGGAACAAAGTGATCGACCGCAGATCAGACTTCTATAGCAATACTCCCCATAATCATTTTTATTGTACTTAACATCCTCGTATAGGATTAATTGTACTCTTTTTTTTTAGTTTGCAAGAAAAGGTTTCGTATAAACCTCTTTGTTTAATCCCGCAAACAAGAATGGCGACTATGCTGGGGAGTACTTTCTCCTCTGACGAGAAAGTAATTGCTCAACACGATGATGTATCCATCGGATCGACGAAGAAGACTTTGGTCATCCAGTTCGACCAATCTGCCTATGAAGACATGCTTCATGTCGGGGGTAGCTCTCATTCCTCCTCTGTCCAGAACAACAGGAAGCTGCGTAAAGTATGGATGCCTAGGACGTCCTCTACCCTTCCTGCAAGCTCTCACTCTCTGATCAACAAGGTTGTGACAACACAGCCAACACGCCCTGTGCGTAAAAATTTGTCTTCCGTCTGTAACATGGTAGACAAGACTTCTGGCAATGCCCCAGTGCCAATCCAGAAGTCTAAGACGCGCCCTGTTCGTAAAACTTTGTCTCCCGTCTGTGACATGGTAGACAAGACTTCTGGCAATGTCTCAGTGCCAATCCAGAAGTTTCAAACACGCCATGTGCGTAAAAATTTGTCTTTCGTCTGTAACGTGGTAGACAAGACTTCTGGCAATGCCCCAGTGCCAATCCAGAAGTCTAAGACGTGCCCTGTGCGTAAAACTTTATCTTCCATTTGTAACGTGGTAGATAAGACTTCTGGCAATGCCTTAGTGCCAATCCAGAAGTCTCAAGCATGCCCTGTGCGTAAAAATTTGTCTCCCGTTTGTAACGTGGTAGACAAGACTTCTGGCAATACCTCAGTGCCAATCCAGAAGTCTCAAACGCGCCCTGGGCATAAAACTTTGTCTCCTGTCTGTGACATGGTAGACAAAAATTTTGGCAATACCTCTGTGCCAATCTGGAAATTTTAAATACGTCATGTGCGTAAAATTACATCTCCCGTCTATGATGAGGCAGATGTACCCTTTGATCACATCAAAGGAAAGCAAGTGACGAATCCTTCAACCTCTAATCTTTTATGCCCACAAGAGAAAAAAAATTCCCACTTTACAGATTACGCGGACTTTTCCTGTTTTTTGCGAACCTATGCAAAAATCTAAATTATGCCAGGATAGGTCTGTCCGCGTAAAGAAGACTCGTTTCATGGGAAGATATGCTCCTCAGACAGATGATAGATCATATGCTACTCATATGGGTGAACTGCTGTATTCCTATGGCAGAGAAAGGGTTATGATTCCTAATCTCCACATTCCTACTGATGTAAAAAAGGCAGAATAAGCCTTCTTCTTCTTATAATCTCCCTGATTTCCGTGATTTCTTGATCCAGAAATGCAAAGACAGGGGATCTCCTAATACTTCTATTATACATCCTAGAGAACATTGTTGTAATAGTCATAAGGTTGTAATTAACCGTTGTTGTTCTAAAGCAAAACGGTCAGTTTTTGACCGATTGAACTACTCTTTGCCATTACAGAAAGAAGAACCAGACAACGACATGTCTAGGGGTAGTCTCCCTCGACAAAACAGAGCAGCATCCAAAGCTGGGGGTAGAATTCCCTCTGGGTCCGAAGATGATGCAACTATGACCATCTTCCTTGAGGACCGTACGACTCAGGTATCGGAAGCCCGAAAGCCAAAGGGGACTTTCTCCTTCAATGATGATGACATCATTAAAATCTTCAATATATTGATGAAGGAAAACAAGCTTCGGCTACCCAACATCAGATACCCTGAAAGGGCTGGCAAGGTCGATGACCCAGAATATTGTCTCTTTTATCGGTACATTTATCACCCCACAAAGGCATGTTATGTACTGAAAAGGGAAATCCAGGAGTTGATTGAAGCCAAAGTCATCACTTTGCATTTATAAACGAGAAGACGGTCACTGTAAATTGATCTCACTCCAACGTGGCAATTTTTCCCTCAAGAAGTACCGGATGATGAATCCCTAAAATCTCCCCAGCTGAGCAACCTTCAGGTCTATCCCCACTCAGCAAATCACTCCCCAGTGAATAGTTCGGACATGGGTTCACGTCCATATTACCTCTGAACTGTTGTCTAAATATTTTTTCCCCAGCTGAGTTTGCCATGTCCAAGTGACCTCTGAGCAAACCTCCCAGGTTGTTGCTATCGATCAGTTCACGTCTATATTACCTCTAAACTACGTCTCTCCACTTTCTCCAGTAGAGTAAAATTATCACCACAAAAATGGTCACTTCCATATTACCTCTGTCATGTTTTTCTTTATCCCCACAAAGTCATATCTTACCACGTCCACATTACCTCTGAGTAAGATATTTTCAGAACTTTTTCATGTCCATATCACCTATGAGTAAAGTTTTGCTCTTCGACTTTCTACTATCACGTTCGCATAACCCCTGGTAGTGCTAGTCATTTTAGCTTATTATCTGTACTTAAGGTACGCCATGGGTAATAAGTCCACAACCCAGAGGTACAAATCAACTCTTGGTTCTTCATCCCCAGCAAGTGCCTATGTGCAACATTTTCTCTTTCGTTACAAATTCTTGTAAAAAAGAAACCATCATCCGTATCCAAGAGTCTCGGATACGCAATGGATGATGGATCCTCAAAATCTCCCCAACGGAGCAATCCTTAGGTCCACTCGCACACTCCCGCAAGTAACTATTCAAACTAATCTCGTTAGATGCTAGCCATGCTCATATTGCCTCTGAGCTATCGTCCCATCAATCTCTCCAGCGGAGCGATCCTTTGGTCTATCTTCATGCCCGGATAGACCACACTCAACAAATCACTCCTCAATAAATTTTTTGGACATTGGTTTACGTCCATATTACCTCTGAACTGCTGTCATAATATTTCTCTCAGGCTGAGTTTGTCATGTCCATATTACCTCTGAGCAAACCTTCCTGGTTCGGCTATTGATTATCATGTCCATATTACCTCTGATATCGGTTGTCATTTCAACTTAGCACCCGTAATTAACTCTAAGTACACCAGTGATGTTAGTTCCACAAAAACTGTCACGTCCATATTACCTCTGGCAGGGCATATCTTAAACTTATTACTTGCACTCCCGTGCACAAGAAGTAATAGGTCCACCAAAAAAACCCCGGGGGATGCCTGCAATGGAAACGAGTCCACATTACCTCTCAACAGAGAAAAAGTCAGTTCATGTTCATATTACCTCTGAACTATGTCTCTCCACTATCCCTACAGAGTCATATCTTACCGCGTCCATTAGGGCTTATTTTGAACTTATTATTTGCACTCAACATGCGCAACAAATAATAGGTCCACCAAGGATCCCCCAGTGGGATATCCTCAACAAACACGGTATTGTACTACGTCCATGGCTCCTATCAACAGCAAATTCCTGAAGAAGTATTATGCTTGATCTCCTTTGCTTAATGGGGTATGGTGAAGATTTTATTCTGATGATACTACATACAAAGATTAGCTGAATCATATTTTATCATGTTCTTATGACCTCTGAATAGATATGTTTAACTAATTTGAAACTTCAAAACCTACCATGTCCATATTACCTCTGATAGTATTTTGTATACAAATTTAGTTGGATCATATTCTATCATGTTCATATGACCTCTGAATAGATGTATTTAACTAATTTGAAACTTCAAAACCTATCATGTTCACATTACCTCTGATAGTATTTTGTATACAAATTTGGTTGGATCATCATAGATATATTCAGCTAAACCAGTTACCGAAAGTATATCATGTCTATTTTACCTCTGATATCACTTTCATCTTAGCCTATCATTTATATTCTAAAGTGATGGGTCCACAAAGTCAGAAAATGTATCTTTATTATCTCTGGGAATAACAAATTACAAAAGGAGCAAAAAAGTACATTATTGGGAAGGAGCAGTTAAATCGTGGATCTATTGTGCCAAAGCAGCTATCCTTTCATTCCTGGAGTTTAAAATGTTGGTGCGAGCCAGTTCCAGCCTTACTTCGTCATTGCTCAAAAGAGATAGTTTAGACAGAGAATCAACAAAACTTGCGTGGATGACACCCACATGTGTCAAGTTCTGTTGAGCTGTATTCACTTGGCCCTCCAATACATCATGAACTAGCGATGCTTTGAGTAGACTCTCCCTTGTTTGAGCAAGTTCAGCTTCCAGTTCTTGAACCCTCACTTCATATCCCTCACATTCGGCACGGCACTAAGCTAGCTGAGGAATACTCTCCACCAATACTGCTTGCTCTTTCTCCATCTCTTGCTGATGTTCCTGGATGAATTTGTTTAAAGTTTCTATCTTCTGAGCAAATTTCGCAGTTAGTGAGTCGTACTCAGCTTGAACCAAGTCATTGATGCTGCCTCAGGATAGTTGCAAATATTCGTTAATGGTTGTTCTAAACCATTAACCATTTTCTCTAGCGCATTAGCTCTTTTCAGCGTCATTAAAATTTCTAATCTGCGCTATAGTGAGCTTGGAGGACGTCTTCAAAGCATCAAAGCCTAGATTCTTCTCCAACACCATAGATATTAATTCTTTTAAAGTGAGGTAGAATATGCTAGTGTATTGTTCAACTAGCATAGCAAAGCTCGAATGGACACTGGGAATGGCCGCAACATCAGTAAATCCCCCACCTGAAATGACTGCAGAGGATGTTGCCACAGTCGTTGCTTCGACAGATGGCGCGACAAAAGAAGAGACACCAATAATTGCTGGCATGCGCGACGAAGGAGGCACAGTCGAGATGGTAGGTTCATCCACCTCTGATATTATTTGAACTGCTGCTGGCGGGATTATATCTGAGAATGTTGCGGATGAAACATCAACGGCTTCAAGGTATGCTTCTTCGACGGTGGTCACCGCCGTTTCATTAGCTGGATCCGCAACAAAATCAAAGGTTATTTCAGCTCCGCCCTCCCCAGAAATGTCTTCGCCTGAAACTAAGATAAGAGAAAGTTAATATCAATTTGATGTTAAATTTTCCTGAAAAAAGCGTGAAGACAATATTTACCCATGGTTGATGGCATGTATATTGCGTCTGCAGCCTGTATAGCTAAATCATTTCTTAATGATGCTAAACAAACTGTCATACCTGGAGAGGAGGGTACACCAGTCTGTGAAATTACTGTGTCGAGATCAATGTATACAATTCTAGAATATGCATATATACAATATTATGAATTGAAAATAATCAGAGAAATGTACTCGCCTGACATCCTGAGCAAGATGTATCTCTCGATGCCCAAGCCGGTACCTCACAACCTATATATGGTATGATGCATCAATACAAGGTTCTAAAATAAAAATAAGTGAAGTCGATACAATTCTAAGTCAATATGCCATTTCTAGGTCAAACCAATAAAATCTAGGTTGTAAGAGTCTAATGCTAAGTCACTAAGTCGATACACTATGAAACTATGCTATGCTAGCTAAGCTAAGACACAACAAAGCATTCAAAGAGCCGTATCCTAAGATACGCAAGTTTCGAATACGAAAATAATGTTTATATATATATATATATATATATATATATATATATATATATATATATATATATATATATATATATATATATATATATATATATATATATATTCAAGTCAAATATTATAATATTATATCAAATCAAAAGAAATAGGATACCTTGGCCTTGCACTAATGCTTATCGCACCTAACTCGATACCCAAACTCAATACCTTGGGTATCGGCCCAATACCTTGGTGATACCTTGATATCTCAAGGTAACCCAATACCTCATAGCTAATACATATATAACCAAGCTAATACTAGCTATGCAACTACACTATACTATATCTAACTGCTAACACTAACAAAAGTATACCTAGTTAACTATTTGCTAACATATTTATATCTACACATACAAATAGCTAACTATATCTAACTACTAGGGTAACAACTAATACATATATACATATATCAAACTAAACATAGTTAGTTACTAATAGTTACTTAGCTAACTATTTCTCAAACTAATAGTTACTTAGCTAACTATTTCTCAAACCACTAACTGCCAATGTATCATATATATATATACTAGTATAATTATCTGACTAACTATATCTAATATCTACTAGCTATCTATACACATAGATAACCAATCTAACCGATACTGCAAAGTATACATAATCATCTTCCTAATACACTTTCTAATTAAATAACTAACTGTTATAGGATATGCATACATAGCTAACTGGCTACTAGCTAACAACTCAACTAATCATCTAAACCCGACTCACTGATACCAAGCTAACTCAAATACCTAAAACACTGAACACACAGTGTGTCACACTGAACTGCACTTGTAGTTCCTGTGCTCGACTGATGGAGAGATCCTTCTCATCCCCCCTGTACTGATATTCTGTGAACACTGCTGCACAGTAGTTCCTGTGCAAGCGCCTGAGCTCCCTCCCAAAACAGGGCCCGACTCCCTGCTGCAGAACTGCTACTGGTCTCCCTCTGATTCCTGTGCTCACAGGAACTGACTGCCTCCTTGCAGTGCCCATTGTGCACACAGCAAACTGCAGCTAGGTGCAGTTTTCCTACATTGGATGAACTGCACTGATGCTGCCCGAGTTGGTGGAGTAGTTCCCTCACTGCAGAGTTCTCGGTTCAGCTCCTCTACGTGCACGAGACACTGCAAAGTTGTTGTTGATACCCCTGCACAAATGTTGTTGCTCACCCTCTCTTCATTTACCAGTTGAGCACCGACTGCTCTCACAATACACATAGGCACAACACACAATAATAACTAGATATGAATATATCTATCCACATATATAAACATGTATATAACCCAACACTATATATATATATATATATATATATATATATATATATATAGCTATACAACACAAGTACACTTATATATATATATATATATATATATATATATATATATATATATATATATATATATATATATATATATATATATATATATATATATATATATATATATATATATATATATATATACACACACACACACACACATATAATCAAACGCATAAGTACATATAAGCCAACACATATATATACATATAACACAAGTACACTTATATACACAATATATATATATATATATATATATATATATATATATATATATATATATATATATATATATATAGAGAGAGAGAGAGAGAGAGAGAGAGAGAGAGAGAGAGAGAGATTTATCTAGATACTCTATTACATACATATAGACACACATAAACACATAAACCCAAAATACACTATTATACACTATCATATACACTATATAATACATAGATAACTTGTATATATATAATTACACATGCATGTATAGTAATGAGAGCAAAACAACAAACATATGGAGTGCACCGCACCCGTATCACACTTTCTCTATGATACGCTTGCGATACGGTTCCAACTCACAACCAAACGCATCCCGGAGGACACGAACAAATCTAAAACACTAATTATGAGCAATACATATAGTAATTAGAGTGTCTACGTGTCCGTGTCATAATGTGATATGCAGAAGGCCCCGTGTCGGAGGAAAACTCCTAAAATTAACCCGTTTCGTCAAATTGACGAGACATGGCCTACACGTATCCAATTATGGACACGACACTAGTCACAAACAAGCAATCAAGTGTCAATTAGATCTATTAAACCCAATGACAAGCACTACATGTGTCAATCTCAAAATTTTCCCAAAATTGGCCACAAATTGGTCATAACTTCCACCGTAGGTCTCCGATGAACCTAAAACTAATTGCTATGGGTATCCTATGTATGTGGGTTGGTTTCTCATGGTTAAATCTTAGATCTAAAGTCTATTAGAAGGGAAAAAAACTGAAATGTACCTATTGGGAGATGGATTTTTAACGAAAAGTCCCCAATTGCCAAGTAGCTCCTTCCCTTGTAGATCTTAGCCTTCTCCCCTTGCTCCTTGTTCTTGTAGATCCTTGATATGCAAGCCTCAATGAAGAATTTAAAAAGAGTTTGGTGAAGAATTAGTAGAGAATTTATGAGGGAATGGAGGAAATTGGAAGAGGAAAAATTGTAGATCTAGAATTTGGAGAATGAAATGAAATAAGAGCACTCTCTCTCTCCTTTTACTAAGGGCCGGCCATGTAACCCCCTCCCCAAGAAATGTACAAAGTCACAAATATCCCTTGGTGCCTCTCATGAAGAAATTAATTAGGGAGGAAAGGTTCTAGTCTAATGGTTTCTCTAATTAATCAAGCATCTTAATCCATGGGCCTAATTCATGGGCTCAACTTAGACTCAACTAAAAGTTGGTTCATGCACATTCTAAATAAATGGGTTTGGTCCACTACACAAGTATAAAATAAATCTACAACTAGCAATCAATAAATAATATAATAATTAAATAAGCATGCATGCACAAATATTAATTATAAATTATCTTAAAATAAATTACCCATTGTCAATTACCAAACTACCCTTAAATAAAAAAGTGAGGGTGACAAATATACCTAACTTAGAAAAAATTTGTCCTCGGAATTAAGGAAAAAACTATCTACCAAAAGCAAACAAGACAAAGCAAGAAAGAATTATACCTCACGACTCGAACAGATATGGATATCGCTCGTGCATCTCGGTCTCTCGCTCCCAGGTACTCTCTCCTGGCGAGTGATACCTCCACGCGACGCACACCAAAGAAATCGTCTGGTTCCTCAGCACCTTCTTTCTTCGATCCAGAATCTATACTGGCTGCTCTGGATAGCTGAGAGTAGGGCCCACCTCTATCTCCGAGTGATCCAACACATGACTGGGATCTGTCACGTACTGTCTCAACTACGACACATGAAACAAGTTGTGCACTCCCTCCAGTGCAGGTGGTAAGTCTAGTCTATAAGCGACTGCACCACCCTCTCAAGAATACTGAAAGGACCGATGAATCGCTGACTAAGCTTGTCGCCTCCACCGAAATGAATCGTGCCACGTATCGGAGAAATTCTCAAGAAAACCAGACCGCCAACCTAGCACGAAACACAACCTTAGCACTCCAACAAACAATAATCAAACACAAGCAAGACAAAACTAAAGCTATACCTCAAACTCCAAAGGTCTCCGGTGGCTATCGGTCCAATGTTGTTGTATGTCCTATGCCACTCGAAGTCTGTCCCTGATAAGCTTCACTTTCTCTGCTGCATCCACTACCATCTCTGGTCCCAATAAAGCTCTATCACCAACATCATCCCAGGACAACGGAGTGCGGCACCTCCGTCCATACAACGTCTCGAATGGTGACATCTCAATGCTGGCTTGGTAGCTGTTATTGTATAAAAACTCTACCAAGTGAAGATGATCCTCCTAAGAACCTCCAAGATCTAAAACACAGGTGCGTAGCATTTCTTTGAGAGTCTGAATAGTCATCTCCGACTGTCCGTCCGTCTGAGGGTGATAAGCGGTACTAAACTTGAGCTGAGTGCCCAAGCTAGCCTGCAAACTCCTCCAGAAATAGAACGTGAAACGACTATCCCTATCTGAAACTATGCTCACTGGAACACCGTACAATCTGATAATCTAGCGCACATACATATCCGCAAGATTCTCCGTAGATGTACCCACTTTAAATGTCAAAAAGTGGGCTGATTTGGTCAACCTATCCATGATGACCCAAATCGCATCCTTGCCTCCTGGAGAACGCGAAAGTCCTGATACAAAATCTATAGTCACATGTTCCCATTTCCACTCTGGAATGGCAAAGGCTGAAGTAATCCACCTGGTCTCTGTCTCTTCGCCTTGACCTGCTGGCAAACTAAGCATCTGGACACGAAGCTAGCTACCTCCCGCTTTATGCCATACCATTATACATGCTCTCTCATATCTCTATATATTTTTTGGCACCTGGATGCATAGAGTATTGAGAACGATGTGCCTCCTGCAGAATCTCCTCGCCCAATGCTCCTCTCGATACACATAACCTGGTACCGTATCGCAATGATCCGTCATCTGCGACGATGAAGTCCTCTGCCAACCCGACCTGAACCTGTGCTCTGATGCTCCTTAGAGACTCATTCTCATATTGTCCGGCTCTGACCCGGTCCATCAGCTCCGACTATACCTGAAGTCTCCACATCTGTGTTGCGACTCCAGGAATCAATACCTCAATACCCAAACTATCAAGATTGGCCAATAAATATCTGTCTTGTCACGCCCCGGTTCCATAGATAAGGAACTGAGTCATGTGACAATGGCCAGCAGCACACTTCGGCGGGCATCCCAATCTAATGGGCCCGTCGGAGTGCACCTAAGCTATAAAGTATAATGAATAACCCAACACATAACACATAAATAGTCAATCTAAATCTCATCCACAGGCAACAAATATAAGAGCATATAGAGGTAATCACAACAACTAATGTGCAGAAAGGAAAAGTTTCAAGATAAAGTATCAAGTACAAATACTAAAGTAGTCACACGAGAACAAACCTGCTAGTACAAAATACTGGAATGAAAGTAAATAATAAGATAACTTGGAACAGCATCAGGTAACTAGATAGTAATACTGTCCCAAGGAAAGAGTCACTACCAGTGATCAGACGAAGTCCTCTGGAATGACCTCGTCCTCGAGAGTGGGTCCTGCTGCTGGATACGTACCCGGACCGTACTCCTCTGGGTAATCCTCGTCGCCTAAACCTGGAAGGGAACCAGGTCCACAGAGGGACGTAACAAGGTACAAAATACAGCATGCCAAGTATAACAGAAAGAATAAGTGCAACGACAGGGTAATCTATCATAACCAAACAAGTGTGACAAAGTTTAAAGACAATGTTCGACGCGTGGGCTGTCCAAAATAAAACCGTAGCTCCGAACACAGAGACACATGGGGCGTACCGTAGCTCCGAGCACAGAGTCACACGGGTGATACACTACTCTAGAATACAGGATCACTACATATACATAACATATATAAGCGCGTGCAGAGGAGCCCAAACGTCTAGTAACTGTCTTCCCCTTTCCAAGTGGTCAACGATGGTGCGCTGAACCTGAACCTCTATCTAACAGTCTCGACACACAGAAATAATTCAATAGAGGTGACCCTAAGATCGTCCCAATCTCTGGTCATGATGTCAGTATCAGGATACAGGAATCTGGCACGATCACAGTATATGAGTGTGTCTTGGGATGTCGATATGCTCAGGTACGTACATCGAGGTGTAACGAACATCTAGTATTCATTCTAAGACGTTACGACGAACGTCTGCACCAAATTGTGATCCGAACGCGAAGTATCGATCGTACCAAAAATACGTGCACAACGTACATAAAAAATAATAAATATCTGTAATCTGAAATACATGGTGGCAAGGTACACTTGCCTGCGTCCGGCTGCTGATGACGGAGATCCGGTACCATGTCCAAGTTCTCAGGTCCCGTAGTACCTATAGATGAGATACAAACCCAATCAAAATCTAACATACGACAAACAGGGATGTGACACACATCTATACATATGCTCAGTCTCAGCTACGACTCACAGGGATAAGACGCTAGGGGGTTGACCAAAGTTGACTATTGGTACGATACATCAAATCAACTAGTCATCTGTACCATATCATCAAACCATCCTCAAACATAATTAATGATTATTAACCCTTCGTTTCATATCATTGTTACCAAATCACAAAGTACTACTCTAATTTAACCACCTTTAATTTCCAGTGCCCAAATTACCGATTAGGGGTTTTACACTACACACTAGTCCACAATCAACCACGTGCTCCTCAGTGTTCATCAACGTTCAAAATATCAGAATCTTATTTCTCCATAATTTATTCCTCATTAATTTATTTAGTATTTTTTTCCACCATGTAATATATCCAGGATATTTATTTAAAATCAAATCCTAAACCTCCATAAAAAATCCTTTATTATTTTTATAATTTATTTATGCAAACACTAAACCTAAACCTCCATGCAAAACATTTAAATTTATTTTAATTCATGTAAACAATGAACCCTAACCTACATTAACCCTAATCAAACATACATACACATAAGCTCAAAGAAAACACTACACTACATAAACCCTAAAACACATTAAATCTTATTAAACCTAATCTCAAGTTATTATCCATGCTCATCATCAACACTACACCTTCATCAACAATATATACAAACCTAGTTAATTAACTCAACAAAAATATAAACAAAGAGAGGGGGAGGGAGTCGACCTCGACGTGGCGGCGTCGACCGGGGGTTGGCCGGAGAACAAGCTGGAGGTGGAGGTGGTGGTGTGAAGAGGTGCGGGTGAGGTGGTGCAATGGTGGTGGAGGTGATGGTGCAATGGTGGTGGTGGAGGATCAATAGGGTGGTGACCGAAGGGGGATCGGCAGGGTGGAGGAAGAGGTGGTGGATATGTCAGCAGGGTGGAGCTCGAGGCCGGGGTGTGGGTGGCGCAGCGGCTCGATTGGCCGGAGGAGCCTCTGTACGGGTTCGTCGGGATGGCAGTGCCGGAGCCGCAGGGGCTCGTGGCTGGATGCGGGGACAGCAGCCAGAGTCAAGGGAGGAATACTGCTCGGCTGCGCCAGACTGTGGCGTCGGAGAACAGTGAGTGCGGCGCTGCACAGCTCGGCCAGAGCTAGGCTGGCCGGAGCAAGCTCTCCAGGAAGAAGAAGAAAGAAAGAAAGAAGAAGAAAAAGAAGAAGAAGAAGAAGAAGAAGAAGAAATAAATAAATATGGAGGAGGGTGGCTTGGTTTCCAATATAGAGAAGAGAGAAGAGTGAGAGGGGGATGGGGTTTCCTAGGTTTTTGGGGATTAGGGCCAGCATGGAGAAGAGGGAGGTGATGTGACATTTTATAGGAAGGGGTGTATTGAATGGAGGGTGGTGATGTTCCCATTTCAAATGAGTGGTGAGGATGTTACATGAAGGGAATTATTTTCTTCATGAAAAATAAGGGGAGAAGAAAAGTTGACTACGGTCAAAGAAGAGGGTGGCCTCTCCATTTGGCCTTGACCAATGAGGGTGTGCCACAAGTTGCAATATTTGCAATTTAGCCCCTTAAGTTTGGATAATTGCACAAACACATGAAATAATGAAAAAATTGTAGGGTAATTGGTATTTAGTATTTTGTAGGGTAAGGGGGTGTTGTGTGTTTGGTATGGACTTAATTAAATGGGCATTGGAATTAAATGGTAATTAAAATAGGATTAGTCAGAGTTGGTATCCCCGATTTAATTAGAATAAAAGTGTCCCGCGCTTTTAAATTAATTGGGGGCACGTGGGGTCTAAATTTTAAAGTGACACAAAGGTCAAAAATGGTGTGGGCTTGGAGTCAGTCTTGGACCCTTTAGTTGGTCCGGCTCAATGGGTTAAGTTGGTATCTCAAAATTGATGGCAACGACACAGGTGTCCGACACAGGATTTAAATATGGGATTTTTGGATACGAAAAGTTGTGCAATTAACTTAGGGCACAACGGATTTGATTTTGAGTGACAAAAAAGTCCAGTGCCTAAATTGGTGGGTCAAGTCAGAAGTACAACAGTCCGATAGAATTTATGGGCTGATGTTGGGCTCCGAATAATTCAACAATGGTAGGGCGCGCCAAGGGTTTAATTAATAAATAACAGACATATGCAACCCTACTCTAAACCTCAAACATCTGCTGCTAAACCAAAAATTTTTATCCCATACCTGACTATCTATAGAATGAAATGAGGGGGTTTACATCTTTCCCAACTTAAAAAAATTTTGTCCCCAAAATTAAAAGTAAAGCACGATAATAGCTAAGAGAATTTTAAAACAAGCTAGTAATCAAATATGGTATGTAAATTCGTACCTTGCTCCTCAAATAAATACAAAAAACGCTGTCAAATGGAATCCTCGTGCTCCCAGGTAGACTCGCCTGGCGAATAATGCTTCCATGCAACTCTGACCAGTTGAATAGTCTGCCCTCTCAAAGTCTTCTCACTGCGATCGAGGATCTCAACTGGCTGCTCTACGTAAGATAAATTGGGCCCGACTGTAATCTCCGAATGATTAAGCACGTGGCTAGGGTCTGCCACGTATCTCCTCAACTGCGATATGTGAAATACGTCATGCACTCCCTCTAATGATGGAGGAAATACAAGACGGTAAGCCACTTCGCCAACTCGTTCCAAGATGTCAAAAGGCCCGATGTACCTCGGACTCAGCTTGCCTCTGCCTCCGAATCTGATGGTACCACGAGTAGGCGATATCTTCAAAAATATATGGTCACCTTCCTTGAACTCCAATGGTCTGCGGTGCGCATCTGCCCAATATTTCTATTTGTCCTGTACTGCACGCAGGTGGCTCTGAATCTGCTTGACCTTCTCCACTGTCTATGTCACCAGCTCTGGACCAAGTATCTGATGCTCTCCCATGTCACTCCAATATACTGGTGACCTACACTTCCTGCCGTACAGTGCCTCAAATGGTGCCATCTGTATGCTAGCCTGGTAGCTGTTATTGTAGGAGAATTCCACCAAGTATAGATGGTCCTCCCAAGATCCTCCAAAATCAATCATGTACGCTCTCAACATATCCTCTAATATCTGTATCGTGCGCTCTGACTGGCCATCAGTCTGTGGATGATATGTAGTGTTGAACTTGAGAAAAAATTTGTAGTCATACGATACTGAATCTGGAATCACGATCCGATACGATGCTGACAGGCACTCCATGTAGTCGTACTATCTGTCTCATATACATGTCAGTTAATATCTCCGTGGATTGCCCAACTCTGAAGGGCAAGAAATGTACAGACTTAGTGAGTCTGTCTACGATAACCCAAACTGCATCCTTCCCGCTAGGGCTCTACGAGAATCCTGTGACAAAGTCCATGGTAATGTGTTTCCACTTTCACTCGAGAATGGGAAACGGCTACAATAGTCCTGCAGTCCTCTGATGTTCAGCCTTGACTTGCTGACAAACTAAATATCTTGCCACGAATCTTGTAATCTCTCTCTTCATCCCATGCCACCAGAAATATTGCCTCAAATCTTGGTACATCTTCGTACCCCCGGGATGAATAGAATAAATCGAGCTATGAGCCTCGGTCATCAACTCTTGGCGTAGCTCGCCACTCGAAACATATAGGCGATCTCCATACCTCAATATTCCGTCTTCATGAATCCTGAGTCCCGTCTGCATGCCGGCCTCTGTCCTCTCTCGTAGACGTCAAAATCTCGCATCTGTAGGCCAGCCCTTGATCCTCTCAATCAACGTAGACTGAACCTCGAGACTGGCCATCTGTCCATCTATGCCTGGTAATACAATCTCTATCCCAAGCCCCTGGAGATCCTCTAGCAATTGCCGCTGAGTCGTCAAAAAGTATGACATGGGATTCCTGCTTAAGGCATCTGCTACTACATTCGCCTTGCCAAGGTGGTACTGTAACTCAATGTCATAATCTATCATCAACTCTAGCCAGCGCCTCTGCCTCATGTTGAGCTCCTTCTGCGTGTAGACATATGTCAGACTTTTATGATATGTGTAAATCTCAATACGCTCACCATAAAGATAATGTCTCCATAGCTTTAGTGCAAATATCACTGCAGCTAGCTCCAAATTTTGTATCGGATAGTTCTTCTCATGAACTCTCAGCTGTCTCAATACGTAGGCTATCACCTTGCCGTGTTACATCAGTACACATCCTAATCCGCTCCCAGACGCATCACTGTACACTACAAATCCTCCTGATCCTGAAGGTAGTGTCAAAATTGGTGCTGATGTCAGATGCTTCTTCAGCTCATCAAAATCTGCCTGACACTCGTCGGTCCAGATAAACTCCTCGCCTTTATGCGTCAGTCGTGTCATAGGCGCAGCTATCCTCGAGAAGTTTTTTATGAACCTCCGATAATATCCGACAAGTCCGAGGAAACTCCAAACCTCTGTAACTGATGTAGGGGTAGGCCATGTCTCAACTGCAGCTATCTTCTCCGGGTCAACTGATAGTCCATCTCCGGTGATTATGTGTCCCAAAAATGGTACTCTATCTAAGCAGAACTCATATTTGCTGAGCTTGGCGTACAGCCTCTCCTGTCTCAGCATCTCCAATACGATCCTGAGATGTCTCTCATGCTCCTCCTGGCTCTTGGAATATACCAAGATGTCGTCGATAAATACCACCATGAACTTATCTAAGTACTAGTGGAAGACATTGTTCATCAAACTCATAAATACTGCTGGCGCGTTGGTTAAACCAAACGGCATGACTAAAAACTTATAGTGGCCATACTTCGTCCGAAAGGCCGTCTTCGGGATGTCCTCTCTTCGTACCTTGATCTGATGATAACCAGATCTGAGATCGATCTTCGAGAATACACATGCACCACTAAGCTGATCAAATAAATCATCGATGCACGGCAGTGGATACTTATTCTTTATCGTTACAGCATTTAGTGCCCTGTAATCGATACACAAGCGTACTGTCCCGTCCTTCTTTGGTACAAATAGAATGGGTGCTCCCCATGGAGATACACTAGCCCGTATGAAACCTTTATCTAAGAGATCATCTACTTGGACTTTCAACTCAACCAACTCCTTCGGTGCTAGTCTGTAAACGGGGGAAGTAACTGGCTCAGCTCCGGGAGTCAACTCTATAGTGAACTCAATCTCTCTGTCAGGTGGCAGTCCTGGGAGATCCTCTGGAAACACATCCTCAAACTCTGATATAAAGTGAGGGTACATCGGTTCACCTTATGCAATGTGTGTCGCTAGGGTAGGTTGGACACCATGCTCTCGGGCTCCCAGAAGAAACTCAAACTCTGGGTGATCTGGGGGTCTAAAGATGACACAACCACGACGGTAATCTAGCGTTGCATGGTATTGGCTCAACCAATCCATGCCTAGGACAATGTCATAGTCCGACATGGAGAAGACCAGAAATCAGGCACGCATCTCTCGCCCGCAGACAACTACTAAACATGATCTACAAGTGTCGCTAACAGGTACTATTCCACCTCCCGTAAGAATCCTCTTAATCTTCGGAAGGGGTGCGGTGGCTATTCTATGGGTAGCCATAAAACTAGCAGCTATAAAAGAGTGTGTGGTACCAGAATCAAATAGGACTAATGCTGGTAATAAAGCTACTAAGATAGTACCTGCGCTCACTTCTCCGGCTGTCTCTGCCTCCTCTATAGTCATCGCATAGGCCTGACCATGTCTCGGTGTCGGTACCCTCAGCTGCTGCTATCTAGCCTGCTGGAAGCGATCTTCCTGTGGGGCCAAGGGTGGCCTCCTCTGATTTCTTCCTAGTGTTGATGGTCGCTGTGCTCCAGCTCCTGCGTAAGGCGGCCTCGGTCCAGGAGGCTGCTGATAAGGCCTCGGTGCTGGCAAGGCATGAAACTAGCAGCTAATCTTCGGAAGGGGTGCGGTGGCTATTCTATGGGTAGCGATGAAACTAGAAGCTATAAAAGAGTGTGTGGTACCAGAATCAAATAGGACTAATGCTGGTAAAAAAGCTACTAAGATAGTACCTGCGATCACTTCTCCGGCTGTCTCTGCCTCCTCTATAGTCATCGCATAGGCCTGACCATATCTCGGTGCCGGTGCCCTCGGCTGCTGCTATCTAGCCTGCTGGAAGCGATCTTCCTGTGGGGCTAAGGGTGGCCTCCTCTGATTTCCCCTAGTGCTGGTGGTCGCTGTGCTCCAGCTCCTGCGTAAGGCGGCCTCGGTCTAGGAGGTTGCTGATAAGGCCTCGGTGCTGGCAAGGCTGGCCGATGAACCATCTGTACTAGATCTCTCTGGTCAGGGCAATCCCGGATGGCATGCTGGCCCGATCCACATCTCAAACATACGCCCAGCCTCCGTCGACAGTCCCTCAATAAATGTCCCCTCTTGCCGCAGAAATGACATATGGGAACCACTGCACCTTGCAGGGGTGCTGCTCTCTGCTGCTGCTGCTGTACTAAAGGATGCTTCGTAGGTCCTCCCTGTGGGGCTCAAACTACTGACGACGACGTACCGGAGCGCTTCAGGCTGGCCTCTATCTTGTTGATGCGGTCCTGGTGTCGTGCTGCTAGTAATACATCAGAGTAAGAGGTGGGGGCTATGGACCCGATAAACCTCTGGGTCTCAAAACTCAGGCCTTCATAGAACTTCTCGGTCTTCGCCTCCTCAGTAGGGATCAGGTACGGTGCAAACCTGCTCAGGCGGAGGAACTCAGCATTGTATTCCTCTACAGTCATACTCCCCTACCTGAGGTTCTGAAATCTGTCCAGAAGCTCTGCTCGGACAGTGGAGGGTATGTACATCTCCTGGAAGAGCCTAGAGAACTCTTCCCACATGGCACGGTCTGGTCCCAAATGTTGCTCCTCTGAAAGCCACCAGTGATGCGCGTTGCCAGTGAGCTGCATCCTGACGGCCGTCATCCATCGGTATCGGGGGAGGTCAGTAGCCTCCAGCTGGTGCTGAATGCTGGTGAGCCAAGCGTGGACCTCTGTAAGCTCCTCTGTGCAAGCAAAAGGTTGCGGCATCATACGATGAAAGTCTATGACAGACCCCATCATCGACTGGTGAGCTGGCGATGACGCCTGCCCCAAGGCCGTCACGATACTCTTTCTAAGGGTCTCAGCCTGGCGCTGCTGGGCCTACTGCTAGACCTGTTGCAGGGACTGCATCATCGCATATACCATCTGGAATATATGTGTCCCATCCATGGGTTGTCCTGCGGGGAATGGCATATAGGGCATCTGGGGTGGGAATGGTGGAGGTGGTGGTAGCTGCTGCTCCTCCTGACTCAGGATCCTATGATCCTTAGGTCCTGCCTGACGTGGTGTCTGATGCCCGTCTGACGGCACCTCGGGCTGTCTCGATGACTGTCCCATTGGAGCTGGAGTCAACAGAAGGACCTGCTCCAATTTTGGTTCCCCAAATAATCCTGCATCACGGGAAACATCGCCCGGCTGCGCAACGTGTCCGCTACGGAGATTCATAACTCTGAAAAGAAGTCATGACTGCGATCAGCATTGAGAAAATAAACAAGATACAATTTGGTAAAAGATATCGAGATAGAGGTGTCATGTGAAGGATTCAAACTTGTAGATGAGATTCCTAATATCTATTCCTAATTTACAGCTTGCTTGGCACAATCAGGTGACCAAGACAATTTAAATCAGACCTGCATGGGCCACCATAAAAACCTTGTCACGCCCCGGTTCCATAGATAAGGAACTGAGTCACATGGCAATGGCCAGCAGCACACTTCGGCGGGCATCCCAATCTAATGGGCCCGTCGGAGTGCACCTAAGCTGTAAAGTATAATGAATAACCCAACACATAACACATAAATAGTCAATCTAAATCTCATCCACAGGCAACAAATATAAGAGCACATAGAGGTAATCACAACAACTAATGTGCAGAAAGGAAAAGTCCCGAGATAAAGTATCAAGTACAAATACTAAAGTAGTCACACGGGAACAAACCCGCTAGTACAAAATACTAGAATGAAAGTAAACAATAAGATAACTTAGAACGTCATCAGGTAACTAGATAGTAATACCGTCCCAAGGAAAGAGTCACTACCAGTGATCAGGCGAAGTCCTCTGGAATGACCTCGTCCTCGGCAGTGGGTCCTGCTGCTGGATACGTACCCGGACCGTACTCCTCTGGGTAATCCTCGTCGCCTAAACCTGGAAGAGAACCAGGCCCTCAGAGGGACGCAACAAGGTACAAAAATACAGCATGCCAAGTATAACAGAAAGAACAAGTACAATGACAGGGTAATCTATCATAACCAAACAAGTATGACACAGTTTAAAAACAATGTTCGACGCGTGGGCTATCCAAAATAAAATTATAGCTCCGAACACAGAGACACACGGGGCGTACCATAGCTTCGAGCACAGAGTCACACGGGTGATACACTACTCTAGAATACAGGATCACTATATATATATATAAGCGCGTGCAGAGGAGCCCAAACGTCTAGTAACTATCTTCGCCTTCCCAATCGGTCAACGATGGTGCGCTAAACCTGAACCTCTATCTAACAGTCTCGACACACAGAAATAACTCAATCGACGTGACCCTAAGGTCGTCCCGGTCTCTGGTCATGATGTCAGTATCAGGATACAGGAATCTGGCATAATCACAGTGTATGAGTGTCTTGGGGTATCGATATACTCAGGTACGTACATCGAGGTATTACAAACATCTAATATTCATTCTAAGATATTACGACAAAAGTCTGCACCCGGATGTGATCCGGACGTGAAGTATCGATCGTAACAAATATACGTGCACAATGTACATAAAGAAACAATAAATATCTATAATCTGAAATACAGGGTGGCAAGGTACACTTGCCTGCGTCCGGCTGCTGATGACGGGGATCCGGAACTATGTCCAAGTCCTCAGGTCCCGTAGTACCTAGAAATGAGATACAAATCTAATCAAAATCTAACACACGACAAACAGGGATGTGACATACATCTATACATATGCTCAGTCTCAGCTACGACTCACAGGGACAAGATGCTAGGGGTTTGACCACAGTTGACTATTGGTACGATACATCAAATCAACTAGTCATCTGTACCATATCATCAAACCATCCTCAAACACAATTAATGATTATTAACCCTTCGTTTCATATCATTGTTACCAAATCACAAAGTACTACTCTAATTTAACCACCTTTAATTTTCAGTCCCTAAATTACTGATTAGGGGTTTTACACTACACACTAGTCCATAATCAACCACGTGCTCCTCAGTGTTCATCAACGTTCAAAATATCAGAATCCTATTTCTCCATAATTTAATCCTCATTAATTTATTTAGCATTTTTTCCACCATGTAATATATCCAGGATATTTATTTAAAATCAAATCCTAAACCTCCATAAAAAATCCTTTATCATTTTTATAATTTATTTATGCAAACACTAAACCTCCATACAAAACATATAAATTTATTTTAATTCATGTAAACAATAAAGCCTAACCTACATTAACCCTAATCAAACATACATACACATAAGCTCAAAGAAAATACTCCACTACACTACATAAACCCTAAAACACATTAAACCTCATTAAACCTAATCTCAAGTTATTATCCATGCTCATCATCAACACTACACCTTCATCAACAATATATACAAACCTAGTTAATTAATTCAACAAGAATATAAACAAAGAGAGGGGGAGGGAGTCGACCTCGATGTGGCGGCATCGACAGGGGGTTGGCCGGAGAATAAGGTGGAGGTGGAGGTGGTGGTGTGAAGAGGTGCGGGTGAGGTAGTGTAATGGTGGTGGAGGTGATGGTACAATGGTGGTGGAGGTGATGGTGCAATGGTGGTGGTGGAGGATCAATAGGGTGGTGACCGGAGGGGGATCGACAGGGTGGAGGAAGAGGTGGTGGATATGTCAGCAAGGTGGAGCTCGAGTCCGGGGTGTGGGTTGCACAGCGGCTCGATTAGCCGGAGGAGCCTCGGTGCGGGTTCGTCGGGGTGGCAGTGCCAGAGCCGCGGGGGCTTGTGGCTGGATACGGGGGCTCGTGGCTGGATGCGGGAACAGTAGCCGGAGTCGAGAGAGGAATACTGCTCGGCTGCACCGGATTGTGGCGTCGGAGAACAATGAGTGCGGCGCTGCACAGCTCGGCCGGAGCTAGGCTGGCCGGAGCAAGCTCTCCAGGAAGAAGAAGAAAAAGAAGAAGAAGAAGAAGAAGAAGAAGAAGAAGAAAGAAATAAATATGGAGGGGGTGGCTCGGTTTCTAATGTAGAGGAGAGAGAAAAGAGAGAGGGGGATGGGGTTTCCTAGGTTTTTGGGGATTAGGGCCGGCATGGGGAAAAGGGAGGTGATGTAACATTTTATAGGAAGGGGTGTGTTGAATAGAGGGTGGTGATATTCCCATTTCAAATGAGTGGTGAGGATGTTACATGAAGGGAATTGGTTTCTTCATAAAAAATAAGGAGAGGAGAAAAGTTGACTATGGTCAAAGAAGAGGGTGGCCTCTCCATTTGGCCTTGACCAATGAGGGTGTGCCACATGTTGCAATATTTACAATTTAGTCCCTTAAGTTTGGATAATTGCACAAACACATGAAATAAAAAAAATTGTGGGAGAATTGGTGTTTGGTGTTTTGTAGGATGAGGGGGTATTGTGTGTTTGGCATGGATTTAATTAAATGGGCATTGGAATTAAATGGGGATTAAAATGGGATTAGTCAGAGTTGGTATCCCCGATTTAATTAGAATAAAAGTGTCCCACGCTTTTAAATTAATTGGGGGCACTTGGGGTCTAAATTTGGAAGTGACACAAGGGTCAAAAATGGTGTGGACTTGGAGTCAGTCTTGGACCCTTTAGTTGGTCCGGCTCAACGGGTTAAGTTGGTATCTCAAAATTGATGGCAACGACACAGGTGTCCGACACAGGATTTAAATATAGGATTTTTGGATACGAAAAGTTGTGCAATTAATTTAGGGCACAACGGATTTAATTTTGAGTGACGAAAAAGTCCAGTGCCTAAATTGGCGGACCAAGTCAGAAGTACAACAGTCCGATAGAATTTATGGGCTGATATTGGGCTCCGAATAATTCAACAAGTCAAAAGTACAACAGTCCGAATAATTTATGGTCTATAAAGATCTCTACTCTCTCTTCATATAAATAGTGTTTCCATAATTTGAGAGAAAAGATAACCGCTGCCAACTCCAAATCATGGGTAGGGTAGTTCTTCTCGTGCGGGCGCAATTGCCTGGAAGCATAGGCAATCACCTTTCCGTGCTGCTATAACACACAACCCAAATCCTTTCCTGATGCATCACTATAAATAAAAAATCCTCCTGCTCCTGATGGTAGTGTCAAGATAGGAGCTGTAGTCAATCTCCTCTTTCGCTCCTCAAATGCTGACTGACAATCCTCAGTCCAGACGAATTCTACGTCCTTCCTGGTCAGCCTAGTCATCGGCTCTGTTAGTCTGAAAAAGTCCTGAACAAACCTTCGATAGTAGCCTGTTTATCCAAGAAAGCTCATGATCTCTGCTACTGAACTCAGGGTAGACCACGATTCAACTGCTAAGATCTTATTCGAGTCCTCCGAAATTCTATCTCCTGTAATGACATGCCCAAGGAATTCAACCTTATCAAGAAAGAATTCGCACTTCGATAACTTATCGTACAACTTCTCCTTCCTGAGGGTCTCCAGAACAATCCTCAAGTGCTGCTCATGCTCCTCTGGGGTCTTCAAATATAACAGAATATCATCTATGAAGACTACAACAAATTGGTCCAGGTACTGATGAAACACCTTGTTCATCAGGTTCATGAACACTGTTAGGGTGTTGGTCAACCCAAACGACATCACCAAGAACTCAAACTGCCCATAGCGAGTCCTGAAAGCTGTATTCGGGATGTCTTCCCTCTTCACCTTTACCTGGTGGTACCCTGACCTCAAGTCTATCTTGGAAAATACCTTCGCTCTGCTCAACTGGTCAAACAAGTCATCTATCCGTGGCAACGGGTATTTGTTCTTGATAGTGAGGTTATTAAGTGCCCTGTAGTCGATACACATACGTACCAACCCATCCTTCTTTGGTACAAACAGTACCGGAGCACCCTATGGTGATAAACTGGAACAGATAAAGCCTTTGTCTTGTAACTCATCGACCTGCTTCTTCAACTCTGCCAGTTCGCTGTTGTTTAATCTATAGACGTTCTGAGAGATCGGCTCTGTGCCTGGCACTAAATCTACAGAGAATTCTATATCTCCATCCGGCGATAACCCTGACAACTCCTCTGGAAAGACATCCAAGAACTCCGTAATCAACGGATGTGCGGCTTCTGCTCCTCGACCAAAGCTCCACAAAAATCGCCTTTGCTCTGCTCTGCTCCTCAGACGAACTCGAACCCTGGCTCTCATGGCGTCTAAAATAAAACTCTGCCTCTACGACAATCGATACTAGTGTGATGTCTACTCAACCAATCCATCCCAAGCACTATGTTGTAACTCAGAAGTGGCATTACAAGTAAACATACGCTCAGCTCACGGCCTCCCAAATAAACTCTCTGGTTCTTGCAAACATCACTGACCAGGATGATGTCACCCCCGGTCGTGATCTTGTAAGTCCTCGCCAACGGTTTAGACTCAAGGCGATGCCTCAAAGCAAAAGATACAGATACAAAGCTATGAGAAGCACCAGAATCGAACAAAACATGAGCTGGAAAGGAATCGAGATAAACTGAACCTGAGATGACTTTGCCAACCAGCTCCTCCTCCTCGACAGTCATGGCAAAAGCTCGCCCCTGTCGCTGCGCTCCTCTCTACTGCTGATGCTGGGCAAACTGCTGCTACTACGGTGGAAGAGGTCCTCTCTGCTGGCCCGCTGGTGGTCTAGCGGGTGCCCTCTGTGCCTGTCCTCCACCCTGAGCTGGACGGGCTTGGACTTTGGGACAAGCCCGTAACAGATGATCTTCCGATCCACAGAATAAGCATTAGCCTAGCCTCATCCTGCATGTGTCCCATCTGTATCCTTGCTTCTTACAGAAAGTGCAAGGAACTGCTGCCCTCTGGATTTGATACATCTGCTGAGCTAGCGCTCTAGCTGTCCCGTGATACTGCTGCCTCTGGTACTGGTACGGCCTATGGTGCTGTTGCTGGAAATGAGGCCTCTTCGCTAAACCGTGCAGTTGCTGGATCCTCCGGTGTCCCTCAACCTCTTAGAGCCAAGCTCTAAGTCATCCTCCGCTCTCTGCGCCTGTCTGAGTATCTCCTCGAAGGTGGCAATAGGATCTTCGTTGGTGTGGGGTTTAACTTCCCGGTTCAGGCCCTTCCTGAACTTTCTTGCTCTGCCTCTAGGGTTCTGACCCTCCATGAAGTGACCTAGACGGTAATACTCTGTCGCATACTCATCCACTGACATACCACCCTGGATGAGGTATTGGAACTGACTCTCCAAAGATGTAAGAGCCACGTCTGGGAAAAACTTTTCCTTGAAAATCTCTTTAAAGGCTTTCCAAGAGAGACCTGGTACTGCAATCCTCGGGTCTGTCCGGAACCATGTCAAGGCAATATCGAACATCATACAACCCGCAGCCTCTATCTGTAGCATCTCTGGAATCTGCTCCAGCCGCAGTTTCTGCTCGATGTCCTCGATCCACTCATCCGCATAGATAATCCCCTTTGTGCCCCTGAAGTCCTTCAGGCCCATCCTCTTGAAGTCGATGATGGTTCTCGGCCACGGCTGATGCAGAATAAACTGAGCTTGTGCCGTTTGTGGCTGGGCTGTAGTAGTTCTCTCATATACGGTAATGGCCACCTGGTGAGCATTCTCAATGCCCTATCTTATCACCTCTGTCTGCCGGTGTTGTGCCTCCGCTTGGGCCCTCTGAGCCTCCATCATCTGCTGGAAAAGTGTGAACAACTGTGTAGCATCAACTGGTACTGGCGGTGGTGGTGGAAGATCCTCGAAAACTAATGGAGCTATCCTCCGAACTGGGGGAGGAGCACCCCCAAAGATGGCTGCTGAGACTCCTACCTGAACCAGTGAGGCGACCCTCTCAACTGGAGAAGAAACAGTAGTAGCTGCTACCCTCTCCGCAGCAGGCCGAAAAGTATCTGATGAAGCTACCGCTGCTCCCGAGCGATAGAATCTGATCTTCGGAGGCATCTTGAAGACAGATTGAAATACGAAATCAATATTGAATATGATACAATATCATCAAAGAAGGACAGAACATTATTCAAAGTAAAACAATATTCAATAGATAAAGATTTGCAAAAATATATATTGGAATTTTTCTAGGTGTGATTGAGTAACTCTCAGCCAAAATCATATTCCCTAAACTAGGCTCGTAGCAGTACTCTAGACGAGCACCAATACGATATCTATATAGAACTGCATGGGCCACTACTAAAAATGTGTTACGACCCGCACCCGAATGTTCGGGCACGAGTACATGGTTACGTCCAGCCTACGCCGCAGAATCGACGGTAAAATGATATTTGGGTTATTTCTAACTATCTAACATCTCAACAATATAATATGGTACCTGTCAATCATCTCAACTCCAAACGGAGGAGCAATATGGTATCTCACAAGTATAACTAATCTCAATCACAAAACAAACTAAGGAAGAATAATGCATGAAAGGAATAGCGAAGGAAAGAATAAGATACAATCCACAATCTGAAATAATATACAAGATATGAATCCACCAAAAGAATAGTCTAATATAATCCAATACAAATAATTTAGACCTCCTCGGGCTCTGCAACTAAGTCCTCCTGGTCAATAAGAGTGTCCTCTAAAGGTACGCCGTCCTACGGCCTGTAGAATATAGGATACTGCTCTAGAAGTCAGTCATCTGAAAAAATATATCCAGTTAGGATTGGAGCAAAGTACATACCTCTGAAAGCAGTTTCAATAACATAATCGAGCATATAAACAGATATAGAAATGAAATATAAGATCACTAAATATATGAACGATAAACAATAGATATACAGGTAATGTACGAGAATATAGATCAACAATATGAATATCAACAATATGATAAAATAACTGCAATCTAAACTAGCTAATGTGTCTCAGAATACGAGTTTATTATATGATCGGGTTGGGTGAACATGATCAGGTAAGACAGATTACAAGTGAGATATGTAACCAGAATGTCCACGATGTAATAATGGCTTTGATCACATAATCAACTCCTACTCTCTCTCCCCTAACTAATATCGATGGATCCAATCACGACACGCTACGAACACGAAATATAACCACTGAATACGAGTAGTGGGTGTACACGAATATCATAACCACCGAACACGAGCAGTGGGTGTATACAAATAAGTACACTAAATACGAGCAGTGTGTGAATAGGAAATATAATCAATACCCAATATACACGATGAGATACAATGTACATGAGTACCCGCTGAACACGGTAGGGGATAACATTTCATAACGGGATCCATATAGCACCAGTCCGTAAAATCACTGTGTAGGGATCAATGTATATAATTCTAGAACATGCATATATACAATATTATGAATTAAAAACAATCAGAGAAATGTACTCGCCTAATGTCCTGAGCAAGGTGTGTCTCTCGATGCCCAAGCCGGTATCTCACAACCTATATATGGTATGATGCATCAATATAAGGTTCTAAAATAAAAATAAGTGAAGTCGATATAATTCTAAGTCAATATGCCATTTCTAGGTCAAACCAATAAAATCCAGGTTGCAAGAGTCTAATGCTAAGTCACTAAGTCGATACACTATGAAACTATGCTAGCTAAGCTAAGACACAACAAAGCATTCAAAGAGCCGTATCCCAAGATACGCAAATTTCGAATACGAAAATAATATATATATATATATATATATATATATATATATATATATATATATATATATATATATATATATATATATATATATATTCAAGTCAAATATTATAATATTATATCAAATCAAAAGAAATAGGATACCTTGGCCTTGCACCAATGTGTATTGCACCTAACTCGATACCCAAACTCAATACCTTGGGTATCGGCCCAATACCTTGGTATCTCAAGGTAACCCAATACCTAATAGCTAATACATATATAACCAAGCTAATACTAGCTATGCAACTACACTATACTATATCTAACTGCTAACACTAACAAAAGTATACCTAGTTAACTATTTGCTAACATATTTATATCTACACATACAAATAGCTAACGATATCTAACTACTATAGGGTAACAACTAATGCACATATGCATATATCAAACTAAACATAGTTAGTTACTAATAGTTACTTAGCTAACTATTTCTCAAATCACTAACTGTCAATGTATCATATATATATATACTAGTATAATTATCTGACTAACTATATCTAATATCTACTAGCTACCTATACACGTAGATAACCAATCTAACCGATACTGCAAAGTATATATAATCATCTTCCTAATACACTTTCTAATTAAATAACTAACTGTTATAGGATATGCATACATAGCTAACTAGCTACTAGCTAACAACTCAACTAATCATCTAAACCCAACTCACTGATACCAAGCTAACTCAAATACCTGAAACACTGAACACACAGTGTGGCACACTGAACTGCACTTGTAGTTGTTGTGCTCGACTGATGGAGAGACCCTCCTCATCCCCCTTGTACTGATATTCTGTGAGCACTGCTGCACAGTAGTTCCTGTGCAAGTGCCTGAGCTTCCTCCCAAAACAGAGCTCGACTTCCTGCTGCAGAACTGCTACTGCTCTCCCTCTGATTCCTGTGCTCACAGGAACTGACTGCATCCTTGCAGTGCCCGCTGTGCACACAGTAAACTGCAGCTAGGTGCAGTTTTCTCTGCTGTCCAAGCCCCCCTGTGCACTGGATGAACTGCACTGATTTTGCCCGAGTTGGTGCAGTGGTTCCCTCACTGCAGAGTTCACTGCAGAGTTCTCAGTTCAGCTCCTCTACGTACATGAGACACTGCACAGTTGCTGTTGATACCCCTGCACAGATGTTGTTGCTCACCCTCTCTTCATTTACCAGTTGAGCACCGACTGCTCTCACAACACACACAGGCACAACACACAATATGAATATATCTATCCACATATATAAACATGTATATAACCCAACACAATATATATATATATATATATATATATATATATATATATATATATATATATATATATATATATATATATATATATATAATCAAACGCATAAGTACATATAAGCCAACACATATATATACATATATATATATATATATATATAACACAATACACTTATATACACAACATATATATATATATATATATATATAGACACACACACACACACACACACACACACACACACACACACACACATAGATTTATCTAGATACTCTATTACATACATATAGACACACATAAACACATAAACCCAAAATATACTATTATACACTATCATATATACTATATAATACATAGATAGCTTGTATATATATAATTACACATGCATGTATAGTAATGAGAGCAAAACAACAAATATATGGAATGCACCGCACCCGTATCACACTTTCTCTATGATACGCTTGCGATACGGCTCCAACGCACAACCAAACGCATCCCGGAGGTCACGAACAAATCTAAAACACTAATTATAAATAATACGTATAGTAATTATCTACATGTCTATGTCACAATGTGATATACACAAGGCCCCGTGTTGGAGAAAACCCCCTAAAATCAACATGTTTCGTCAAATTAACGAGATACGGCCTACACGTATCCAATTGTGGATACGACACTACTCAAAAACATGCAATCAAGTGTCAATTAGATCTATTAGACCCAATGACAAGCACTACATGTGCCAATTTCGGAATTCTTCTAAAATTGGCACCAAATTGGTCATAACTTCCACTGTAGGTCTCCGATGAACCTAAAACTAATTGCTATGGGTAGCCTATGCATGTGGGTTAGTTTCTCATGATTAAATCTCAGATCTAGAGTCTATTAGAAGGAGAGAGAAAAATTGAAATGTACCTATTGGGAGATGGATTCCCAACGAAAAGTCTCCAATTGTCAATTAGCTCCTCTCCTTGTAGATCTTAGCCTCCTTTCCTTGCTCCTTGCTTCCTTCTTGTAGATCCTTGATGTGCAAGCCTTAATGAAGAATTTAGAAAGTGTTTGGTGAAGAATTGGTGGAGAATTGATGAGGGAATGGAGGGAATTGGAAAAGAAAAAATTATAGATCTAGAATTTGGAGAATACAATAAAATGAGAGCACTCTCTCTCCTCCTACTAAGGGCCGGCCATGTAACCCCCTCCCCAAAAAATATACAAAGTCACAAATACCCCTTGGGGCCTCTCATAAAAAAATTAATTAGGGAGGGAAGGTTCTAGTCTAATGGTTTCTCTAATTAATCAATCCTCCTAATCCATAGGCCTAATTCATGGGCTCAACTTAGACTCAACTAAAAGTTGGTTCATGCATTCTAAATAAATGGATTTAGTCAACTACACAAGTCTAAAATAAATCTATAACTAGCAATCAATAAATAATACAATAATTAAATAATCATGCATGCACAAATATTAATTATAAATTATCCTAAAATAAATTACCCATTGTCAATTATCAAACTCCTCTTAAATGAAAAAAGTGAGGGTGACACCCTCATTCTACCTGCCAAGAGGTTGGCTTTCGGCCACAAGCTGGTCCTTCTACCGGCCATGGTATATTCCATCCATCGTGGTCTCCACAACTTTGCCGAGAAGGTGGAGGACCATCCTGGTAAGGGACATTTCAATAGGGTCGAGCTCCCTTACCATTATTTGATGGGTTGGCTTCTCCTATATCACGGGTCCTTAATGAGCCCTGAGACCGATGAGGACATGGTGGTCGTCGATGCCCTGATTTGCAGGTATCGGATGATGAAGTGGAAGTGCGATACAGTCCTTGCTGGTAGGAGAGAGCTCTTCTTCATGACTGGCTTGGACCTTCTTCACGTTCGAGCCAGAGTTTACTGACGACAAAAGAAATATCGTTCACTACGATGACCGGGGGACCTCAAAGTTTGTCTGATAGGCACTTTCGTTGGCTCTATGCTATCCGTCCCTCTCATCTAGTGTATCAGAATAAGGTTATTGTTTTCGTGGAACCTTACCTGCCCAGTCGATTCGTTTGTCGGTTCGGCTACACTCAGCTCTTACTGGGTCATCCGAGTGCTTCTTTCGGATACAGTGGCAGTTTGCTCGACGGGAGTCGAGCATAGAGTCATTATAACTCTAATGACACCCAGGTCCAATTTCAATTACCAATAGCCGGAGTCGTACCGAGAATGTTGTACACAGTAACGAAGTATTATTGCACGATGAATGCTTCGCTGGCTAACATTGACCTAGAGAGGAGTTATATCAAAGGCACCATGTTGATGCCTCCGGATGTAAAAGTGCGTAGGATGTCCAAGAAGGGCAAGGTAGTGGCCAGACCTCTGATCGTAAAGTTGGAACCATCGACCGGGGAGGAAACGACGTCTCCTTCTGATGATCCTCCGCCTGCTAAGCGCAAATCGAAGGTCGAGATACATCATGCTCACTACTCTAAGGAGGCGAGGATGGATGTGGTCCCAGAGATGGAACCTGCGGCGAAGTTAAAGTCCCTTGTGAAGGGGACTATGAGCAAAGAGGTAGGACCCCTTGCACTAGTGGTTTCTGAAGCAGAGCCCACTTTAGATGCTATGACGGTATCCATAAACCCTCTTAATTTTATTCTGTCAGGTCCTCTATATAAATATCTTTCTTCTGATCTGTTTAAAAATTTGCAGACACAGGAGAGAAGGGACAGTCCCGGACGAACAGCCGCTTCGGTGGTTTCTTACGCCGAACAGGAAGAGGAACTCCCCTCCCCCCAGAGTCTGATGTGGGTACCTCAAAACCAGTTCCTGAGGCCTAGAGAGCTCACGGATTGGATGCAGCTTCAACGGAGCAGCCTTATATCCCTTTGGAGCACATATCCATAGATGACATAGATGCCATGAAGAAGGCTATGACAACGCTGGATGAGCCGCATGTGTCACCTCCCTCGAGTATGTCATTTTGCAACTTCTCAAGATATAAAAAAATTTGGCTTCAGCTTTCAATTTTTCGGTGAAGTTAATTACCGGCTATTCTGGTTCTACAGACCTCACTTTTTCCTTGAGTCATAAATGCCATAGGGAAGGCTATGACAATGCTAGATGAGCCGCAATATGTGTTGCCTCCCTCGGGTATGTCATTTTGCAACTTTTCAAGAGATAAAAAAATTTGGCTTCAGCTTTCAATTCTCCGGGTGAAGTTAATTACCGGTTGTTCTGGTTTTGCAGACCCCACTTTTTTCTTGAGGACCGTGGACGTGGCTGCCGAGGAGGGTGTCATGGAAGAAGGGGGCATTGAGCTTGTTAGAAAGATGCCTAAGTCTCTCCCTAGCTATGTGAAGGACCCCCTGCAGTGCTCCCTACGGAGGCTGTGGTGGAGGAGGTTCCTACCGTTGCAGGTCCTTCTGGTACGGCACCTACTCCCCCAACCGTTGTTGTTAGGGGCTCCGTAGCTAAAGCCTTTGTGGATAGAGGGGTGGTAAGCTGTCGTGAGGAGGCCGTTCCCGATGTTCCCGGTACTGCGGTCATTGGGTCATCTTATGAGGCTGACGCAACGCAGTCTGGGGTTGGTACACAGGTGGGAGCCGAAGCAGCGGGGCGCCCCGGTACTCCTATCCCAAGTTATGGTACTATCACACCATATGTTGCTCAGTGCCGGGTATCCAGGCGTTTCATACGTCTATGAAGGATTGGATCGCAAGCAGGACCATCGGTTGCTCCTCTACTGCTACTTCGCCTTCAAGGTCATCGAGCATCATTGCGCAACCAGTTGCGCCCGTGGCTTCTTCCTCCATCCAGTCGCCTTTAACTCCGGCTATGTTGGAAGAGGTTGACAAAAATATCAGTATCTCCATTCGGAGCTTCCACATGTTCTTAAAGCAAGGGGTCGAGGGCATCATTGCACAACCTATTGGGCCCGTGGCTTCTTTCTCCATCCAGCCGCCTTTGACTCCGGCTATGTTGGAAGAGATTGACGAAAATATCAGTATCTTTATTCGGAGCTTCCACATATTCTTAAAGCAAGGGGTCAAGGGCGTGTTGGAGCGCAACTAATCCTTTGCCTAGGCAAAGCACTTTGCCGAAGGTCAGGTCCACTCTCTGAGGAGTCATCCCGGTCTTGAACAGATAGTTGACCTCCTGGACCAGAAATTGGCGGCAGTGGAGAAATGCCTAATGGAATTACGGCAATACCAGTAAACAGATATAGGAATGCTGATATCTCACGAGTATAATGAGTTCTCAAAGAAGGTAGAGGCTGAGAAGGCCTTTTTTACTTCGTCTAAGGAATGCCAGTAGTGTAATCTCCAAAATTTGTAAGAGAGGTGTGATCGCCTAAGTGATATCAGAGAAGACTCTCTCCCGGCAAAAAGGCCTGATTGAGAAAATTAGAAAGCTCTAGGTCAAGCTTGATGCGCTGGGGAATGGGCTGCAGGAGGCCTAGCAGGAAGATGAGGCTATTCAAACCGAGGTGAGCTAAGTAGCAAAGAACACGGTTGACGTTGAGTTTATGGTGCAACAGCTAGAGGACAGACATAAGTCCTACTCTCGCAACGAGGATCCCAAAGTTATAGCCAAAGAGGTTGAGCGTCGGGCCCAGGTGTGCTTGTATGGCCATATCGCACGTCTCCATGAGTGGATAGCAGAGTTATGCTCTGACCAGTAGCACCAGTAATTCTTCCTTTGCTTTTTTCAATATATCTTTTTGTGACTTTTGTTTTGACTTTGGGCTAGGGACCCTGGTAATCCCTTAGATATAGTTCGCTTTCAGTTTCTCTTAGTCAAAAAAAATAAAAGCTATTTCGTTTGTTGCAACTGTTTGTGTGAACTATGGATATCGTACTAGAGGTAATATGGACGTAGTACAATATCGTAGTTGTTAAGGATGTCCCACTGGGGGATCTTTGGTAGACCTATTACTTATTGCGCACTTGGATGCATTGCGCACTTGGATGCAAGTAATAGGCTCAAAACAAGCCCTATCAGAGGTGATATGGACGTGATAGGTTTTGTGGGCTTAGCATCGCTAGCATACTTTTGAGGTAAGTACGGGTGATAAGTTGAGATAACAACCGATATCAGAAGTAATGTGGAGATGATAATCGATAGCCAAACCCGGAAAGTTTGCTCAGAGATAATATAGACATGGCAAACTTAGTCGAAAAAAATATTAAGACAGTAGTTCAGAAGTAATATGGACATGAACCAATGTCCGAGAAACTCACTGAGTGGTTTGTTGAGTGTGCTTTATCCAAAAATATAAATAGACCTGAGGGTTACTATGCTAGGGAGATCGTGAGGATGATAGCTCATAGGTAATCTGGGTGTCACGCCCCGATCCCGAAGGTCTCCCGACCAACGCCCCCGCCGGGCGCTAATCACCGCGCCTCGGCGCTCTCGCAGGGCATAGAGTCATTTGCCACCGGAACGTGATATCGTGCGAGCTAGGGATTGCACCCGCACAAGGCAGCATCATTAAAGTTTGGCTATCATCGCATCTATCGAATAAGCAACGGAGGGACATTGTTACAAGCATTTATCCATCTGAGTATACGGGGCAAATCGAGGCCCAGGGTTCTCTGAATATAATGGCATCATTCCATATATTATGCCCCTTTATACGAAAGCAGCTCAAGGCAATAGAAAATAGATTTTTGGGTCTTGGGGATGAGGCACGCCTATCGCTTCCTCGGACGATCCAACACCTACAAGCAAGTAAATTATTAGTGGGTCAGCACTTTTATAAGTACTGGTGAGTATAAACAACTGAACAGAAGAAACATTTACTAAAACCAAGACTAAGTAATCATGTTATAAAATATTATATTACTAGTGATCTTTCTAGTTTTACCTATGTTCGTTACATGCAGCACAAGAACGGAGTCATATTACTTTCTTTTGGAAACATCTTTAAAAACAGAGTTCATATTGATATAAGCAAGCAGGCAAGACGAACCGATTATTCTATTATCAGGGTGTGCGCAGCGTGTCTCGTGAGCTATACTCAAAGACTCTAGGGATAATTCACCATCTATGAACTATCCTCTATCAAGCCAATACAATGAACTAGCTATATGCTTTTCGGTCCTCGAGAAACTCAGGATCGGTAACGATAATCCAGCTAACCAATGACTCATTTATCTGATAATATTAGCAGTTGTGACTCATAGTTGCTTTCCACTATCTCTGTAGCAGCCGTGACCAAGGTTCAGCTCTTCACCAATAGCCATTGTTCGACCGATGCGAATGCATGAAATACTATCAGATAAACTCTAAGATGTAGATGAGAAGAACCAACAGACCATTTATCTCTGTACGGACTAGCCGCCCTCTCTGAACAAGTTCAAGCACGATATGGTTCTCTCGAAACACAAGCGGTAGTGAAACTTGTTCAAGCAAACTCTTACTCTTAGACAAGTGTTTTAGGTTATCTAGTTAAGTAGGCAAGTTCTTTTTAATGACAAGCTATGTGAGTTCTCTTATTAGCATACAAGGCAGGTTCTATCATTCTTCTTATGAAACTATCTTTAAGCAAACAAGCATTAAAAAAACACAGATTCATTATTAAGTAGTCAAGCATTTCAGGTTCTCTAGTTAAGTAGGCATGTTCATTTTAATGACAAACTATGTGAGTTCTCCTATTAGCATGCAAGGCAGGTTATATCATTCTTCTTATGAAACTATCTTTAAGAAAACAAGCATTCAAAAACTAAGATTCATTATTAAGGCGTGCAAGAATCAGAGAATGCAGTTCTGCCCACTCACCTTGATCAGTCATCTCCTGCTTCAATAAGGAGCTCTTAAGAAAGATATTATTTTTGAGTCAGCAAATCGATATCTCTTGTACATAGTGCCAATGCGGAGCGGGACACTACATACTTACCCACCAATAAAAAGTTTTATCCTCGAAACTTCAAGGAGAAACTTTTCGATATTCCGAGCAGCGGTAGTCCTCATCCCTCGCCATCCTCAATCAAAAACTCTAGCACAACACAAGTACGAAAGCATAACTCTCAAGCAACAAATCAAATCCAGAAAACTTTTTACACAACTTTAAGAATATTTATGGACTTATTGTATTGAACGCTCTATTATAATACAATATTGAGCACATCTCAGAGTCGTAGCAACAGAATAGGCAAAGAATCGAATTGCTCTGATACTATTATGTCATACCCTGATCCCGAAGGTCTCTCGACCAATGCCCCCGCCGGACGCAAATCATCGTGCCTCGGCGCTCATGCGGGGCGTAGAGTCATTTACCACCGAGACGTGATGTCGTACGAGCCTGGGATTGCGCCCGCATAAGGCAACATCGTTAAAGTTTGGCTATCATCGCATCTATCGAGTAAGCACGGAGGAACATTATTGCAAGCATTTATCTATCTGAGTATACGGGGCAAATCGAGGCACAAGGTTCTCTGAATATAATGGCATCTGTCCATACATTATGTCCCTCTATACGAAAGCAGCTCAAGGCAATCGAAACTAGATTTATGGGTCTTGGGGATGAGGCATGCCTATCACTTCCAGCACCTGCAAGCAAGTAAACTATTGGTGGTCAGCACATTTATAAGTACTGGTGAGTATAAACAACTGAACAAAAGCAACATTCACTAAAACCAACACTAAGTAATCATATTATAAAATATTACATTACTAGTGATCTTTTTAGTTTTATCTATGTTTGTTACATGCAGTACAAGAACGGAGTCATATTACTTTCTTTTGGAAACATCTTTAAAAACAGAGTTCATATTGATATAAGCAAGCAGGCAAGATAAGCCGATTGTTCTATTATCAGGGTGTGCGCAGCGTGTCTCGTGAGCTATACTTAAAGACTCTAGGGACAATGTACCATCTAGGAACTATCCTCTATCAAGCCAACATAATAAACTAGCTATATGCTTTTCAGTCCTCGAGAAACTCAGGATCGGTATCAGTAATCCAGCTAACCAATGACCCATTTATCTGATGCTATTAGCAGTTGTGACTTATGGTTGCTTCCCACTATCTCTGTAGCAGCCATGACCAAGGTTCAGCTCTTCACTAATAGCCATTGTTTGACCGATGCGAATGCATGAAACACTATCAGATAAACTCTAGGATGCAGACGAGAAGAATCAACAGACCATCTATCTCTGTGCGGACTATCCGCCCTCTGTGAACAAGTTCAAGCATGATATGGTTCTCTCGAAACACAAGCATAGTGAAACATGTTCAAGCAAACTCTTACTCTTAGACAAGCATTTTAGGTTCTCTAGTTAAGCAGACAAGTTCGTTTCAATGATAAGCTATGTGAGTTCTCTTATTAGCATGCAAGGCAGGTTCTATCATTCTTCTTATGAAACTATCTTTAAGCAAACAAGTATTCAAAAACTCAGATTCATTATTAAGGCGTGCAAGAATCAGAGAATGCAGTTCTGCCCACTCACCTTGATCAGTCATCTCCTGCTTCAACAAGGAGCTCTTAAGAAAGATATCATTTTTGAGTCAGCAAATCGATCTTTTGTACATAGTACCGACACAGAGAGGGCACTACACTGGGTGGTCCCTGCGGGAGTGTGCAGATGAACCTGGGGACTGCTCTGCTGGGGAGCTTTTAAGGATCAATTATCCGTTGCATATTCAGGACTCCTGAATATCGATAATGGCTTGTTGAGGAAGGATAATATTGTGCACAGGCACTCGCTAGGGATGAACAACAAAAAGTGGAAACCTTGTACATCTTTGTTGTCCTTGTGGGGATAAAGAGAAGTACAAGCCTAGCCTTAAACATAGTACTTTTTTAGGAACTTACCGTTGATGGGCATCATGAGCAAGTCGCTATTAGGTTTTGCCAATCAGTAGGCGTCGTTGGAGAATATAGATTCTACGATGAATAGCCTTTCCCATTTGGGTTGGAACTTGTCGGCCGTCTTGTGGGTCATAACCATCAGCCTTCTTACTGTCAAGACGAGATCACCCACTTGGTAAGTCCTCTTCTTGACCTATTTTTTGAAGGCTCCTGAGAGACGTGCTTGGTACAACTCAATGCGTTATTGAGCTAAGAGTCGCTTCTCGTTGAGCGCTTCTAACTCTTATAGCTATCGGCGGTAATTGTCATCGACGGTTATGTGGTTGGAGAGAGCCACTTGGAACGAAGGAATTTGGACCTCGAGGGGGAGGTGTCACGCCCCAGTCCCAAAATACTAAGGGACTAGCCACATGGCAATGGCCAGCAGCACACATCGATGGACAAATCCAATTTAATGGACCCATTAGGGTGTACTTAAGCTATAAAATAATAGAAAGGGTCTAATATACTAATCTTATCTACAGAAATAAATACATCAATATGAAATATAAATCAACATCAAGTCTCAATAAAATATATCTCGGAGAACAATCCGATGATAAGTCTGATACAATAGTTCATTAAACAAGAAAAATAAAAGAGTCTAATAACAGTAAAAATTGAGTATAGAATAAGCAGGTACTCAGGAGAAGTCCTCAGCGATCACCTCGTCCTCGAGTTTTGGTACTGCTCCAAAGACTGCTCATGTCCCGTACACCTCGGGGTAGATCTCCTATGCTAAACCTGGGGATATAATCCGGATCCAGGTCCTCAGGGGACATAGCAAGGTACAAGAATAACTCAAGCCAAATAAATGTAGTACAATAATAAATGAATAGGGCAAATTATATAACCAGCTATATGATATGCAAGTTGAGAGTATTAATCATACTCAGGCTGAGACTACTATGGCTCTGTGTCGGGAAAACCTATAGCAGCATTTTCTCGAAAGGCTAGTACATGTGCCAAAGCTCTGTGTCAGAGTCTAAGGCACCTCTAGATAACTATATATATATAATATAATCAGTCTTTAGTATGGTAAGTCTCTCCCCACCCCATGTAATTACACGTCTCGAAAGGCTAGTACATGTGCCAAAGCTCTGTGTCAGAGTCTAAGGCACCTCTAGATAACTATATATATATAATATAATCAGTCTTTAGTATGGTAAGTCTCTCCCCACCCCATATAATTACATGTCTCATGTCCATGACATGCAAGATCATATCAGTCTTTAGTATGGTAAGTCTCTCCCCACCCCCATGTAATTACACGTCTCATGTCCATGACACGCAAGATCATATCTAATGCAGCAAGTCATAATGATATCTATGCATATGTATAAAGTCTTTGTCACTAATCCTATAACCTATACAGAATCACCATGAATATCTCACAAAGATTTTGTCTCATGAATAGTGTCAGGTGTCCTGTGGTATGACGTACTTGATAATGCAAGCACGAAGATATATAGGGTCACGATATCAACCTCTAGGTGACGTTACACAACTCCGCGTATGGCATTGACACCCGAATGTTATTCGAACACTAAGTAATGTCACACGGTCCTAGGTTGAACATTTATATCATATAAATAAATCAAGAGAATAATAGAAAATAAATGCTGCAAGTATGGCAAGGTACACTTGCCTGGAATTTGATTTCCAACTGGTGCTCTGGTATCAGCGGGATCTGCAAGTACTCCTCCGGTTGCTAAAATAAATATTACTATCACGTTCAGAAGATATCAAATAGCTAGAATTGCATGTCCATAAGTCCAATTTGGACACAGTGGCAAAAGTGACAGTTTCTGGTCAAAGCGGGGTCCACATATGGCCCGCTTCGTACTGGAAAATGTGTCAGAGACAATGTTCTCCAAATTCATCAAACTTAGTGTCCACAAATCCAGAATGATGATAAAAACCCAACAGAATATCCAGAACCGAATTCCGATGAGCCGATCACAAAATCGTCCGTCAAGTGGAGCCTGGAATTTGATTTCCAACTGGTGCTCTGGTATCAGCGGGATCTGCAAGTACTCCTCCGGTTGCTGAAATAAATATTACCATCAGGTTCAAAAGATATTAAATAGCTAGAATTGCATGTCCATAAGTTTAATTTGGACACAGGGACAAAAGTGACAGTTTCTGGTCAAAACGGGGTCCACATATGGCCCGCTTCGCATCGAAAAATATGCCAGAGACAATGTTCTCCAAATTCACCAAACTTAGTGTCCACAAATCCAGAATGATGATACAAATCCAACAGAATATCCAGAACCGGATTTCGATGAGCCGATCACAAAATCGTCCATCAAGTGGAGTCGTGGGACCCACGATACGGAATTTTGTCAATATTCTCAGAATCGAACCAAACTTGGGTAACAGGACCAGTGTATTGCTACGAGTCCGATGGCATAAGTTTTATTTTGATACGACTAGTGTACACGAAGTTACAATAAGTTTTAGAACAGGGCCGATACGGGACGTTGTCGACGGATACGCGTTGATTCCGGTGTGCACGCACATCCAAATCAACTTCCGTGAAATCCTACGAGTTCGCATTAACGGTGCGCACCTTTCAGTGAAGTTCGCACACGACCAAATCGTCTCGTTTAGCGGAGCGCACCCAGTTCTAAAAAATTAGGGTTTTATAAAGAACACGTTTTTGGCCAATTTTACCCTCAAATAACATGCAAATTACAACACCATAAATTACACTAATACATGGTTTTAAAATTAGGTTATACAGTCTAAATAACTATTTAGGTATAATTTAGAATTAATTAACAGGTTGTACGTAAAACGGTCGTGAACCGGGGAGTTCAGGACATTTTCTGAATTTTCAGAAAAGAGGATTTATTTTCCTGATTTTTTGTCGCGGTTTGAGACCAACACAGGACGCGATACCTCGAACGATTTGCACGATGTTCGAGAGGGTCACGCAGGGTACCTGTAGCAACAGACAGTTCAAAAAATGAGGCGGCAATGAGAGAGAAATGCTCACCAGAACAGGATGCCGGAATCGACCATACGTCAAGTACACGCGGTGCGGCACGGCGTCTACGGGATGGCGACGGATGCTGGCAGCTGGGGGAGGGGTCCGTGGCGGCTCTCGGCAGCAGGGCTCGGGGTTGCTGGAGGTGAAGTCGGCTGGGGATGTGGCTGCTCTCGACGGCAGGAACCTCGACGGCCAGAGTTGATGATAATGAAGATGGAGATGCCGGTGGTGGAGATGGAGATGCTGGTGGTGGATGGTGGCAGGAGGAGAAGCGGTCACGGTGGTGCTGGTGATGGTTCGAGGTCGTGGGGAAGCTCCACTGGCCGGAGAGTGGGGATGAATGAAGGCAGCGGGTGATTGAAGGGATGGTAGTGTTGTTGCCGGAGGGGAGCGGGTGGGTTTTAAAGGAGGAGACCGACGGCGGTTACAGGGAAGGGTACCGACGCGGGGAGACGAGGAGGCGAGCAGGAGCAGGAGAGGCATAACGGTCGTGGGGCGGAGGCATAACCGCCGGCGAGGGTAGCCGGAGCGTCGGCCAGGGCGGTTACAGGGAGGGATTAGGAATTACTGTAGCACGGTTAGGGTTCGGGTTGGCGGGTCGGGTACGGGCATGGATCCGACCCGACCCACTAAGGTTTGTTTAAATAGGCCGGTTCGGTTTGGTTCAGGGTTGAACAGGTTGGGTTCAGCTCGGTTTGTTTTGGTTTAATAAAAATATTAATTTTTAGGTCTTTAAAAATAGTTCTGGGGTCCAATAAATTCCAAAAAAATTACACTAAGTCTAATTATTTATTTTACACTCAAAAATATTATTTTCATAATATTTTAATATTTAATAAACTAATTAAAAATATTTAATTCCAGAAAATGCTTATTTTAATTAGTAAAAATTATTGAAAATTCTTGAAAATTTATTTTTAAATTCTGAAAAATCTGGGGGTTTACAGGAGGATCGCTTCACTCCTATAGACCAAGGAGAATGTAGTGCTACTAGTCAGTGTCCGGACCGTTGTTCGATAAGCCTAGAGACATTCACGTAGCTTCTTATTTTAGTCGTGCTTATTGGATAACACGAATATTTTGCGTAGCTTTATAAGGGTCTTATTGAATGCTTCCGCCAGACCATTTGTTGCTGGGTTGTAGGCAATCGAGACTATATTCTGAATTTGGTTTTTGTCTCAAAATTAGTAGAAAGCGTGACTTCCAAATGGTGGACCATTGTCATGGATGATCTTTCGTGGCAACCCAAAGTGGTATATGACGTGATGCTTGACGAAGCTGATCATGTTTGATATTTTGACTTCAGCGAGTGGTACAGTTTTTGATCACTTGGAGAAGTAGTCGATAATAGCGAGGATAAACTGACGTCCCTTAGACAAAGGTAGACTGATCGGTCCTATGATATCTATGCCCCAGGCTTCGAACGGCCAAGACGCAACGGTCGGGTGTAGGAACTTCGAGGGTTGGTGGATGAAGTCAACATGGATTTGGCACATTCGGCACTTCTTTGCGTAGTCGACAGCATCCGCAACTATTGTCGGCCAATAGTAACCCATTCTTTGGAGATAGTCCTGTAGCTTGGGTCCAGGCTGATGGGAACCGCATACCCCATCGTGAGCCTCGCAGAGAGCCTATTTTGCTTCTATATTCGATAGACATCGTAACGAAAGACCATCGTAGAAACGATGATACATCATTTTTGTAGCCGTATCGTAATAGAACTGGAGAGAACATCTTCTGATGGAAGTAGCTTCCTTTGGATTCTCGGAAAAAAATTCATAGACTGCGTAGTCGATGAGTGGGAGTCTCCAGTCTTGGGATTCGACGTTTGTCTTTACTGAGTAGCTCAGGCACAGATAGAGATTATTTTTTGGGCAGACTAGCTCTTAACCGACCAATGTGATCAGCTGATGGATTTTGACCGAAACTGCCAGGGAGGCAGCTAGACCGGCCAGGGCGTCAGCCTTGATATTTTGCAGCCGAGGAACATGCTCTATGAAGAACCCCTAGAAGGTAGAGATTATTCCAAGCGCGGCTTGGTGGTAGGGAATCAAGTCTTTATTCTGGACTTCGTATTCGCCAAAGACTTATTTGACTATCAATTTGGAGTCGTCGTAGGCCTCTAAGTAGTCAACTCCCACTTGTTTAGCGAGTTGGAGCCCAACGATAAGAGTGTTGTACTTTGTCATATTATTGGAGCATGGGGTAAGGGAGTAAGCGCGATTGATGACCAGATCGTATGAAAAAATCAGTATTATCCCGACGCCAGCGACAATATTGTCTTTGGGTCCTGTTCTGAAAGTATCGTTGACGAACATTCGCCAAATAACTTATACGCCTGTAGTCATGTTTGAGTCCGCTACTTCGTCTGGAATCTCCTTGTAGAGCTTTGAGATTTTTGGTACAGGATGGGCCGCCAGGAAAGCTAACAATGCTTGGCCTTTGACCGCCTTTTGTGGAATAAATACCATATCGTATGGCGACAACAGTATTGCCCATGTGGCTAGGCAAGAGTTGAGTGCTCCAAGTTTAGTCATAAGGACCCTGAGAGGATTAACTCGCGAGATCACATGGATGGTTTATCTGCTATGTAATATCGGGTTTTTGAATGGCGAAGACCAGAGCGAGGCACTCCTTCTCGATGGGGTTGTACATGTGCTCTGCGTCAGTCATCATTCTACTGAGATAGTATATGGCATATTCGTGACATGCATTGCTTGTCTGGGCTAGTAGAGCCCCGAGGGAGTGATCCATTGCCCGCACATATAATAAGAAGGGTCTTCCCACAATGGGGGCCACCAATACTGGGGTGTTCATTAGATACTCCTTGATGTCGTCAAAGGTGCGTTGGCATTCTTCATTCCAAATAAAGGAGACTCTCTTTTTCATGAGCTGAGTGAACGATTAACAACATCCAGAGATGTTTGATATGAACCTCCTGATGTATGCAAATCTTTCTTGAAGGCCACAAAGTTCTCTGAGGTTCTTCGGTGGGTGCATTTCAAGGATTGCTTTAGTCTTGTCGGGGTCTATGTGGATACCTTTCAAAGATTCATCTTGAGCTGGAGACTCACAGGAAGGACTTGATAGGATTCATCTTGAGCTGGTGCATACGCATGAGGTTGAACATATTCTTCAAGTCTCAGAGGTGATCATCTTTGAAGCGACTCTTGATGGCGATGTCATCAACGTAACACTCCACCATCTTGCGTAGATGTTTACAGAATATGGTGCTCATAGCTCACTGGTATATAGTACCTACGTTCTTCAGACCAAAGGGCATGGCTGTGTAGTAGTAGACTCCTATCAGTGTTTGAAACAACGTATGCTTCTCATCGTCATGAGATATCTTGATTTGATTGTAGCCTGAGAATCCATCTATGAAGGACATGCACACGAAGCCACAAGTATTGTCGATCATTATGTCTGTGATCGGAAGGACAAACTCGTCCTTAGGGCACGCTGCATTTAGATTACAGAAGTCAATGCAGATCTGGATCTTCCCATTCTTTTTGATGACTGGTACGATGTTGGCTACCCAATCTGAATGTTGTTCTTCGTGGACGAAGCCACTAGCTATCAGTTTGTTGACTTTTACTTCGATGGCATTCATGATATTCGGCCAGAACCGTTGTTGTTGTTGCTTGACTGGCTTAGCGTTCGACAAGATGTTGAGCTTGTGGACCACAATTTGGGGGTCCAGTTCCGACATATCTTCGTAACTCCAGGCAAAGACATCGATGTACTCCCTGACGAGCTATAGTAGGAATTTTTGATCCTCATCGGACAGACTCTTACTGATAAAGATAGGTTGAGAGGATTCATCGCCCAGATCAATTTGTATGACTTCATCCTCAGTGGAAGGTTTTCGTTGCTCGAATCGCATCTTCTATTATGCGTTTAGGCGTTGGGCCCACGGTTCTACTTCTAAGAGTTCAGGTGGATCATCATCGTCTTCCTTAGGGTCAGATGACACCATATTGGCAAACAATGTTTGTTTGAGCATCTCTCCGATACTGACATCAGAGTCCCAAGAGAAAGATTCTGAAGAGTGAGAATGTAACTCATCTTCTTCATCAGAGCCTTCGGGGGTCGTGGGAGGCATGACGTACCCTAAGCCATGCTTGATCTTATGGTAGTAAACATCGAACTTACTTGCTGGAGCCTGCAGACTCAGAGGCAACCGTCGACCTTTGTCGTAGTTCAAGCCCCTAGCAGCTTTTAAATCGTATCCCATCTTCTGGATGAGGTACTTGGTTTGAGAATTATACCGGTATAGTGGTATTTTCTGGTATCGAGTTTTGGCTCTAGTTCCTCTGTGGCAGAGGATTGGAGACTTTTCACTCTGTCGAAGAAGCTGGGTTTGTCTCCACTCTTCCTTGCTGGAACTATAAAGTAGAAGTTTTGACTAGAGAGAACTCGGTGAACTGTATAGGTGATAGTCACATGTGTATGCAAGTGCAAGCCTAAACCATGCTCCATGGAATATAATATGCTGAGCTGTACAAGATTCGAGTAATTCAAAGATAGTCCTTTATTGATAAAATAAAATATTTCATCCTCAAGAATTAAGTCATCAAGAGAAGGGACGTTAGCATGAGCGGCTACGTACTCCTCCAATCCTTCTCGAGATCTACCCCAATACGAGTGACGGTTTTGGAGGTCTCCTGTGCAGCTTTACCACTAGAGGTTCGAAAGTCGTAGTAGGTGTCGGATCTTCCTTCAGCGGTCAACTCGATATACGAAGGCAAACGACCAGAGGTTCGGGTGCTTCCTTGTGCAGTTTTACCCTGAGTGGCGAGGTTGTGTCGGGAGCACGTGCTTTGAGATAGACTCTCAAAGGCTCATCCGATGTTGTCCCAGTTTTTGCCTCATCGTCGGCGTCATTGTCACCTTCATCTTGGTGGACTTGCTTGTAGAGGATCGAGTCAAAGTAATAGGCCTCGACCCCTTTGAATGGATCAACGTCAACAAATTTTGTCTTGACAATGCCGTGATCGTCCACGTACTTCAAGCACTGGTGCAAGATCGACGGTATAATCATGTACTGGTGTATCCATGAATGTCCTAATAGGATATTGTAGGATACGTCTACATCTATGACGTAGCAGATGACCTTTGTTTTCAGATTAACAATATGGCACTTCAAAAGAATCTTGCCCAGAGAGTAGCTCCTTCCTGCGTTGAAGCCACTGATGGAAGTATTGGTTACTTCCAGGTGATGCATCGGGATGCCCAGGGTCTGAAGCAAACTCTGCAGGATGATATTGATTGACGAACCAGGGTTGATGTGTATCTGGTCTACCTTGATGGCACCAATATATATTGTGTAATACAGAGGACGATCGTGCTGATTCTTCTTTAGCAACATAATTTATTACCAAAACATAATATTGGATATTGCCTTCATCATATTATTACAGTGGGGGCATATGGCAGGATCCTCAGCTAACGACTTGACCTGCGCCAGGTAGGTGTCGGCATTCTGTAATGCCTTACTCAGAGCAATCTTAGTGTCTTTGGAGAGTCGAAGAAACTCAAATAGTTACAACTTTACTGGAGTATTGGCGAGATGTGTTAAGATGTCGAAGTTGTAGGGCTTCTCCAACCCCTGAGCGGTATCTTTGTGCAGTGGTTTGTCGAAGCAAGTTTCTTTTTGCTTGGACTTGTCCGCTGCTAGAGGCTGGGATGGACCCAGATAGTAAGCGGAAATTGGGAGTACACCATCGTCAGGGATGGCGTACTCTCGTTGGCGGCTTGACCTGTACCAGGTAGGTGTCGGCATTCTGCAATGCCTCACTCAGAACAACCCAAGTATCGTTGGAGAGTCAAATAAGCTCAAATAGTAACAACTTCGCTGGAGTATTGGCGAGCTGTGTCAAGATGTCAAAATTGTAGGCATTTCCAGCCCCTGAGCGGTATCTTTGTGCAGTGGTTTATCGAAGCGAGTTTCTTTTTGCTTGGACTTGTCCGCTGCTGGAGGCTGGGATGGACCTGGATCGGATGCAGCGATTGGGAGCGCACCATCATCAGGAATGTCGTACTCTCGTTGGCATACCAGACCTGACCTTGTTGTTCCTGCTATATCTTCTTCGGAAGGGATAGAAATCGAGTAGCAGGATTTAGACTTCTTGCCCTTGGACTTGGTGACAGAAGGTGTTATCTGTTGTATCAAGTCTGGAGCAAAATTGGGATAAATCGATATGACCTCCCTCCGTGATATGGTGAGAGGTATCATCCCGGTTGTTTGGTCACGAACTTGCGGAAGATTGACAACCTCCATTATTGCCCAGGGGATCGGGATTACTCTGTCCTAGACTTTCGTTGCCAGAAAGTTACCAAACTGGAGAGATACCATGTTAGCGGCAACTATTTTGTCATCAAAATCCAAGGTGGGGTCCTTGGCATCGAGCAGACATTAGATGTACCATTTCAGTGTATAGCAGTCCCGCGTCGCATGGTTGACGTAACGATGGTAGTGGCAGTACTTTGGATTATTCACCTCGGCTGCCTCAATAAGGCGCTTGACGTCGGGGAGCCAAAGTTTATTTTTCTTTATTAGCATGTCAATGATTTCCATGATGTCATTATCTTCGAAGGAATAAGTTCTCTTCAATTTTGGAGCCTCAACGGGCTTTTGCTCGAACTTATTGGTTATATTGGCGACAAGAGCCTGCTTTTCCTTGCTATCCCGGACGCTATTGTCGTTGTTGTTGTTACTGTTCTAGGGGCATTTTTGCCTATCATCAGTGATAGGGATCTGTATCCCCAAGAGACGGACATCCTTCACCTTCTTCTCAGCATCGACAGCATTTATGATGAAGGATGTCCAGTCTTTAAACTGAGAGTTGTCCATCTAGAGCCCGACTGTAGGAAGGAGATTTCTCCGGCAGGTGTCAAACAGTGTGGACTCAGGGTTACCGGGGGTAACTTTAGTACCGCTTGCCTGTATTGCTCGATGTACTCCCGTACATACACTTTCTCTTTGCATGATTTCCATTAAAGAGGACATCATTATGTCATTTCCTCCATCGTAGAACCGAATGAAGAAAAGACCTTTGAGGTCGTTGAACAATAAAATATAGTTGTCCTGGAGGCTGCAGAACCAATCAAACGCTATTCCAGACAATGCTCCGACAAAGAGCTGGGTTAAGAGGGCATCATTGTGAGGTAGATGCCCTGTTGCCGTCTCGAAGTAACTCATGAACTGATGGAGAGATGTCTTTCCATCGAACGGAGTCAAGTTAAAGGGCTTGTACTTAGGCGGGTATGATACGTCTCTCCACTCGAGGGGACACGGTTGTCGAATTCCAAGCTCGCGTAATGAGTTCCCGATTTTCCATTGAATCTAGGCGGGCCCGGAGTTCTCGTACCTCCTGCATTACTTTCCGAGCTTCATCGACTGCGAAAGGAGCAGATGATCTAGGCAGGGGATGATTACCGTCAACGGGTGGAGCAATTGCATTTGAATCCATGTTGGTCCCAGGGTCCAGGCTTGCTTGACCAGAGGCCCTTGCTGGTTGTAAGGCAATATTCGTCTTGATCTCCAGCATTATTTGGGTCAAGGCCTGTATTGACGTACTCATGGTCTGTATCATGGCCTCAAGAATTTTGAGGCACTATCAATCGTTAGGGCCCTCGTGATCGTCTCCTATCATGTATGATGTTCTCCCATGGGAAGAAATGGATGGGACGGTGGATGTCACACTTTTTGCCTCGGACTCTTACCGTGAATAGTCATCCAAGAAAGTTGGTAGTGCCTCATCCTTTTTGAACTCGTAGGGAATACTACCCCTAGCGTAGGAAGCTACATCCTCTTGATAAGGGTGGCTACCCCCAGGGATCTCCACAACTGTTCCTTGGGAATCATCTTCTTCTCGGAACGCCGGATTGTCATACAGGTCCAGGGGATTATAACCCCCAGCTTGCATAGCCACCTGGGATCCTAAGAAAGAACTACCCCCAGTGGTTGACAGCTTCTTCTTTGAGCTGGTGCCCAGAAAAATACCTTCCACTGGTTTTCTTGACACGTCTTCTTGACTTGCTAGTCGAGAGCGATGGACTGGAGGTACTGGACTTCCGACCTTCCCTCATGGAGGGGGCCTTTCAAGCAAAATAGCATAAGGCGAGGGATAACTCGTCTGCCTCTAGTGCTTGTACCTATACTCCGGGTTGTCGCTGGGTGGGTGCCTTTGGTTGTAGTCCTTGAATCGTCGATTACTTGTTTATGGGTACTGCTACTTTGTTACAGCAGCAGTTGATGATAATTCTGGCACAGTGATGCCCTGAGGGAGGATATTTTATATGCCGCAGTTGATTCTCTCACTTTATTCTTGTGATTTATTACGTTACGCAAGTCAAGCGAGGGCTGATTCACCTTTGTACCCTTTTTATGAGCCCGGATAAACCGAGCACATGGGCGCGTAGGTGTCACGCCCCAAACTCCCGCAAGCCCAATAGTCCCCGCTGAACGTAAAATCACCACGTTGCAGCTCTCCCGCGGGACAATCGTTCTATTCGGGACGTGATGCCGTACGAGCCTGGAGTTACGCTCGTACAAGGCGATGTTGTTAAGCACGAAAGTTATCATCGAAACACCAAGTTACAGCGGAAGCCAATTGTGTACCAAGCACACATCAGAGTATACGCAGCGAAGCTCACGATAGGGTCCAAATGAGATGCCCCGAGTCAATGCCACAAAGGCGATGCCACGGAGACGATGAAATAACTCTTGCTCTTTCTCTAGCCCACAAAGGTACTTACAGTTCATACATCTTGTCCCGTATATCCAAGCAGCGCCACTACGTCTGTGTACCTGAAATATTGCCCACAAACGTGGGTCAGTACACAACCGTACTGGTGAGCGGGGTAACCCACTCGTCTAAGCCGACACTAAGTAAAGTAGTGAATGCACACAGTTAAATGATGATCTTTCTAGTTGAATCCTAGATTCGTTTCATGGCATATGGATGACATGTTAAGGAAAGCAGTAAAGCAGTTTAAGCATGCAAGCATTCATTCTCAAACCAAACGACAAGCAGTTTATATATATATCCGACCCGTCTAACTCAATGTCCATCTTTAACCAAAGTTTATATATATCCCACTCTCGAGTGCACACTCTTGCCGAGGCAAGGTGGCCGTGCCTACACGAAAGCCAAACCAACAAAAGAAAAGTAAGCCAACTCTTATCTATATGAAGTCACTGGCAAAGCCATAAAGGACAAAATCCAAGCATTAACGGCGCGCCCTATCAGCCCGGGTAGCAAGCCCCGCTGGAGGTCCCGCAATGCATCGTGACTAGCACGAATCAATATTTCCCTCCGGATCGATACGGTCCTAGTGCCCCGGGAAGCCGTTTCGAGGAAATGTCAAACCCTGTGTACACAGGTTGTCCGTGACATGCAGAAAGTAGGTATGACGAGAGGATCGAACATTCTCGCCCCACCAAGCGATCCTAGACTCGTTCCATCGATAAATCCAACCGAAGTATCCATAACCATTCTTCCAACGTATTCCCAAGGATTCCAAATCTCGACCTCAATATATATATATCCCAAGGCACCAAAATACCCATATGCACAATCTCTCAAGTTGTGCCCAAGTTATGCCCACACTTCACATTGCCGCTTTCTAACACAGTGTTTCACATTGGATGCAACACCCCACACTCCGAATAATCCCGTGGCACAATGCCCCAACAGTGGCCCAATGTCCCATCAAGCGGCACCATACCTCGCTGATGCAGTTGTTCGGTTTTGAACCACAACTGCTCGCTTTGTAAGACAAAGCGACCCAGTGATACTCGTGCACGGATGCACGCTCGCTCGCCCGAATTCCCGATATTCCCATATTTCCATTTGCCTCAAAGTATCCTTCCAACTCGTATATTTCCAACCGTCCAAGCATGATCCCAAGTATCCAACCGATCGTCTCAAACGTATAACCCAACTATCGCATCCAACTATCCAACGCGTAAACCATTCAAACCACAATCCTACCAAGCCAACGACGCACACTCTATGCACGCCTCAGTGTAGTGCTTCCCGATGTTTCAGCCCAAGTGTACAAGCCATTACGTGTTTTCCATATTATTAGGCATGAAGGAGTAGAGGAGAAGGGAAAGAGCCCACTCACAATGTTCGAATCCGTTAGGCATCCTGTCCTGCCGATACGGCCAATCCCTTGAACCCGTGGTCCGATGCAAGCGCGATCTACTCAACTGGTATGACCGTGCGAGCAGGCCGTGCTCTCCAAATCATCCGACCGATCGGACTAAGGAAGACGGCATTATCGTTTCCATCCAGCTATTCAGTACTGTTCTGAACAAACACCTGATTTCCATCGATCCTGCTAGCCATCTGCACATTGAAACCAACTCGATTAATCCTTCTTCCCGAAATCCGACATTTCAAATGTAACCAGCATTTGATTTATTCAGTCCGACTCAGCGTAACGCTCCGAGCGGTTGCGGGGCGTTACATAATATACCACTTAGAATCAGGTTCGTCCACGAACCGTGCTGGTACTCATTCCTTACTAGCATGCCACAATCCAATTCCATAGATCTGCTCTATGCCACTCTCATATTCACTATTTCTGACACAACATCTCGTTCTGCTGAACGCTCGAATAAATTTTCACGAATTCCCACATCCTCCTTGCAGCTCAACACGAATTTCTCGTATCGCTTAGTTTTGGATTGTACACGTATTTAAGGCGTCCCTAAAATACATGCATTTCAGCCGAGCTTTGCGATAGCAAATTTGAACAAGTTACAAGGATATCTTTATGTTCGAGGCGTCTATATGCTTTGCTCCCAATTGAACCAAACACAATTCCCATTCCAACACATTCACTTGAGAACTATTCTCAATTATGCAGATTTTCCACCGATCAATCAGTCCGCATTCCAACTCAATCCATCCAACTATTTCTGAATCCGCACTAGCAACATCTCCAAATATATCTCATGCACCGAACGATTATCTCAACTGATACTACCCCAGCTAGGCGACTTACCCAAATATCAACTTGCTTAGATCAGCTCAGTCCAACACATTTCCTGCCATCTCAATATCTCACAGGGTGAACATCTATATTGAGGTTCGTGTGATCCACGAAGATCTCGCCGCCACGCCAAAGGGATTTGTGTCGCCACGATTTCAACGTGGACACACTCGCCACAATTCTTAGGTTGCGCATGAAATAGTTCTTCGTGCTGCTTCCACTGCCTCGAAGCATAGAATATCACCTTCGCCTTCCGAACGAGCACGTTTCCCAGACTAAGTTCCGAGACATCTTGTAAATCTGAGGCACATTTGTCCCTTCCAGTATTCGCAAAGATTTGATTTGAACAAGCCGCCACAGTCGTCCATTCATATAAATGCTATTCCCTTCCAGAACACGATGAGTCAGAGGCGATGCCATCTACAAAAATCTGTGACTCTGAATCTCATCAGTTGACTTAGGCCAATCCCACAATCGCTTCGGTCTTCCGGCTGCATCTTCAGCTGAAGGCTATCCCAAGGGTCTCTCAAATCCAATACTCAGTCGATAAGCCAAATCTTATTGCTCACATATGCCCTCGACGCATTCCCAAATACGCCGCCTCAAGGGTCGTTCTATGGGTCTACCATATTCATATCCGATTCAGCGGTCAAGTCGCTTAGGGTCAGCTGTTCCGAAGCTACGCTCGATAATTGTAATCATCACGATGGACAGTTACTATAAACCATGCTATATCTCATCTGCAAATCCGAATCAAAATTCCAACCATCCCATCCGAGCGAACTCCCGAATCCGAGCAATGTGTTCGTTGAAACCGTCTACCATCAATCCATCGTTCTGCCCTGAATCCATCAAATTTCTGAATTGCATGTTCGATTCTCGCACTACAAATTGCAATGATTCTCAAAACCCAAGACTTGCCCAAATTCACATCCGTTTGCCACGTCCCACCTTGCACTTCCAACTTACTCGAGCAGCACAGTGATTCGTTTCGACGTTGCTCCCACCTTTAGCTATCTTCAGAAATCAATCCGCCAAAATCTTTTTGCCTTCCTTTGTTGCCACAATCCGTCCACGTCTTTCCAAAGAATCCGTTTATCATCGTTGTACCATTTTGCCCAAAATTTCATCTCCGCTAAACCTGAGTCGACTTCTCGAGCAACAATATCCAAAATCCTTCAAGTTTGTGTGAATCAATCGCATTGCCCTCCAAGCCAAGATCGTGTTTTATTGCTCAACCAACAGCTCAAATGTGTTGCCCAAAATCATAGTTCATGCTCGCTATCCTTCTGATAATCCCATCGCTTTGCTCAAGCATAACCCAAACGTTCATTCCGGTTCCGCCCATCTTTTAAGCCCAATGATACTTTCCATTTGCACGACTCCGTCCTTGAGTTCTCAAGTCTAATGTATCGAAGGATACCCGAGTCAAATTCCATTGCACCATATACCACTTGGAAATATATTTGCCCTCGTGCAAAATCTGCGTCAACCAGCGTCTATCCCAAACCGACTATTCCGAGGTGATTCTGCCGAATCATAACTCAATATTCGCTTGCTCTATTTTCATTCCTTCCAACTCAGTCGATTTGCACCAACCGACTTGTATTCGTTATCCGAGTCCGTTCAGGCAATTCCAATAGATGTCCAACCAAAATATTTCCAATGCCTTGCTTAACATATTTGATCCCATATACCACTTCGAATCAATTCGCTACTCACATTACGTTTCCTTTCACGAATCCAAAAATCCGTTCGAACCATCCCTTGGGTGTGATCATGCCATTCCCCTCTTAAGTCTGACACAAAAACTTAGCCGATTCTTTAACCATCAATCTCGTTAGGCAACTCGTGCTATGTTCCATTCTCACTGCTCCCAGCTATTCTCAAACCACCTGATACTTTCGCAACACAAGCAATCGTGCAACGATTGTATTCCAAGTAGTCCAACCCAATACCCAACGGTTCCACACCTTTATTGTACGAGCAACTCATGCCAACTTATCTGATATTTCTCAAGCCAACTCAAATCTGCTCAACCGATGCGCCACAGTCGAAATTCTAACTTCTATCCAACACAATCACTTGACGAGCAACTCGTGCAAGGATCCATTCTCATCGAATGTTTCTACCCAAAACATGCTGCATAACCAAATCTCGTTAGCCAACCAACTGATCCATTGAGGCAATCAGAATCTCCCAAATGATAAGCCAAGCCAACCCAACGAAAGCCCACACTTGTTGCACAAATGCAACAACGCCAACCAACTTGCTGGACGAATGCAACAACGCCTAACGAGGCTAAGCGATCCTACGAAAACCAACCAAGGCAACCCAACACAGAATAATATGCAGCCAAAACCAGCAATAAATAGACTTATTGCATGAAACATCCGATGCGGCACTGAGTAGAGTCAAGAGCTAAACGACACGCGGAAGCTATTTAGAGTTTGTGGTAAAGCGAAGGACCAAGTCCGAAGAAATGAACCGGGCGCTCTGATACCAATCTGTCATGCCCCAAACTCCCGCAAGCCCAATAGTCCCCGCTGAACGTGAAATCACCACGTTGCAGCTCTCCCGCGGGACAATCGTTCTATTCGGGACGTGATGCCGTACGAGCCTGGAGTTGCGCTCGTACAAGGCGATGTTGTTAAGCACGAAAGTTATCATCGAAACAACCAAGTTACAGCGGAAGCCAATTGTGTACCAAGCACACATCAGAGTATATGCAGCGAAGCTCACGATAGGGTCCAAATGAGATGCCCCGAGTCAATGCCACAAAGGCGATGCCACGGAGACGATGAAATAACTCTTGCTCTTTCTCTAGCCCACAAAGGTACTTACAGTTCATACATCTTGTCCCGTATATCCAAGCAGCGCCACTACGTTTGTGTACCTGAAATATTGCCCACAAACGTGGGTCAGTATACAACCGTACTGGTGAGCGGGGTAACCCACTCGTCTAAGCCGACACTAAGTAAAGTAGTGAATGCACACAGTTAAATGGTGATCTTTCTAGTTGAATCCTAGATTCGTTTCATGGCATATGGATGACATGTTAAGGAAAGCAGTAAAGCAGTTTAAGCATGCAAGCATTCATTCTCAAACCAAACGACAAGCAGTTTATATATATATCCGACCCATCTAACTCAATGTCCATCTTTAACCAAAGTTTATATATATCCCACTCTCGAGTGCACACTCTTGCCGAGGCAAGGTGGCCGCGCCTACACGAAAGCCAAACCAACAAAAGAAAAGCAAGCCAACTCTTATCTATATGAAGTCACTGGCAAAGCCATAAAGGACAAAATCCAAGCATTAACGGCGCGCCCTATCAGCCCGGGTAGCAAGCCCCGCTGGAGGTCCCGCAATGCATCGTGACTAGCACGAATCAATATTTCCCTCCGGATCGATACGGTCCTAGTGCCCCGGGAAGCCGTTTCGAGGAAATGTCAAACCCTGTGTACACAGGTTGTCCGTGACATGCAGAAAGTAGGTATGACGAGAGGATCGAACATTCTCGCCCCACCAAGCGATCCTAGACTCGTTCCATCGATAAATCCAACCGAAGTATCCATAACCATTCTTCCAACGTATTCCCAAGGATTCCAAATCTCGACCTCAATATATATATCCCAAGGCACCAAAATACCCATATGCACAATCTCTCAAGTTGTGCCCAAGTTATGCCCACACTTCACATTGCCGCTTTCCAACACAGTGTTTCACATTGGGTGCAACACCCCACACTCCGAATAATCCCGTGGCACAATGCCCCAACAGTGGCCCAATGTCCCATCAAGCGGCACCATACCTCGCTGATGCAGTTGTTCGGTTTTGAACCACAACTGCTCGCTTTGTAAGACAAAGCGACCCAGTGATACTCGTGCACGGATGCACGCTCGCTCGCCCGAATTCCCGATATTCCCATATTTCCATTTGCCTCAAAGTATCCCTCCAACTCGTATATTTCCAACCGTCCAAGCAATATCCCAAGTATCCAACCGATCGTCTCAAACGTATAACCCAACTATCGCATCCAACTATCCAACGCGTAAACCATTCAAACCACAATCCTACCAAGCCAACGACGCACACTCTATGCACGCCTCAGTGTAGTGCTTCCCGATGTTTCAGCCCAAGTGTACAAGCCATTACGTGTTTTCCATATTATTAGGCATGCAGGAGTAGAGGAGAAGGAAAAGAGCCCACTCACAATGTTCGAATCCGTTAGGCATCCTGTCCTGCCGATACGGCCAATCCCTTGAACCCGTGGTCCGATGCAAGCACGATCTACTCAACTGGTATGATCGTGCGAGCAGGCCGTGCTCTCCAAATCATCCGACCGATCGGACTAAGGAAGACGGCATTATCGTTTCCATCCAGCTATTCAGTACTGTTCTGAACAAACACCTGATTTCCATCGATCCTGCTAGCCATCTGCACATTGAAACCAACTCGATTAATCCTTCTTCCCAAAATCCGACATTTCAAATGTAACCAGCATTTGATTTATTCAGTCCGACTCAGCGTAACGCTCCGAGCGGTTGCGGGGCGTTACAGTAGGTGTTAACTTTGTTTCCTGACTTGGGGTTCATACAAGAACTTGCCCCGGGTTGCTAGTGGGAGACTCTTTAGACCGATCATGTCCAATTGCCACTACGGGCTGGACGTATGGGTCGGTTCTGTACAACTTTCTATCAGGGGCACTCATTATAATTAGCGACGCCTACTGACGGTCGGTCGAATAAGCAATTTTATGAACTTGGCGAGTTTGCATTGCCCTAGACTTCTTAGTCGTAGCACGCGCCGGTGCATAGTATGAAGAGTCCAAGTTCACATCTTTCCCTTTCAAAGCAAGGCGCATGGAGTCAGTGTTGCGTGAGATTCGGTTGAAGACAAAACTTCTGCTAATGTGATGGCCGTATCTGGCCATTTGCCTGCGGTTGTCGACCGGTGCCGCATGGTTCTTCTTATGCTGCTTCTACTGTGGATGCATAAAACGTGCCTCAGCACCCAAACTTCTAGCATCATAGTATTTTCCTTTTGTCTTATGCTGCTTCTGGCACAGTGATGCCCTGAGGGGGGATATTTTATATGCCGCAGTTGATTCTCTCACTTTGTTTTTGTGATTTATTACGTTACGCAAGTCAAGCGAGGGCTGATTCACCTTTGAACCCTTCTTATGAGCCCGTATAAACCGAGCACATGGGCGCGTAGGTGTTAACTTTGTTTCCTGACTTGAGGTTCATACAAGAACTTGCCCTGGGTTGCTAGTGGGAGACTCTTTAGACCGATCATGTCCAATTTCCACTATGGGCTGGACGCATGGGTCGGTTCTGTACAACTTTCTATCAGGGGCACTCATTACAATTAGTGACGCCTACTGACGGTCGGTCGAATAAGCAATTTTATGAACTTGGCGAGTTTGCATTGCCCTAGACTTCTTAGTCGTAGCACGTGCCGGTGCATAGTATGAAGAGTCCAAGTTCACATCTTTCCCTTTCAAAGCAAGGCGCATGGAGTCAGTGTAGCGTGAGATTCGGTTGAAGACAAAACTTTTGCTATTGTGATGGCCGTATCTGGCCATTTGCCTGCGGTTATTGACCGGTGCCGCATGGTTCTTCTTATGCTGCTTGTACTGTGGATGCATAGAACGTGCCTCAGCACCCAAACTTCTAGCATCATAGTGTTTTTCTTTTGTCTTATGCTGCTTCTGGCACAGTGATGCCCTAAGGGGGGATATTTTATATACCGCAGTTGATTCTCTCACTTTGTTCTTGTGATTTATTACGTTATGCTAGTCAAGCGAGGGCTGATTCACCTTTGTACCCTTCTTATGAGCCCGGATAAACCGAGCACATGGGCGCGTAGGTGTTAACTTTGTTTCCTGACTTGGGGTTCATACAAGAACTTGCCCCGGGTTGCTAATGGGAGACTCTTTAGACCGATCATGTCCAATTGCCACTACGGGCTGGACGCATGGGTCAGTTCTGTACAACTTTCTATCAGGGGCACTCATTACAATTAGCGACGCCTACTGACGGTCGGTCAAATAAGCAATTTTATGAACTTGGCGAGTTTGCATTGCCCTAGACTTCTTAGTCGTAGCACGCGCCGGTGCATAGTATAAAGAGTCCAAGTTCACATCTTTCCCTTTCAAAGCAAGGCGCATGGAGTCAGTGTTGCGTGAGATTCGATTGAAGACAAAACTTCTGCTATTGTGATGGCCGTATCTGGCCATTTGCCTGCGGTTGTCGACTGGTGCCGCATGGTTCTTCTTATGTTGCTTCTACTGTGTATGCATAGAACGTGCCTCAGCACCCAAACTTCTAGCATCATAGTGTTTTCCTTTGTCAGAGTTTGGGCGTTGAGCACCTTTTTTCACAGCCCCGACTGCCGCATGGTCAGGGTCAGCCTGGGTGGATGCATGATATGCGTCTTCAGCAACAGGAAAAGAAGCGGGGAGCGCATGCTCCATAATTGGGTGAGGCACAACAGCCTTTGCAACCCATGTCCTGCGGATCTTCTTAGGCTTTGCTAGTCTTGGAGAAGAACTCGCGCTGTCTCCGGAGAGCATTTTCTCGAACGCTTGTTAGTCGAAGCACACCACCAACATCCTCTGGGTGGATCCCAGTTTGGCCACATCAGACTGCGTCACTGCCTTCTCATCAGAGGAGAAGGATGTCCCCAGCATAGTCGTCATCTTGTTCGCCATTACAAGTTGTGAATGAACTTTTTTAAACAACGAACAAAAAAGTACGAAGAAATCCTAGACAGAATATCTAAGTACAATATTTTTTATATGGGTCATAACGATGGAGATCGAGCACTGCAGCGGCTCCTTTTCTCCATTGACGGTCTGACAAGGAAATAAAGATGCTCACTTCTATTTTCTCTCTCCTGAGCTTATGTGCATATACGTAGCTCCCTTTTTTGGGGCATGCTACCCTACTATTTATAGTCGTCGTGCTGACGGACTATCGATGCCGCATATGCCTCTGTTTGGTGGCTGCATATGGTTTCTTCAACAGAATATGGTCGTAACTGTTGTCACATGCCACGAGCAGGATGCCACGTGGGTCTTGGTTAAGATATGTTGTTGATAAGATCTCGAGGTTGTTTTTAACTCGTTGTGTGCGTAACTTGATCAGCTGGACACGTAGTCAGCACTGATCGTGTGAGAAATCTTCTTCAGTTATAACGAAAAGATTATGTAAGTCGAGAGCCGCATAACGTCCTGGCTGCGTTGTGGCTGTATATGTGCTCTCGTTTGGCCTTGGTCAGATGAACACTCTGGCCTCACGGCATTGTGACCATGTATGTGCTCTCGTTTGGCCTTGGTCGGATGGATACTCTGGCCGTATGATGATGAGGTCGCATGGGTATATAGCCGAATATGAGTGAGCACGTAGCGTGGCACATATGACGAGGCCATCAATGAGTTGATGTGACTTTTTATTATTTTTTTGGGCCACTGTCTTCTCGAGTCTCGAAGCATCTCAGTGTGATGAGTGATGTATCAGAGAGTCTGTCAGGCATTGAATATCGTGTTGAGGGGGTCTTATGTGGCCCCCATGCTCTAAAGTTGTTTAAGCTGCATAGGGTATACTATGCGGCTTCCAGCTCTTTGGTTGATCAGGCCGCATGTGTTCTCTGCGGCTAGGTTGATTATGCCGCATGTGGCTTCTCTGCGATCTATTTTTATTTTTGATGGTGGCATGACCTTTATGCGGCCTGTATGATTTTTTATGCTTCTACAGTCCTCCGCGATTAACAATTAATAATTTTTCTATCCAGAATAATTATTCTTTTAATTCTTACAAGTCTAGAGTTGAAACTCTTATACCATGATTAATTAGGTAAAATTTGAGTCTGATTCCTGATATATTTTTTATTGTGTTAGAATATTCCATTGGTCTATAAAGAGTGGAATTTGAATTCTATATCCTTGTGAGCATATGTTCATGTTGCTGCTGATTCCATACTAATGCTTTAGTAGCAATGTTGCTGTTGCTCATTTTTTGTACTGTTTCTTTGTGAGGTATATTTTTTTTCCTCTTCCTTGATAGATTTGTGAAGAAGTAGTAGGAGAGAATAATCTAGGTCTTTCATTCATCATAATATTACATATGTATACATCCACATATCAACTTAGGCCCAAGCCACATGGGCCAATCACCATATATATAATTTAATCATACAATTTAATCCCAATAACCCCCCCCCCCTCAAGTTGGAGCATGTAAGTCACAAATGCCCAACTTGCACAAAAAAACTCAAATTGTCGTTTGTCCAAAGCTTTGGTGAAAACATCCTCCAATTGTTCATCCGTCGGCACATGAGATGGGCGAGTAACTCCACCAAGAACAGAATCCCTCAAAAAGTGACAATCCACCTCAATGTGTTTTGTGCGCTCATGGAAAACTGGATTATGTGCAAGATGTAAAGCAGATTGGCTATTAAAAAATAAATCTATAGCAAACGAATGTGTGCACAAACTGTCAATCAACCCTTTGAGCCACTTAAGCTCACACGTGATCGCCGCCATCGTACGGTATTCTGCTTCGGCTAAAGAATGGAACATCGTCACCTGTTTCTTCGTCTTCCAAGAGATAGACGAATCACCAAGAAAAACTAATCAACCAGACAAAGAGCGTCTCGTGATACTCGTCCAATCGGAATCACAATACCCCCAGAGCCGTAAATCACAGTCAGAGCGAAGGAGAATGCCTTGACCAGAATAACCCTTCAAATATCTAACAACCCTCAAAGCTACATCCCAATGATCACGTCGGGGCTCATGCATAAACTACGACAAGATATGAAAAGCGTAAGCCAAATTCGGCCGAGTAAATGAAAGATAGATCAGCCGTCCCACGAGTTATCGATATGCTTTCCCATCCGACAATAGTAGACTTGTAGAACGTGCCAGTTGATGATGTTGTTCCATGGAAAAGCTCTGTATCCCAATGATCACGCCGGGATTTATGTATAAACTACAATAAGATATGAAAAGCGTAAGCCAAATTCGGCCGAGTAAATGAAAGATAGATCAGCCGCCCCACGAGTTGTCGATATGCTTCCCCATTCGACAATAGTAGACATGTAGAACGTGCCAGTTGATGATGTTGTTCCATGGAAAAGCTTATGGGTTTTGCTTCTAACAATCCTGTCTCAGAGATCATGTCAAGTGTATATTTTCGTTAAAAAATTTCTCCGTACTTCGAGCTACCTCAACTCCAAGAATAAACTTCAACACCCCATGGTCCTTCATATGAAAGCATGTACTCAAATAATTCTTAAAGGCAGTAAGAGCAGCAGAATTATTACCAGAGAGAATCAAATTATCGACATACACAAGAACATTCATCTGAACATCACCCTTATAAAGAGTAAAAAGCGAGTAGTCAGAGTACGATTGGCAAAATTCGTACTCCCGTAAAGAAGCACCAACTTCGCAAACCAACAACGAGGCGCCTGTTTAAGCTCATAAAAAAATTCAAATTCGACATACCTGATCAGGGTGTGTGGTTCGAAAACCAGGTGATAGTTTCATATACACTGCTTCGGTAAGATATCCATGCAAGAAAGCATTGTGAACATCCATCTGATGTAGTTCCCATTCTTTGATGCAACTACAGTTAGAAAAGTACGAACAATAACCATTTTCACAACCGGAGGAAAAGTATCAGTGTAATCAATCCCTTCAACCTGATGATTGCTGAAAATTACTAAACGAGATTTAAGTAGCTGAACACTCCCATCAGAATTATACTTTATCTTATACACCCGCCGGCTCCCCAGAGCACGTTTTCCAACCGGAAGTGTCTCCATTGTCCAGGTACCATTATCCTCCAAAGCATGTATCTCCTTCTGCATAGTTTCACGCCACCCTGCATCTTTAATCGCCTCTTTAAATGAGACCGATTATGTACCTGCAGTTACATCTACAAAAAAATTCATGTCCCAGAGAAAATCTATCACAATTCAAAAAATATGATATAGGATAAGGAGTACCTGAGGAGTGATTGGACATGGTGGAACATTGGAAGGAAGGACTGGGACTCAACTTTCGTATTGTATTTGTAACAAAATTGCGGAGCTTCACGGACGAAAATTTGGCATGCATTACATGCCCCAGTACACCCTCACCATCTAACGCCCCCACCGCTGCCTCATCCTCCGTCGGCTTATCCTCCACAGCGGCCTCAGCCGCGCCACCCTCACCATCAGTCGCCCCCACCATGTCGTTCCCATTCGGAGATACGACCATCCCATCTGTATGACGTTAATCATATCCCGTAGTACTGTCGATCATAGGATCAAAACCCAAATCATCATCACCCATGACAGGAGGCGCAAGCTCAGGTGAAGCCATACCACCACGATCATCCTCAACAGAATAGAGAAACTCAGTCTCATAAAATTTAACATCTCGAGAGACAAAAAAAATTACCAGTAGCAAGATCATACAATTTCTAACCATTTTTGCTATGGGGATATCCCACAAAAATACACTTTCAAATGTGATTGGCAAATTTGTCCATTTTAGCTTTTTAGTTGTGGGGGTAGACAACCAAAAACACGTAATTCATTATAAGAAGGAGAAGCACCAAATAAAATTTTATAAGGGGTTTTAATACCAAGAAGACTTAAAGGGGTTCAATTGATCAAATAATCGGCCGCCAAAATATATTCTCCCCAAAAAGAAATTGGTAAATTTTCCTGAAACGTAAAGCACGTGACACGTTCAAAATATGTCTATATTTTCGTTCAACCCTCTCATTCTGCTGAGGTGTACCCACACAAGATATCTGAAACAAAATATTATTTGGTGCAAAGTAGTCACCCATGCAATTAAACTCAGTACCATTATCACTTCGCACAATTCGAACTTTAGAATTAAATTGCCGCTCAATCATAGAAAAAATGACGAGAACATCTTGTATACTTCAGTCTTATCAATCAACAAAAATATCCAAACAGCACGAGAAAAATTATCCACAATCGTCAAAAAATATCGAGCTTCACACGAAGAAGGCGTAGGATACAGCCCTCAAAGGTCACAATGTATCAAATCAAAAATTACAACATCTCGAGAGTCACTGACAGAAAAAATACCTCGAGTTTGCTTTGCCTGATGCCAAACTTCACATGTCTTATTCACTAAACTACTAGAGCTACTAACAACAGGAATAGACTTTACTATTTTATTAGAAGGATGTCCAAATCGCTGATGCCAAATGTCCAAAGAAGTCGTCACAGTCACTGCCAAGGCCTGAGTCTTCAGTACAATACGAAAGTAGTTGAGTCCGTTCCGCCGTTCACCAACGCTAATCAGGGTCCTCAAACTGGGGTCATGTATCATGCACAATTTTTTAGTGAATTATACATCATAATTTGTATCATAAATAAGATGGGCCACAGAAATTAAATTGCAATATAATTGAGGTACGAATAGAACATTTGTAAGAACAACACCCGGTGCAATAGCAACACGTCCGCAGCACGAGGCAAACACAGTCCATCCGTCCAGGAGCCCAACTGGACATTCTTTCATTTCCGTCACCCCCGACAATAAATCCAAATTTTCAATAACATGATTCAAAGTATCTGTATCAATAATCCAAGGTGTAATAGACTTACCCACCATACGGTCCTCCAAAGATTTGACCGAAGAGTTACCAAGCAGAGAAATAAGTTGTTGTCATTGGTCCGGAGTTATTCCCGGAACACCGCATGCACCATCACCTATCATACGTGTTTGTGTCGCAGTCGTCGCGCCACGTCCTGCCACCGCCGCATGCACCTCCGTACCCCGTCCACGTCCACCACCAGCCGCGTGTCCGCCACCATGTCCGCGGCCAGTCCCTCATCCGCTGCCACGCAGCCAATGGGGCCAATCCGGAAAGCCATATTTCTCGAAGCAAGTTGTTTTTTCATGTCCGTTGCATTTGCAAAAATTACCACGGTTAATAGAAGGAGTTTTAACCGCAAGCATCATAACCTCGTCCCGTTCAAAGGAGACTTGTGTGGACGTGCGCAATCATTCCTCCTGTAGCATAGATTGATAATCACGCACCAAAGTATGGAACGGATCTTGTGCCAATAAAGTTGAGCGAACGTTGCCATAGAGTTCCTGATTGATCCCATAAAGAAACTGATGAAAGCGCTCATCGTCAATCCGTTTCTGCAGGTTCTTCGGGATATCACACGTATATTTGCCGCAACTGCACGCCGGAATAGGTTCATAAGTCCCCAACTCATCCCAAAGGGTCTGCAATTGGCCGAAGTAGTCGGCCACGGACATGGATTTCGTTTGGCGACGACACTCTGTCAACGAATGTTTAATCTGTTGAATTCTAACATGATAACCACTACAGCAGGTTGGTTACTCTGCCAACGAATGAGGCTCCCATGGATTTCGTTTGGCGACACTCTGTATGGAAGCCTCATTTTGAAAGTTCGTCTCGGACCCCCCATGAGCTCAAGGCCGGCCATGGTTGCATTGTGCAACCAAACACGAAAACCCTAGCTTCCAAAGTTCACTTCACCAAAACTCCCCATTTGAACCCACTTTCAACCAAGTCCCGGCTTCCAAACAGGCCCCAAGTAAGAAACATCTTATTCCAATATTTTCTTTCTAGAGATTTTCTTTCTTCTTCAAGACATCAGAGGCTAAAAACCGAAGAACAGAAAAACGCTATTTACATGTATAAAACTTTGTAGCGTCCTTGTGGCATTTTTATGGCACATTGTACAAGACATGATAGACAATCCATAATACACTAGGACACGTCAAAATAAGTGATGTGTGTCACATTCTTGTAGGTGCAACCCAGTACAGAAGACAAAATTAATCTTATGAAACCATCAATCAATCAAGAAGTTATGGAACCTTCTTTTGCTGGTAGCTAGCAATAGAAGAAAAAAAAAATTGAACGACAGACACTCCAAAGTACTAGGATGTAAACCCCCTGATTTTTCAAAATTTTAAAATCTGGATTTTTCACAATTTTTTGGAATTTTCTGGGATTTTTCTGTAATTTAAAAACAGGGTTTGAATTATTAAATAATTTTTAATTGATGTTAAACAGTATTAAAATATTATGAAAATAATATTTTTGGATGTAAAATGAAAAACTGGACTTAGGGTAATTTTTCTGGAATTTATCGGACCCCGGACCTATTTTTAAATGCCTAAAAAGTATTTTAGTTAATTACCTATTTAATTATTAATTTAACTGATTTTTTTTAAATATTATTAATAGTATTTATTTATTTTTATATCCCAGCCGAATCCGGCCCGCGGTCCGTTGGGCCGGCCCGGCCCAATTCCCCGAACCCAGCCCGTTCTCCACCGGGTCGGGTCGGGTCTGACCCCAGCCCGGACCCGCAACCCGACCCGGATCTTCCCTCCCACGATCCGGCCAGCTGCCCGCGTCGTGCGCCGCCTCCGCCGCATCGTGCGCCGCCCGAGTCGCCACCCCTCCCCGCTGCCCGGACCACGACCCGCCTCGGCTCCGCCTTCCCCGCGCCCACGTCGACCGCCCGGCCACCCTATATAAACCCTCCCCATCCCTTGCCGTCGACTCCCCCGACCACCACGCTCCACCGAACCCCTCCGCCGTACGTCGTCGCCGCCGCCCTGAGACGCCACCGCCCGGACCGCGCCACCCCTCCTCTCCTCCTCCTCCTCAGCCGGCCTCCGGCTCGGCCACGACAGCAGTGGCAGCCAGCAGCAGCGCCCAGCCGAGCCCGGCCACGCCGCCGCCTCGCCGTAATGCACCGCCCTCGGCCGCCCCTAGCCCCGGCCGGCCCCCTCCGCCGGAGTTCGGCCAGCACAGAAACCCTAACCCTAAGCCCCAATTCCCCTGTGTCCGACACAGGACACGTGTCCTGTGTCGTGTCGGACACAATTTGACCCCGGTTTCCCGGGTCCCCTTCAGGTACGCGTAACTTTTTATTCGTAGCTCCGTTTTTGATTCCGCAAATTGCGTTGCGAAGCCTGTATGACCCTCTCGGTGTTCGGACAAACTGTTCGGGCCATCGCGTCCTGTGGTGATCGCACACCGCGATCCAAAAACAGGAAAAAACCAGACCCTGTTTCACCCCGGAACTGAGTACGCCCCGCCAAACGGGATGACTTGGTCGCGTGCGGTCTCCACAGACACGAGCGCCTCGTCGATACGGACGTGTGGGTATTCGCGGAAGTCGATTTGGGTGTGCGTGCACACCGGAATCAACGCGTATCCGCGGACATCGCCCCGTATCCGTACTTTCTGGAACGTGCCCTAACTTTGTGTACACACGTCGGATCGAGACGAAACTTGCGCCATCGGACTCGTAGCGATATGCTGGTCCTGTGGGTCAAGTTTGGTTCGATTCTGAGAACGTTGACGAAATCGCGTGTCGTGGGCCCCACAGGCCCCGCTCGACGGGCGATTTTGTGTTCGGCTCATCGGAATCCAATTCTGGAAGTTCCGTTGGGTTCGTATCATCGTTCCTGACCTGTTGACACTAAGTTTGGTGAATTTGGAGACCGTTGACCCGAACGCGTTTTTCGGTGCAAAGCGGGCCCACCGGTGGACCCCGTTTTGGCCCGAAACTGCCATTTTTGCCCTTGTCTCCAAATTGGACCCAAGGACAGACGTTTCTAGCTGATTGATATTTTCTGGATCTGATGGTGATGTTTGTTTCAGCAACCGGAGTACCGCCTGCAATTCCCGTCGAAGTCAGAACTGCAAACATAGCCGGGACCACAGGCAAGTGTACCTTGCCAAACTCTGCAGCTTGCTACTTATTTTCCTTGACTTGTTTATACATTAGTGGGCAAGTAAAGCTTGCCAAATCTCAGTAATTCTTGACATAGTAGCTTACTTGATTTCATTAAATGTAACTTGTTCCAAACTGCTAAACCCAGGACCGAGTGGCGTACTTAGCGTCCGATTACCAGTCGGGTGCCAACTCCGTACGCGGAGTTGTGTAACATCACCTAGGCATGGATAACGAGACCCGATAATTCTCGTACTTGTCTTATCAAGTACTCCAGAACCCAGGACACTTGACACTATTCATGAGACAGAGTCTTCCTGAGACATTCATGGTGATTCTGTATAGGATACAGGACTTGACAGTGATATTTTATAGACATTATGACTTGTTGCATTAGCTATGATCCCGCTGGCATGAGCATGAGATGTTATGGTCATGATATGCGTGATTACATTGGGTGGGGAGAGACACACAGGCTACAGGTTGATGTTATATTATGCCGGCGTCGTAGTCTCCCATTGAGCTAGACAACTACATGATATCACTGCTACCGGCTCCCCGACACAGAGCTTGTAGTAGTTTCAGCCTGAGTTTCTCGTGCTGCTCTCATATTGCATCTCACTTAGCTGGTTACATAGTTTGCCCTATTGCTCATTTAATTCCTGCACTGCATTTATTTTGGCTTGTATTTTCTGTACCTTGTTATGTCCCCTGAGGACCTGGAATGGACTATGTCCCCAGGTATAGCCGAAGAGATCCACCCAGAGCTACACCGTACAGGACCACTTCCAGGAGCTGTACCAGGACCGGAGGACGAGATCGCACCAGAGGACTTCTCCTGAGCATTGGCTGTATAGAGTCAGTTATCTCTGTTTCTATTTCCAGTTGTTTATTTCCTGTCTATTTGCATGGTTGTACCAGACATATTCTCGGATTTGTTTCCCGAGGAATTTATTGAGATTTGACAGTTATTTCTAATTACATTACTCTGTCTATTAATCTGTGATATCTGTTGTGGATGAGATTAGAATAACCTGAGACTTGTAACAAATACTCTATTTCCTGTTGACTACAGCTTAAGCATGCCCTGATGGATCCATTAAATTGGGTAGTCCATCGGTGCGTGCTGCTGGCCATTGCTCACGTGCTCAGTCCCTCGATATTTTGGGACTGGGGCGTGACATAGGATACATTCAAAGTACATGTCGTATCGTGTCGTGTCACGTCGTGTCACGTCGCCTAGAAATAGTGTAAAAGTAAAGAAAATGAACCATATCAAACTATCAATCAACAAAAAAATATATAAAAGAAAAAAAAGGTGAAGAAATTAACCAATTACCTTTCTTGGCATCCTCTTCATCACCATCATCAAGGCAAAGGACTACCGCAGGGATCGAATCGGGGTCCTGCCTCTTCAATCTCCTTTTCCTCAAGGAAAAAATAATAATTAAAAAAAAAATTCAATGTCGTATTGTGTCGGACACGGCACGGAGACGTCCAAAAGGACACTTTGCAACATTTTTTTTGGACCTATTGGACTTGGTGGAGGGAGGGGACTTCAAGTTGTGGCTAGTGAGAAGAAGAAGGAAAGGGATCTCTCTATATATATAATGGCTATATTGTAGAAGGGATGTTAGAAGAGAGAGAGAGCAACGGTCGGATTTTTTGAAATTGAATAAAAGTTTGTGTGCTGGTTTGTTTTGCATACGACTCCCTTAGATGTATCATAATTTCATTATACAAGTCCCTCAGAAATGAAAAAGTAACAGAAGGCCCTCTTATGATATAGGTATCGTAAGGGTGTGCATCCTTCGATGGTCGACCTATTTGATCACAATCGTAGTCGAGTAAAATTAAATCGATTTTCAAATAATCACAGGCGAACAAAACCAACCGACTGGTCGGTTCGATTTTAAAACCGACCTACTTTGTTCGATTTAGCTCGGCTCGGCTCGGCTCGGCTCTGCTCGGCTCGGCTGATCGATTTTGATAGTGAAAGCATAATCAATCACATATCTAGTGCATATCATAATGATGTGTATGTGATAGTGAGAGCGAGTCGGTATAACATCCAAACCTTTCAGGATGCATGCCACCATACTACTAAATTAATATGTAAAGAATTTAAAGCAGATATATAAACAACGGTTTCTTGATGATGCTATATGTATATATTGTGACTTGCCAAATACTAATCACGATGATGATAATTATATATCAACATCCCGACAAAAATTAAACCAAAATTTCCTGATAAAAAAAATTGTTCTTGCTTGTGTTATCATCATCATCATCTAGATTTTATCTTATTAAATGAGAATCATGTTTGGGGCATAAAGCATTCAAATAAGACGACTCCACAGGATGACAAAACTGTTATGATCTATTGTTAGACTGATATCAACCATTTGCTTGGTGCCAAATTCCTTGCCAGAGAATCAATATGCTAGAGTATGAGAGTATGCATACATGTAGGTTTGGTTCGGGTATAGTGGGTTCAGTTTTGTTTGATTTAATCGATTTTTTAAACCGTGACCGAACCAAACCAGTCGGTTATTAATAAAATCTAGCAGAATCAATCTGACTGGATCATCGATTCGGTTAAAAACTGATCGGTTCGATTTGGTCCGGGTCGATTTGGTCGGTTCGGTCCAGATGTGCTCACCCATGGTATGATATGTAGTGAACGAAAAAGGAAGATGGTTGGTGGTGGTAGATCCTTTAGTTTGTTTGGAAGCACAATCAAATTTGAAAACTATTTTCGAAAATAGGAGGGAAGATGGTTCCTCTCATAATCCATGGAATTTATTTTTCCTTCTTCTTTTTCAACATTTATTATATAAAAAATTAGGACGAAAATAATCTTGCTCAAATGTGCTATTTCCTATTTTATCCATTACATTTGAATTTTCATAATGTTGTTTTTATTTTAAATACTAGAATATTATTAGAACATTATTAGAATATTAATATATTTTTCTTTTCTTTTCTTTTCTGTATCGATCAAACATTGAAAAGGAAATCAAATGATCTTTCTTGAATGATTTTCTTGTTTCACCAAACATAGGGAGAAAATATGAGAGGAATTCTACTTTTTCATCTCCATGAAAAAATACAAGGGAATTGATTTTCCTTCCGAGAACCAAACGAGCCATTAGAGTGATTGGAAAATTGAAGAGCGTGTGTTAAAATGGAGAGAAGAGGAAGAGGAAGAACGGGGAGAAGAAGGTAGGATGAAACAATTATTTTACATTATTACTCTAAAATTATGGTTAATTTTTTGTTGACTTATATAAAAATAAGTAGCTTTAAGGGACCTATAAAGCAAAACCCCAACTATTATTATTTTCCCAAAATGTCTTTTTATCCACTCAACTCTTTGAAACCATTTTCAAATTTTTGTATAATTTCCAGATTTCTACTGGCCTTGGAGCCTTAAATATAACTTCCAGATTGTCGGACAAATAATATCATCATTTCCAAGTTCCAAATTATTTTCATAAATTTTCAAAGTGAAGGAACCATTATTTCCCAAGTTCAAAGTTATTTTACTAAATTCAAAGTTAATATAAGAAATCTCTACTGCAATTGTCACGTCTATATTTACTAGAATTATTTACACTTACTACTCCTCTATTTTAGACTTATTATACAAAATATTCCTACTTTTAAACTAATTACACTGATCAACCCTCCCTTTAGAAAAAAAAAATTAAAAATAAGAGTAGTTAGTGTTATAACTTTTTATTTTTATCTTAAAGTAGGAATATCCCGTTTACTAAACATAAAACATAGGGATGGTCAGTGTAATTAGTTTAAAAATAGGAATACCCCGTGTAATAAATCTAAAACTTAGGAGTACTAACCCTATTTATTATTTAGTGTCGGGAATACATACCAACTTTTCCATGTCTCCAGTACTCATGGCCAGCACTGAGCTCATGGGACCCGAGACGAACTCCTGAAATGAAACTCCCATACATAATGTGAAAAAAAAAAGTAAACTAAAATGAAAGTAAATATAACAAAAAATATTGTTGCCATCTAGAATTGAATTAAGGATCTCTAGTATAAGTCTAACATGATACACAACACAATCCTTTCGAGTTAAATGTGGCTCATAGTATATACCGGTTAAATACGCCCATTTTAGGGCCCCTTAGGTCTTTCGAGTTAAGGGTGGCTCATAGTATACACAACACCACATATCCAGCATGCCCTGGGCCAAAGCTGCCCCTATCGGTACTAACAATCCACATAAAATGATGGGAAACAAAGAAGGTAATCTATACCATCTTCTAAATTTCACAATATATTGTCAATATAATTAGATAATAACAATGAAATATAGGATAAGAAGCCAATATTATGCACTGAAAAGAGAAGTAACACCCCTCAACCATAACCAAAAACCATAGCCAACACCATAGAGGAATTCCAGATTCAAACCCAACCAAAGTCTCCATTCACTTGAAAAATAATGTGAAAAAAGAAAGAAAAAGAACTCGATATTTGCGAGTTTTAAGTCTAAGTTACTGAATATCCATACAACCAAAAGGGGGGTAAGCAAGAATGCTGAAAGCCAGCCTGGTCGAAAACACAACTGAATAGACACTTCTAACTGTAGAACACTAACTACTAAGACTCCCCAGCAGCTTCTCTTGCCAATGTCATCATCGTTCATATCCCCCCTATTTACAGTAAACCTGTACAATGTTCTTGGATCCCCCGGGACCTGACAACCCAAACCAATGCAGAACCAAACCAATGCAGAATCGATAGGTCGATGACCTCTATAATTTATCTGTATCGAGACCGTCGTACCCATCGGACAATAAACATTAAAATGGCAAACACGGGAAATATTACTTCGTCAAGAAGATTTTTGTTGAGAAATAATGCGGGGACCGACGAGCAGAGCTGCGTTGCTCGAAACTTTCGAAGCTGCAATCTCTTCGAGGCGGTTCCACGTGGCCTCGCGTCGTGACTTGATCTCCCCGTCCTTAGCTTCATCTTCTTGGAACTTCTTCAAGCACTCGTCGAACAGCTCAGGGTCGTGGTCCGAGAAGAGCTTGCGGACGTTGAGGGTCAGGCTCTGGACCGCCTGGTTCCAGTGACATCTTGTGTTCCTCTCTAATGCAGGGAGGATTATTGGCAGAATCACCTTCCTGTTTTGTTTGATCAAGTTCTCAATATGATCATTGTTCCACAAGAAGAGAGCTCTCTCTGCAACCTGCAAAGGATGGAAGCAAATTTACTAGGTAAAAGAAAATTATTTTTTTCAAATGAAACCAACATACCTTCCTGATAAAGAGTTTACTCTTATTTATAATTAATCATGAGTATAACTAGATAAAAGATACTAAAAGTAGAAAGACTCAACTACAATTAAAGAAAAACTGGAAACCACATAATTCCATTCAGAAAACCCCACAAAGCGACCTGAATTCCAGTAATGTCTAACCAGGATGCCCGAGCTCTCCATGACACATGGCATAGGACCAACCTTGTATACATATATTGACTAAATCATATTAAACCATCCTTTTCTCTGATGACATGGTCAAGTCCTTTTTAATAATAAGCAAGTCCTCTACCATAATTCGCGTAGAAAGGACATGAATAGGACGTTGAAGGGACATGAATAGGAGACGAGACGATTCACGTCTTTTTTATTGGTTGGCATGATTCACATCCTCTCAAGTTTTAACCAAGGTTCAAAGTATCGGTATCGGAATCGGTATCGGACCATTCCTATGAGTATCGGGATCGGCGGTATCGGTAGTATCGGCGGTTTCGGATCGGAGTATCGGATTTTTTGGTATCGGAAAGCAAACAACTATTAGTAAATTATTAACATTTTAGAGAATATATTTTATACATTTATGCATAATTTAAAGTATTTTCAGTATTGTTTCTTAGTATTTTTGATATTGAATGAAATAATAGTCATCCTTGTCGATTGATTTATATGCGATAGATAAGTTTTCCTCTTTTATATATTTTTACAACCTTACTATGCTTTTACATCCTTTCTAATTGGTCTTTTTAATTCAAATTTTTTGCCGAATTGACTGGAAAAAAGACCTCTAATGTCGGTATCGGTCAGTATCGGGTATCGGTCGGTATCGGATCGGGACATGCCAAACTGTATCGGTATCGGCCGTATCGGATCGGTATCGGCCGATACTTTAAACTATGGTTTTAACTCATCAATTACATCAGTAGTCGTTTTCTCAAGTTTTAACTGAGAAGCCCTATTCGAGGTTGGGTTTGTATCAATTACTAAAATACATTTTATAGGAAAAGAACAAAGGTAGTTTGAACTTTTATGCATTCATCATAGTTGCACAAAAAGGCAACCTGTGCATGTATCATTTAGTATTAGATTATCAGACTGGTGAGATTATTTCTGTCAGTTTTAGATTCACTGGAAATTCTTAAATATAGAAGAGTTATTTTTTCTCATATACCAAAGCACTCAAGTCTGAGTACCCAATTTGTAGCCCTTTTTCTTTTTTTTCCTTTCTGGACTAATTGTTTTATTTTTTTTCTTTTCCTTCTCTTTAGATAAATTCTGTGAGATTTTTTTCTCTTATTGCGGAGTTTAATTTAAAATAGGTCCTATCTGTGCAATGATGAACAAGCAATTATGGTCCCTCTAATCTCAACTGTACTCTTACTATGTCATTTATGGATCCAATACATGAGCAATGAAGTTAGGTCCGATTTCCGTAAGATAAATTACAATGCTTACTAGGGAATCAATCATCGGTTGTGCTGACCTCATCTTTTTATTGGGGTTTATTCATAGTTTAAAGTATCGGCTGATACCGATCCGATATGGCCGATACCGATACAGTTTGGCATGTCCCAATCCGATACCGACCGATACCGACATTAGAGGTCACTTTTTCGGTCAATTTGGCAATGAAAATTGAATTAAAAAGGCCAATTAGCAAGGGTGTAAAAGCATAGTAAGGTTGTAAAAGCATATAAAAGAGGAAAACTTATCTATCATATATAAATCAATCGACAAGGGTGACTACTATTTAATTCAATTTCAAAAATACTAAGAAACAACACTGAAATTACTTTAAATTATGCATAAATGTATAAAATATATTTTCTAAAATGTTAATAATTTACTAATAGTTGTTCTCTTTCTGATACCAAAAAATCCGATACTCCGATCCGAAACCGCCAATAGTACCGATATCGCCGATCCCGATACTCATAGGAATGGTCCGATACCGATACTTTGAACCTTGGACTTTAAGCATTCACAAATCATGATAAAGACAAATTTCCTCCAACCTATAGTTCAAATCCTTTTGTTATTCCCAAGTATGAAGATGCATGGAGCATCTGATCTATAGGTTAGCAGAACCAAAACTCTTTGACATAAACTAGGAGCAAAATGGATGGAGCATCTGATCTACATGTTTAAGTGATGTACAGCTACCCAAAGTTTTTGGCTGCTAATGATTTCAATAACTAGTTCTGTCCATGATATAGCAAGAACCAAAACTTGGACACAAATTAGGATGAAAACAAACAGGATTGTGAAACCTTGGACTTATAATGACATACATGGTGATGACTGATGAGCCTGCCTATAGTTCGAGGAATAAACCACCAAGTAACCATTATTAATGGTATTGTTTAATGAAATCCAATGGGCCATGTCAGAGAGCAGGTGCACGTAAAATAGTGGTGCAGTGGTTACACAATTCATGCAGATCGCTACCTTAGGTCATCTAGAGTTATTGTCGCAGTAGGGGCTTCCATTCAAAGCTTATCACATTTCTCCTTCCGACCTTCCAGCACCGCACAATCGTGTGACCCATCGAGTATCCTAGAGAATGATCTAAAAAAGAATTGCTTCATGCTCCTAGTCTGTTAGTACAAAGTTCTCTGGATTCCTTCCTTCCGACCTTCCAGCACCACACAATCGTGTGACCCATCGAGTATCCTAGAGAATGATCTAAAAAAGAATTGCTTCATGCTCCTAGTCTGTTAGTACAAAGTTCTCTGGATTCCTTCATGTGCATCTACTATATATGTAAGAAGTCAAAAGGGAATGGTGGCAATGTTACTTTTCGTGGATACAGACAAGGGTGCACAAACAAGGGCTATATATATATGTATCTTTTGTAAATATACATATATTTGACGAAGATTTTTATGTAATTGGTTTTGTGTCTAGATATTAAAGAACTTAACAAAATACCAAAATTATATGGGAATAATATATATTTGCTAATGGATACAATACCCTTCATTTATGAATATCATAGAAACCCGACGTGCCTGCACATGGATAGATGTGTCATGACTCATGTTGAACTCTTAGAGACATCATGAGTTTGAATTTTAGAAGGGAGAAGTATCGTACATATCATAGTTTTTTGTGACAGTTATTGTCCATATTTTGTATTCGGGTATCTGACAGTTGTGAGAAGCCTTCAAAAGGTCAGATTTAGAAACACCCGGATACCCAGACTAAAATCTAGTGGATAACACTCTCTGGTTTGATAGGTAGGTGAGACAGACACCATCCAACTTCTCTAGATATGCTCAACACAAGAAAACTTGAAGGAAAATCCTTCCCCAATTCCTTCTTCACTAAAAGAAAAGTAGATGATATCCCCCAGACGACCAACAACCATAAATCATGATTCTATTTCCAACACTAAACCTCACTAGTTCCTTCCCTTTACACTTCTAGAAGCCCAAGGGATTCAGGAGCACCTGTCACCAATTTCTTACCAATGTGTCTTCTATTGGTGTCCATGGGTCGAGTTTAGGCTGATAACAACCCATAACCTCAGTTCACCTTTAATAGGATTTTCACCCAAGCTATCTGCCCATCTATACTCCATATTAGGATAAAGTGTTCAATTAGTTTGAGTGACACATTTAAGATAAATTTGGGTACATGTCCCTCCAAGTTTTGGTAAACTTGTTGTTGTTCCATTATTTTTTCTTTTTTCTTTTTCTATCTATTTTGGGAGGTGGGGTGTCTGTTAAAAAGTCTATTCCTTCTAGGTCTGTGAGTCGAAGGAATATGACAAGAACAGAACCATTATCCCAGATTATTGAATCATTTTCTTTCATTCAACTCAGTTAAGGGCATTATCCATTAAAATAACACTAACAGAAACCATATTCTTTTCTTGCCTCAATCCCTTCAAATACTATCTTATCTCTCCTCCTAGTGCATTTATTGGTCTACGTGTCGTTGCCCATCCAAACCACCTAAGATGGTCTTGTCCTTAATTTTATGCCACCTCCAACTTTTTAGAATTCATTTCTCATCATATCTTATGATGTATATTCACCCATTAATGAACATTCTCTTTTCAGCTATGATCATTTTCAAGACATGTTTTTAATTGTCCGACACTCTCAATCTTATGTTGTCTTATAACATTTTCCTTCAAACTTCAGAGATATCCTGCAATGAGAAAGTACCCCATAAGTACTCCTTTATTTCAATTTTGTTTTAATTTGATGAACATCCTTCTCAATATCTCCATCAAGAGGTTTGATTTGTACAAAAAATTATTTAGGAAGACGAACCTTAATAAAGAGATGATGCACTAGTGACGATGGCATCCTTTATTTCCTTTCTTCGACCCAAATCCTACAACCAACCCCATCCCCAAGCCTATGATCCTCTAGTTTGTCGTCTTGAGATCATTATAGCACCCACCAAACCAACACCTCCTCTTGTAGTCATTAGCAAACTAGCAACAAGCTCACGGGCATATCCAGTAACAAAAACAAGGTCAAGTCCAGATCTAAACCCGACTCAATAGTCAAACATATCCACTACCCATGCCAGCCACGCGGGTTAGAGGTGGCAAATGGAGAGGGGCACAAGGAGCAAGGAGTGGAATGGTAAAGCATGGAGGAAGAGAACAAGAAGAGGAAGAATTAGATAAAAATAAGGAGAGGGAGGATGGAGAAAGAATGTTGGGGAAGGAGGAAGAAACAGAAAAGGAAAGCATTTTTTTTAAAACAATTTGTTTCAAAATCCCTCATTAAAAATAGCAAGCAAGAGCCAAAAATATCTCATAAGCAACGAAAATAGCACATAAATGTCCAAAATATTACGCAAGCACCCAAAATAACATGTAAATGTCCAAAATAGCACATAAAAAAGTCCAAAAAAGCATGTAATGGTCTAAAATATAACATAAATGTCCAAAATAGCTCATAAATGTCCAGAATAGCAAATAATTACCCAAAATAGTATGTGCGTATGAAAAGAGTATCCATCAACTATATTACTTCTTTTAGTCTTACTATATGGTACTTTAATTTCTTGAATTAACGCTATACTTGTCTATTCGTCGAATAAATTCAAAAAATATACTTTTCTAAATTATTTCTTCATGAAATAACATGTTTCCATTGAAAAGTTTAAGTATCAAATAAGAATATGAAATATAAAGACTTATTACACATTGTATAATTCATTTTTCAACTTTTCAAATGATAAAAATATAAAAAGAAAATATAGCATGTTATTTCTAAGTTTGATGTAAGTGCAATTTTAGGCCCTTATTTGCTATTTTCAGCGTGTGTTAATTTCATTTGCTTAGCTGCTATCGTGTACCCTTACATGCTATTTACGAACTATTTTAGAAAGAAATATTATATTTAGAATTTATTTTTTCTTCGTTCATCCTTTGCCCCCTTATTTTCTCCACACCCTCAACCATAACCCCCCGCAAAGGAGTTGTTGGACTGTGTTGCACGAATACCGATACAAATACTGATAAGGACAAGGTACGGATACAGGAACCATTTTCAAGTGTCCATGCAACATAATTTGGACACCATGTTGACACTTGGCCAACAACGAGGCTTTGGAAGCTGACACGGTTGGTAGCTCAGTGACAGTAAAGAAGACAGCTGGTAGGGTGGCGACATAGAAGCAGGTGAACGCAAGGGCAAAAAGGGCATATCAATGAGGGGCTTCGCGAAGGAGATGTGGCACGTGGGGCAATCGCACTAG